>OY728136.1:343148568-344422124 GCA_963277665.1 Viscum album | reverse complement strand
TGCATTTTGTATAGACCTCACTATCTAGAACTTAAATTTCCCATGGTTTAAATGATGTTTGGAACTATAAAAGAGCACAAAATTTCCTGGTTCAAAGTGTTTGTCTTTGATATTCTTAGATTTATTGGATTTAACTTAAGATTTATTGATCCTTTAATTTTTATAAACCTCCATCCCAAGTTCCTCAAGTTCAATAAGAGCTAATATGATCCTTTTTTGGGCCAATAAAATGTCAAAGTTTATTTTTTTTTGATTTCCCAAAAGGCCTTATATTCAATTTCAATAGGTAAATGACATGATTTTCCATAAACCAGCCTATATTGAGAAATTACTAGGATGGTTCAAAATACAGTAAGATATGACCAAAGGGAATCCAAGAGTTTCTCAGACCAATCTTTCCTAAAGGTATTGATAGTTTTTTTCATAATGTTCTTAGTTTTCTTATTTTTCAACTAATCTTGACCATTGGTTTTAGGATAATAGGTAGTAGAAACTTTTTGAGAAATCTCATACTTATGCATGAGTTCTAAGAGGGGATGATTTCAGAAATGGGTTTTATGATCACTGATGATGGCCATCAAAATTCCAAATCTAGAAAATAAGTGTTGTTTTAGGAATTGGATCACAACTTTATGGTCATTACATTTAGTGGTAATTTCCTTAACCCATTTTAGACATTATAAATAGCTAATATTATATAGATATTTCCCATAGAGATTGAGAAGGGTCCGATTAAATCAATTCCCCAACAATCAATGATTTCAATGACCAGATTGGGTGCATGGGTCATTAGATTCCTTTTGTTTAGAGATCCTAATTGACAACATAAAGGAAAAATTTAGAAGAAATTATAGGAATAATTAGTGATTTTAGGCCTGTAGAAGCCACTTTGTAGGACCTTTTTAGTGGATTTATCTATGGAAAAATGGCCTCCACATGATTCTCCATGGAATAATTTTATAATGGACTCTTACTAAGACTTCTGAACACATCTCTTAATGATTTCATCAGGAAAAAAAATTATGGGGTATGGATCATCAAACACATAATGTTTTACATGAGAAAGAAATTTCCTCTTGGCTTGGGTCCTGAGTAATTTTTGAATGGTTTAATTTCATCCTAAAGAGGTGATCAAGTACAAAATTTTTAACACCATTTTTATCCTTAATGGTTAAATCAAACACCTAAAAAAGAAGTACCCACCTAATCAATATGGCTATGACATCTTTTTTTTTGGAAAATAGTATTTTAGAGTTAAATGGTCGGTGAAGACAATGATGGGGGATATATTTTTTGTAGATTTCTATTTGAAAGGTGTCACATGAGTTGATTGATGTATTTCTTATATTGTTTAACCAATTCTTTTCTCGATCCTTCAATGATAAAGTAAAGAGCCTCATCTTAGACTAATGAAGTTTATGTGGTGGGAACATGGTTTAAACAATGTTGTTGAACTCTTTGAAATGAAGGTATGGTATTTATGAATCCCTCACATGAATGGTTGGAAGGTGTTTTAGGACACGAGGTTTAAATACATAGTGGGATTCTAATAGGGAAGAATAACTAATGAAAGTGGGTGTATGTTTCCAAACCTAAGTGAGGTAGTAATTCTTGGTTTAATCGATTGTATTCCATAAGTCTAGGGCTGCCTCATTTGGATTTCCATTTTGGTTCCCACCTGGGTGTATGAGTTGGGTTCTTTGAAGACCCTCCATTGAATTGGGATCAATTTTTTAATCGAGAGTATTAGAAAGATTATGATCTAATGGAAAGATACTCCTAGGTGTTATTAACTCCCCAAACCTTGGACTATTCAACCTTACTAGACAATTTGAATGGTAATGGTTATAGGCAGACATGCACCAATAAAAGAGAAAAAAATTGAGGGGAATATTAAGATAAATGGGAGAGAATATAATGAGTTTATAAGGTGACTTACCTGTGTCACTATAAAAGGAACCAAAATTTGTAATCACCCAAATTTACCCATGTTTTTAGGGTTAAGCATTCGCTTGTAGTGTAACATGGGTTGTCGAATCTTCAAAGACCTAAAAAGAAAACTATAGACACAAAAATTCTATGGATTTTTTTTGGATATGAAGTGGCCAAATTTGAATTGATTATAGATGGTTTTAAATAATTACTATGCGACCTATGTGAATTAAAATTATAAGAAAGGGTTGATCCTAGATTATTACATGGGATGGATTGAATGACATTAATTTTTAACGATTTAAATTTCTTATACTCAAGAGTGACTAATTTAAAGAGATCAAAATAAATTTGTCACTTATTGATTTAATTACAATAAAAACATAATTATAATCACCTATAAACTTTGAGGATCACTTTTATGATCACTATAAGGTAAAGGATCATATTAGCACTTGTAATGCGTGACCTTAAAATTCAATAGGGACTAAGAAGTATTAAGATCATCAAACAAAACTATAAACTAAAATAAGTGATTAAAAATTAATATAGTAAGAAATAACATCCAATAAATAATATTTATACTCTCTTGGATCAACCCAAAATATGGTTATCCCTCCATTTACATTTTTCTCTCAATTAAAGTGGAAAGGAGGCTCATGAGGGAAGAATTGAAGAAGTGAAAACAATGAAATAATGAAAACTCCACCATTTTTTGAAGGATTTCTCTCTTTTCCATGTGAATAAGTTCACACATTAATGAAATTGTATATTTTTTTTTAAAAAAAATAATATAAACTTTTATTAATAAAAAGTTTTATTAATAGGATAAGGTGACCCGAATAACTTACAATTGAAATAAGAACATTACGAAGTCAAAGCGGCAGAATAAAATTACAATGAAACAAAACAAAAATATTCCTTAAATACTTCCACAAAACTTCCTTAAATATTAATTTTTTAAGCCTTTTGTTGAGCCTCCAATAGTTTAATTCACCACAATTAATTGTGGCTGTCCTAGGTGGGTGTAAATTGAATGGATAGAATACATTTCCACCCGTGACAAAAATCGGAGCTAGCTTGCATCAACAAAATAGATGTGCCAACGTTATTTTCTATATGGAATAATTGGGGTGGAACATAGAAGAATAAAATTAAGTTCTAGATGTACCCTGAAATTCTATAAATGTTCATCCCAATTGGATGTTGGTTTTTTGACATGGTTGAAACTATGGGCTGTATTTCTGGGTCACCTAATCTGGCATAGAATTTCATCTTCAACTTGGGCCACCTGGAACTCTATTAAAACATGAAAATTCACTTTTTACAATATTTAATTAAATTTTCCTCCAGATTTAATCTATATAAAGTTTAAATTTTAGTTTCATTTGGATTGTATAATGTCCATTATATTCATTTTATTGGGCTATAATCTAGTTCACTTTTCCCAGAATGTGTTGGAATGATTGCATAATTTTTTCATCTTAAAATGTGATTATTCATGTTCTATAGAAGAATGAAGTATTTAAAATGGAATGTTAATGAAAAGTTAAATTCAAATCAATATCATTAGGTGATTAAAAATGTGTTTCAAATTTTACCATGTAATAGTACACTTTAAGCAAGAATTGAAATCATAATGTGAAATAATATTCAAATTGAAAAATAAACTCAAAATGGTGTTTATGAACAATAAATAACATTAATATTATAATATATAAAATTAATATTATCCTCTCTCATTGGATAATCAAAAACCTTGACACAAACCACTAGGTTTGAGTTGGAGGGACACATGACCTCATACATGTCTCCCTTTACATAAGAGGTTGTTGAACAACAATGATGGTATACGACCATCAGGGAGACTATAACCTAATTATCATGTCATTAAACAAAAAAATAAATATAATAATAAATAATATAATTATCTGAGTATCATGATAAAATTAAAAAATTAAAATGGTGTACATTTCATACTGTTAAAAAGTGGCCCACAAAATATAAATCCAAACCATAGTATAAGGTGCTGATAAAAAAACAAATAAAACTAGAGGATTCCTACAGAACCCATCTCTATTTTCTACCTAATACATGCTTTTATTCTAATCCATACACTATGGGTATTTTTCTCCTCTCCAAATCCCTAATCATGAAATCTATAAATGCACCAAAATTCCTAAGTAAGTTGTGAGTACAAGACTCTATAGGACACCACCAATTCATCCCTACCAAGTGATCTCATGTATAATAAGTGTATTAAATGATGATAATAAATTAATAAAAACTGTAACCACATACAATCCAAAATAGATAGGTCTTGATCTAACAAAGCCACCAAAGAACCCTAGTCACACCAGCTTCAACTCCATGTTGAAAGGATAATGATAGGATGAAAAAAGTAACCAAACTAGCCACCAGTTTTGTGAATCTATCACTAAACAACCTCATGGAATCATGAATAATTATGGTTCAGTTTCTCCCAAGCCTCTAGTATTTCATGATTCTTGTAAATAATGTTGTCATTAACTGCGTACTCAATATGACATTCTACTCACAAATCAACAAGGCATCAAGTAGCCTAATACTTAGCCATTAATTACATCCCCAAAATGATATTCAATGGTATCATCGTTTCTATACCCTATGACCAGTTCCAAAAATTCCATCATCATAAATCATTTATACCCCCTATAAGGGTTAATTATGTCACAATGATCCATATATTCTGAGAACCAAGAACGATGACTTTAAGGAAAATAACATATATAAAAAGGTAGATAATATTAGGAAATCATATCATTATAAAAATAAAGTATAAAAAATAGAAAACATGTGATCATAATAAAAACATATAGATAAGATACTCTAACAATACTCATAGATTCAACATCTTAACATTCCTTATAGACAACACCAACACCCACCTGTGACCACAATCAAGCACAATTATCAGTTATGACAAAAAATTATAACTTCAAAATATGCACAAATGAGGGACCCAAAATGGTAAGGAAAATCATACCGTAGATTTATAGATGTCAACATCAAGGATTAACCACCCTTTATGGTTCAAATACTGTAGAGTAAACCTCTAAACCACCTTCTATTAGTCCTTATTGTCACAGTTTTCGACACATAAATACTCTAGTTTCTTAAAGGGTTACTTGAACCAATCCCAATAATTATATTTAGGAAATAAATAATTGTAACATCTGGTAACATTTTCTATTTATCAGATAATTTCCAAATTATCAAAAAAATTCCCAAGCATGTTCTAGAAATTTATTATTCAAAGAATAATAATTAAACCACTTCTGATAATACTATATCTTTCTAGAATAATATGCATGCGATAAACCATTATTATTAATTTTTTAGATTGTAGGATAGTAATTCTATTATCATTTATAATAATTTAGGATTACCATTATTTAAGGGAAAATATATACAATTTATCTATAAGGTTTACTTATTAATTACAGATGAAATAATGAGTAAAAGAAGAATAAATTACTACCTTGAATTTCTCCCTCGGGCGATTCACTCTGGAAGAGGAGAGAGGTGAGGCTTCTTTAATTTTTAGAAAAAAATGTAAGGCTTATATTTTTTTTCCAAAGTTGTCACCAAATTTCAACACATGAAAAAATAATTTTTTCTCAGACTCAAAGGGTCAAAAAAAATTTTTTGTAAGGTTTTGGCTATTTTAGACATAAAAAACCACATATAGGTTCAACATAATAAATAAAATTAAATATCATAATTTATTTTTTGTTTTAATAATTCATAATAGTATAGTGTTTAATTACATATATAAATATGAGTTATATATTTATATGAGTCCAAGGATTTCATTCCCTGATTTTAGAATTTGAAACGCTTAACAAGGAGTTACAAGGTGATCTAGGTAAGAAGAAATGTGTAAAGGGTTTAAAAAAGATAACTTTTACAAACTAGGTACAATATAAGGGTAACATGGTTTACCATTAGACATCTTATATGCATATTGCAAGGGAAATATTTCTTACCCTTATATAGGCCTAAAACCCACATTTACCTTTATAAAGACTACCCTTACATGAGCTACCCATATACCCACCTTTCTTACCCTTATGTAAATAGTGTAAATTCCATCTCACCTTTTTGAAAATTAGGATTTACACTTTTTTATCCTTTTTAAGACTCAGTTGACCCTTATACAACATCCTTATGTGACTTCATACCCTTAAGAAACTACCCTTACAGAAAATCTAATACTTACACAAGTCAAAAATTACCCTTATACAATGCCTTGGTACTCTCACACAATTCATGGATACCCTTAAAAACTTATAAAAAAATATAGGAACCCTTACATAGTGTATCCCCACCTTTAAATATTAGTAATCACCATTAATCAGTGCATGTAAAAGGAAACTTACCATTATGGTAGTCTTGAAAAGTGGGTTTTAACCTCATGTAAGGCCTTTTAACACACCTTTACCCATATAAATCCATAAAACTTAAGTAAGGGAAATTTTTATTGAAGATAAAAACATTCCCATATAAAATGACTTGTATAAAAAAAATCCAAAATATGGTTTTAAGTAAAATTAAAAATTTAGAATATTAAAATTACCCCATATAATAAATTCTTGTCCTTGAGAAGTATATCTAGAAATATTTCTTGAACAACTCAGAACCCTGAGCTCGAGCATCAGACTTATACTCCCACAACAATTCCTAGATCCATCAATGCCTCTCCAAAATCTAGATAAGTTGTATCATCTTCCATTAAAGGAATTTCACAATCCTATCTATAATCTATAATGGAATCACCTCATAGGTTGAATATGGCTATAGATCAATGTATTCATAGTCTATAAAATTCATGGGATATTCTATATACCTCCAGAGATATGACACATGAAACATGTTGTGAATACCTTGGTAGCGATAGGGAAGATCCTGATAGTATGCCAGAATTCCAACAGACTCAATGACCTAGAAGGGTCTAACAAACCATAGTGATCTATTTCCTTTATTACAGAGATGTCGATGATTTAATCAAAGAGTCACTCTCAAGAAAACCTAACTTCCCAAAGTAAACTCCAAAGGTCCCATCCTACAGTTGACACATGATCACCACATTATCAGAGTGGTGATCAACCTATTTTGAATCCGCTATACTCTATTAGAGGTATTATAAACCAAATGGGTCCCACAACTAGTACCACACCTACCCCATTCCAACAAAGCGGTGCATGACATGGCCTCTGATAATGCACCTCATAAGGTTCCAGCTGAGTCAAAGCCTTCCAATTTCTATTATAAATGAATGCATCCAAGTCTAGGTGATCATCCATGATCCCCCAAAATTTAGGGTGCATGCTCAAATAATATCCTCTTTTATGCATATTTTCGGCTCTGTCTATCAATATGTCTATGGATGGTACACTTTGACCAATCTCAGTTGAGTCCCTTGGTATTTTTTGTAAGCCCTTCCAAAACCATGATTTCAATCACACATCTTTATCAGATACAATTATCAAGGGAACTTCATGTAAGAATAAAATAACACAGTCATAAATCATCCTTATATCATCCATTGAGTGAGTCTCTTATATTGATAAGAAGTGATACCCCTTTATCAGCCAATTGAATATCACCCAAAAAATGTCCCAACTCTTTAGGGTCTAGGGTAACCCTATAACAATGTCCATCATGATTTCCTCACACTTACATATGAGAACTGGGATTGGATAGAGTAAACCAATTTGATAATGGTTTCTAACCTTAACACTATGTCAGGTAAGGTATTTGGAAACAAACCCAATAATATCACTCATTATCCCTGGACACCAAAACAATTTTCAAAAGTCATGGTCTTTGTCGCACCAGAATCTACCACCCATATAGTAGAGTGGAAGTATCCATCATATATTCATTAATGTAAGTATGGAATATTACTATTCTATGTACCGTGATAACATCATCGTTGACCATTGACCACCTGAGTATCAGGTCACTTACATCTAGATTTTCCTGCATCACATCACACTTGGGGTTTGACTCTTGGCCAGCAATTAACTAGTCTACTATGGAATATGTGACCACTATGGTAGAGAAAATCATATATCTTTGATCCCAAAAATAATTCATCCTCTAATAGACCCTGAATCTCATCAATCACCACTAATCCTCTAAAGGCCACTCACCACGATCTTACTCAACCTATGTCTTATGGCTAAGTGAATCCATTAAAATGTTACCCTTCCCTGGTGTATAATCAATATCAAAGTTAAATATGTAAAAATACTCTACCCATCACATCTAACTTATATTTAGCTATATTTTTTTGAATATAAAATGAATAATCTTGTGTTTAGTGTATATAAAAAACCTCTCATAAAAGAGATTATGTTTCCAATATTTTAGAGTGTTGACCAATAATTCCTACTCCAAGTAATGTGTATGGTAGTCCTACTTATAGGGCCAAAATTACTATAAACTATAAGCTAATAAATACTCTCTATATATTAGTAACACCACTAAACCAATTCCTCATGTATCATACTAAATTGTATAATCAATCCAAGGATCATGAAGTATTAGTTTTGGAGTTGTAGTCAACCTCCTCTTCAACTAAAGAATTTCATATTCACACTAGTCTTCCCACTGAAACATTACTCCCTTATTTGTTATAATAAGCAAGGGTGGTGATAATTTAGAGAATTATTGGATAAAATGATGGTAGTATCCTACTAACCACATAAATCTCATGATCTTGAACATGTTTTCAGAATGTGGCTAGGACATCACTGCCTCCACTTCATCTAGGTACACTGATATACCTATTTTAGACACCACATTCCCCAGGAACATCACCTATGAAATTTAGAAGTCACAATTAAGTATCTTGGTGTAAATAAAATGTGTTTGAAGCATACTCAAGACTACCTCAATATGTTTTGTATAATTCTTTAGTGTTAGCGAGTAGATGGGGATGCCATCAACAAACACCATGGTGAATGAGTCCAGGGAAGGGTGGAAGAGGTTGTTCATGATATCCATGAACAATTATGAAATGTTATTTAGTAAAAATAACAAAACAAATTACTTTTAAAACCCATTCCTTTTATGAAACTCCATATTTAGGATGTCCTCCCCTTAATCCCACAGGTGATGATATCTCAATCAAAGGTCAATTTTGGAGAATGATAAGGATATCCATAATCGATTGAAAATGACATTAATACTTAGAAAATTATATATATTCTTAACCATGAACTGGTTTAGCTTACGTTAATCAACATAGAATCTAATACTATCTACCTTCCCGGTGAATAACACAAGTACACCCCATGGTGAAGTACTTGGCCTGATAAATTCCTTTTTCTCTAAGTCATCCAACTGCACCTTGATATCCTTAAGTTCTTCTAGTGAAATAAAAAATGATGGTTTAAAAATGGGATATATAACCATCATGATCTCTATATCAAATTAAAATCCTCTATTAATAGGTATTCATTTAATGTTTTATATAAATATTCCATGATAGAGATCCACGACTTGAGGAAAAATCGAGGGGGATGTCACTGATCCTTCCGAAAGAGACATGCCCAAAATATACAATGTAATCATACTAATATGACTCAAGTCTAGTCCAAATTTTTTTCTCCCATTTCCCATTATCCAATAATCACATATCTACCCCTTATGGAAGTAAATGTAACCAATATATGATTGCAATCAATGTGAGCTCAGATTATGGCCAGTTGGTCCATACCGAGAATCACATCAAATCGCTTCATCTATAGTATCACGAAGTTCCAAAAATTTATTTAGCTAGTGAAGAATATAGGACAATATGGGAGTTACTTAATATAGTCTAATTCAATTACAAATGATGTGTTAAGGAATAGTAACTTACAGAATAACTTGACCTATAAGTCAAGTCCAATAACAACTTGTGAAAATTTAAAATAATGAGAAGCACCAGTATCGAAAAACATAGTAGGTTGGGTTGTGGTGATCCGAACCATACCTTGAATAGTATATGGTCCCTCACTACCATCCTCTAAAGTCTGATATACTACATATATTTGGACCACCTCATCTTTGTGACCCTACCCAGACTCGGCTGAGTCCTCGTTGTTTGGTCCTTCTGTTGAGGACCCTGGTCAAATATATAGGTTAAATATTGAGAATTTCCTACACCCATAGAGAATATCAACCAGGATTCTATATAAATAAACTTATAGATTTGTCCTATATTTCCACATTACTAGTACTGGATCTAGAGTGATGTAGATACCCTGCTGTGGTGTCTGAACTTCTCACAGTTAAAGCATTGTGGGTCATCACCAGAGGGAGCCAAAGAAATTGAACTCTTCTATAGGTACATGCCACTTCTCTACTACATTCCCATTATCATCCACTTCCTATTACTAGAAAAGGTTTTTCACTTCAGTAGTATAAGGTCCACATGTCTTATAACTAATGTGTAGATGAAGACCAACTACTTAAACCTCCTCCGAGATCCTCTTTATGGTCAAGATATTTCATTGAACCTTTTAGGTTGAAGAACTTGACCTACTATTTTATGCAGGATGAAGTCTGATCTTGAAATTCATATCCTTCTAATCCAAATTCCCAGCCAGAAGTGGTGAAAAGAAAATAAAAATAGTAAAATAACCCGAGTAGGAATACACTATCATAGAGCCCTACTAATGATCCAAAAATTCATACAAATTTCCAAGCTTCAAAATATATATAAATAAATCCTTGATGAAAAGGTCCTAGAATCCCCCCCAAGTGAGTCATTCATGTTGACCATCCTGAACCATTACTCCCCACCAATTTTAGAGGGTTCCTACAGTATGAACACCACTTGGTTCATATTCATATTTATTGGAGTCTTAATTAAATTGAAGATACCCTCGATGATTTCCACCCAATACACAGTATCCAACACTATTCTAGTACTCTAAAGGATGGATGTAGTTGGAGATGAAAATAACTAGAATAGTGAACCATGGATCTCGATGGAAGGAATTTAGGCTATAGTGGGTATACCACCAATACCAATAGAGTAGGTGTAGGAATGTGCTCTAGATCCCCCTCATTCTTAGCTAAAATTCCTACCAAACATCTATGAGGTGGCATCTTCTCTAACTTGAAGGAAAATTAGGATCATAAATAGATCCTATCCAGTCTATGGGGTAACAAAAGGTTCCCCTATGAGTCTACCCATAACCTAAGATATACCCCTCCTAGAACCAACCTTGATATCCATCCCTACACATTACTCACAATCATATATATATATATATATATATATAGATATATTCTAACACAACATCATACTTAATTCAACTAATTAATTCCAATAATAGATATATCATACAAAAGATAATATATCCTGAATAGATAGAACAATCCAAGGTATTTCATTTATGCACTACTATTTATCACAACATCAGGAATATATAGGGAATGTGAACCTATATACCTAACCATGATGCATGAACGCATCCAAAATCTCATAAAAATAGTAATAAAAATATATTCTAGGGTAAATCCTAAGTTTGTTACACATGTTCTATCCATGTACATGAAAAATCCCCTTCCTGAGTCCCATAAAAACATATCCTTTCTACCATGTCTCAGGTTAGTCTAAAAAAACAAGACACTTTGAAATGATAATATTTTTAATACACCTACAAAAATCACCGTGTTAGAGCCGAAGGGTCATATGACCTCATGTGTGCCTCCCCGTACATAAAATGTTTTTGACTAAAGAGAGGGTTTAGGTCCATTAATTAGGTGACTATAACCTCAGTATCATGTCATAAAACAAATAAATAAATAGAACAATAAATAATATAATGATCCTAATATCTTGTGAAAACTAAATAATCAAAATGTATTACATGCCAAACTAGTAAAACAAATCTCCCAATGTGACATGTTGAACTAGAGTGTAAGTTACAAATAAAAAAAATAAAAAATAAAAAATGGTGTCCTCTCTATTCTATCTCAATCTACTTTTAGATCCATGATCTTATGCTCAGTCTTCTATTATAGTGACCTTTCCCTTTTTCAGATCTCTAGTCAAATCATCTACATGCTCGCCAAAATTATAGAATGCGGTGTGAGTATAAAAATTAGTAGGAAACCACCAATTCATCCTTAAAAAGTGTGATAACGTATAAAGGTGTATTCAATAATGATAATAAATTAATAACAATCATAACGACATACAACCCAAAACTGAGTGTTCATGCACTAGCAAAGCCACCAAAAACCCATAGTCGTACCTACATTGGCTCCATGATAGAAGGATAATGATTAGATGATGGAAGTAACCAAAATATAAAATGAGATAGTGAATCTATCACTAAAAACATCATGGAATCATGTGTACATGAAACCTCATTTGTCCTAGACGTCAAGTATGTCATACTTCTTGAAAATCAAATAGATATCAAGTGAATTTTTAACCTAAAATGCTACTTGAAAATAATTTTGGAATTGACAATCCTAATACTAGGAATTGAGTGAATCCATAACACAATGTTCTATGATATCGTCATATCTCCATAATATGCACAGGTCTACCGTCTCCATCATCTCAAGTAAATTTCACCCCCTCTATGGGGTAATCATGTCATGATGGTCCACCTGTTCTGATTACTAACAATAATGCCTCCAAAGTCAAGGTAACACACATAACAAGGTAGAGAATACAAGAAAAGAATATCATTATGAGAACAAATAATCAAGAAAATAATCATTTTATCAGCATAAAAAATGTAAACAGTCCACTCTAATAATACTCATAGATTCAACATGACAAAGGACCTCATGGGCAACACATACACACATGTGGACACAACAAAGAACAATTATTAGTTATTCCAACATAAAATTATAACATTGAAACATGTGTAAATGAGAGAAACAAAAAGGTAAATAACATACTACCTCATAGTCATAGAATTAAATTTGAAGGATTAACCACCCTGTGTGGTTTGAAATCTTGATTAGAAACCTCTATAGCCAAGAACACCTCCTCTTCGGCCCTATTATCGTAGTTTTTTACACATTAACAATTAATGATCATCAAGGGTCCCTAAAACTAATTATATCAATTATAGTTCAAAAATAAAAAAAAATTTCACATGTGGAAACATTTTCTATCTCTTGGATAATTTCCAATTATAAAAAAAATTATATTCATGAGATAAAAAATTATTCTTTAAATAATAATAATTAAAAAAAATTTTACAATAATATATCTCTCAAGAATATTATCCATGTGATAAACCCTTACAATTATTCTTTGATATTATAAGATATTATTCAATTATTATTTATAATAAATCATGATTACCATCATTTTAAGGAAAACCTTATAAATTTTTTAAAGAAGGGTTATTTCATAATTCAACATGAAATAAGGAAAAAATATAAGAATAAATTACTAACTAAAATTATCTACCTAAATAATTGAACTTAGGAAGATAATAATGGTGAGTATGAAGTCCCAAAATTCTCATACATATTTATTACATCTTAATAGGAAAATATTCATAACATAACGGTCAATGTAAGAATATTATAGATCTAATGTCTTTGTAAGCTTAGATAAATAAAAAATTGGTTTATAAGTGGAAAATATCATCTCCCACTAATTTATTCACAACTAGAACCATTTTTAGACATATCATATATAATACATTGTTTCATAACTTTGGGAAATGAAACATAATAAAGGGTGAGATCAGATTATCAATAAGGGTAAACAAGTGTGATATTGACAAAACATGATCATATGAGTAAGGGATCATGAGAATACCATTTGTAAGCCATACCCTACATATCATAGATCATAAACTTGAGTCATGACATAAATCCTGGCAGTTCATTAAAAATTAATCAGTAAATAATCAAAGAACACGATCCATGAGAACATAACATTGGAATAAGAAATAGATTTATGGAATAAACATAAGTATATAAAATAATTTCCTTAGTACTTAAGTATCATTACCAAAAATATCAAAGTGGAATGTGTTCACTCCCCAAACCATATAGTAGTCAAGGTTCACTCCCAAGACTATCATAATGGAAAAATTTCTTTACTAAACTTGGTTCACTCCCCATTTTAGTCTTGTTTATCTCATGAGATATCAATCTTTAACCAATGAATTGAAGGGAGATATAGGTCCCACCCATCACATAATGAAAATCATATATATGTGCACCAAAAAATAAAAAACATTCATATTATCAAAACCCATGAAGATAAATATGTTTTATAAACATTTCATCATAGAATAACCTATGGAAATGAAATGGTATTCATAAACATTTCATCATTTTATTACAGATAACCCACGAGAAAGTAAAATATTTCATAAAAATATTCTCTTCATAAACATAAACCATATAGATAAATAATAAGTATGATATCATTGGATCATATCCCCATTAAATATTATGTAACATCAAAGTATGTAATCTTATATAGAAAAATGGATTTATAATATTACTAGGAACATTTGTTGAGGAAAATATCATTTTCACCCTGAAACTAATTATTTAAGATATAAAAATTTCTCAAATATTAAAGGAAAAGATTTATTTTAAAATAATCTTCGAAAATTATACTATAATATTTAAATCATTGAGAGTTCTGGATAGTTAGAAATTCTATTCATTCCATACATGTTCAAAAATATTCCTTTCATATTATTGGTAAAAATCAAAAGTACATATTCTAAATAAAGAAGATTTTTTTAATTTTTTTTAAAAATTATAAAATTGGTAAAATAGATTTCATTTATAATAGTGAAAACATTATTTAAAACATTTTTATAAAACATGGACATGGTTGATAAAGGATTTTCAACTGAAGAGAGAAATAATGCCAGTGTTACTTAAAAAAATTCTTCTTGACTCTTGAGTATATAAAGAGAGAAAAATGAACGAAAAACATGTATTTTCATTAAATAAATATTGGATAAGAAACATGAATGAGTTTATTGATAGTTATATCATATTATTTCATCATTGGATATATAATCATAAAAAATCCCTATAAACAAAGAGACTATAACATTAAATCCATTCCACTTTTGTAACCTTTGAATCATAAGCCCCATTAAATAATAATAATAAAATTAAAATTTTAATATCCAAAAAATAAGGAGATTAGTTATATAAAATTTAAAAGGGAAATTATATACACCACACAAAATAAAAAAGAAAACTGTTGTATAAGGCTCGTGTCCTATAGAAAAAAAGTGAGACGAAAAATACCCTTACATACTTTGGTGAATTTTGAATCATAAGGCCAAAGAAGAATAAATTTGAATGAAAATTTAAATATCATGATAATAAATTAATTAATTATATATAATGTCAAAGTCTTTGTATAGACACCTCATTAAGGATGATAAGTTCATATATAACATATATCCCAATGAAGATAATTTGAGACAAAAATCCATTACCTTAAGTCTCAACTTCCTTCACACACATTTGAACATTATATATAATAAATGTAGGATTATTATACATATATTTAGTGACTATAATTATATATATTATACCATATATGATTTATTCATTACATTTTATTACCTCAATATTAACAAATCCTTGTTAAAATCACTTTTCAGGTAATAACTGTCTTGTTTTTCTTGTATGTTTTGGTTTGGTAGTTTCAGTAATTTTACTTGGATCATGATTAAATAATATAAATAATTTTAACCACGAAATAAATTTATTATAAATTCATTATATATGTATTTATTTTATTCCATTATAGTTTGATATATAAAATTAATTACATCATTATTGGAGACAGTAAGTTGTAAGTCCGCATGACCGCTGTTTACATTTTCTCGACAGATAGAAGTAAAAGAAGGTAAATAATACATAAAAATTATATAGTAATTATTATTTCATATATATCACACATATTAATTATATTTATCATTATTACATTCCATGTAAATCATATGTGAAAAAAGAATAACATTGCTTCAAGAGGCTTTAGTCTGCCATACACACGAGCAACGTTATTGTGTTCCCACAGAATAAAATTTAAGAAATTATATGTGATATCATCATTAAAGAATTAAAATTATTTAATAAATTTCATATTAATATGTTAAATATATCATTATAACCATCCGTGAGAGGTGGTGATTAAAAATTAATCACCTCATTTCATAAGTCAGATGGCCGTCATATATAAGATACAGAGTTTCCTTTCCCATTTGATGAAAGAGGAGGTGGATATAGGTTAGGTAATTAGAATAATAAAATATAATTATATTTGATATAATGTTTTTTATTATATAACCATCATTATAGAATATTTTAAGTAAGTTTAATAATAAATATAATTTTTTTTTAATAATTTACCTCTTCTTTAGACAACCTTATTTTGTTAGCACTAAAAGACTTCTTAAAAGGGTTTCCTAATCAAAATAAGGCCTCTATGATTCTAAGAGGGATGTAGGGGAAATATTTTTTTAGGTATTGGTTGAAACAAGGGGTTTTGAAAGTGTGAGGATGAGAGGATATGGGGTGCCATTACACAAGCGAGGGAGGGGATACACATGGATGTTTTGTAAAGAAAAAGCATTACCATGTTTTAAACATCACAAAAGGCACAAAAATTGGACATTATAGAAACTTATAAGTGATAAATTCATAATATTTTTATAAAATTTTATTTTTATAGGTGTTTAGGTCATTATAATCCTAATTGTTTTAGTTTAACCCCGAGTAATCCCATTTTAACCTACACTGTGGTAATTCATTTTTATTATTTTTAATATTCATTTTGAAGAAAAATTAAGTTGAAAATTTTATATAGTATTAATTATTCTAATTAAAAATATTGAATTCATTTATCAAAATCCTTTAACATAATTGGAAAAAATTAATTTAAAATTAAATCCAAATACATGATGAAAAAATTATTTTCCAAAGAGAAAATATTTTTAAGTATAGAAAAATTTAATATGTAAAATTAATATAATGTTGATTCAATTATATAAATGTGATTAATTATAACATAATTAATCTAATTTTACTTTTAGAAACATTTTATTACAAAATTTATCCTTATAAATTCTTTAAATGAAAACACATTTTGTAATAAAAACTAGTATTTTTTCCTATTTATAGAAAAATTATAACTTTTCAAAAAAATAAAAAAAACTCACCATAATATAATTTTGAATTTTTTATTTGAAAAAAGAATATTAGTTTTTTAATTTTTTTTAAAAAATTATGGAAAATTAATTTTATTTTTTTTTACATAAAAAGTAATAGAAACATTTTTTTTGAGAAAATGAATTTTTTGAAGTATATAAAGACTAAAAAATAAAAATAATTATTTATAAATATATTTTATTTACATAAACAATTTATACTTAATTTTAATGATTTGGTTATTTTTATTCATAACACCATATTTAATAACATGTTTATTACAATCAAGTTTGAATAAAAATATAAATAGTATATTGTGGTTTATTAAAACTCAGCGTTGCTTATAATGAAAGATACCAAATAAATTAATTTTAATGGAGGGAAAAAATTTATTTCAAAAAATATTTTGGTGTTACATTATTCCCCAATTAATTTAATTTTCTCTCTCAAAATTCATAATTCTGATAAAAATAAATGAGGATAGTTCTACTATATCACATCCTCAAGTTTCTATATATCTTCCTCAAGCTAGTGGTTTCACCATAAAACTTTGACCAAGTGAGTGGTCTGATTTTATAGAAATTTATTTGTATGATATTAGATCTCCATTATTTTTTCCTCAGAAGATTGATTATTATCCAGTTGTATGAGCTCTAAGTTTAGTAAATGTGATAGATTAGGTATATACTTCCTTAGGCGAGATACATTAAACACATCGCTAACCTCATAGAGGTTTGGTGGAAGCACCAAGTGATAAGCTATGGTTCTGATACATTCAAGAATTTAAAATGGAAAAATATACCTAGGGATTAGTTTTCCCTTATTTCCAAATCTAATTACCTTATTATATGGAAAAATTATTAGAAACACCTTGTCACCAACTTTATATTAATGATTACATTGGTGATTAGCAACATATTTTTTCTTTATCCAGTTCTAGACCCAATGAATTTATTTCTCAAAATTCATCACATCACATTGGATTTATATACTTATTTCCATATATGGATTCATAATAATCAATTAGAATAATGAATGAAATCTATTGTTGTATAAAAATTGGACTAGAGGATGGGGTTGATCCCAACCACCTTTTAAATCCATAGAATAATATCTAAACATATCCTCTACAGTTTCAATTTTTTGCTCATACTAACCAATTTTCTGAGGATTATACACAATGATGAAACATAACTCTATATCCAAATCCTATTGAAGACATCACCAAAACGATGAGGTAAACCTCAGATTATGATTAGATACATGGAATGTGGAACTCCATAAAACCTTACCAATTCCTTACTGTATATTCTTTTATGATGATACTGAGAGAAGTATTCTATTATAGTTATGAAGTGTGATGAATTTTTATGTTTATTATTTATAACCATTATATAATTATTCCTTTTATATGTTTTGGGGAACCCAATGTCAAAATCCATAGTGATGTTTTCGAATTTCCATTCTATTATGGGTAATGGTTGTAACGTGCCATTAGATTTTTTCTATTATTCTTAATTTTAGGACATACCAAGAACTGAGATGAATATTGTTCAATATATATCTTCATTACACCCGACATGAAATACTCTTTTAGATATATATACATATTTTTTACTTCTAGAATTAATAGAGAATGAATAACTACGAGCTTCATCTAACAACACTTTCTTTAAACATGGAATGGATGGAAAATGTAGATAGTTATTAAACCTTATAATTCAATAGTAATAAAGGTTAAAATCAAGAACATTTACACCTTCTTCTTTAGCTCCATATCATCCTTATACACCTCTTTTATCCAAACATGGATATATGGTTGGACAATTATTTGAGAGAGTTAATATTTCTCCCCTTTATTCAAGATTTCAAGATGTATCCTTTTCAAATCCATAAATATTGGATATTTTATGATCCTCATAACAGATAATCTAGTATGATCCTTTTGAATCTAATCATTGGCCACCTAGTTTACTTTCCATGGGTGGTAATGTATTGAACAGTCATAATATTTAATTATCTCTAACTATATTTTATGGTGAATATTTAAATCCTTATCTTTGAATATATACATCAGAATTTTGTGATTGGTATATATATCACAATTTTATTCATATATATTATTATTCTATATGATTATTTAAATAATTACCACATCTAACTCTAAATAATGATTTGGGTATTTTTGTTCATGAACCTTCAATTGTTGTGTGGTATAAGTTATCATCAAATCATTTTAAAATCCCATGGTTATATCTATGATAAAATATATATTCCCAAAATCAAATTAATATTTATTTATCAATTGATTTAAAAAAATTTCATGCTAAATAAGACATTATGCAGACCAATGGTAGGTGTTTAACCCTTATCACACTTCAATTATGGGTTCAAGAACTATGGCCTTTCTAGATGTGACATGTTGTCCTTTTTAATAAAACTATATTAATATAATTCTTATAATGTTACCTTAATCTTCAATGGTCATATAAACTTTAAATGTTATCAATACCTTAAACTTTAAGAAAAGACCATTCTTTCTTAAATAATAGTTCATGTTGAACCTATGAGTTACATATACATTATTCCAATTAAACATCTCTCAAAATGCCATTAGTCACATTAAAATCCCATCACTTAGAACACAAAAATGTGTATCTAACACATTAAAATTATGATCAACCTTGAAATCATATACCCATGATGGTATCCTTAAGTTTATATCACATGAATACATATATCCTTCCAAAATTAACACAATCCTTAGATTTTTTATGATTCTTATAACTAAAATACCATTGTTAAAAATATTTTGCAACATAATTCATTAATATAAATACATGAACACATCAATAGTTTCACTTCAATGATTGTAATAGAATATTTCCTTCCTTGTTCTTGGGGATAACCCTTAGATTAGGGGATTTACTCAGATAATTATCTATTTACACACATATAGGACATCTAATTCCTTGGTAACTCATTTCTCTATGACCTTCATTTCCATATAGAAAAAATCTTCTCTATTTAATATATTTTCCATGTTTCTTTTTCCCACATTTTTGACATGTAAAAAGATTAATCTTTTTTCCACTAGGTTCTTTACCATATGAACTTGCATAAAAGTTCATCTTCCTCTTATTGTATGTGTTGGGAATATCACTAATGTTCATGTTTTTAATTATATATCATGGTAGTTGATTAGGCATGATCACAATATCTCTATCACCAATAATCACCCCATTTGTTTTCTCATCAACACATTTTCTATAAAATTCAATGTTAACCCAGTTTCATCTAGTTTCCATTATTGAATAAAACTAGAAAACATAGTTCGAGAAATAATAATCATAGTGGGAAACAACATAATCATGAAAAATAATTAATAGGATGTATAAATCACGAAACATTATTTATAATATATAAAACTGTAGGTTTAACCTTGTATATTATTGTTCATAATCTATTCAAATCATTCATGATGGTTTATAAAGAGTTTTTAAATTTAAAATACATATACCCTAGAATTGTTAACCTAGGTGTGTAGTAAGGTTCATTGTCATTCACCAGGTGACGATCAAGTCTAGAATAATGCACCCTTTTTGGAGTTATTACCCCAAGGTATAACTTTTCTAGATTCATATCCACTTATAGTATCTATATATGGATGTAATTTCTTATAAATCACTCATTTTATCACTCACCAAAATTCAAGGAAATTTTACTATACTTGGAATTATCCATAATCTTATACATAGATATATCCCTATAGATATCACAATTATTTCCTTATATTAGTTTGAAAAGGTTAAATAAACATTTCTATGATACCAACAATAAAGACCCAAACATATCATATATATATACATTACATATTAAAATAGAAATATTCATAAAATAATGATCCATTGTAGAATTGTATTGGTATAGTGTCTTTGGAAACCTAAATACATAAAAAATGGTTCATAAGTAAACTAAATAATCCTCCAATAGGTTCTTCAAAAATATCACCATTTATAGAAATATCATATATAATACCTTTCTACACAAACTTGGAAAAGGAAACATAAAAAATGGTGAGCTTAGATGTCCAGTAAGGGTAAATAAGGGAGATATCAACATAACATGATCATAAGGGAATAAGATCATGAGAATAAAATTTCAAAACCATACCATTCATATCTTAGATAATAAACATGATTAAAGGAGTAAATCTTGACATTTAATATTATATGAATCATAAATAAAAAATAACACGATTCATGAGAACATAACGTTGAAATAAGACATATATTTGAGGCATACACATTAGTATATAAAGTCACTTCCTTAGTAGTCAAGGATTAGTGCAAAAAATATCACAGTGGAATGAGTTCACTCCCTAAACCGTCATAGTATTCATGCTTCACTCCAAAGACTATCATAGTAGATTAAGTTTGTTATTGAACTAGGTTCACTCCCTATTCCAAACCTATTTATCTCATAAGATATCAATCTTTACCCAATGAATTGGAGAGAGATATAGGTCCCACACAACAAATATTGAAAATTTTGTAGAAGTATTCCAGAAGATCTGAAATAATTCATTATATCATAAACCATGAAAAACTTATTTTCAAAAATATTTCATCATATCATAAACAAAAGAAAATAAATGGGTTTCATTGACATTTCATCATTTCATCATTGCATAACCAATGAAAATGGAAAAGGTTTCATAAAAATCTTCTCAACAAAAACACAAACCATCCAGAGAAAGAATAAGAATGATATAATTTTATCTTATCTCCATTAAATCTTATGTAACATTAAAGGTTGTCATCTAAAAGGGAAAATTATTTTGAAATATAAATTAGATTATTTGTTACAAAAAATATCATTTTCAATTTTAAATAAATTATATAAAATAAAAATGTAATAAATATTAAAGAAAATATTTTATTTTAAAATAAATATGGAAAATTTAAACAGCATATTTAAATCATTGAGTGGCCATAAGGGTGAGAAATATTGTTCATGCTATGCAGGCTAGAAAAAACATTCCTTTCACATTTTTAGTAAAAATTCAAAAGTTCCATGTACATAAAAAGAAAATAATATTAATTTTTATATTTTTTTAGAAAAGTAAAACATGGTTAAAAATTACTTTTAATACTATTTTTATAATAGTAAAAAGTTTATTTAAAACATTTTTAGAATACATGGAATTCGAAGAAAAAGTATTTTCAACTGAAGTGAGGAATAAAGTTAACTTTCCACACAAAAAATTATTTTTGGACTCTTGAGTACATAAATAGAGGGAAATGATAATAAAAAATTTATTTTTATTAAATAAATAGAGTCGAATAAAATACATTAGTTTCTTGAGATATAGATCATAATATTTCATCATTGGAATCATAATCATAAACAATCATGATAAATAAAGTGATTATAAAATAAAATCATTAACACTTTGGTAACCCATGAATTATATGCCCCATTAAATAATAAAAATAATAAAATTAAACTTTAAATACAATTAAAATATTTATATTCATGATATAAAATATATAATAGGTAGTATATACACCATAAAAATAAACAAGTGATGTAGAAGACATGTTCCCCACGGAAATAAAAGTGAGACAAAAACACAGCTTATATGATTTGGTAAATTTTTATTTGTAAGGAACATGAAATAATAACATAGAATGAAACATTAAAAGTCATTATAAAATATAAATTAATGATATAAAATTTATAATGGTATGTATATACACCTCATTATAGAAGATAGGTGCATAACATAACATATATCCAAAAGAAGACCATTTGAGACAATAATTCCATAGATTAAGTCTCAACTTCCTTCATACACTTTTGAAAATATAGTATAAATATTAGTTTATCATACATATATTATAGAAACACAATTATATATATCATATCATATATGACTTAATTATGATATCTTATTACATGTTTTTTTTTTACAATTCCTTGTTAAAATCATGTTTTGGGTAATAACTCTTCTGTTTTTCATGCATGTTTTGGGTTGGTAGATTTAGTTCTTTTAAATTGATCATGGTTAAATTATATAATTTTTTCTATCATGATATAAGTATTTATTTATATTAATCATTTAAATATAGATAAAGAAAATGAATTACACTATTCATGGAGATGATTGGCCATACGTTGGCATGAACACCATTTCCATTTACTCAACCAATGGAATAAAAGGAATACAAATAATATATCACCATTATAGTGTAATTATTATTTCATATATATCACATATATTGGTGAATTTTTGTCTTGTTAAGTTCCATGTAATTTGTAATTAGAAAAAAAATAACATCACTTCGTGAGGCTATAGTCTTCCATACACACGAGCAACACTATCGTATTCCCATAGGATGGAACGTAAAAAGGTTAATGTGATATCCTTAGTCCATAAGTATAATTATTTCATAAATATAATATAGATATGTTAAATATAACATTAAAAATAGACATGAGATGTGGTGATGGAAAATGAATTACATCAGTTCGTGAGACAGTAGTTTTTTGTACACACGATTGATGGTTTAATTTCCCATTTGATGGAAGAGAAGGTAGATATAGGTTATTAAATTAACATAATAACACAATATTATTTGTTAGATAACAATTTCATTGTATCATCATAGTTATAAAATATTTTAAGGAGGTGTAAGAGGAAATATAACAAAAATGAAAGTTTATGAATTTACCTCTTCTTTAGAAAACCTCCTTAGGTTAAAAAACAAATCCTTATTTAGAGAGTTTAATAATAAAATTAAGGCCCCTAGAATGTGATGAGAGAATTAGGGAAGATATTTTGGTAGTCTATTTATAAATAAATGGGATTTTATGTGTGACTATAAGAGGATTGGGGGTGTCCTTTTATAAGTGGGGGAGTGGACATACATGGAATTTTTGAATAGAAAAATGTTTAACCACATATTAAACATGAAAAATCTATAAAATGATTCATTATATAATATTATAGGTTATAACATCTAAATATGGCCATAAAATAGGATTTGGATATGTTTTTAGGTTATTTTAACACTTATATATTTAATTTAACCCCCAGTAATCCTGTTTAAACATTAACCGTGATAATTTTTTTTCTTAGTATTAATTTCGAAAAAAAATTTAGTGAACAATATTATATAATATTAATTATTATTATTAACGATATTTAATCCATTTTTATAAATTATATATATATAAATCATAAAATTTATTTTAAAATTAAATGCATAGTTGCAAAAAAAAATGGTTTTCCAAAGAGAAGTTTTTCAAAAGTATATAAATTTTTAATATCTAAATCAAATATAAATTAGATTATAATGTAATTTTTTTGATTAATTATAATATAAATGAAATAAATTTACTTTTAAAAAAATTATAAAAAATTTAACCTTAGAAATTCTTTAAATGAAATGACAGTTTTCAATAAAAACCACTATATTTAACTATTCATTTAAAAATTAAAATTTAAAAAAAAAATCAAAAAACGTCACCCTAAGATAATTTTGAAATGTTTTTTCAAAAAAATGAATCTTATGTTTTAACATAAATTTTCCAAAATTGGAAAAAATTAACAACTAGTTTAAAATAGACAATTTAATATAATAACATAAATAGTATATTGCGGTTTATTAATACTTGGTATTGCATGTAACACAAAAAACCAGAGAAATTAAATTTACTAGAGAGGAAAAAAATATTTCATAAAATCTTGTGGTGTTATAGTGATATTTATAACATTACTAGAAAACTAGAAAAGGATCATATTTTTCCTCGAAGGTTTCACCAAACTTGAATATGGAAAAAATCCAGGCTGCTCAAACTCAAAGGGTTGACTAAAAACAAAGGTTGGAAGGGTTCAACTATTTTAGAAATAAAAAACCTCATATATATGTGGAAGATGAAACATGTATAAATATGTGTTACAAATTTATATGAGTTTACTAAACTCAAAGGGTTGACTAAACTCAAAGGGTTGACTAAACTCAAAGGGTTGACTAAACGGTTTAAGTGATTCATAATAGTGGAGTGTTTAATTTCAAGTATAAATATGAGTTACAAATTTATATGAGTTGGAGGATTTAATTCCATGATTTTTGGAATTTAAAAGTATTGAAAAGGAGTTTCAAGGAGATATGTGGAAGACGAAACATGTAAACGGTTTTATAAACATAATTTTTCGAAAATAGGTGTTATGTAAGGGTAACATGGTTTACCCTTACAAAGCTCATATGCATCATGTAAACAGGCGACAAACCCTTATTTACCTTTATACATACTACCCTTACACAAGCTACCCTAATTAACACCCTACTCAGCCTTATGAAAATAGAGTAAATTTCATCTTACTCTTACACATACTTGAAATTACCCTTACATAACCTTTGGAAACCTCAGCTGACCCTTATGAAACACCCTTACATGACTTGATAGCCTTACACAACTACTCTTACACATTCTGGAACCTTTGTAAAGGTCACGAATTACCCTTATACAATTCCTTGGTAACCTTATGCAACCAATGGTTATCCTTTGACAATCTATGGATTTTTGTCACCCATATGTAGCACAACCCTACCCTTATGTAGTGGTAGGTGCCCTTATTAAGCACAAGTAAATGAGACATTACCCTTATGAAAGTCAAGAAACGTGGGTTTACCATTACACAAGTCCTTTTAACACTACTTTAACCTTACATAAAAACATAAAAATTAAGTAAGGGTTATTTTTATTCATGAAAAAAGGATTCTCTTATAAAATTACTAATATAAAAATATCCAAAAGAGAATTTTAAGTACAATTAAATATTTTGAATATTAATTAACAAGATTTGGAGGTAAAAATAAATTCCTTTTACTATGTGTACACCACAACCATTATCACGTTGATGATATCATATTTATACTAAAAAAATATGCCATATTTACCATATAAATATGATTTAGTGTATTTACAAACCCCTATTATTTGATTATATCACCAATGAGCCCAGTATTCATTTCTTATCAAGTTACCAACTAATAGAAGGTGTACATATACATATGGTCCTCCTACTAGGTGTAATACTAGACCATTCCCCTGTTTGTTATCTTATCCTTGTGCCTTATCAATGATCCATATATAGCATATGATCCTTACAAGTTCAAGCCCTGACCATACCCTCTCATGTTTAATAACCAATAGATATAATTAACAAAAAATGGTTGCATATGTGTAAGTCCCACACAAACCATTCCTTGTTTTTCTTTACATATTAGTCTAAACTATATGAAATTAAACTCCATAGAATTAGTCTATTATGTATATCCTTAAAATGCTCATGATATTTCATAATCTTATGAAATTAAACGATATGACATCATTGGTTCTAGTTACATGACCCTAAAAGGTGCATCATTAGTCATGATTGGAAGACCTTAAAAGAAACCATAATGGTCTTTTCCACATGACATAAAAAGGTATTACATATCCCTCTAAGTGCAACCAAATTACTTGGGTTATGATTCAATTAATATGGATATATAAGAATACCCTATCTTTTTCATTATACCAACTCCTAAATACCCATTTCCTCATTGGATTTTGATAAATCCTAGAGTGCCTAGTGACATGACTTAAAAAAGGAGAAATATAGAGAACCTTGGATAGATGTAGATGCCCACATCAATTCATGGTAATGATTGATCATTATCATGACCAAGGTAACCAGTATTATTTATAATAAAGGTTTTAAGAATACATATAAAATCTTCAATATTCCTAAACAAGAAAATAAAATTCATTATAGGATGATCCA
Organism: Viscum album; assembly: GCA_963277665.1. Taxonomy (NCBI): domain Eukaryota; kingdom Viridiplantae; phylum Streptophyta; class Magnoliopsida; order Santalales; family Viscaceae; genus Viscum; species Viscum album. The sequence continues at coordinate 344,395,135 of OY728136.1, read as the reverse complement.
ACCTCCCATCCCATCAACTAATGAAAAATCTATAGTGTCACTAGTATAACATAATAATTTCCTATATTTAGAATATATGTGTAACATCCCAAGTAAGTAATGAGTAATAGATATTTTTATCTATATCTATTAATGAATTAGATAGTGTTTTAGAGGCTTAAAATGAAAATAAATCCAATCTTAAGCATGAAATACACTAATATTTTTAAAAGATTGTTTTACTACCATTTGATGGAAAACCATTTTTAAATCTATATTTTGACAATTTTATAATCTATGTTTTTCAAAATAAACTTATTCTTTATGATTGGGACATCAAAATTTACTTTGTGTGAATTTTTTGTATTTTTCAGACAATGTTCATTTTTTAATGAATAGTGAAAAATACTGCATTTTACATCAAAACTGCTTTTTAATCTAATATGATTAGATTATATTTTGAATTGGTTTTAAAGTTAAATTAGAATATATTTTTACCATTTAATCCAATGGTGGTCATTGGAATCAATTTCACTTTGAAATTGGACTTAAACTGGTGTCAATCTTTTGATACTTATTGTTTCATAAAAATACGCTATTTGTCATGACAGCGGGAATTAATTATTAAATTAATTAATGTGACTTATATGTTTTTAATTTTTTAAAATAGACTTAATTTTTTAATTCAGAATATCAAATATATCTTAGGGTGAATTTTTGGTATTTTTCTGAAAAACTTCAATTTTTGATGAATAGTGAAACCACTAAGTGGTACTTATAAAAAATGATTTTTCGTTTAAATGAAATTTTACCACTTCTGTGTTTTGAATTTCAAAAATCCGACATACATGGTTGTCATTAATAAGTAAAATGTGGTTCAATGAGATTAAAATAATTTTTTTGGTGAATAGTAACTATTATGTTTTTAATCGCGATTAGAGGTAATTAGTGTAGTTTAAGGTAAAGATAATGCTTTAATAAAATTATATGAGCTTGAAACATGTCCTACCCTCATTGGATGTGTCATGGCCGACCAAGAAAATCCATGGGTCAACTTGGGGACCCCATGGAGCCACTTTGGTTGGGAAATGACATAAATAACTTTTTATTTAATGTAAAAGTAAAAATGACACAAACATGAGAGTTTTTACTAAAACAATTTTTATGTGGGTTTATAAAGATCATATTTTTGATTATAAATATTCATTTGAAAGATAAAAGTATTTCCTACATCATAGTATTTTTTTTTATAATTTTTAGACTTTAAATAAATTAAATTATTTATGACATCATGATGATGCAACGATGACCTCATTATTTAACGATTTAAATAAAATGGAATGATAATGTAAAATCTAAGACCTAAAAATGGACAAAACCTATTGGATGGGTGTATTTAGAACCCTTATCACCTTAAACTTGAAACACAATAATTTGGGACTTCTTAAATCCGAATACCATTTTAAAATAAAGTGACTTTTCTTTACCTTTCAAGAGTGCCCCTCCTCTCCTCTTATAAAAGGCCCCCACCTCTAACTCCTTACCCACACTCCCAAAGCCTTTGGCTCGGCCAAACCCTACCCAGTTTTTCTCTCCACTTCCCTCTCTTACTCCTTGAAGCCTCACTTTGGGAAGAAGTCTTCCCAAGGAAGCCTTTGAGCTCAAATCTAAGAGAGTTACCCGATTTTAAGGTAATTTATTCTTTTGAGTCCTTTTGTTTGATTTTGCTTCTCCAACCCCCTAAAATCTTTTTATTATTTTATTTTGTAACAAATATAGTATCCTCAATAAACTAGGATGTTGTTATAAGAATGATTATATCTAAACTTACACACACATACATCTAATGGTTAAAGGACATACTGTTTCCGTGGACGGTGAATTTATGCCTCTCGAAACGATGATTGTTCAACATTCTTTTAACACCTTCAAAGGTGGACATTAAGATGTCACTATATTTATATATGATATATCATATGTTTATGTTTTACTTAAGCTTCTTTATTTTTCATTTTGGGCATACCTTTATGGTTTCCATTATGGGTAAATGCGGTATCTTCAATTAAGGAAGTGCGGACTACCGCCCCCTCAAAGTGATTTGATTCGTTAAATACCATATGTGGGACTTATAAAGGATGGAACGATGATATAATATATGATATTATAATGGAATTATAATATACCTTTATATCATTATGATTCCATTCTATAAAATACGAAATAGAAATGAAAGTAGCGTTCATGCGTACGTACGGCTTACCGTCTCCATGAACGGTGCATTTCATTTATTACCTCTAAATGATTATGTAATATTATAAATGCATGTATATACTGGATATATATGATATATACATAACGATTATAATTCTGGATATAATGGATACATGAACAACATGTAATTATAAAGGGTTTATTTTTGACTCAAGTACCAATGATCGTTAAAACGACCGTTATTAACTTAAATAATTACATAGTGTTCATGGCATGTCAATAAGTGATATAAAAGGAATAATGAACTTGAAAAAGGTTCTTAAACAAGTATAAATTAACTCAAGTTTATTATTCAGGAGATTAAATAACGACCAAGTCAAGTCGGACCTGAGGTATGGGACTTCGTCTCAATCTCCTTTCATTGAGGCATATTTTGATTTATACAAAACCTTCTTTTATACAATGTATAAACCCCGTTGACTTTTACGTTTATTAAAAAGAGAATCTTTTTTATACAAAGCGTTTACTAAACGACAAAAGGGAATGTTCTTTTCGTACGTATGCGGCGACAACGACTTCTCCGTCACCGGGACCATTATTTGAGTTTCGACTTCCTCTACAAGCCATACCTTCTTTTTAAAAGAAAAATAAATACCATGTTTTAATTTTATTTTATTTTGGTATTTAAAATGGTTTTCATAATGTTTTTATATCAATGTGTTGTATTGATATCTTGTGATTGAAAGGTGGAAATGTTATGTTTCCTTTATGCATGTTTTATGTGATACGATTATGTTGAGGTTCTTGGGCATTATTATGAAGACGGGTGGTTCCGTGATAAACTAAGGGTGGGTGAGACCGATATAGATCTCCAATGCATTGGGTAACGTGAAGGAGTGTAACGTTAAGGTTTCTCCGAAGATATTTAGGGAATATACTGTGATGGGTATTCCAAACGTAACCAAGTGGGTTACTCCCTACGTTAGAATGTTATGAATGACTCAAGTTATCTTTATGTCTTATGATTTCTATAATTTATTCATGATTTGATGAGGTATGTTAAAGTGCTTATGTTTTATGGTTAAAGTATGATTTGATTCTTATGTATATATGTACCCATGTTTCCTTTCCATATTTTTATATCCCTTACTGAGCTTTTTATGCTCATCCCATGTTTTTTGAAATGTTTTTCATAGGTCAAGGGAAAAGTACATGATATGATGATAGTGTCAAGGAAGTGTCAAGAAAGAATCCATGTTTTATTTTAAATATGTTTCCATTTATGGGAAAGAAGAATACTATCTTTATGTAAGGACTTTGTTTATATGTGGAATGTAATGCAAGTTTTATGATCAAATTCTCTAAAACTCTAAACCCGAAAAGATCCTCAATGTGTAATCTTGTAATAACTCAAGATTAAGTAAGGTTTAAGGCTGGGGCCTTATAGTTGGTATCAAAGGTCAGTTTAGATAACATTAGGAGTTAGAATTATATTAAATGATTATCCAAAAATATTTTTTTTATGGTCAAATTGAAGTGATATAGTATTTGAAGATTACCATGTTGATTCATCAAAGACATGTTTGTTCAGAATGGTTTTCCACAGAGGAAACATGGAAGGAGTGCTAGGAAGGCATGCAGAAGGAAATAACCTTCCGAATCAGCATCCTGAGATGGTCGGAATTGGAACTGAACAGTTTGTTGCAGTAATGGCGTAGTTGACTCAAGTGATAAATGGTGGTGGTATCCATACCCGAGATTAGCCAGATCAACCACAGAGGAACATGTCAGTGGTGGAACATTTCATGAGGCAACATCCCCCATCATTCAGAGGATCATCTGACTATGTGCTAGCTGAAGGGTGGATTAAATCACTGGAGAAGATTTTCTATGTCATGGGGTGTTCAGAAAATCAAAAGGTTAGTCTTTCTATTTATTGTTTGGAGGGTGAAGCAGATCAGTGGTGGTCGATGGTTAAAAATATCAGGTACGCTGATGAGATTGATGCTCTCGACTGGGATGGATTCAAAGGTATGTTTCTTGATAAGTATTTTCCTAAGGCTGTTCGACTTAGGATGGAAAAGAAATTCTTGGAATTGAGGCAAGAGGAAGACTCAGTGGCTACCTATGAAGAAAGGTTCACTCGATTGGCATGGTATGCTCTAAAGTTTATCCGAGACCTTGATAGTAAAATAAACCGTTTTTACTCAGGATTAAATCCAAAATATCGAAAGGCATTAGCTTCTAGTGAGTTTAAAAGTTATGAAAACTTGTTCGATGTGTTGAGAAGGTGGAAATGGAGCTTGCCGATGATCAAGTGTTCTATAACAACCAACAGAAGAAGAGACCGAGGTGGAAGGAGAAAGTTAAGAATTCTTCAAAAAAGTCTGACGGTAAGAAAACTAAGTTTCCAGTTTGTGATAAATGTGGAAAAAGGCATGATGGGAAATGTATTCTGAATTATGGAAAGTTCTACCGATGTTGTAATATAGGACATAAGGCTCGTGATTGCACTGGAAAAGATCAGGGTGATGGTAAGACCAAATTTTATTTATAGTTAGTGAAATGTTATAAGTGCAATGAGATGGTTCACTATGAAAACAAGTGTCCAACAAAGAGCTTGGGTGATGGGAAGAAGTTAGACTACAAGCAGAAAAGGGTGGTGAAATCCTTTGCAACTACTTCAGCAGATGTCGGGCCATCAAATGAAGTTGTATCAGGTACTTTTTTTGTTTTTTCAGATTATTCCAGTGTGTTGTTTGATTCGGGGTCTATACATTCTTTCATCTCTGAAACCTTTTCTAGTAAAATGGGAATACCATCTCAAGAAATGACTCCTGAACTTTTGGTAAAAACACCTGGGGGAAATGTTGAGGCAAAAATAATTTATAAGAATCTTCCTATCCTTATCTGTGGAAAGAACCTACTTGAAAACCTTATTGTTCTACCTCTAGTAGAGTTTGATGTTATCCTGGGTATGGATTGGATCTCTATTTACCACGCTAAGATTGACTGTAAAGATAAAGAAGTTTCTTTTCAGAAATACTTTCAGTTTGTGTACAAGAATGAACCCTTACTGTTGATAACTTATCAAGAGGCCAAGAAACTTGTAAAAGATGGAAATGAATGTTACCTTGCACACATCGTTGAAAATAAAGGAACTGTTCAGATTAATGATGTGCCAGTGGTAAATGAGTATCCTGATGTTTTTCTTAATGAGTTTCCTGGAATAATACCAGATCAGGAAGTTGAGTTTACTTTTTACTTAGTTCCTGATACTAATCCAATTTCAAAACCCCCTTATCGAATGGCTCAAATTGAACTTTTAGAGTTGAAGGAGAAATTGCAAGATTTATTAGAGAAAGGTTTCTTTCGACCTAGCACATCACCATGGGGTGCTCCTGTTTTATTTGTTAAAAAGAAAGATGGTTTAATTAGACTTTCCATTGATTATAGAGCCTTGAATAACATCACTGTTAAGAACAAATATCCTTTGCCTCATATCGATGATTTGTTTGATCAGCTCCAGGGAGCTCAGTATTTTTCAAAGATTGACTTGAGATCAGGGTACCATCAGCTGAAGGTAAAGGAAGTAGATATTCCGAAGACCAAATTCCATACAAGATATGGCCATTATGAATTTGTAGTAATGGCTTTTGGGCTAACCAATGCACCTGCTGTATTCATGGACTTAATGAATAGAATTTTCCATGAGTTCTTGGATAAGTTTGTGGTGTTTTTTATTGATGATATTTTGTTATTTTATAAAAGTAAAGAGGAGCATGAAAGTCATTTAAGGGTTATCTTGAAAACCTTAAAAGAAAAGAAAATATATGGAAAATTCAGCAAGTGTGAGTTTTGGTTACGACAAATTTCTTTCCTGGGTCACATTGTTTCAAAAGATGGCATAAATGTTGATACTTCTAAAACAAAGGTTGTTGAAGAATAGACAAGACCCACAAATGTAACCGAGATCCGTAGTTTTCTTGGTTTGGAAGGTTACTACCTAAGGTTTGTTGAAAATGCTTCACGGTTATCTAGTCCAATGACTAAGATAACTCGTAAGGGTGTTAAGTTCATCTGGACAAAAGAATGTGATTATTCTTTTCAGGAATTGAAAAGAAGATTGGTGAATGCTCTAGTTTTGGCACTACCTTCCAGGAATAGTGAGTTTGTTATATACAGTGATGCTTCATTGAAAGGACTTGGTTGAATCCTAATGAAGAATGATCAGGTAATTGCTTATGCTTCACGACAGTTGAAAACTCATGAGGTAAATTACCCTACACATGATTTGGAATTAGATGCTGTTGTTTTCGCTTTAAAAATTTAGAGGCATCATTTGTATGGAGTAAAGTGTGAAATATATACTAATCACAAAAGTTTAAAGTATATATTCACTCAGAAAGAGTTAAACATGACACAAAGGAAATGGCTGGAATTAATAAAGGATTATGATTGTACAATTCATTACCATCCGGGAAAAGAAAATAAAGTGGCTGATGCTTTGAGTCGAAAAAGTAATGCTTCATTAGAAATGTTGCGTTTGGAACGTGATCCATTGGTTAAAGATTTGATGAAATTTGGCATAGAAGTTGTTGGTGTAGGATGTTCTTCTATTTTGTTTCAGGTATCAGTGAAATCTTCTCTATCCGACAGAATCAAGCAAGCACAGAAGAAAGACAGTGAGTTGCGGAAAAAGGTAGAGCTGGTTCAGAAAGGTAAGTTTCCTAAATTCAACATTGATAATGATTGTGTTTTGAGGATTGGGAAGAGATTATGTGTGCCTTGTGATTCACAGTTAAGGAATGAGTTGTTATGTGAGGCTCATAGTTCCCCGTTTTCAGTTCATCCTGGCAGTACTAAGATATACAGAGATCTGTGGGAGTATTACGGGTAGGATGGAATGGAAAGGAATATTGCTGATTTTACTGTGAAGTGTATGACTTTTTAGCAGGTTAAAGAAGAGTGACAGTTACCGAAAGGGATGCTTCAGCCTTTACCAGTGCCAGAGTGGAAATGGGAAAACATATCCATGGATTTTGTTGTGGGATTACCGAGGACATCTCTAGGTAATAATGAAATCTGGGTTATTGTTGATCGCTTGACTAAATCTGCTCATTTCCTTGCTATACGAGATACTTTTTCACTAGACCAACTTTCTCGTTTGTATCTTAAAGAGATAGTCAAGTTACATGGAGTTCCTCTCTCCATTGTATCCGATCGTGATCCTAGGTTTACTTCTAACTTTTGGAAAGGCCTTCAGAAGTCATTGGGTATTGAATTAAATTTTAGTACAGCTTTTCATCCTCAATCAGATGGGCAGTCAGAACGAACAATTCAGACCTTGGAGGAGATGCTACGAGCTTGTTCGATAGATTATCAGGGAAGTTGGGATCAACATCTTTCTTTGGTTGAGTTTTCTTATAATAACAGTTTTCATTCCAGTATACAGATGAAACCATTTCAGGCATTATATGGGAAGCGGTGTCGAACTCCAGCTTTCTAGGATGAAGTGGGTGAAAGGAAGTTTATGGGACCATAATTGGTAGAAGAGATGGCAGAAAAAGTTTAGCTGATTCAGAAGCACATGAGAACAGCTCAGAGCAGGTAGAAGAGTTATGCGGATAACCGAAGGAAGGATCTATCTTTCGAGGTAGGTGATCATGTTTTTCTCAAGGTTTCTCCTTGGAAAAGTGTGATGAGATTTGGTAAGAAAGGAAAGATGAGTCCAAGGTTTATTGGACCATATGAAATTCTAAAGAGAGTTGGATCAGTTGAATACCAGGTGGCTTTACCTCCAAGTTTATCTCAGGTACACAACATTTTTCACGTTTCGATGTTGAGAAAGTATATGCCAGATCCAACTCATGTTTTGAGTCCATAGGTAGTTCAGTTGGAAGAGAACCTATCTTATGAGGAACAACCGGTCCAGATTCTTGACCACAGGGAGAAAGTGTTACGGAATAAGGTGATTAATCAGGTAAAGGTTTTGTGGAAAAACCATATGATGGAAGAGGCAACATGGGAATCTGAAAATGCAATGAGGGATAAGTACCCCCATTTATTCGATAAGTAAATAAATTGCGGGGACGCAATTTTCTAAAGGGGGGAAGGATGTAACATCCCAAGTAAGTAATGAGTAATATATATTTTTATCTATGTCTATTAATGAATTAGATAGTGTTAAAGAGGTTTAAAATGAAAATAAATCCAATCTTAAGCATGGAATACACTAATATTTTTAAAAGATTGTTTTACTGCCTTTTGATGGAAAACCATTTTTAAATATATCTTTTGACAATTTTATAATATATGTTTGTCAAAATAAACTTATTCTTTATGATTGGGACATCAAAATTTACTTTGTGGGAATTTTTGGTATTTTTCAGACAATCTTCATTTTTTAATGAATAGTGAAAAATACTGCATTTTACATCAAAACTACTTTTTAAGCTAATATGATTAGATTATATTTTGAATTGGTTTTGAAGTGAAATTAGAATATATTTTTACCATTTAATCCAATGGTGGTCTTTGGAATCAATTTCACTTTGAAATTGGACTTAAACTGGTGTCAATCTTTTGATACTTATTGTTTCATAAAAACACGCTATTTGTCATGACAGAAGGAATTAATCATTAAATTAATTAATGTGACTTATATGTTTCTAATTTTTTAAAATAGACTTCATTTTTTAATTCAGAATATCAAATATAGCTTAGGGTGAATTTTTGGTATTTTTCTGAAAAACTTCAATTTTTGATGAATAGTGAAACCACTAAGTGGTACTTATAAAAACTGATTTTTCATTTAAATGAAATTTTACCACTTCCATGTTTTGAATTTCAAAAATCTGACATACATGGTTTTCATTAAGAAGCAAAATGTTGTTCAATGAGATTAAAATATTTTTTTGGTGAATAGTAACTCTTAAGTTTTTAATCGTGATTAGAGGTAATTAGTGTAGTTTAAGGTAAAGATAATGCTTTAATAAAATGAGATGAGATTGAAAAATGACCTAAACTCATTGGATGTGTCATGGACGACCAAGACAATCCATGGGTCAAATTGGGGGCCCCATGGATCCACTTTGGTTGGGAAATGACATAAATAAATTTTTATTTAATGTAAAAGTAAAAATGACACAAACATGAGATGTTTTACTAAAACAATTTTTACATGGGGTTATAAAGATCAGATTTTTGATTATAAATAATAATTGGAAATACAAAAAGATTTCCTACATCATAGTATTTTTTTATAATTTTTAGACTATAAATAAATTAAATTATTTATGACATCATGATGATTCAGCGATGACCTCATTATTTAACGATTTAAATAAAATGGAATGATAATGTAAAATATAATACCTACACATGGAAAAAACCTATTGGATGGGTGGATTTAGAACCATTATAACCTTATCCCCGAAACACATCAATGTGGGACCTCTTAAATCATAATACCATTTTAAAATAAAGTGACCATTCTTTACCTTCCAAGAGTGCCCCTCCTCTCCTCTTATAAAAGGCCCCCACCTCTACCTCCTTACCCACACTCCCAAAGCCTTTGTCTCGGCCAACCCATACCCATTTTGTCTCTCCACTTCCATCTCTTACTCCTTGAATCTTCACTTTGGGCAGAAGTCTTCCCAAGGAAGCCTTTGAGCTCAAATATAAGAGAGTTACCCGATTTTAAGGTAATGTCTTCTTTTGAGTCCTTTTGTTTGATTTTGCTTCTCCAACCCCCTAAACTCTTTTTATTCTTTTCTTTTGTAACAAATACAGTATCATCAATATACTAGGATGTTTTTATAAGAAGGATTCGATCTACACTTACACACACCTACATCTAATGGTTAAAGGACATACTGTTTCCGTGGATGGTGAATTTATGCCTCCCGAAACGATGATTGTTCAACATTATTTTAACACCTTAAAAGGTGGACATTAAGATGTAACTATATCTATATATGATATATAATATGTTTATGTTTTCCTTAAGCTTCTGTATTTTTCATTTTGGGCATACCTTTATGGTTTCCATTATGGTTAAACGCGATATCTTCATTTAAGGAAGTGCGGACTACCACCCCCTCAAAGTGATTTGATTCGTTAAATACCATATGTGGGACATATAAAGGATGGAACTATCATATAATATATGATATTATACTGTAATTATAATATACTTTTATAAAATTATGATTCCATTCTATAAAATATGAAATAGAAATGAAAGTAGCGTTCATGCGTACGTACGGCTTACCGTCTCCATGAACGATGAATTTCATTTTTACCTCTAAATGATTATGTAATATTATAAATGCATGTATATATTGGATATATATGATATATACATAATGATTATAATTCTGGATATAATGGATACATTAACAACATATAATTATAAAGGGTTTATTTTTGACTCAAGTACCAATGATCGTTAAAACGACCGTTATTAACTTAAATAATTACATAGTGTTCCTGACATGGAAATAAGTGATATAAAAGGAATAATGAACTTGAAAAAGGTTCTTAAACAAGTAGAAATTAACTCAAGTTTATTATTCAGGAGATTAAAGAACAACCGAGTCAAGTCGGACCCGAGGTATGGGACTTCGTCTCAATCTCCTTTCATTGAGGCATATTTTGTTTTATACACAACCTTCTTTTACACAGTGTATAAACCCCTTTGACTTTTACATTTATTAAAAAGAGAATCTTTTTTATACGAAGCGTTTACTAAACTAAAAAAGGGAATGTTTTTGTCGTACGTATGCGGCGACAATGACTTCTCCGCCGCCGTGACCATTATTTGAGTTTCGGCTTCCTCTACAAGCCATACCATCTTTTTAAAAGAAAAATAAATACCATGTTTTACTTTTCTTTTATTTTGGTATTGAAAATGGTTTTTATAATATTTTTATATCAATGTGTTGTATTTATATCTTGTGATTGAAAGGTAGAAATGTTATGTTTCCTTTATGCATGTTTTATGTGATACGATTATGTTGAGGTTCTTGGGCATTATTATGAAGACGGGTGGTTCTGTGATAAACTAAGGGCAGGTGAGCCCGATATAGCTCTCCAATGCATTGGGTAACGTGAATGAGTGTAAAGTTAAGGTTTCTCTGAAGATATTTAGGGAATATACTGTGATGGGTATTCCAAACCTAACCACGGGGGTTACTCCCTACGTAAGAATGTTATGAATGCCTCAAGTTACCTTTATGTCTTATGATTTCTATGATTTATTAATGATTTGATGAGGTATGTTAAAGTGATTATGTTTTATGGGTAAATTATGATTTCATTATTATGTATATATGTACCCATGTTTCCTTTCCATATTTTTATATCCCTTACTGAGCTTTTTATTCTCATCCCAAGTTTTTTGAAATGTTTTTCACAGGTCAAGGGAAAGGTACATGATATGATGATAGTGTCAAGGAAGTGTCAAGAAAGAATCCATGTTTTATTTTAAATATGTTTCCATTGATGGGAAAGAAGAATACTATCTTTATATAACCACTTTGTTTATATGTGGAATGTAATGCAAGTTTTATGATCTAATTCTCTAAAACTCTAAACCCGAAAAGATCCTCAATGTGTAATCTTGTAATAACTCAAGATTAAGTAAGGTTTAAGGCTGGGGCCTTATAATATGTCCCAAACCAACACAAATATTCATTGGAATAGAGCACACATGGGAATAAAAATAATAAACCTATCATGAAATCCTTTAGTAGTGAAATAGATTGATTGATCATTCACTTTTTCCTGAGATACTATAGAGGAGAGTTACTTTTTTATGGTTGTTTTCACCTATAGGATTCCCCTTTATAACCAAATGGAATCCTCAAATATTCTATCATGTGTTATGATCCATGGATAAGATATGTGATACCACAATTTCACTATTGATTTATATTTTATACTATTCTAGGATAATTTTAATTATTAGATGTTTCAATCTTAAGATTTAATATTATAAAATTTTTCCCTCTGTACATGGTTTGTACACACAATTTAGGGGAATATATGTAATTAACCTTATATAGGTACATTTTTAGTTTATTTTTTTCTTCAATCCACAAATATAGCACATGGTTGATCCAAAATCATGAAAAACCCTATAGAAACCGTGTGATACCTTTGTGTATAAGGGAGTCGGTGCACGAATTGAAAATATTTTATATAAACAATACAATAAGAATATAGGATTATCTAGAGTATTAACTAATACATTTTTCATAGTTGGAAAATTATTTTGAAACCATGTAACCGAATCAAGGAAGTATTTTTTTCCTATCTAGTGGATCCCACATGGATGGAAAACTATTTACCAAACTACCCAACAAAACCATGAAAGCATATGAAATTCACTTAAAAATACTTTTTCAAAATTAAATTTTGACTTCTACTCAACCTAATTCTCCCATCCATTTGAACAGACTTAGGACCAAGAGGGGGAGCTCCTCCCCCCTCTAAATTTAGTAATCTTCTCTTCTATTTAAAGTGTAAACTCTAAGGTAAACCCTTCTTTCTAATTGTTTCTTTTTTCTTATGATCTCTTATTCTATTTCTTATTTGTTTGATGTCATTTGGAAAAACATAAATTATACCTGACCTATAAAGGGGTTTGTGGTGGGTACTAATATGAGGTTTTTGTTTCTTAGTATTATGGGAGGAGTATTATTGCTCAGATGATAATTCACTATCAAAAGTGATGTGTTTCGTCTTAGATCCTATTAATAAGAGGTATTTATTTTCATTTATTTCATTTATAAGGAATTTATTTGAATTATTAATGATTTTAAAACCCTTCTTGTTAAATTAAGCCTATATGTGATAAAGTAAAAAAATTTATAAATGTTTTGAGGGTTTTAATCAGATTTCATAAATCATTATAAGGATTTTCTTTCCTTTCCAAAGTATTTTTTTAAATCCCATGTTTTTTTAAAGAAACATAAGAGGATTATTTTAGTCTAATTTTATAATTAAAGGTATTTTGGACACATTAGTATTTTGTTTAAGGGATAATTATGGTTTTATATGGAATTTCTTGAAGTGAAGTAATTATTTGGATTTATCTAATAGTTTTAAAATAAAATGGTTACTTTGGTTTTAAATGGTTCTATATGCAATTTTGCACGATTGAAATTCAAAAAATGTATAAAATGGTTTTCAAGGGATGATTGAATAGATAATTTAAGTGGTGTAAAATTTATTTCAATTCTGATCCAATTTTCAATTATAGGAAAATTTGGCACTGTAATACCCTCGAATATTATTTAAAAATAATGATATTCTCTATATATTTCATAACATGAAACACTGAGGTTTATGTGAACTGCAATATACTATAAAAATATTTTTATTTAAATACATCCATTATAACCAAGCCATTAAATTTTTAGTATGAATTTGAATAATAATATTATGAAAAATATGTATAAAAGTGTATATAATTCAATTTTTTTAGTAATCTGTAATAAATAAAAACTCAATTTTAATTGGAGTCATTTTATTCTTAAAAAAAATTCAAGAAAAATTTGTTTTATTACATTTTTTGTATGAACATTATAATTAATTTATACCATATCTAGAAATTTTATTTTAGGGAATGAATATTATTTTTGAATTAACCATATTTATATTATATTAGGGTATTTTTTTGAGTTTTTTCTAAAAAACATTTTTCTTATTGAATAGTAAAAAATACCATTTTTTGTAAAATTCTCATTTATTTTCATTATATCATGTAAATTTAAAGTCCTATTATATTTTAGAATTTTATTTAAAGTAACATAGTATCCATTTTATTAAACACAATCTAAATAATTTTATATGAGTGACCATTATATTTTATTTTGGTATAAGTTCATTTTTATGATTGAAATAAAAACTCTCAAACACTGGCTTCCATTGCATTTTACACATTTGTATTAAAATTTAATCCTTTCACATCTATAAATTGAATCATAAAAAATTTATTAAATCTTAATAATTAGTATGTCCAAATGTTTTAAGTAGATCCCTTTTATAATTAGTCATTATGAGTTGCAACCTTGGTAAACTTTATCACATTTGTAAAGGGTTAAATGCGATAAAAAAGTTAAAAATATAGAATATGGATTAAAAATAATCCATATACTTATATATATTTCATTATATGAGTTTAATTTGACCACCCCCATTATAAATTTTAAATATGGAATCTTTTTTTCTATTTTACTATGTTAAATACCTTAATATTATTTTAAGTAAAGGGAAATTCCAAAATGTCACTATATTTATTTTAATTTATATTATATGTTAACATAGAGATAATAATATGTTATGAATGAATATAATGTTTTATCTTTAAAATATTTTTTTTAAATTTTTATGATAATTTATTTTTAATTTTTATTGAGGGTATAATCTTAAATTATCACACAATTATGACTCAATGCTTGTGGAAATAATAGAAAAAATAAAAGTAAATGATTTTAAAAACATAAAAAGTAACATTTTTGGGATTAATTATGGTTTCACACAAAATTTATTATTAATAATAATTTATAATTTATTATTAAAGAGTTTAAATTATAATTCCATTTTTTTGATGACTTTATTCTTAGAATTTGTAAATAGTTATTAAAATGATTTTAATTGTATTTTATGATAAATAATATTTTATTAAAGGATTTAAAAATAAAAAAAATGTTGAAAGAGGATAATAATGATGGGATACGGTCTAAAATTTCATACCTTCACTAGTTTTTATCTAATTGTTACATTATAAGTAAATTAATTACCCATTAAGAATGAAAACGTTGACACTGCAGTTATGGTTGAAACTGGTCAGCAAAGGGATTAAACCAAAAGATATTATTTAAAACGCCACATAAACCAGTAAAAATTTTATTATTTAAGAGGAATTTTAAAGTTAAACTATTCTATATTTTATATTTTTTCCACTTTGTTCCAATTTCACATGAGGAAAATTTATTATATTTAAAACTTTTAAGTAATTCCATGTACTACCTTTCCTTCATTATGAAATGACACCACTTATCATCTGTTATTTACACCACCGTGAAAAACTTAGATAAAAAAATGAAAAATATCTTCTAAACATAATTATACATGTTATAAATGTTTTCTATCCTAAAAATACCATTTATAGGGTCCTTAAGAAGAGATCTGAAGGAGGTTTGTAAAAGATGAACAAATCATCTTAACCAATCTCTTTCATTTTAATTATTATTTTTATTACTTCAATTTTTTCCTAACCATTAAAGTATAATAAATAATTATCTATTATATTATAGGGTTTTATTATTTTTATTTAATGAAATTTATATATCACCTTTACATCAAGTGTGAAATGGAAGTATCACTCATGCCTATGTGTGAACTATCTCCTCCACGTAATAATTTGGTTGATTTTCCATAACCACCCCTCATGGTTGGTTATTATGATGGGTTTAATTTTTACATATGATATTATTTAAATTATTATTATTCTTAAATAATAATATATCATCAACATTCTTACCATACCATCCATTAGAAAATGATAACGCTTCTCATGCGTATGTGTGTGCTACCATCTCCCCGAAGCGACGCAATCCATTTTTCATTTATGATTTACATAGTTGGTAATAATAATGTAATAAATGAATATATATGATATTAGTGATATAATAACTATTTTTAATGGTTATTTATTATTTACCTTTCTTTGGTTCTATCAAATGAATGTGGGAACATCACTCATGCATACATAAGTACTACCATCTCCATGAAGTGATGTAATTCATTTTTCATCACCACATTATATAAGTGATTATAAAAGTTTATTTAATTATCAAATATTATATTTATGAAATTATAAATATTATTTATATGATGTAACCATGATCAAAGTACAAATAACAGAACCATTGAATAGAAAAATGAAACCGTTAACACCCAAAAATGACAATTTTAACAAGGAATTATTAATAAATTTGTGTTGAAATGTTATAATTGATTCATATATGATGTTATATGAATTTAATTAGTTCATTAATATAATTATAATAAATTTAAATTTATTATACTACAGTTTATAATTCTTATTACAAAATTCAGACTTGAGGTAAGGGTTGCTCATCTTAAAATTGTTTCGTCGAGACATGTTTGATATTATATAACTACTTATGCTTATGAGGTGTATATACTAACTATTTGAAATGTTATATAATTTATCATTATTATTTAATGATATTTAATGTTAAAAATAAAATTATTTCATCCAAGGGGTTTTGATTTTAAAGATACCAAAGTGGTAAAAGATTTATGTAACAATCTGATTTCTTTTTCAGACTGTTTATGAAAAGATTTTTTTATGGGAAATTATATGGTTCTAATCCTTTCAGCAGAATATATTTCATTATACAATTTTTATTCAAGTAATTTTCATGAAATAGTACCATTTTCCTCTCTTTAGTAAAATAATGACCGAGAAAATGTTTTTAATAAAAGCCGACTTAATTTCCTCTTTGGTCAGAAATGTTTTTCCTACATGTCTATATTTTGTTAAAAATGTTTCAAGAATTTTTATAATAAATTATAATGTATATTAATGCAATTTATTACTATTTTTTACTTTCTAGGAAAATGTTTAAAATGAATATTCTTATCCTTTTCTGAACAAGGTACTTTTTACCAAATGTGTGAATAAAATCATTGTTTTTACATATACCACATGAATATATTTTTCCACCATCATAAAAATTGTTTTATTTAAATCCTCCTTTAAAATTTTCCATGGATCTGTTCAAATAATTTTTTTCATTAATATTTTTTTTAACATTTTTGGATTCTAAATACGTGATTTTAAAATTCAATGTGTATTTTCCTCAAGAAATATTATAGTGATATTTTAAATTAATTTTTTATTTATGAAAACATCCTTTGATATTAATTATTATTCAATGGGATTATGATTTAGTGATACCATACTTATTCTTTCGTTATATTATTTATGATTACGATGTTAAAATTCTGATGAAACCAATTTTATTTTCCCCATGTTAAGTTACGATGAAATGATAAGTATTGTAATTGTATTATGGGATAAATATAAATGGTTTGTTATTATGTTATGGGTGATTATGTTATATCACTCTAATTAATTGGGTAAATATTAATATTTTAGGTGCTAAAATGGTATGCCAGAGTTTTTATAAAGCCTAAATGATTGTATATGGGTGGTTAGACTAATCCCAAAAATGGTACATGATATGTTTTCCCAAGACTGAAGAAGGTACATGTGTGGTTATCCCCATCATAATATGTGATTAATTTCTTGGTTAGCTACCTTGACATAAGATTTCTATGATTTAGAATTATGCCACAATTTATTTTACTATTTTTAATAAGATATTTTTATAATATTATATTCTCTTAGTTCATGTTCTTTGATTCCTATATGATTAATGTCTTATGAAATACCGATATTTGTTTAATAAATCATAGTTATAGTAAGTATGCGGCCTTAAAACATCACAAAATCTTTAATTTTTAATCAAAAATTCATTTTCTTATATTTGAAAGGATCTTTATGGTTTATTTTTTTAGATAATTATTTTATAAATAATATATAAAATACCCCTATATTATAAAGTGTAAACTGTAACTAAGGTCCCATTTTCCCATAATATATATTTTTTAAAAAAGAAACATGTTTTCCTATCATGAGAAATATTCATGACTTTCATCATAACTTCCTTTTTATTCTTACCCATCCTCAAATGTTCTGAAAAACATTTTATCTTTTGGGAGGAGTATAAAAAGATATATAAGGGACATAAATGAGAGAAAATATTTTAATCTAGTAAAAAATTTTAAAAACAGTAATGTTTTTACCTTTATCAAAATATTCTTTGAGTGAATAAAATAAATAATTTCCATATCAAAAAGAAACTTTTTCTACAGAAAATATTTAATGCCCATAATAATTAAATAGAAAACCTTTTAGGAAACCTGGAAAATAAAATTCATAAATTGTGTTCACCTGTGTTAGAAATTACTAGATCTTAGTTAAATATATTTTAGAAACCACCCTAGTTTACCCCTCCTTATTTCCTTTGAAGACAAGGAACATTAAATAATGCATTAGAGAGCTATAATGAGGCTCAACCATTATATAATCTATATCAGGATCACCCATAATATAAGTTGTATCAGTATCACTTATTAATCATGTATAATGTTCAATTACCATATCATAAATATAATATTTTATAATGGAATACTTTCATCATAAATCCTTTGAAAAAATATATTAAACTCGCATGCGAAACTCTTTCAGATATCAAAATACCCTTCAATTTAAAAAGTGTATTATATAAAACAAAATACTAGAGAAAAAGGAAATAGGTTTTTTATATGAATAAATCATGAAATCATGTAATTTAATCCAAACATAAAATAATTTTTATGATGGCGGGGAAAACCGTTGATTTCGTATATAGTAAAATAAAACATTCATTTATCCTTTTTGTAAAAAGATCTATAAAATGATTACCATTTTGAAAACCATTAAATAAAAGTAAAAGGTTATATAAAAAACAATTTATAGTTCATTTATTTCCATATAAATACATCTATAAAATTATTTAAATAATACTCACATGGACGAAAATGATTTAGAAAATAAAATTTAAAAACTTTTAAAATGATGTTTTAAAGGTAGAGTGTCCCTTACCTTGAGTCTGAATAATCACATATGTTCCTTATCATACAGAATAATAAAATTATTTTAGTTATTTACACTAATATAAAACTTTTTTATATTTTATGTTTTATTTATTTTATTTATTACCATTTTTTATACAATTACTTAATAAATTAAGTTCATGTGATAATTTTTTACGATATTTGATTCATATATCAAAAATGACTTCAGTAGGTTGATTATAGTCAATGATGTAATTATTAAAAGATAACCATAATAATAACCATGAAATAATTATCGTTTTTATATGTCAATTATTCTTTTAAAACCATTCATGAAATACGGTTATGAAAATTAAATTATGTTATAATCATAGAGACAGTAGGCCATATATACGCATGGGTAACATTTCCATTTCCCAATGACCATGATGGGAAGTAGATAAGTTTTATTTTATATTTTAAGAATTATTATTACATCATAAATATCATACCATTAAATTAAATACACTTTTATATAGTATCCATGTGTTCTGGTTATGAAAAATGAATCACATTGCTTCGTGGAGGTGGTAAACAACATGTACACATGAATGCCGTTATCATTTTTCAATGGTTGGAAATGTAAGAAAAAAGATGATATTTTATCTTTATAGAGAATTTATTATTCCATTAGTATCATATATATATATTTATATATTAAATACATCATTATAACCATCCATGGGAATCAGTGATGGAAAACGAATTACATTGGTTTGTGAGGCAGTAGTCTTCCGTACAAATGAATGAATGTTTTGTTTCCCATTTGATGGAATAAGAGATCGATATATGATTTCAATTAACATAAAAAACATAATTATATGTATGATACTTATTTAATTATTTCATCATGTTTTAATAATATTTAAATCAATAATAATAAGAAATAAAACTAAAACATTAAATTAAAAGTTATACCTCCACTTCAAACAACATGCATTTCTTGACACATTAAGACCTCTATTGTTGAAATTATTCTAAAAATAATACAAAAATAACATGGTTAGGGATTTTATTAAGTTGTTTTATTTGGTTATGGATGAGATATAGTGCTCAAATGGTGTGAGGAAAAGAGGAGAGGATGTTCCATTTTATAAGATAGGGGATAGACACTCTTGGAATTTCATAAAGTATTAAATTAATGTAAATAAATTTTCATGGTAAAATGGATCCAGAATAATATATTTATAATATATAAATATTACGGGTCTAAAGATTCACATTAAATAAAATTTTGACAAGTTTAGATAATTTTATTACACTTCTCTTTTAGTTTTAACCCTCATTAACCCTTTTTATAGTTACCATGATATCAATGATTTTTACTCTTTACGGGTCAATAAAGTCACCATAATGAAAAAATAGACAATTAAAAGACCATGTTTTATATTTTAAACCACATAATAATAAATTGGGTAAATATAATTCTTTTTATAAATTTTAAATCACTTAATAAAATATTATATATTATAATATAACTTTTATGTCATTTTTGGAAGCATTCATTTCATTTAACTTTGAAAACATCATAAAAACAAAAAAATAATAATATAATACTTTAAAACATATATAAAATTTTATATTTATCTATTATTTTATAACAAAATAATTAATTCTAACTATATTACTTTTAATATCTTTACTATCATTTATTTTATTTTTATATTAATTGAGTAAATGCCATGTTGGCGTTGCGTAAGAATTTAAGGAAATTATATCATAAAAAATAGAAATAATTTACCATTATAAAAAAATAATTTATATTTAAAATAAAAATTTATAAACTAATATAATATATTTTTTTCCTATCAAAAATATTATATATATTTAAATAAAGAAAGTTTTATTTTTGACCTTATCTTTTACTTAAATATTATAAATGTAAAAATGAAAGAAATATGACAACAAGTTGCAATATTTTCAAAAATTGGAATGAAATGGATGAAATAAACTCATACAATAGGATAAGTGTAAGTGTTAAGGTCATTTTTAGTCATTTTCATGTTCTTTTTAAGCATAATTTCCCAAATCACCATGTTAACAATTATTTACTATATTTACAATTTATAATTTCAAAAAATAAAAGGGAAATATTTTCCAAATTTGGACCTCCTAATTCAAAAGATGTAATCCATTTTTCAATACTCAAGTTCTAGATGTTTTAAAAATTAATTTAGGATTAAAACACAAAATGCAATAAAAACACTTTTTTAGAAAAATGTTTTTAAAGAAAAAATTGAGTTTATACCAAATAGTTATATAATAATGATCCAAATTATATTATTTATAATTAAATAATTCTTATATTAATTTTAGATAAAATATAAATAATAATGATACCATTTTAAAGGAAATGAAATGTATATAATTTTTTTCACTATTAATTGAAAAATTAATCTTTCCAAAAAAAATTCAAAATTTCACCAGAATTAAATTTAAAATGATGATTTTAAAAACAGATTTCATTTTATAAAATAAATTTTATTAATGTTTAAGAAATTAAATATAATATATTTTCACCAAAATTAATAAAAATCATTTTTGAAGGAAACATATTTTTAAAACATAAAATTACCTTCATAAAAATTGAAAACTTATTTACTAATAATTAATTGATAAATTTGTACTTATTATGATATATATATATATACTTAATGTGTTTATTTATATTCATACTAAAAAAATACAACATTTAGGTTTTAAAATGTCATATATAAATAATAATATTTTAGGGTTCGTTTAAGCTCAGGGATGCATGTCATAGACGTTATCAAACATAATTTTATTCTTTTAAAATATAATGGTCTTATATACTCACCTCTTTAATAACTTGAGTCTCCACAATTTGAACTTTATCTCTATAATAAAATATTTGACATTTTAAAATACTTTTATTGAAATTCCATATCACAAAAATTGTTTACAAAAATTCCATTTGAAGAGAGGGAAAAGAAAATATAAAGGTCATCTGTAATGACACATAACTAGGTTTCTAAATATGATAACATTAGTGTGAAGTGAATATATGGACATGGAGAAAAATTATAATGTAAAAAAATTATGGATAATGATTGAGATCATTGATCACAATAATGTGAACGATCTTGATAATGTCAATGGCCACAAAACCATAAACCGAAGAGGTGTGAAAAAGACCATTGAGTAATCATAAATGATGGTAATATGGTAATTTTTTTGTTTCAAGATCGTTTTATTAGATTATAGTAATTACTTTATCATCTAGATTAAGAACATCAAGAAACATTCTTACTTGAAAATTATAATTTCACACTTTAATCAATTTCCACCATAATCTCAAAATTTACTCCAAACGATTAGTTTTGAAGATGATTTTTTCATACATGAAGCACTAAAAATATCTTATTTAAGATCAAATATTCAATAAAAGTATAAAAATATACTTTTTTAGTATTTAGACATTATACAAAAAAAGTTGTCACAATTTTTGATAATTAAAAGAATTAGTAAACCTTCATATGAATAAATACTACATTAATCTCCAAATCCTTCACAGTAACAAACAAATTAAAACTTAGATCATTTGATAAATAACTAAAATTATAATTATTCAAAATATTCTTGAACATGTTCAAAACCAAAAAATGAGAAGTTATTGATCATGTAGTATTGCAATATTTATTTAACATTTATCTCCAATCTACATTAGTCACTTAAAAAATCATATAAAAAAATATTTATTATCTAATTGTATAATCTCAAAAATACACTAATAATTTCCATAAATATCCCAAATAACTATAAAGTCACTTTAAAATTATATATTATGCCAAAAGATAATTCAACCATTATTCCTAAAATAAAATCCCATCTTACCCAAATATATTTCTGTTTACCATAATCATATAATTTCCCAAAAATAGTGAACTTCATCTGAAAAAAATTAATCACTTAATTACCAAATAAATTATCAATTAAATTTTTATATATATGATAAAACATATGTTTCTATAATCAACTTAATATTTATGTTTCAAATAATTTAAGTAAAAACAATAATGACATACTAACCAGGACATCACATAAGCCAGTGGTAGGTGCTTCACCCTCTCCACCATTCAGTTATGGGTTTGATCCCCTTGACCTTGTAAGATATAATAGGTTGTCACCCGACCTGTAGTTTTCATTTTACTAAAACTAAATTACTATAATTCCTATAAAATTCCTAAATATGTGATGAAAATACAAAAAAATTACCCTAAAAAGTTCAATATTAAATAATGTTTTAACATTAAAAGATATCTCATAATTTCTAGCTCACATCTCTAAAAATGTAATAAAATCCTTCTAAAATTTTGTCCCAGAGGAATACTCAAGAGGGGGGTGAATTGAGTTCCCATTAAAAATTTCTTGTTTAAAATATTTATATTAAAATACCCCAATTCATAAAACAAGTTAAACTGTAGTTAATTTATAATGATTTTATGTGTTCACTTAGTTTCTCAAAGATTGATTTTTTCTCAGTTAAGCTAATCTGAAGATTAAGTTAGCTTTTGAAACTAACTTATTGGCAAGAAATAATTACAAACACTTGCAAGTTCAACTATCAGAGTTACTTTAAAATATATTTGAATTTAAAAGTAATTAGCAGCAGAATATTGAAAATAGTTTAGACTAAAATAATATGCACAACAGTTTTAACCAAGAGGTTCAGTATCAAGCTGAGACTTATTCCTCCCAAACATTTTATATATATCATTGATCCACACCCTGGATCGGGGTTTACAATAGTACTTAGACTATCCAGTTCCTCAAACCTCTAGCACAGTTCTTCATGGGAAAGCAACAACAAAAACACACAGGCTGTTCAGGTCCTCAGACCTCTACCACAGTTCTACATGGGATACACAAAGGTATAAATAGATTGGTGTGGGGATTTCAGTATCCTCCAGTTCAGTTTAGGAGTCAGTGTGTGTCTAAATAGAAAGAAGCACACACAATTCTCGTAATGCAATAAAAAAATCATTACAACAGAGAAATAATATGGAGATGAGTTTAGAATGCTCTTGTGTGATGTCAATGCAGCTCTGGACTCCGTTGTATTGAAGCAGATGAAGCTTTGAGTCCTTCTCTGGAAGTTTTCTAGAAAACCGTGTGTCGTGGTTTTGTTCCTTCACTTCTAGTACAAGTGTTCATCTTTAATGTGGGAGTATTCCTTTTATCACTTGAACCTCCTCTTTGAACTTATGTTCTTTATGTGTATGAGTGTTCTTTGAGTTCTTCTTGTGTTCTTCTCTGCCTGTACGTGTGTATCTTCTTATATGTGTCTCATATGTGTCTTCTTTTTTTTCCTTTTGTATATCTCCTCATTTTTCAGTATCTTGATGTTCCTTTTATTCCTTTTACTCTGGAAATTGGAATGATTACATTTTATAGGTACGAGGTACGGTTCCCGGACATGCCAACAACCCATATTAATTAATAACAGTTGCATTGAATTAAGAAAATATTACTATTAGCATTATATTAATAATATTGAAAAAGTATAGAGTTTGAGTAACAATGACTGGTTAACAATCATCTTCCATCAGTAGCTCTCTGTTGGTATACTTGTAATGGTTTCTCTTGTAGAAGTATAACATGTAGCAGTATCTCCATGTATAGAGGTAACTCCTTTTATAGGTAGCTATTTGTAACGGTGTACTTCTATCGGTAGCTCTTCCTCGCTATCAGTAGCTATTATCATCGATAGCGATAGCTCTCTCTATCAGTAGCTTCCTCTATCGGTATCTCCATTCTATCGGTATATCCACTCTATCGCTCGCTCGCATATTAGTGACCTTGTCTATCAGTAGACTTAGTCTATCAGTGGACTTGTCTAACAGTGAACTTGTATCAGTGATTTGTTTATATCTGTAATAATTATAACTATCAGTGGCTTAAGAACTTAAATTCTTACAAAGGAACTGTTCTAGGAATATTATCTCCAAATTGAATTAATATCATACTTCATCATTGTTAAACATAAATAAACATTGATTAATATATTCCATGATATTATGTGTTTATTTTGACATCCATACTAACTCGATAACATGAAGAAAAAGTTATCAAACATAATTATTATATAGATAAGAATGATTTGGTATTATTAGAACATATCTAAGAATATTTGAGATTATCAAAATAGGTGAGGCCAACAATCTCCCCCTTTTTGATAATCACAAATTATGGAATTATAATCCAGAATAAACTTTAATAAATCAGAGTAAAATACATCTAATGGAATTTCACAGTGCGTTCAGATCATAACTATAAAATGTATCAGAGCTCCTCAAATGTATTCAAGTTAAACTATGAACAAACATAAGAGTAAAAAGAAATAGAATATTTATTTCCCCAAATAAAAATATTAAAAATTTCTCCCCCTCAGTGTAATTTATCCAAAAATTGTATGTTCTCCCCATATTATAATTTTTCTCCCCCTTTGTGATTAGAAAAAAGAGAAAAACAATGGTTTAGAGAATAGAAGAAGAAGAGAGAAAACATACAGTTGCATTTCACATGACAATGTTACATGATATAGTACAAAATAAATACAATAAGTATAAATATTCCTATCAAAATCTCTAGCCTCATTTAATCAACATCCTGAATGTCTACTTTGGATTTCCCTGTAGGATCAGTGGACTGATTTTGGTTAGGTTGAGATGCAAGCTTGGGTACTCCAGTAATTATCAATGGTGGTTCAGCTACTGAAACACTGTCAGGTCTGTAATGAGTACTTCTTTGTGTGGTCATATGAGTCAGGATTTTGATTTCCTGAGAAGGGGTCATTAGAGTTGTGGAACCAATAAAACCAGTGCCAAGTAAGGCAGGCGGCACAATGATAGGTGTACTATCAACATGCATGAATTATAGTAAGAGATTCCTGAAATCGATAATTATACCTCCCTCTCTCTCCATGGTAGAGATGAAATCATCCTTGTTATCCCTAAATTTTTCCAAAGTAGGGATCAACTGCCTGAGCTTACTAACTTGTTCTTTGAAGTCTTGAGTGACTGGGGCAGTTTCAGATTCTCTAAAAGCATCTTGAAATGATTGGTTAGCTGATTCTTGGTGTAAAATCTCTGAAAATTATAATCAATTTGGTCTTTGATTTCCTTCTGGGCTATAGTGGCATCTCTCATATAATCTTGGACGATATTTCTGATATCCCTGGTGGTAGTAATCACCTGATTATCGGATGAGATACTGGCACAAACTTGACCTAGTTCTTCTTCCAGCATAGATCTAAACTATTCTACATCAACTGAAACTTTGGATGCACCAAGAGGAGATACAGTAAAAACTACCGTCTCTTTGAAAGACTGAGTCAAATTACTTATCAAATTTTTCATAACAAAATCCTGAGTAATGACTTGAATTTTTATGGTCTTCTTAAAATCCTCAAACACATCCACAAACTGTTTCACCACACTTCGAATTTAGTTGATGTCAGTATCAACTTGAGATTTGGAACTCATGAGGGTATCAAATAAAGTAACTAATTTATTTAGAAAGTCAACAACCTCTAATAAACTTTTAACATGATTTTTAAATTCTTTTAATTCATCCATCACTTCTATCAGATCACTTGAAAAAACACTTCCCAGAGAAGATACCAAATAACTTTCCATATTATTTATCTCTTCAACAAAATAGGTTTTCAATTCAGATTTCAGTGCCTCAAGATCTCATTTTCTCCCAATATCTTCAGGAAGAGCTAGAGGAGCTATTGGTTGAGCTGTAACTTTTTCTGAGAAAATATCATAAGACACAGGATGCCTTCTAATGGGTGTCGCATCATCAGAATTAGGATATCCTAGTCCCAATACAAAAAATCCTGGATCCACAGACCAATCTTCTTCTTCATAGGTCATATAAACTGATCCTATCCTTACAGGTTGCTCCCCCTCAACCTAAGCTACCATCACCATATCTGCAGAAACAACGACAACCTCATTGGATAATTCCTCTTCAGAAGATTCATCTACAACCATACTTATATCCAAACTAGGTGGCATAGGTTGGTATATATTATCAAAAGGTA
Source organism: Viscum album (assembly GCA_963277665.1). Classification (NCBI taxonomy): domain Eukaryota; kingdom Viridiplantae; phylum Streptophyta; class Magnoliopsida; order Santalales; family Viscaceae; genus Viscum; species Viscum album. Next base: position 344,368,110 of record OY728136.1, on the reverse strand, counting down.
CAAGTATGTATACTTCAAGAACCTCCTCAACAGGCATAATAGAGTTCTTAATTAGAGGATTGAGACTCAAACAGGTACATCCATTTTTAGATACCTTTTCTTCTTCTTCATCATTAAAACTAGAATATAGAGCAATATCCTCACAATTTGATCGAGGAAGGTATTCCTCATTCACAAATATTTCTTCAACACTTTCTCCCAGAACTACTTCCTTGCTAGGTAGGGTCACAGGTGGACTTTCTTTTCCACATGATACCTTTTCAGCAGCTGGGATAGGAGGAAAACCAGGATCCGCTCCATCTTCTATAGAGGTATCCTCCTTAGAATCATCATCACTATATTGAGGTTCTTCTTCATCAGGACCTAGACCTGAATCTCTTCTATCTCTTGGCCGATTTGGATGCTCAACAGGGTTAAATTTATCATTAAATTTCTTATCATCAATGAACCATCTTCTTCTCCACAGGTTCCAGTTAATCTTCATGTATTTTAAAATAGTTTTGGTGATATAATAGTTATCCTTCACAACTACAGTCTCATCTTGAGACCCATATATTCCCTTTACTTTTAGAATTAATGATATCAACATGGAAAAGAACAAATAATTTTTCTTTGATTTTGGCCTAGTAATATCATCCATTTGAATCATCATAATCCTAAAAATATTTACTTTAAAACCATGTCTTAGCAGATATAGAAAATAAATGTCTTGAACCCTTATTTTTGAAAAGTATACTCTTCTTAGACTTAAAACATGCTGGATAAACTTAAACAACAATCTATTCTCACCATCCATGTCTACAACAAAAACTTTTCTTGATGTACCACTTACAGTGAGTTCAACTAAGGCATGTTCATACTCAAAAACATCAATAGTAGGGGGTATATAATTTGAATAAAAATTGAAGATACCTTCTTGGGGTACCCTCAGACATTCAGCCTATTCCACTGAGGAGAAAGAAACTTTCTTTCCATTAACAAATGAGAAGACCCGATTCTCATTATCCAGTTATTCAAATTTGAGAAGCTCATAGAAAGATTTAACCAACTTAGGATAATATGGTCCATTTTTGTTTGATAAGAACTCAACCCATTCCTTCTCTTCAAGCACTCTTAGAATTAATGACTTACTAGTCATCAACCATTCCGCACATAGCTCTCTCTCAACTACTAATTCTCTTTTTATGAGATGTAGGTTTATAGGTTTCTTTACTTCAATTCCACCACTAGACTCTCCTTTGAGCCTCTTGGAATTTGGCTCATCACCCTCTTCACTGAATTTCGGTCTCTTCACCCTTTCCATTATGTGAATTGCAAGGCTTAGGATTCGAGAGAAACGATGGTTTGGGAGCTAAGGTTCGAAGGTAAAGGGTTCGAGGTGGATTGAAATGAGGTTAAGACTAATGTTTTATCATTTAGAAATCAAGAAATAAATAAATAAATAAAACATAATAAATATAATACAAATTCTACAAATTATGGCGAAAAAAAACACGATGTTTAAAAAAGTGAAAACTAGTGGTAACATATACCTGTGAGGATTCCTAAGGGCGAGGTCCACTAAAAGTGAGGTTCTAACGGTGAGGTCCATACCAGTGAGGTATAATGGTGAGGTCCATAGGAGTGAGGTATAACGGTGAGGTCCACACCAGTGAGGTATGACGGTGTGGTCCATACCTGTGAGGTATAACGGTGAGGTCCATACTAGTGAGGTATAACGGTGAGGTCCATACCAGTGAGGTATAATGGTGAGGTCCATACCAGTGATGTATAATAGTGAGGTCTATACCAGTGAGGTATAACGGTGAGGTCCATACTAGTGAGGTATCCTTAAACTGTTAGGAAATATTTATCATTCCTAATCCATGTTTATTGTAATTTAAACTCTCTAAATTTAATGGTTTGGTAAATATATCATCCAACTGATGTTCAGTGCCAATGAATTCAAGAGTTATATCACCTTTTTGATAATGATCTCTAAAAAAGTGATGTCTTAAATCAGTGTTCTTATTCCTAGAGTGAGACACATGATTCATGGAAATGTTGATTGCACTGGTGTTATCACAATATATAGATACATGTCTAAATTGATATCCATAGTCCAATAGAGTGTGTTTCATCCACAGAATTTGTGCAAAACAACTACCAGCAGCTATGTTCTCTGCTTCAGCAGTAGAAAATGCAATAAGATTATTCTTTTTTACTACACCATGATACTAAGGATTTATCTAGAGAGTGACATGTTCCTGATGTACTCTTCCTATCGAACTTTTAACCAGAAAAGTTAGCATCTAAATAACTTATTAAATCAATAGATTGTCTTTTTGGATAAAACAATCATGGATTGGTAGTATGTTTAAGATATTTGAAAATACTTTTAACAGCAAGCATGTGTGATTATTATGGATTAGCTTGAAATCTTGCACACATGCACACACTAAACATGATATCTGGTCGACTAGGAGTAAGGTAAAGTAAACTCCCAATCATACCTCTGTAATTTGTTTGATCTACTAGTTTCCCAGCTTCATCAATATCCAATTTACATTTGGTACTCATAGGTGTATCACATCCATTATTACAGTCCATAAAAAAACGTTATATAAGATCCTTTGTATATTTTATTTTATTTAAACAGATACCATCATTATTTTGAAAAACTTTAAATCCAAGAAAATATTTGAGTTCTCCCATTAAACTCATTTCAAATTTAATTTTCATACTCTTTGAAAAAACAATACAAAAAGAATTTTTAGAAGATCCAAAAATAATATCATCAACATATATTTGTACTATCAAAACGTCTTTGGAAATTCTTTTGATAAAAAGAGTTGGATCAATAATCCCTTTAATAAAACCTTGTTAAATAATAAAATTACAAGGTCTATCATACCAAGCTCGTGGATCTTGTTTTAAACCATATAAATATTTATAATTTTTAAAAACTCAATTTGGAAAATGAGCATTAGTAAATCCAGGTGATTGTTCAACAAAAACATCTTCAATTATAAAACCATTTAGAAAAGATCTTTTAACATCCATTTGATATAACTTGATATTCAGATGAGCAGCATAAGCAAGTAGAATCCAAATAGATTCTAACCTAGATACAGGTACAAAGGTATCCTCCTAGTCTATTCCTTCTTCTTGACTATATACTTGTGATATTAGTCTTGCATTTTTTTCAAATGATATTTCCAGATTCATCAAATTTGTTTCTAAACACCCATTTAGTGCCTATGGTCAAAGTGTCCTTAGGTCTGTCTACTAATTCCCAAACTTTTTTTCTTTCAAACTCATTTAATTATTCTTGCATATCCATTACCCAAAATTCATCATTGATGGAATCATTGATATTTTTAGGTTCTGAATGTGAAAGAAAATATTGATGTTCATACTGATTTCTTATTGAATCCCAAGTCTGAGTTCCCCAATCTAAATATCCTATTAAAGCATCTAAAGGATGAGTTTTAAGGGTCCTAGTTGGGATAGTAAAGGTAGGTCTAGAGATTTCAGGTTCATTTACCAGTTTGGGTTCAATAGAAACAAGTTCTAGAAAATTTCCTGAACATGTTTTCTTAACAACAGGTTCACTGTTTATGTCATTAAGGTTTAGAATTTACATATATTCTTCAAGATTTTCAAGAGGGGTCTTAGGTTCATGTGGATCAGTTTCATCAAATTTGGCATGTATAGATTCTTCCACACATTTGGTCCTCTTATTAAATACTCTATAAGCTTTTCTAGATATATAATAACCTAGAAATATTTCTTCATTGCTTTTGGATGAAAACTTATCATGATTATATTTAGTATTGAGGATGAGGAATTTGCAACCAAAAACTATAAAGTAATTAAACTTAGGCTTCCTATTATTCCATAGCTCATAAGGAGTCCTTTTGAGAATTGGTCTAATCAAGACTCTATTTATAATATAACAAGTTTTATTGAAAAATTCATCCCAAAAGTAAATAGGTAGATTATATTCATTAATCACAGTTCTTGCAATTTCTTTAAGTGTTCTATTTCTTCTTTCTACTACACCATTATGTTGAGGTGTTCTGGGGGTGGAGAAATTGTGACTATAGCCATTATGTGAGCAATAAGTTTCAAACTCATGATTTTCAAACTCACGACCATGGTCACATATCAGGGTCTTAATCTTAAGTCCACTTAGGTTTTGTACAGACTTGGAGTATTTAATGAAATAAGTACAAGCTTCAATTTTTTGAGCTAGAAAGTATACCCAAGTATATCTAGAAAAGTAATCTACAATGAAATAGATATAGTGATTACCATTTAATCTAAAAACTCTAAATGATCCAAATAAATCATATGAACCAACTTGAGAGGTTGAGAAGTTGAAACTTCTTTCTTTTATTTGAAAGAAACGTTATGTTTTTTCCCTTTTGACAAGGATTACAAACTTTATATGTTGGGAATTCTAGTTTGGGAATGTCTCTGACTAAACCTTTCCTAGTCAGTTTCCCAAGTTAATGAACATTTAAGTGTCATAATATTCTATTCCATAGCTAGGATTCATTATAAAAATCATTTAAACAAGTACCATTTTGTTTAGCTAATATATTCAAATCTACAACATATACATTTTCATTTCTTAAAGCAATAAATACCAAAAAAAATTTATAATTGAAAACATTACACAAATAATTTCTAAATTTTACATTGAATCCATCATCAAACAACTGAGAAAAACTTATTAGATTTTATTTTAATCCATTAACAAATAGTACTTTAGAAATGAAAATTATATCAGTGTTACCAATCTAGCCTAAGCCGCTGATTTTTCCTTTTGAGTTTTCCCCAAAGGTGACATGTCCACCATCAACTTTGATTAAGATCTAGAAGCATGAGTAATCTCCTGTCATATACCTTGAACATCCACTATCCAAGAACCATATCTTCCTACAATGACTTTTCAAGAAAGTTTCCTACCAAAAAGATTTAGACAGAAGATAATTTTGGTAACCAGATTTTCTTGGGTCCAGAAAGGTTACCAAGTAACACTTTAGGAACCCATATTTGTCTAATGGGTTTCCTGTAATTAACAGATTCAAAATATTTTGATAAATAAAATTTGTTTGGTCTATAATAATCTGAATAACTAGATGAAGCATAAGAATTGCCAGAAGTTAATTTAGAAGACTACTTTCCAGATTTTGGAATAAATTTATTTTTAACAATCTTTCTCTATCAAGTCTGGGAACCTATACCAGTATTATACTTTTGTGCAACTTGTTATTGAGCGAGAGTGTTTTTTCCACTTGTACACTTCTTTAAGTATTTTCTAAGTTTCTCATTAGACAATTTAATTTTAGTATTATCCTTCAAGATTTGAGCATTCTTTTCCTTTTCTGTGCTAAGATCGTAACTAACAATACTAACCAAGGCATACTACTTCTTTAATGATTTGTACTTTTCTTTAATCTCATTACTTGTATCTTATAACATATTACTGTATTAAAATAATTCATATTTAGACATATTATCATCATGATTTGAATCACTTTCATTCCTAGAATAATAATCATTGTGCATAGGGGAATTAAATGTTACCTTATATGTTTCAGTCATGAAACACATGTTGGCGTGATTCTTTTCTTCAGAATCAGAAGCTTCAGATCCAATTGAACTATATTTAAAAGAACTCCATGTAGCTTCCATGGCTTTCTTGTATTTCTTATCCTTATAATCATACTTTTTCTTAAATTTCAGTTTTGGATAGTTATCTTTGACATGCCATTTTCTTTTGCACTCGTAGAAAACTATTCTATCATCTTTATCAGTTTTCCTCCAGTCTTTCTTCCAATTTCCTCATCGATCATACTTACCCTTATAATCAGATTTCCTAAATAAATTATTCTTTCTATAGAATTTCTTTAATCTCCTGTCTATCTGATCCATCTCTTCATCACTTTATGAGTCATAATTTTCACTAATTGAGCTTTCGACAAGTATGTGAACTTTTCCCTTATCCTTGGTCTTTGGGATAGTAGTCTTAAATTCCACTGAATTTTTTTAGGTTGAACATCTTCTTACTTTTTTACCTTAAGATCTTCTTCATACATCATCAAATTTCCAATCAGATCCTTGACATGTAGCTTACCAATGTCACATGATTATTGTATAGAGACAGAGGTTCCTCTCCATCTGTTTGGTAGGCATCTCAGTATCCTCATGATTTTCTCTTTTTCTGGAAAAACTTTTCCCAGTGAGTTCATTGTATTAACTATCTCATTAAACCTAAGATACATATTAGAAATAGATTCATCAGATTTCATTTTAAAATTATCATACTTAATAGTGTATGTTTTTAGTCTCATTTCCTTAGCATTAGTTGTTCCCTCATTAGAAACACCCAATGTATCCCAAATTTCATAAGCAGTCTTACAAGAAGATATTAGATTAAATTATTCATCTCCTAAATTAGAATAAAGAGCATTAATTATTTACAATTATCATTGTAAGCATCTTTCATAGGTTCATCCCAAGTATTTCTAATAGTTTCTGTAATCTTATACTGAGTCTCTATAGCAGTCTAGTTGTCAAATCCTGTACTTCCTAAATGGATTTTCATTTTTATTTTCCATTGGGCATAGTTGACACCATTAATGAAGGGTGTCCTGCTGGTAGTAACACCTTATAATCTATTATCCATAATAACTAATTTTTAAAAAGATATATAAAGATATAAAAATTAATACTTAATAGAAATTTTGAGATCTTTAAGATACAACTAAAATCACAGTGGAAAACGTTTCACAAACAGAGTGTTTTGAGAAACTTTTATCCACGAGCTCTGATATCAAATGTTGTCCAAGAGGAATACTCAAGAGGAGTGGGAGGGTGAATTGAGTTCCTGTTAAAAAATTTCTATTTATAAGATTTATATTAAAATACACCAATTCATAAAACAAGTTAAACTGTAGTTAATTTATAAAGATTTTAAGTGTTCACTTAGTTTCTCAAAGATCGATTATTTCTCAGTTAACTTAATCTGAAGATTAAGTTAGCTTTTGAAACTAACTTACTGACTAGAAATAATTACAAAAACTTGAAGGTTCAACTATCAGTGTTACTTTAATACAAATTTGAATTTTAATGTAATTAGCAACAGAATATTGAAAATAGTTTAGACTAAAATAAGATACACAACTGTTTTAACCAAGAGGTTCAGTCTCAAGCTGAGACTTAGTCCTCTCAAACAATTTATAAATATCTTTGACCCACACCCTGGATCAGGGTTTAAAATAGTACTCATATTGTCCAGGTACTCAAACCTCTACCACAGTTCTTCATGGGAAAGCAACAACAACAGCACAGAGGTTGTCCAGGTCCTCATACCTCTACCATAGTTCTATGTGGGATACAAAAAGGTATAAAGAACTTGGTGTGAGGATTTTAGTATCCTCGATTTCAGTTTAAGAGTCAGTGTGTGTCCAAACAGACATAAGCACACACACTACTTGTAATGTAATAAAAAAAATGATCAGAGCAGATCAATAATATGGATATGAGTTTATAATGCTCTTTTGTGATGTCAATGTAGCTCTAGACTCGTTTGGATTGAATCAGATGAAGCTTTGAGTCCTTCTCTGAAAGTTTTCTGGAAAACAGAGTGTTGTGGTTTTGTTTCTTCACTTCAAGTACATGTGTTCATCTTGAATTTGAGAGTATTCCTTGTAGCAACTGAACCACCTCTTTAAACTTCTGTTCTTGACGTGTTTGAGTTTTATTCTAGTTCTTCTTGTGTTCTTCTATGCATGTATGTGTTTATCTTCTTGTATGTGTCTTGTATATATATTCTTTTCTTCCTTACGTATATCTCTTCTATTTCCAGTATCTCGATGTACCTTTTATTCATTTTACTCTGGCAATGGGAATGATTACCTTTTACAGGTACGAGGTACAGTTCTGTGACATGCCAACAACCAACATTAATTAATAGCAGTTTCATTGAATTAAGAAAATATGACCGTTGTCATTATATTAATAATATTGATAAAGTATAATTTTTGAGTAACTGTGAATGGTTAACAGTCATCTTACATCAGTAGCGCTCTGTCGGTAGACTTGTAACAGTAGATCTTGTAGCAGTAGATCATGTAGCAGTTGCTCCATGTGCAGCAGTAGATCCTTTTATCAGTAGCTATTTTTAATAGTGTAATTCTATCGGTATCTCTTCCTCGCTATCAGTAACTGTTATCATCGGTAGCGGTAGCTCTCTCTATCAGTATCTTCCTCTATCGGTAGCTCCGTTCTATCGGTAGTTCCACTCTATCGGTCGCTCGTATATCAGTGACCTTGTCTATCAATATAATTTGTCTATCAGTGGACTTGTCTAATTGTTATGAAACATAAAAATTATATAGATAAGCATGATTTGGGATTATCAGAACATATCTAAGCATATTTGAGATTATAAAAATAGGTGAGGCCAACAAAAATCATCATTTACCTTAAACCTAATGGTTAAATATACCTCAACCCAAAAAACATTTCCTAAAATATCCTTAATCACTTTAAAATCCCATCAGTTAAAACCAAAAAATTGGTGTATAATACTTTTAACTTACGATAAAACTTAAACTTATAAAACCATGATGGAATATATAACACCTCACATAACCTCTCATGAAAAAAATCAGAATATCCAAATTTATCTAAACCTTTCCTCTGATTCTAACTATAAGGACCCACCCTTAAAATATTGAATAATCTTTATTTTTTAACTAATAATTAATATTATTCCATTAAATAGGATCCTTAGGTTTTAAAGTTTTTTATAATTAGTTCATCAATCATACATAAAAAACCCATATATTATAAAGTGGATACTTCTACTCATTATCCATTTTCCCACAATATAAAAATTTTAAAAATAAATTCGTTTTCTTTTAATGAAAAATCTTCTTCACTTTTATTTTGACTTCCTATTTATTTTTATACATCCTTGAACCCTATGGAAAAAATTTTAAAACATGGGATGAGTAAAAAAATCTCATTAAGGGACATAAAAGTAAGAAAATACATTAATATAGTTAAAAACGTGAAATACCCATAAATGTTTTACCACTATCACAATATTATTTTATACTAATAAATAAACCTCTTCAACATGGAAAACATACCTTTTATGAAGAAAAACATTAAAACTAATAGTAAGAAAATATAAATCCTTTTACAAAGCTTAGATCATCATATTCCTAACCCATATTCACTTATGTTAGAAATAACTATAGCTAAGTTAAATCCGTTGGAGAAACCACCCTTGTTAACTTCGTCATTATTGTCTTTGAATACAAGGAACATTACCCAATGTATTGAAGAGATATAAAGGGGCTCACTCATCATATAAGATATACTAGGATCACCCATCATACAAGATATATTAGACTCAAATATTCATCATATATAACTCATAATTACCTTATGATGTATAAATATTTTTATTCTTTCACATTTTCACCATAAAACCCTTGAAAAACTCTTTTAAACCATTATTCAAAACACTTTTGGATATTGAAATACCATTTTCTTTTAGAAAACCATATTCCAAACTAAAATACCAAGAAGAAAGGGAAATATGAATTTTATTTTAGCAAAACATGAAATATTATAAAGGAATCCAAACATCAAATAATGGTTATAGTGGTGGTAAAAACTATTGACACCGAATAAGTTAATATACATCATTGTTATTTTTTATTTTTGTAAAAACATTTCATAAAAAAGATTACCTTTTTTAAAACCTTTGAAATAAAGTAAAAAGTGACATGAAATTTCTTTTATAATTCAATCATGTCTATATAAAAACTACTATAAAGTAATTTTAAGAATATGAACATGGAAGAAAATGATTTATAGAATAAATCTTAAAAACGTTTAAAATGAGGTTTTTAAGGTAAAATGTCCCATACATCGAGTCGGACTAATCACATATGATCCATACCATCCTGAATAATAATGTTTTATTAATTATTTACTATACTTAAAACCTTTATTAAATTTATTTAACTTATTACCATGTTATATATAAATACTTAATCATTTAATTTCTCATCAAATTTTTTGATGTTATTCAAATCATATATCTAAAAGGACCATGAGAGGTTGAATATGGTCAATAAGGTGATTATTCCATCACCTCATGAATAATAATAATTTCATATAAATCAATTTTTTACATCAATTATAAATTAAAAACCAACCCTAAAAGATGGTTATGAAAAATGAATTACATTACACTCATGCAGAGGGTGGGTCGTATGTTTTCGTGAGAAATGTTTCTACTTTTAAATGATCATAATGGAGAGAAGGTAAGTGCTATTTTATCTTTAAATAATGGTGATTATATCAAAAATATTATATAATTTCTTTAAATACACTTATATATAGTATCCATATGATGTGGTTATGAAAAACAAATCATATCTCTTCATAGAGGTGGTAATCCACACATTTTAATAAATGATATTATTTATTTTTTAATGGACGGAACTGTAAGAAAGTATATTATATATTATATATATAGATATTTAATTAAATTCATCATTATAACCATGTATGAGAGGTGGTTATGGAAAATAAATTACTTTGGTTTGTGAGGCGGTAGTGCTCTTTACATACGAATGAAACATTCATTTCCCATTTGATAGAAGAAGAGATTGATATAGGGTTTTTAAATTAGCATAAAATTTTTTAGTATACGTAATATACTTTTTATTTTTGTAACTTGTCTGAAAAAATATTTTAAGGAGGTATAAGAAGAAGTAAAACTGAAACTTTCAATTAAAATCTATACCTCCTCTTCGAACAACCTTCTTTCCGTGACACCTTAATCCATTTTTGGATGAAATTATACTATAAATAAGACCACTAGAACATGGTAAAGGATGTCAATAAGGTATTTAAGTTTTAACTGGTTAAGATAGAGTGGTAAAATTTTGTTCCGAAGAGAGGATAAGCAGCACCTTTAATAAGTTTGGGGATGGGTACTTTTTGGATTTCTTAAATTGTTAAATTAATAAAAATTAATTTTCATGAAAATATGGGTCTAAAATGGTATAATTAGAATAAAGTATCCGTAAGGGTTGAAATAATCTCAAGAAATATATTTTTTCATGTTTAGATTATGTTTTTACCATTATCTTTAACTTTTAACCTCCCATTAACCCTTTGGACAATTAATTTAATATTAATGTTTCTTTCACTCATTAAGGGTCATGAAAGGTACCATAAATTCAAAATTCGACTATAAATTAACCATGGTTGATATATTTGACCATATCTCAATAAATAGGTTAAATATGTGATATTTCAAAAATTTTAATCATTTAATAAAATATTATTTATCATAAAATATCATTAATGTCATTTTTGAAATTATTGATCTAATTTGACATGGAAAACATCATGAAAAAAAAACAATTCAAATATAATCCTTTAACACATCCCAAAAATGTAATATTTATGTATAAAATTATTGAAAAAGATTAATTCATTAAAATTATGTTACTTTTAATATCCTTAGAATCATTTATTTTATTTTTTCTATTAATTGAATAAATATGTTTCGAGTGCTGCCTAGAATTTAAGACTATTATTTCATCATTAATAATTATAAATAAATTACCATAATAATAAAAATTTATATTTAAAATAAAAATTTATATCCAAAAATAATTTTTTACTCCCTGCAAAAAAATATTAAAATATTAAAATCAAGAAAGTGACATTTTTGACTTTATCTTTTTCATAAATATTATAAAGGTCAAAATTAATGAAATATGGAACCATGTTTCTATATTTTAGAAAATTGGATAGAAATATCCAAAATATAGTCACCCAATAGGGTAAATTCTAGTTTTATTTTTCTTATTTTAGCCTTTATCGTATTATTTTTAACCATAATTACTTGATTTACCATTACCGTAGTGGAAATTATTTACTATGGTTACTATTAAAAATGAAAAAAAAAATAAAGGGGAATATTTACTGAATTTGAATTTCATGATTAAAAATATGGAATTAATTTTTAAATATTTTATTTTTATATGTGGTATAAATTAATTTAATATTAAAATAAAAACATAATGAAAAATAGGTTTTTATAAAAATGCGTTTTAAGCCAAAAGATGATCTAATACCAAAATAGAGAATAATATTGACCAAAATTATATTCTATATAACTAAATAATAATTATGTTACTGTGATAACTAATTCAAAGAACAATCGGTCTTTTTTTAAAGAAAATGACAATTTCATAAAAAACTAATATTTTTCACTATTCACTAAAAAAAATCAACATTTTCATAAAAATCCCAAAATTACACCAAAGGATAAATTCGATATGATGATTTAAAATATTAACTTTATTTCACCAAAAAAATTTCAATATTTTTAAATAATAATTATAATATTTTTTCAACAATATAAATAAAAAATATTTTTGAAGGAAATGTATTTTTGAAACATAAAATCTATTTACTATTTTTTTAATAAGATTTAGGTTCAAGCCGCATTTATTGAAAAGAAAAAAATAGTGATCCCCATTTAATATATTGGAAAAGAGGAAACCCATTAGATGACCTGAAGGCCTAGAGGCATATATGCATGAGAGAGACATAACTTGACGGTCCTAACATGGTCTAGAGGGCCCAAAGACTTGGAGTCTTAGAATAAAAGGCCAAGTGGACCCCAATTAAAGGTTTACATCAACCAATGAATACTCAAAAGTATTGAAACACCCGATGGAAGACTTGAATTCATAATTGGAAACATGCATGATGACCAATAGTAGTCAAATATCTCATCGCCCCCTGCGAGACATTCCACCTGTAGTACCAGCCAGGGATGAAAAGTCACCCCTATAAAGAAGTTGCATCATGAAGAAAACCAAATGTGAAGGATCACACCTACATCCTATATTATCACATGGGAGTAGGATCAGATGATAGGTACCCACACACCTATCTCTCTTTCGATCCACCCACTTGATGTTTCACTCCATTTGACTGAAATCACTGTGCAGTAAGATCTATGATAGGGTTCTCATCAATCGCTCAATGAATGTGGGTAGATGGATAAATTATGGGTTTCATGACACCCATCCCTATATTAAGGTCTTTCATCCAATAATACCTACAATAAAAGCCAGATGTACCACATTCTAAATTCGATAATGAAAAATCCCGAGCTCTCCGTGGCACCTGCAACCCATTGAGAAAAAAGGGCCTAAAAATGAAATGAAAGGACAAGGGTAATGTAACATCTAAGTATTCCACCAGTGTAGCACAATTCACCATTTAGAAATAAACTAACCACCTGATATCCATCAAAAACACCTTGTCATCTACTGACAAGAATTCATAGGCTTCTATAGATATGAAAACCAAGTCGCCACTGTTGAAGAAGACTCTATCATCGCCCTAAACAGAATCCGCTACCATCCACCCTGTATTCCTATTGTGATGATGAAACACCACGAACATCAACATGAAATTAAATATCAACCTTCTATCCACTATGAAAAACATTTTATCTTCGAACAATAGGTGTCATTTTATTGAACAACGGACATTTCCTTCTACCTTGATAACTCCCTCCAGTGCTAAAAACATATCGCCACCACCGTCTGAATCCACAAGAACCACACCCCAACTGACACCTAACCTTTATAACTAGATGAATCTTCCACCATCCATACTTATACCCTAATTATGATGCCTCTACACCACCACATCAATCCTTTTTACCCAGTGATGGAAGATAAAGACCAACACTAAGTAGATTTGTGGAAGAGGTAATGATATTACTAAAAATTGAATGATTATTTCCTAATAATGAATATTTTTTTATTAAGTATAATATATATATATATATATATATCTCTCTAAATGTGGTTATTACTATTTATACCCTCTTAATTAATGACTATGTAAAAAATTTATAATTTAAAGTATAATATTTCATGTTTTGTTTAAGCTTAGTGTTGCATTCCATATACTTTATCAAACATAATGTTCTTTGAAAATCTTAGGGCTGTTACAATTATGATCTATGAATTGATGGATATGGTTTTAAAATGTTAATCTAGTGTTATCACACTATTATTCCCATGTTATACTTAAATTATGATTGAAATCTACATTTTTCACCCATACTGAGCATTAGATCCCATCCATTATTATGTTTATTTTTCCCCAGGATATTTAGAAAGGTTTTAACTATGACATGTCTAAGAAGGGTGTTAATTTTTAATAATTTTGTGGGAGACGATGTAGATATTTTATGCAATAATTCTTTTTGTATCCAAGTTTCCAATTACACTAAACCTTTACATTTATGACACACATTATAATTATTTATGTAGAATAGTCATCTAATTTTATGTAATATTTAAATATAAAATTCTTGGATTTCCTTTATTGGTGTCATAGTAGTGTTTCATTATTTTTAGAATCAAGGATGAGGAAACTGTAGTAAGAATGTTTAGGATAAACCTATGTATAGTAGAAAATCCAAGGTTATGATGATGAGATAATTTTTGGTTTTACTATAAAATACACCCCTTTCTCGATATTGGAAATTAGATAAATCTTCGGAAAAAATAAACCTATGGGTAATAGCTCTGAAATTTTTGGATTGAGTATTAACTTGATCATCACCGGTGCATGATGAGTGGGCCTAAAAATTCACACCATGTCAGACACTCCCATGGGATATGTTATGATTAATTCATAGTTTCTTTATAAACCATCTTGATGGGATTAAATAGATAATAAAAATGGATGACCTAGGTTAACCCTAAGGTGTCATAGAATCAAAAGTAGGTTTCATGATTTAGACATCCTATGAATTATCATTCATGATTATATGGTTACACATTATGATTTTTGTTTCATAAAATAAGATTTTTGATTTTAGTTATTGTATAGAAACAGAAGAAATTGTGTTAATGATGAAGGAAATGGGTGATTTAATTTTTTTAATCATGACAAACCAAATTAAATGTGAGATTTAATGTGTAAGTTTTTGATTATTACTAACCAATTGTATTAGTATATTATTAACCTAAACATTGGTGAGTTTTTTAATGAAACAAGTAAGATAAAAATTGAGTTTCATAAAGACTATAGAGAAAATAATATTCATATTTCTACATGCCAAGAATGTGGGAAGAAGAAACTAGGGAAATTTCTCAAAGGAACAAGATGATGTTTTGGGTGTTGAAAATAAATACATAGAGTAAGTGACTGTTTAAAAAAATAGTTAAATGGAGGTAAAAGTACATCCTAAGGTACAATTCATAGTTCAATGTATTATATATGTGAAACTTGGGAATTATAATATTTAATTCCATAATATAATGGCTAACTCCTAGTCTAAGAAAGGGCCTATTCTATAACAATCATTGAAATTAAATAACTGATATGTTTAAGCATTAGTATTCAAGAATTATGTGGTATAAGTGTTTTATAAATGAAATTATAGTTATAATAATCAAGAAACATCCAAGTATTTTTGGAAGTAGTTTTGAATTAAGTATTTTATAAAATATATTCAATGGTTTTGATAATATAGAAAAGTGATTTAGTAGTAAAGTGATATTTTTTTGGAGAAAAAAATGATTTTTAGATAGATAAACCTTAATATGTTACTGATGTTGAGATAATAATTTTAGTTGGGATAACGAGATAATTAATATTAGTTTACACCTACCAACCAATTATCAGAGACTTAAAAATGGAAGAAATAATCGAATATGGGTATTATTTTCCCTATAAATAAAAGGAAGAAAAAGGTGTTAAAATTCATGAGAATTACATGAATCCTCTGAAGACACAAGATTGAGAGACCTTCAGAAGGTCACATTAATGAGTTATGTGCATCACATAACCCTCGATAGATCCCATAGAGCCCCTTTGACAATACCTTCTTTTCTAGAGAAGGTGTTCCAGGAAATTAGTGATCATGAAGTAGCTGCCAGATGAGAACCCCAAGGTTATGTGAATGGTTAGGTAGTAGGAACATTACATGACATTAAAAAATCATTGTAAAATAGGGGAAAATAATACAAAAGGTGATATCCTATTATGGTCAGAAAAATCATGTAACACACCCATGTAGTTCTTGGGACACTATAGAATCCCCAGTAACATGTCTTCCTAGTCGTACAAGGGCCCAGTGGCATGTCACCCCCATCATGAGAAGGGCTTCAAAAATGTTTGGGTGGTCTTGGGCTCCCCCTTTGGATCTAGAAATAAAAATAAGGGTTTGTATATGATAATTCTCATGTATCACCATAAATTCTTTTTATTGATCACGTGATGCATCATTGATGAAGAGAATGACTATCCTCGATAACTCTCAAAAAATTTTGTGAGACCCTATTACCCTGTAAGAAAAGTAAATAATAATTAGAAAAATAGGGATCCTCTTTTGGTTATAAACATCATGTGGTTCTCCCCCTACAGTTAGTGAGACACTACAATCCTATGGATACATTTCCACCTCACCACGCAAGATCCTGCTAGCATGTCACCCTCATCACGTGAAGGGATAAACATGTCCAAGTGGTCTGAAACCCCCTTAGGATCCATACGAAAAGTATAAGGGGTTTTCCATGAAATGAGCATGCATCACCATACGGCCCTTTCTTGGTCATGTGATGTATCATCAGTGGGAAGAATGATTATCTATAACAACACACGTGAAATATTGAAGTATCCAAAATCCTTTGAAAAATAAAATTAAAAAATAAAAGTAAAAAGTATAGAGCATATTATGGTTATAAAATTCATGCGATGTGCTTGTGATCTCTGAAAGACCTCACAAAATATATTTGAAAAGATAGATATATCCCATGAAAGCCCCTAGAAATCCATCCTTATCTCATGAAAGGTCCCAGAAAATTCACCTAAGATCATGCGAAGGCCTTCCAATAGGCACCATAATCTCATGAATTCTATTTGATATATCAGCCTAACAATTTTAAATTCTCAAGGCACGTGAAAATGGTTAAGAAAGGTCTAATTAATTGGCTATAATCCAATAAATTGGGAGTTGATAGGATGGTCTCACGTTCGATGAATATCATGCGATTCCCTCAGAATGACCCAAAACAGGTTCTCCTGAAATTAATGACATCAAAGCCCCCCCAACTATAGCCTTGATTTGTGTGATATGCACTGTGAAAAGTAGTGACAAATCAGGGTGGCAAGGCCTATAAACCCCCCAACCTAGCATTGAAAAATAAATCCTTGGATCCTCACACTGGCGTACCCAGGCATCATAGTGGGTTTTTCAAAGAATTTTATCTCATAATTGGAAATGTTTCCACCAATTAAAATATAGGAAACCACCTAAGATGATCATGAGACAAGATTAGGTACTTCACATGATCAATTATTGACCACATGAAGGAATTGTAGTGAGTTAGGAAATGGAAATAACCCATACCTGACCAGTCAAGTGAAACTTAAACAAGATAACACTCCACAATTCCAAGGCATGTGAAATAAAAGGATGGGACTAAGAATAAAAATATAAGATACTTATGTGAATTTAACATAAACTCATCATCATACACTTCACATGAACCACCTAGGTCATGTGACAACACCATGATGTGTTTCACAAACCACGTGATGATCCTTTGGTATACTATTGGGATCATGATTAGTCCTATATATATGTAATAGAAAGTTACATGGTCCCCCCTGGAATACCACCCAAGTGTCAGAAAACCCTATGGGTTTTCCATGTAGACCTTATGTTTTCCTCTAAACGCGTCGTCTAGATCACATAATGACACAAATGCATGTCAACTAATCCTCACAATGGTATTAAGACATGTTTATAGGCTCTTAAATCATCCTCTGGACAAGATAACTAGATCTAGAGAAATCCTTCGAACAAGTCATCCATCTTGGATGATGACACCCAGACATGTTATCCATGACGTGTAGCACCCACAGAACATGTCACACTAACTCTCATGATGCCCTATAACTGTTTCATCCATCTTTCCCAATGAAACTAGAGAATGTCATCTCAATTAGGTGACTCCCTCTAAGAATGTTATTTAAGATCATGCGATGGATTCCAAGATCAAGCAACCTGATGTTGCGATTTCCTCCATATATGTTAGCCTTGGTCATGTGATGAACTTCAAACATGACATATAGATTATGTTATGTCCCTCAGTTAATTAAACTATATCACGTGATTTCCTTTGGAAATTTCAACCAAACAATCAAGGAAGATCAAGAAAACAATCAAGGAATGTCGAGAAGACAATCAATGTATGTCAGGTAGACATGTTGGCTAGGTCAAGTTAGCATCCTGAGACTTGATAACCTTGTTTAGACTTCATAAGGGTAAATAAAAATGTGTAATAATTAGTTTAATTGAACTATTATGACTTTTATTCCTTATATAACCAAGATACATATAATTTATTCTTAATGCTCGATATCCATAATAAACATCCAAAGGGAAAATTTAGTGTGAAAGACCTAACCCAATGAACTAAAACTACTCAGATTATTTCCTTAACAAGGATACGTAGGATGCCTTCATAAGGTATGAGCTCAAATTGGTATCCACTTCTATGAAAGTCCCACCATGTATCCAAATTTTTGACTATCAGGACTCAATCTCTCCCATGGGATGATGATTCATCCTCATCCACCAATAGATTGAGAAATAATTGAACTATGATGATTTTGATTCCTAATATAACCATAACACATAGAACACCTTGTTAAGGCCAAAGTTCCACAATTAATATTCAAAGGGAAGTCCAAAAATAGAAGTCCCACACCTACAAGTAGTGAGACTAGTCATTTTTTATCCCTTGTTTCCCACACCGAGTATAGATCGCATGGTCTTATGAAATTTCAATGATTATATCAATTACAAAGGGATTCCTTAGTGTGTAAGCCCCAACACAATGAGCTATGATGGCTCCAATTCCTGCTATAACTAGGATATGTAGGATTCCTTTCGATGACCTGATCTCAAATGGGAATCCACTTCAACGTATGTCCCTCCATATCTCCCACATTTTGACCATCAAGACACAATCTATCTCATGGAATTATGATCCTTCCTCATCCACAAATAAATTTATAAATAACTAAAATATGATTATTATGATTCCTTCCATAACTATGATACCCAAGAAACCTTCAAAAGGACGAATACTTATATTAAGAATCCAATAGGATATCCCATCATGTAATCCCCCACCCAACTGTAATGAGAAAAATTAATTTTTGTCCCTTGTTTTACACACCAAACATAGATCATGTGGGCCTAGGGAGTCATAATGATCACCTCATTGGAATCATGAATCTACACCATCCATGGAAATCTTAGTACGTAAGTCGTGATCAGTTATATGGTACAATTACCCATCAAATAGGGGTATCTACCTTGGGACGAGTCCTAAGGGCATGAATGAACTATAATAACTTTGATTCCTACTATAAATAAGACATTTAGGATTACTCCAAGAGGCTCAAACTCAAAACCAAGTACCTAAGTGCCCATATATATGTCCTTTCCACCTAACATTAAATTGTATTGGTTTAACGAACCATATAGGTTTTTATTCCTATTATAAAATAGGATATATTGGATTTCACATAACAGATCAATCCCATTCTCAAAATATTAACTAACTCCATTGATAGAAAAAAACCATGGAGTCTCTGGTTATATAGATTAAACTTATAAGCATCTACCCACCAAAGGGAAATGGATGAAGAAAATCAGATACATACAGATGAATTCACCAACGATACCCCCTCATTTTTAATATAATGAGACTTAATTTATGACAGTTTCGTTAAGTGAACTGGTCTCATATAGGGATTAATAAGAGATTATAAAACATATCTTAAATCTATAATAGAGTCTCAGAGTAGGCATCAATTCCCCCCAAAATGGGTGTGGTGAGACCGACCTCCAATCCATTAAACCAATGTATACTTCTAAGCATTGTTGGGTATGAAACCTTAAAGAACCACATGCCTTTGGAAACTAGGTTGGTACCTAGTTTTGGATATGGTATTCATTGGGAGTTTTCCCTTGGAATAAAAAAATGGTAGAAGTAACTTGGATTATTGTACAAAGACATTTAAACCCCACTAAAATCAACCTATTGGGTTAAGATAGCCACATATTTCTGAAAAAACAAGAATGGTGAAACAGATGAGAAATCATTTAACTATGACATCTTCTTTGTAAGATAAAAAGGAAAAAAATTCCCAGTTCTCATTAGACCACTGATGTTCCCATTTCATGAGTGGTTTTTTGTCCCAAAAAAACCTAAGAGAAAAAAATAGCGAAAATGACATGAATCTCTCCAACAAAAAAATGATTGGGTTATTATTCTTTGAACAATTTTGTTTGAATTTACTACCTAAACAAGAATGGTAAACCTGACATGAAACTCTAAAATATAAAGACGATCATTTGACCATGTCATGGATCTTACAAATGATACTATATTGTTGGGATTCTCATGAAATATGACCATCCTCACTTTGACAGTTCGATGCAAGAAAAATGGCCAGACCAGGATTAAAAAGAAAATTGTGTTACCCTTATATATCTTAATGAGAACATATAATTACTGTAATGGTTCATTGATAAGGGAAATTCTTTCATGTTACCTTCATGACTTAAAAAACTATTTTTTTAAAAAACACCATGATCCAACATGTCTTTATCCAATGACTATTCTGAAAAACTATCTACAACTGTAGCCCTTGCGGGCCTCAGAATGACCTCACTCACTCGACATCTATAGTGTAGTGTGGAAAGAATAATGGTCTGAGAATAGAATCAACATGGTATGATCTCAGCCATCATGTGTGTCTGTAAGGGTCTTTAAGTACTGAAAATGATATTTTTGCATCATCCGAAGAAATTGTAGTATACCCAGTGGCCCTCGATTCCATGGCCAACCACATAGGAAGTTTATCCCTTATGCACAAAAATCACAACCGTTAGTATCTGATGAAGGTGGATCAAGTATCTGACTATGACTCCCTTATGTTTAAGGGTCTTATGAATAGGTATCCTATCAAAAACCATCACTAGAGTCATCTTACCAGTACCCATCAGTCACTTACTGGCGGTACCACTAGACACACTGCCTCCTCTGAAACCCATGCATGAGTTGGAAAGAAGACACATCAGGAATGTAGGTTGTGGGTAATCATGAGTGGGATCATATCCCCCCATCCTACTAATGTTTTATATCGGAATATTCTGGAAATATCTACTGAGAAGGCTCATATCCATGTTCACTCGAAAAAAGTCTTTGGGAATATTCCTACAATATGCATAGGGAGGTTTATATCCCTATCCCAATACATGAAGTGCATTCAAATATTTTGGTGGAACAAGGAGGAAAAAAGAGGGCTCATATCCCTACTTCAATGAAATATATCTACCATTATATAGTAGAGATGGAAAATGTGCATGCTTATATCCCTATACACACTTTCCTAAATTTCCATTACATCTTATAAAGAGGTGAAGAACTCCACTGACATTTTCTAGCATTGGTATAGATACACAGATAGGTGAATATTCCTATCCCTACAACCATGGAATCTCAACAATATTAATTATGAGCAAGTGGTTGTTTCAGATCTATCACACATTCTTTCTCCAATTTGAGAGGATTATTGGTATATTTAGGTAAAGGACGATCCATAAGACTAGACCCATGTTCCTATTCCAAATAGGTCTCACCAGATGGGAGTGACACATGTCTCGGGTTAGGGGTGCATGTCTGTTGAAATATTTAAGCAACATATTCTAATGGCCCAGGATCAGGCTCATATCCTTGTTTTTTTGGGGGTTACCATGTTATATGGGTATATTCCTTGGGATAAGTTTATATTCATATCGAAGAAAACCATCAGCATACTCAAAAGGCCCAGTATTGGGCTAATATCCCTATTCTAGCCGAGGCTCCCCAAGTGATAATGGAGCATGCCTTGAGACATGCTCATATTCTTGTCAGTGAATCTACATAGAACATTCCATAAGATCATATAATTGAGGCACATATTCCTACTTCCATCAATGAACGAATACACTAGTATCCATCCGAGGAAATAAAGGAGGAGGCTCATATCCCTTATTCCATTATGGTGGTCAGTTGGAATATTCCAATAGGGAATGCATATTCTAACCGAACTTATATTTTGGTTCCATCTTGGGATCACTAAGTGATAGTGGAACATACCCAAGGGAACACTCATATCCCTACCAAAAAGACCAGTGACATATTCCAAAGACTCAGGATCGGTCTCATACTCCTGTTCTGATCAAGGATCACCAAGTTATAATGAAACATTCTTCAAGATAGTCTCATATTCTTATAAATAGTGAGGAATACAATTGGTATATTCCCGCAACTTATCAGTAGAGATATCATAATACCACAACACCAAAAGGTTATAAATAATGTCCGACAACCATCATACAACATTCTCATATCCCTTCACAATTCTAGAAGGATGGTTGGAATATTCTGACCATTATGAATAATGAGGATCATATCCTTAATCTTCACAATTTTAGTGTCTTTGAGGTTATTTGAGACACATTATAAATTCCCCAAGGGTTCATCATCTCTTCAAAAAAATAAAAATATGATAATTACCATGACATTTCTCTTCATGGTAGTGTGGAGATGGATCACATGGACTCTACTATAGAAATTTGCTGTCGTTGAACTCCCCATGGTGATATCTCCCATGGATAATGAAATCCTCCCCTTTCCCTGAAACCTTTATATAGAGAGATTTTGAAAACTCAGATTCCTTCTAATGTAGAGGTTCTCAAAACATCAGGGTCAACTGTATATTTTTCCCCATCCATTTCTAATTGCACTCTGCTATGGTCAATATGCGACCCTAAAAAGAACCTTCCATTGTATGATCGGATGGAGGCATGCAATTATGATGAAGAGGAAGCCAAAAATGATATATGGTTAGCCAGAAAAAAAATTTACCAATGATTTTATGTCCACATGACACTTCTAACTATGAGATCCCAGATGATCTAAAGATTGAGTGAATGCCTTATCTATTCCATAATATGTGGGCTACTCACCGAAAACTAAATTCTAGACATCTCCCATATCAAGGATATGATTATAACATTCAAATAATCAATACACTTTTTTGTCATCTAGATATGGCCACATTTTCCATTTCCCAAAACCTAGTAATGGAGGAGGATGATAAACTCCAAATTAGTGTTATTCTATGCAACATGAAAACTCTCTACAAAATTAATTCTAGATCATTGAAAAAATGCATATCCAAAGATGGAAAAAATATGGAGCATTACACTTCACTGCACCTCGAAAATAAAATAAACCCTTTGATATGGTGTCTTGTAATGTGATAGAATCTTGACAAATTAGAGGATAAGGTAATGTACGAGCCAGTTGGTCACTACAACATAATTCCCCCACTTTAATAGTGTCTATACATCATGAATGGTGGAAGAGGATAACCAAAATGTCTTTGCACTAGTCCCCTTGAAGTAACAAGAATTCATTTCAGTCATGGAACTCAAGGTTGAAATCAATTTGACAACATCCCATAGAAAATGAATTCCATAATGGGATGCCATTGAACCCAGTACCTACACTAGCACAACTACGCCGCATCAAATAAGTCACAGTAGCATCATACATAATAAGTGTCTTGGAGTGGACATAATTCACTATTCCAGGGGAATATCTACCACCACCTACAGCTCTCATATCTTAAATTATGGATATAATTCATGATATATCATAAATAGTTGAAAAAAACCAACCCACTAGGTTAGAAGAATTTATATCTCAATATCTATCACCAGGTTCATCATTCCCCAATAGGGTCATGGGGAAATCAATGATGGTTTTAGATCAACATCAGCTCACTGAGTTGGGGGAATTTATATCTTAATGCTCATACAAGGAATCATCAAATTCCTTATTGAAATAATCATATTCTCAACATCAATATCAATCAATACCAATTGTGGCCCCAGATAACCCCCAACTCATAGGGTTGGGGGAATTTTCATCATCATCATTATCATCATAGAGACAATCAATCTTCACTAGATTGGGTCATAAAAATTAATGGCTGGAATCCCATCCATTCCTCCCACCATAAGAAAAACATCTACTATTTGTGACCCATTTAAAAATCATGAACATAAAATCTCTCAAGGTCACTTCTCACAGGACGAGACAAGTTTATTATACAATAAAGGTAATCAGACCCCCTGGGGTCACAAAAAAGAACGAACATATATTTCCAAGGTTTCGAGGAATGACCTTAATAATGGCAGTGTAGAATCATCCTATTGTGTTGAAATAATATAAAAACCACCATTTCCCAATATACCTCTGTGAATGTTTTCACTTTCGACAAAACATATATGGTGTATCAAGACATTGATATAGAAGGATGCAACATAAAAACATACCCCAATAAGAGTGTGATTTGGATGCCCCACATGAGGCTGTATGCACCCAGAACCAAAGAAGGATCCAAAAGCTATAACCTCTAAATATTGAGTTTCTACCTCTCTAGAAAAATATTACCAAAGATAAATGGAAAGGTGTGGTTATATCCCAATCACCACCCAAAAGAGTTGAAGTTCCTTCCACAGAGGAACAATTGTCACAATATGAGAATGAGACACAAACTATCAGACAAACCAATGAGGAGATACTCATGTGAAATGTTCCCACTGAGTATCATCTACAGGTTGAGGTGAATATTCCTCCACCGATAAGAGACGATCCTCCAAAAAGAGAGGAATCTTAGTGTCAAACATTTTGTGGATCCAGGAAGCTGGTCTACATAAACGAGGAAGTAAAAAATGATCAAAAATTCCATATATTAGAGTGAAATCCTCTCACTAACGAGGGTAATTGATAAGCATATACACATGTTAATAATAAGTAGAAGATAGAAATAGGGACACCTCATCAGGCCCCGCCTACTTTCTATAGATGGTAGGTGGATCAAATAGTTGTACCTCCATAATTGAACAATTTCATTGAGCCCCTTTGTACTTGAATGGAATCCATGGTGGGGTGACACACACCTTTATAGTATGATAAGAATCCATATCCTGAATGGGTCAATGAAACCTTACCTCCTCCCAATTTCAAAAATCATACCTTCTCCACATTTGTCAGTGCAAGAAACCCTAAACAACTTCTCACAAACCTTGTATATTTATGTTGGCCAATGATTGGACCTCAAGATAAGCATAAAGTGACTAAGATGAGGTGTTTTATACTGACTATTGTAGGTAAAACCTTTATTTAGAACAACATTATTCCAGAAAGATCCATTATAGGATGGGGTGACCTTCATTTCCAATTCCTTTATTAGTTCATCTCCACTCTAAGGAAAATGTCAATCTTTGACCTAAAAAACTACAAGTAATGAAATAATGATAGGGTGTATTACTTCATATCCATATGGAAGGGTTTAACCTATTCAATCAACATACCTCTATCACTGAACAATTAATATAACTCTATGATAAATATCTCTGGGATGCATTGTAGAAACCTCTGATCCCATTGATGTATCTACATGGGTTATGTGAGTTAGTAGAAATAGACCAACATTTGGATGATTCCATTTAGTAAACCTAAGCTAAATCTTAGGTCTTACCTTCAAAAAAGATGAAAATTATTGACAAGGAAAAGATTCCACTCTTACCCTAAAACTAGATGAATTTCCCATTCTAGAAGGTCCAGAACCACCCAGTGGATCCCATTGAACTGAAAAAACCAAAAAATCACCCATATCTAGAAGAACAAAAATATCAGTGTCACCTGAGATTTGAGGAAAAAATGAATAAATCCAACTCCTTCCAAAATGAACAAGTCCCTAATTATTTCCTTGCATATATAGACAATAACCTGCTCAATATATCAAAACCCAAGAATCAAACTGAGGTCAACCTCATAAACCATCATAACTAATTACCTTAATATATAAGGTTGGGTCAGAATACCCAGGACCGCTTTATCTTTAAAGATGTCCTTCAAGGCATGGTCAATTCTAGACAAGCGGTGTTAGATAAATCCTCAGGGCAGGTGGACTGAATAACCATATCCTAGTCTGAATAATTGGGTTATTGGAAGAAAATTCAAGCCAAGCATGGATATAAGTTTAACAATTGTATGACTCATGAAACAGTTGGGGAAGATCATGCCACCTTGAGATCACAACTATGAAAACCTAAAAATTATATACCAAATAGAAAGGTGACATTAGATATGTCCCTCAATGATGGAGAAAATAATCAGATGTAGGAAGAGTTAGAATAAAAAGAGTTATATTCTGCTCCAATTCAATCTATGACTGTTGAAAATTTCTTCTTTGTAACATCCGAAAGATGGGAACCGCCCCACCAAATGGATTCCTCATTGGATAAAGAGATCATATTTGGTTTCATAAATGTGATACATTTGATATAACCCTTATAAGATGACGAACATACCTCTAAGTATGATTTCCCTACACAAAACTGAGGAACATGAGGCTGCAAGAATAGTAACTGAGGATATAGGGGACAACAAGAGCATTGTGGGACCCAATATTTCAGTCAGAACCCCACAAAGGACATATATGTAGCTGAGACCCATGGAAAATCACTCCAACAATCCCAATAGAGACCAGAAGGTGACTCTGAACCTTCCAATGGTCATCCAAGCCCATTTATCTTGCATGAAAACCTAGTGGGGGTTCGATTACCTGATCAACCTAAGAAATGGATAAGGTAGACACGACCCACACCACTAAAAATAGATGATACCTCAACCCTTATTAAAGAATCAGTCCTATCCACATAAAATGAATCAATACCCTAGACACATTTTAAGAAGATACCCCAACTTTGGAAACACCAACCTTTAGCACAAAAGTTCTACATTCTAAAATAGCTGAAAAATGACCCAACCAAGAGCTTAATCCTAGATGTGGTTTACTTTTGAAAATAACTCTGATACGTACTCGTTTAATCCCTCCAAATCCCATAAGAACTTGAGATATAAGTCACTACATATTAGGTTTATCCAATGGAGTCTATGTTAGTAGAGTCCCATGTCACCATCTTGTTCATAGAAAAGGATCGAGAAGAGGTCATCTTGAGACACATCAAACCCTTATATATTTCAGTTAGACTCAATAATATTAATATTTGAAGGTATATGGTTAAAAAAGGTTCTAAGATTATTTTAATCATGATTCAAACCCTACGATGTTTAGGATATTGTTAAGGTGATTTGTATCCCACAAAGATAGCCATTCACCGGTATGATAAGCTTGAGAAAAGACCTATTGGGAATATCAAACTCAAAGATCTGTTTGGGGATCTCACATTTAAAACTGATTTTATGGTTATCTATAAAGAGACTACATATAATGTCATACTCAGAATACCCTAGATCCATAGCCATGTGGCGGTGCCTTCAAAATTCCATCAATTTCTGAAAAACCTCATAGATGGAAAAGTCGACATACTAAATGGTGACAGTGCCCCCTTTGAGATTTGAAGATCAACATATACTAAAGTAGGTTTCTCAAAAAGTGGTGGGAAGCATCTAATTGTGGATGGTGATATACATTGAGAATCTCCTAATGTCTTAGGGACCACCCCAAAAATATCATTGGAGTATGCTCAACAGTGACTATATGCTCCCTATAAATCTAGTTGAGGTAATTGACCTAAAACCAAATTTCTTATCCCTGTTTTTCCTCTATGATAGTACAAAACACAATCATCTCTGACATATTCCTATAATGAATATGGTCATAGGGAATGATAAGGTTTTTTTATCATGGCCGCGCTCACCCTGACAGTGACAGAGATGTCCCTAGATCGCCTCTCTGTTTAAGAATGCCACCATAGACATAGAGGTGGAAGAAGAAGATAATGACCTCAGGGATGCCTCTCCCTAATTCTAGGAAGGTGTCTCTACTATCATCTATGAGCTTATGAAGGAAAATCTCATGGAATAATAATACCAATGGCATACATTGGTTAGAACTTTCATGCCCCTCGAATAGTAAGAGATGTAAATCACATTTCTAAAGCAACATAAACATGTGTTTTCTTGAACTATATAGAAATTCATAGACTGAATCTTGATGTGGCTACACAGCATCTTGGTTTACCCAATGAAAACCGAGGCTTCAAGTAGGAAATTAGAAGGATTCACCCATCTCATGCTAGAAATTTAGATGTGGGAGTTGAAAAATTGATCAAATCCAATTTTTTTTAGAAGTGAAAACCCAAGATGGATTTCAAATATTTTCTCCATGAATAAAAAGAATGGGTAGATTAGGGTTTTAATTGATTTTAGTGACTTGAATCAACATTTTACAATGTAATACTTCTCATTACCAATAATATAACTCATGATCAATGTAAATAATGGCTTCCAAACCCTTTTCTTCATGGATGGGTACTCAAGGTACAATTAGATAAAGATGACCCCTAAAGATTAAGAAGAAACTATCTTCAGAGTGCCCCAAGGGATATTTTTATATTAGGTCATTCCCTTAGGATTAAATAATTTTGGTACGACTTATCAATGTGTCGTGCATCATATATTTAATCCATTTTTATGAAGGGTAGCTAAATGATATGTCAATTATCTGATTGTAAAATCCCAACAGTGATGTAATTACTTCATAGATGTTCAAATAGTATTTGACATGATGTGTAAAAATAGTATGAAGTTGAATCCACTAAAATTTTCTTTTGGGGTAACATTAGGGAAGTTTCTTGTCTTTGTGGTATTTCACCAAAACATTGAGGTTGACCTAGAGAAGACCAGTGCAATTTTAGAAATTTTACCCCCCAGAAATCTCAAAGAAATAAGGGGAATCCAGGTCCACCTCCCTAAAATTTGGTGTTATGTAGCCAAAATGGATGGAAAATATCTTCTTTTCACTAGGATAATGAAGAAAGTAATCACATACCAATGGGACAGAGACTACCAAGAAGCCTTAAAAACGATCAAATAGTATATACTACACCCAACATTCTTGGTTACACCATTGTAAGGTAAGAAAACCATCTTAAATATGAACTCTATAGAATGATCACTTGTCACACTCCTCATATTGAAGAAAGATGCAGTGAGTGAAAACTGTTTCTATTACCTTAGCTAAACAGTGAAAGGTACTAAGACCTAATAATAGGATATTTGGAAGAACTGTGTCACACTCATCTTAAAATGCATTAGTGATGCATTAATTGATTCACTAAGAATTGGATGTTTTTTATAGTATTTATCTAATCAAGTAAATCCTTGTCCACCCATGCTAACTGGTAGTCTAGACCAATGGGTGGTCATTCTACAACAATATGAAATCTCGTTTGTGTCATCTAAGGTGGTGAAAGAGAATGCCCTGGTTGATTTCCTCACAAAACATCCCACCCTAAAAAGTAAAACAGAAAAAAATGAAATCCCACACGAGGAGTTTTTCTTTTCCCACGATACACCCCGAACATGAGAGATTTATTTTTAAGCAACCTACCGAAGTCCTATCGAAAAAAGGATGGAAAATCCGAAGCTCAATTAGATTATATTAGGGATTATTTTTGTTACTCCAAACAAAGAAAGTTTTCCCTACACTTTTTCACTATCTAAAGGTTTCATAAATAATTTTGTAGAATACAAATCCCTCATCATTGTTTTAGAACTAGCCTCATAGCTATAGATAGCATAACTAAATATAAAAGGGGATTCAAAACTAGTGGAAAAGAAGATCAATGGTGAACTTTCCATTAAAAATGAATAATTGGCACCTTTAATGGCTATGTTAGGGGACTAATGGAAGAATTATATTTTGATACCATAATGAATCATGTTCCCTGATAATAGAATTCTTACATTGATTCATTGGTTAATATAACCATAGTCCTGAACAACCATAATTAGAAGGAAGCAGTCTTCCACATCACACACAAAGAACGACCTCATCTGTTATTGTCTGCGATATTGAAGAAATAAATTTGTTCAACACCACCATAGAGTGTGATGAATTGATATTCACCCCTAGATGGATGAATCCCATAATTTTGTATCTCTAAAATAAGACTCTCTAAATAGAACAGTCCAGAAAAGAATATATTTTACCACGTTCAATGAACATTACCCTGCAAAATGACCAAAATGAGAAAAAAGCCATCTACAAGTGAGGATTTGACACAATACTCCTCAGATGCATACCATAAAGAGAGATTCATACCATCATGGAAGAATCCCATGAAGGCTCCTATGAGTCTCATTCGTCTTGGTCCAGGCTCTCCCTCCAAATATGGAGTCTAGGTTATTACTAGGAAACTATGAATAAGACTATATGGAATTCACTAGGAAATGTAATTCATTTTAGATCCATGAAAAATTAATCCATCAACCCCCATAATTGTGACATATAGATAAATATTGTTTTCTATTTTCCATTTGGGGAATGAATGTAATGGGGCCATATCCCCTAACAATAACTAAGTAGTTCAAGTACATCCTCACTAATACTGACTTCTCTTCCAAATGGGTTGAGGTAATACACATCAAGGATATCAATATAAAGAATATAATCAAAATCATAAAGTCCCATATAATCATCAGGTTCGAGGGACCTCACACAATATTTTTGGGAAATGACACAAAATTCTATTATATGTATTTGAAAAAATTATACTAGGAGAACAACATTGAGCCCAATCACTCATCTTGATATCATGCAGTAGAAAATGAAAAAAATAGAGGCCTTCAATGAGACCTTTTAAAACATACTCTTGAAGATGGTGAATGAATACAAGAAGTCCTGGATAAATAAACTCCACCATACTTTATGTGATTACCACACCACCACACATACTGTTACACAAGAAACTCCACACTTATTGGTATATAGGAATGAGGTAGTATTTAACATATAATTTCATTTTCCTTCACTTCAAATATCTATTTGCAGAAAACTATTGAATGATGAGTAATCAAAAAAGTCGATGGATGAGATGGAAAGGATTGATGAAAATTGGTTGCGTACATTTCACAACCTTGAATTCCATCAGAATTAGATCACATGGGCCTTAAATAAAATGATCTTCCTCCATTCATTCATTCAATGAGAATTTTTGTTGGCTCTCAAAACCCCAATGATACTAGAGAAGAAGCCTCCAAAGATGGAAACCAAATGGGAAAGGCCTTATATAATACATAAGGAGTATCAAAATGGAGACTTCCCATTAGAAATGATGTATGGGGAACATGTCACACCCCCACCAATGTGAGGTTTCTCGAGAAATAATTTTCATAAATATCATCAAGATTCATTTCCGGATTACCAGACATTCAACTTCACAATTTCTCACATCCTGACCATATAATGTTAAACTGTATGTAGTTTTCATGGTTGTACCATGATAAACTACACAAAGGAGTCCTAGTCATATGATATTAAACTTTAGAGGCACGTGCTAACCATAAAATGCTAACAAGTATAGATAATTTTCTCACCACATGACGTTAAACTTCACAAATTCCCCAATGGATCATCTTTATTCATATTGGGCAACCCAAGTCCAAGAAAAAATACTTTAAACTGCATAATATCTCATGTCCTATCCACGTGACAGTAAAATTTATAGAATATGTCCTTACTATATGACAGAAAACTACATAGAATATATCCTCACCACAGGGCGTTAAAATGAATGGGAGGCACAATGTTACTAACGAATCACCACACATGATATAGATCTATGAAAAATAGGGATCAAATTCCACCGTCCTCGTGTGAGTGTCAGCTACAAATAGGGAATTTATCCTTTTAAGAAATACATGTGGATTAATTCCTTCCATCAAAGGATACATAGTGATGCTCAAACCTATATTTTTGGTCGCAGCCATATCATTAATTCACTTTCATGTTGGGTGACACTCATCCTCACTGTAAGAAATTAAAATGAGTTGTTGATGTCCACTCTGTTTTACACTAACTCACCAGGTTCCCAATAACTAAATGTTTCTTAATTCTTACCATCACATGGTACATAGTGACACCCAAACCTTCATTATTAGGTCCATTAAAAATATTATTCATCTTTCTTATTGAGTCACCCATGTTTGTACTATAAGACGTTAAAATACATGACTGATTTTCTTTCTGTATGAAATTAAGATGAACGTGTTTGTAGAAATACATACAGATTGATTATATTTTTAATGAGGTCAACTAGGAAAAATATATCGTATATCTTGGACCATCCACTATATGATACAAAATTTGTCATATCCTTAATCGCCTCTATATGGTGAGTGGAACCCTTTAAATTACTTGTTTCTCACACTGAGCACAACTCAAGTGATCTTAGGAATTTCAGTAAGGGAATACACACACAAAAAATGAATAAAAACTCATGACATGTTTATCATGATCCTGAATACGTGAATTCAAATGGAATACAATGAGTCCTCACTGCATGATGTTAAACTTCATGGTTGATGTCCCTTGCATGTTTTTTTTACATTCCTATGAAACTCACCCAAAAGGAACACTATTGTTGGTGATTGGTCTCCTACGCACATCCATTCAAGAACTATGTGCGAATTGATTCTTGACATCACAATATATGTAGTGACACTCAAATATCCAACCCCAGGTCCAATCATAAAAAATAATCATAAGATTTCCCACTCCTTTTAGATGGGTAAAATTTTCGTAGGAAGATACTTCCTCAATAGGAACATGTGGCTTGATTTCTATTACCATAGGATACATAGTGATGCCCAAATTTCTATCCTTAGGTTCATCCACAATAAGAATTTTCATGTCAGGAAGTATATATCCTTGTTGTATGATGTTAAAATGAATAGTTCCTTAAGAACGATTTGTGGCTTGATTATTATCATAACAGGATAGGTAGTGACACCCGAATCTCCAATCATAGGACCAAATAAAACAATCAATGAAAACAAGGCCCACCTCTTCATATGAGTCAGACCTGTGTAGGTAGTTTCCCATTAAAAAACTAAATGTGGATTGATTCCTATTATCAAATGACACATAGTTACACTCATATCTCCAGTCCTCATCCCAACTATAACCACCGATAAAAAAATGCACCCTACTGCATAGGGGCTAAGCCAGAAAAGACCATTCTTACTATGTATGAGTCATATATGCAAGTAGCCTAATGTGTATGTAATATATCTTTCAAAATGTTTCATGTCACAACCCATATCCTTACCATGTGATGTAAAACTTTAAGGAAAATTTCCTTACCACATGATGTTAAATTAAATGGAATCATGTAGGTCCTTACTACACAACATTAAATTGTGTATACCATCATACATTATCATCCCTTACTAGAGGACTATAAGAGCCTTAACCCAGTAATCAAGAGTACATGGTGCTTTGACCATATTTTAAGCACATAATTTCACGAATAAAACTTCATATCTTAAGAAACTCAAGTTTCTAAAAATATTTCACTACCCTTTGAAAGAAAAAAGGATCTCTATGCTTGACCACACTATCAATGAATAAGGTCTCAGACCTAAAAACTAGATAAATCATGTATCTATAAGGAGGTCTTTATAATTATTTTGATCGTGATGCCACTATGGTGGAACTCAACACCTGCGGATGTTCTAGGCTATCCCTAGTATGATTGCCCCATGTCTTTACTCATGTCCTGATAACCTCAATATGTGATTAATAACATTTTCATCTCCTTCTCATAAGTATGTGATAGTGCTATTAAACATGGTATCCTAATTGGGATATTTTGTAAAATCCCCCATATTAGGTCCATGGTCTTCACTAGAATAAAATACCTCCACTTTGGTCAAAGTTGTACGACATTGAAATCTATTCTATAATGGTCCAATTGACAAGACCTTAAAATAATATTGACAGAGATACAAAACTTATTAGGTTCAAAACCTGAAAAGGGAGGCCTGAGAAAAATTTATTCCTTAACATGCTAAAATTTATATCTCTATAGTTGAAAAAAAAGTTAGGGTGAAAATAAATAAGGCATAAATATCACATGGCATACTCTGTAGCCCTTGTAAAATCCAATATAATCTCGTTGGACTCCCTCATTTATGAAAAAGATATAGTAATGATTTTAAACATCTCCTTACTATGAGAATATATTCTCTAGGATGTGATGCGACTTTTAAGGTGCTCAATGATTTCCTGGATATTACACTTTCCAAAAATCACACTTCATGATTTGAGTGGCTTGGGTCACTATAATCCTTAAATTTCCCCTAAAAAGGATACCTAGCTTCAAGGGACCCCTTTTGACTTTTTATTCAAGTTTATGGATCCTGCATATGCACCTATGGTATTTAATCAAATGCGTAATTCTGTAAAAGGGATTTCGAATTATTGGGAGCCCAGATGTCACTATAACAGAACTTAGCAACTCAATGTGTTATGAGCTATTCCTGATATGATTTTCCAATATCATCCTCCTTAACCAAGCACTTTGAACCATGATTAACAATCCCCACAATAGACTATACAAGTGGATTATACACCCTTAATAGCATGTCACAATGATTTGTACCCTTTATCAAACCAGGAATATGACACTCCATTTCTACACTTTTGTGGCCCCATGACTCATGATTTGAAACCACATGGCATAAGGATCAAGATTCATAATTAAGATATAAACTACCCTAGGGGTTTAGAACCCTTTATGTAGAGTTTCCCTCCACACCCAATGTCATCATCTAGATGTATGAGACTTCAATAATCTTTCATGTACCTCAAAAATAAGTGGAGATCATATTTTCTGGACCATGATATCGACACATAAGGGAGTCTACCTACCAACCAAGTGCATATCATACTTTTAAGAAAGAAGCTCAAATCCCTCTGAGTCCTAGAAATAATGTATTTAAACCTAGAACCACAGGGTGTTATGGGTCATCCCTAACATGTCTTCCCCATTTCATACTCATTGAATCAATCATTTTGGTTATGACTTATATTAACAATATTCCAAATATCAAGGTGATCCTATCATCTCTATTATTTCACCCTCGACCAATATTACCCCCATAAATCATCCATGATCCTTTGAAAAGAGTGGAGACACCTCTATTTTAAAATTCTACCAATGCACACGGGATTTGACCAACCAACCAATGGAATCTCATCCTTATAGGAAAGGTTCACTAATCCTCATGAGCCTCAACAGCACCATGGAATATCTCAACATCCTAGTGTGTTTTGATCCATTCCAGACATGTCTCCACCGTACCCCATAATAATAAATCAAGTCCTAGCAATAAGAATTTAAAATTAATGGAATCTTAAGGTCTGAGCTAGAAGTCCCTAAAATATAATGATAGAAGGTCTGATCTAAAATACCCTAAACTACAATGATACAAAGCCCAATCTAAAAGACCCTAAACTATAATGATAGAAGGTATGAGCTAAAATTTCCAAAAATTAAGTGATAGAAGGTCTAAGATAAAAGACCCTAGAATACTATGATAGAAGTTATGAGTTAAAAGACTCTAAACTAAAATGATGGAAGGTCTGACCTAAAAGACTTTAAACTACAGTGATAGAATTCCTGAGATAAAAAACCCTAAACTACAGAATTATAAAATTTTAGTATTCAAAAATGGTAAAACTTGAAATGACCACCCTATAGATTTGAAAAAAATAAAGCTATGCTCACCAAGCCTATCATCTTCAGAAAAATATAGTGCATTGTCCCTTCGTGAAATATATTCCTCCAAAAATTCCTTTTAAAAAATATGTAATCTCATGATAAATGGAATAGATACATCAACTAGGAACCTCATGATTGATGGTAATTTAAGATATCTTATCAATAATAATACATTATGATTACAATATTTAGATATAAACATTCAATTATACTTGATATTATGCAATGGATGGGTATTGTTGGAATTTCATATAACATTGGGTCAAAAAAATGTCATGCACATCATAAATAAAACAAAAAATAACAACAACATATAGTGTTCAATAGATCCATTCATTGATAGTATACAATAGTAAGAGTCTCTATATACTAGTGTCTCTCTAATAATCTAATAAAAAATATAATTCATTTCAATGATCAAACATAAATAAGATTTGATTGGATAAGATAGACAAGTTGAAAAAAGTCTGGGGAGAAGCATCGATTGAATATTGAAGTGCCACTTTCCCCTCCTATTATACTTCTACCCCTAGAAGGAGACTCTAAATAAAAGTCATATCCTCAAATATTTTTTGATTTGTTTCCAATGATGATTATGAATCTTAGTTGTAAGACATCAGGAGAGCTATGATTTTTTATATCTCCAAATCAGCATGGTCCATGAATTTATCTAGGATTTTAAATTATATATAAACTAGGAACTATGCTCCAATGTCTCTAAGGTGTCCTTCATATTTTGGGAAATGAGAGCCTCATCTTTAAGATCAATTAATCCCCTCTCATCAGTGAAATAATGTCTATGAGTTATGATAATTCACCTCATGGTTTCATTAATGGTTGGCGATCAAAGAAATTTTCCCCTATTTCATCAAATACAAGACAATGGATATCCTCTTGGTCATGAAATATTAAAATAGGAGTCTTAGTAATTATCGAATGAATCTACTACTAGATCATCCTGCATTGTGTTTGAGATTTTGTGGATGCCAAGGAAGCAGGAGAGGAAGTACCATAAATTCTCCCCTCAATAGAGGCATCACCCATTTATTTTTCATGAAGGGTAATTTCTTTATAATATTATATCAATTTATCAGGATGGGATTTTCTGGGATGGGGGCACTACCACGACATCTTGCCCAAGTCTGGAATAAACTCCATAATTACCATAGGAAAAGGGGTTAGTGAGGTAAATGGTTTTTCCACATAAAGTAATAGTTAGTTTATCACACTATCTAGGTAGGATGTTACCCAAGCCTATAAAAAATCTTCAGACATATAGGTAAGAGCATCAGTAGATGGAATAATGATATTAGTATCGATGTATTTACAATAATAAATCATCCAAAAATATTGGATGTTCATAGGGTATCTCTCTCCTTGTACGCCAACTGAGGGAAAAGGGGAGACCCTTTGGGTGTATCCAAACTGATTAGAAAACCGATAAGGTATTTATGGATTGAAGATGATCAGATCATCTATCCTAACTAGAATTACCCCATCATAAAGGTAAATATTATACAAAATTTCATCAAAAGATCCACTGCCACTATCAATGATTGACCCAGTCAGTGGAGGTTAATGTATGAAATCAAATCCATTGGATCAACTCAACACATAAATAACGTCACCAGAGCCTAGTGACATGGCCCCAACCCCAGATATGTTCAGTAACCTAGGATGAGATAAGATATTAGGGATCCTGGTGGTATTGTAGTATTCATATAAATATAAATGACACATATCCATTCCAATGATTACCTAAAAGGAACACTGATCTTATATGGGAAGATTACCTACTAAATGGGGCCCAAAAGTTGGCAAAGGAATCCATGTGTTGGCGCCACCATATTAAGGCACCATTCCTCCACTAGCTTCACTACCAACCCCAACATACTAACCCAAATTTGTGAAAACACATCCTCATCTTAGAAAATCCACCCGTTTAGAAACATGTCCATGAATCCTGCCAAAAAAAGGTTTGGAGAGATCTCAAGATTCACTTAGTATCCCCATGAAGTATGATCCCCAAATTCAAAAAATGGCCTAATATTAAATAGCATTGTTAAGAACTAGCTGGGATGGGAATCAATGGGGGTGTACCGGAGTTCCTAGCTATCCTATGATAAAAAAAATTGATGAAATCTTTGAAATACATAATTGATCACATAATAAGACAATTTCTTAAATTTTCCATCACAATAATGATAATTTACATTACAAAGACTGGATTTTTCAGAAGGGCATCCCAAACATATACGGAAGGAAGGAATTCATCATACATATCTCCAAGAGGGGGGATCCCACCCAATTAATAGATATCCTAGAGTCTAATTCCTACCTCACCATGGGATAGATGAAATGAGTTCGTTCTAGGGAACCAATAAATTACCAATTTCTTGAGAAGGTCATGCTGAGAATAAAAAACAAATTAGGAAATCCATACTTCTTAATAAAGATGGAAAACATATAACTAGTTAGAATACTCTAAGAAGCTTTGCCTAGCCTAGAGTTGCTAATCCCATTCATCATAGAAGTTACCACAAAGACAGAAATCCGATTTTATGCTCTATCTACCACCCATGTTGTTCATATAAGAGAAGAATATACATGAATATCTCTGATTGATGAAATGGTGTGAGAAATCATAGCTAACCAGATCTAATGGGGAGTTTTCCAACATATAAGAAAACCACTGGGATCGAGCATTGACCAGTTTCCCATCCTTGGAAAATTTCATATGAATACATTTAAGTTAATTTGAAACCAAACAAGGCGAAGCATTGTAGTCCAAATAAGGAATGAAAACATTATCCTACAGTCCAAACTCATATAAATAAAGCTAGTGTGATAAATTTTTATTATATATATTTAATGGAAGAATCCATTTTAGAACCTATTTATCATAATTCACATAGTATCAAGGGTCAACATTGTAATTTCAAGCAATCATGGCCCTTTTATTGGTAAAAAAATAGGATGTATGGAGAGAGAAGAAAGTTATATGAACAAAAGTATGTGGAATATGTTTGGAAGATAAAATAATATATAGTGAAAGTAAAGACATAAAATTCTACTATATTCCTGGTAATTTCATAAATCAGTAGGGAATTGTTGATTTCATAAAGGATTAAAAAATTTACTGGTACATGGAGATCTATTGAACTTCATAAACTTGTATAACATCACAAAACCACGTGACCCCATTGAAGAATCTTGACCGAAAGGACTTAACATGGTTATTAGAGCCAAAAAATTGTCAAAAAGGATCACAAAATCGAGCCATAATATCGTGAGAAAACATCAAAGGATTCCTTGTATCCCTATAGATTAATTTCAAGTAATTACTAATATTTAGTTCATGATTGATTTGAATAAGAACATTGGGAAAACATATCTTACAAAGTTGTTCTTATAGGAAGTTACCATGAATGGATTTTGTGATTGGTTCTTATGGTAGGGGTTTCAAAAGTGTCACATGATGGGAGTATGGTGCAAGATCTTGAAGAATTGAGAATCCAATTAATGAACCACTCCCCACTCACCTATTTATATAGAATTATATGAAATATCAAAAATCACCTAGAAGACCAAGAATTTACCAAATACACTTATTAAAAACAATGACAGATCCTCAACCATGCATTTAATTTCCCTAAGAGCGATCCCTTTTCCTAGTGTACATTTCTCTTATGGGGGTGCTTTTGTTGATTCCCCCCAAATACACATCAAAAAATTCCCAAGGGAAGAAATACCTAAATATGGTTATTATTTTCATCGCAAATCAAATGAAGAAGAAGGCGTTCAAAATCATCTGGAACACATGAACCCCTGGAATAAATATGATCATGAGACCTTTAGAAGGTCACACAATAGAGCCATTTGAAATGAATAACCTATGGAATATCCTGTAGAGCCCCTTTGAAAAGTCCTTCAGCTCTTGCCAAGGCATCCCAAAAGAATTAGTGATCATGAGATGACTAAAATATGAGCACCCCCAGTTCACGTTAATTGTCAAGTGGTAGGTTCCTGATAAGATATCCCCAAAACCTTAGAGTATATGGAAAAAATATCCAAATATTGGGAGAATCTTGTGGTTATAAAACTCATGCAACATACCCATAAAATTCATGAAACAATGTGGGAGCCTTGATGACATGTCCATTGGCTCACTCAAGTGGCTTCTGGCATGTCACCCCATCATGTGAAGGGATTTAGACATGTCTAGACGGACTCATACTTCCCCTTGGTCTAAAAAAAACTAAAATGGGTTGTTCATGATAATGCTCACACATCACCATAAGACCATTTTTTGGTCACAGGACTCATCAACAATGGGAGAATGACTGTCCTCAACAACAATTAATAAAACTCTCCACATCCAAACTCTTTTAAAATAAACAATCAAATAAAAATAATAAAATTTTTGAACCTATTTCGGTCGTAAACATCATGTGATGTGCCCCAAAAAATATGTGATACACCGCATGACCATATTGACAAGTTCACCTTACCCTATGAGAGCTCACTACCATGTCACCTTCACCATGAAAAGGGCTTAAGACATGTTCAAGAAATCCGAAGCTCCCACTTTGTCTCCATAAGTTGAAGATAAGGGTTTGTCCATAAAATGATCGCACATCACCACATGAACTTTTGTTGGTCACATGATGCATCACCGATTGGGAGAGAGATTTTATTTGACAACACTCATGAAATCTCTCAAGATATCCAAGGCCTAAAAAATAAAATAATAAAATAAAAGAGATAAGGTGGGATCCTTTGTGGTCATAAACATCATGTGATGCAATCATGAGCTCCATAAGACATCACAAAATCACTTCAGCATGATGTACTAATCTCATGAAATCCCCCTGGAAAGCCTTTGTTGTCTCGCGGAAGGTCCCGTACAACTCTCCTAAGATCATGTGAAGGCATTTCAATAGGTGAACTAATTTCACAAAGGCCCTTGGATATATCTTCCTAACAATGTGAAATTCCCTTTGAGTGCCCACATGATTAGTAAAGACCCCATTAATTGGTTATAATTAAATAAATGGGGCATTGAATGGATGGTCTCATGGTCACTGAAAATCATGTGATTCCCATATAATGACCTATAAATGGATCTTGTGAATAAATGAAATCAAAACCATCCATCAAATATAACCCAAATTTTCATGATATGAGGCAAAAAAAGTTGTGAATAATTGGGGGGGGGGTGAGGACTATAAATCCCACATCCCAACATCAAAAAATAAATTCTTGGATTCCTGCACTGGAATACCAATACATCATAGTTGATTTTTCATAGTGGTTGGTATCATGATCCTAAAGGTTTTCCATCAGTTAAAATTTTGGGAACCACCTAAGAAAATCTTGCGATATGCATAAGAACTTCGCGTGATCACTTATAGATCGTGTGAAAGAGTTATGGTGGGTTATGCGAAAGACATCCCACACAACTGATCAGTCATGCAATTATTAATCAAGCTAAAAATGAAAATATATAAGGAATTTTAAGAAAAGATAAGGGATAAGACCAAAAAGATGAGACACTTATGTGATAAGAACATACAATAATACTCATGAGCTTTTAATGAACAACAAAAGTCATATGACATCACCATGACATGTGGACCGGATCACACGACACTCTTTTAGTATACTATTTGGATCATGTGAAGTCCTCAAGATGTGTTATATAAATTAACATAGTGCCTAATACGAATTCCAACCAAGTCTCATGAAACCCTTTAGGCTTGCTATCTAGACCTCATGATGTCCTATAAAAATGTCACCCAGATCAGAAGAGGGAACCAATTCATGTTAGCTAAGCCTCATGATGGAATCAAGATATGTCAACTCGATCTCAAGGTTTAATCCAGACAATCCATCCATATATTGTGACGTCCTTTGAAAATGGCATCATTTTTCTTTATTCCACCTATAAAAGTCATCAAAGACATGTAGAACTATCCAGAAATGTGACATCAAATCTCATGACACCCACCAAGCGTTTCAGATATATTTCACAATGAAACTTTGACAGAAAGTCAACTGGATCATGTGATTCCATCCAACATGTCATACGAGAACATACGATGGATTCCAAGATCAACTAGATAGGTCTTAAATTTCTTATCGAAAATTCATCCTAGGTCATGCGACGTACTTCAGACACACCATCTAGATTATGTGATGTCCCCCAGACAAGTCAACCAGATCATGATAATTTCTTTGGACCTGTAAAGAAGACAATGAAGACATGTCGAGAAGATAAAAAATTAATATTGAGTAGATAATAAATCTTTTTCATGAAGACAAGAACTGCATTTCAAATGGGAATCCCAGGACTTTATAACCTTGTCTAGCCTCTATAAGGGGAAATATCAATATGTGATCCCCAGTTTAATTGAACTACTATAAAATTGATTCCTAATATAACTGGGATACATAAGATTAATTTCTAGGGCCTTACCTCCATAATAAACACCCAAAGGGAATCCTAAATATCCAATCCTAAACCCAATAAAATTCAATGACTCTGATTACTACTATAACCAAGATACATATGATTCCTTCCAAAATCTCCATCTCAATTGAGTATTTTTTTCGGTCTACCATGTCTCTAGAATTCTATACATCATGACTCAATCTCTCCCATGGGTTGATGAGCCTTTAATATCGACCAAAGGATTGAGAAATAATTGAGATAATGACATTTATTCCTGATATAACTAGGATATATAGGATTTATTCATAAGGCCTGATCTTCATAATAAACATCCAAAGGGTAGTCAAAAAACATAAGTCTTGCATCCAAAAATAAACAGGTAAGTCATTTTACATCCCCTGTTTCAAACAATAAGAAAATCTCATGTGGTCTTAGTATATTTAAACTATCATGTCATTTATAAAGGAAAACCTTTGTGTGTAAGTCCCAACCCAATGAACTATGATGGATCTGATTCCTACCATAACCAGGATACATAGGATGCCTTTCTAAGGCCTGATTTCAAATGGGAATCCACATCAGTTTGAGTCTCTCCATGTCTCTAACAATATGACCATTGGGACTCAATTTATCCCATGGGTGGATGATCCTTCCTCAACCACCAACATATTGAGAAATGACTAAAATATAATGACTCTAATTACTTCCATAACTAGGATACGTATGATCCCTTCCAAAGACCCAATCCCTATATTAAGTATCCAATGGGCTATCCTAGCACGCAATCCCTACATCTATATGAAATGAGGATGATTAATTTCTATCCATTGTTTCCAAAACTCAGCCTATATCATGTGATATTAGGAAGTCACAATGATCACCTCATTGAAATCATGAATATCCACTATCTAGGGAATCTTCCATGCATAATCTAAAATTGGTGGTATGAAATAATTACCCTTCACACAAGGGTATATACCTTGGGGTAAGTCCTATGGGAATGACTAAAATATGATAAATCTAATTCGTTCTATAACTATGATATAGAGGATGCCTCATTGTGGCTCAAGATCAACACCTAGTTCTCAAGTTCCCACATATATATCCTTTACATATAACGCTAAACTAAATAGTTTTAATGAAATATAAGGGATTTGATTCCTATTATAAAAAAATATTTGTTGGAAACCATGAAATGGATCAATCCTATATTCTAATTATTAACCGTCTCCCTAGATAGAAAAAAACAATAGAGTTCTTGGTTATACAACTTCAATATATAAGAAACTACACACCAAAGGGAAATGGATGAACAACCTTAGATACATAGAGATGGGTTCACCAAAAAGTCCCCCCCACCACTTTTCATGTAAATATAATTAACCTATGATAGTATTTAGGGTAACCAGTCATGTATCGACATTAGGAAGAGATTCTACAACATATAGAAAATCTATAAGAGAGTATCTAAGTAAGAAAAAATCCCCCCCACCCCCCAAAAAAGGGAGTGATTAGACCAACCTCCCATCCTCTCAACCAATGTGAGATCCTAAGCATCATTGGGTTTAAAATCCAAAAGGACAATATACCTTTTAAAATCATGTCTGTATATAGTTATGGATGTGGGAACTATTGGGAGTTTTTACTTGAGATAAAAAAATGGTAGTCCTGACTTGAATGATTTTATAAAGACATTGGACCCCAACTACAATCAACCTGTTGAGTTAGGCTAACAACATTTTTCTGATGAAACAATAATGGAGAAATAGATGATAAATCATTTAATTATGAAATATCCTTTAAAAGATTAAAAGTATAGACAACCCATTTCTCGTCGGACCATTGAATTTCCCATCGTATGAGTGGTTCCTTTCCCCGGAAAACCCATGAGGAAAAATATTAAAAAAATAAATTGGATTTTATTGATGACCTTGGAATTTATTAGTGATTGTATGACCTAGAGATTTATGTTAAATTTGTTGAAGTTTACTACAAT
Source organism: Viscum album (assembly GCA_963277665.1). Lineage (NCBI taxonomy): Eukaryota > Viridiplantae > Streptophyta > Magnoliopsida > Santalales > Viscaceae > Viscum > Viscum album. The sequence goes on along the minus strand of OY728136.1, from coordinate 344,323,845 downwards.
TTCGGATTTATGAGATATATTAGATAGTTTGTGATTTTATTTATGGAATAAGGACACTGTTAATTTTTTTAACCATTTATGTTTTCATTAAGGTTTTATGGTGATTTTGGTTATTTTATGAAAGGATTAATATGTTTTATGATAATATATTATCATTGTATTCACACAATTGGTGTGTGACACTATAATCTACTTTATGTTGTATAAGGATTAAAGTCTAGTTGATTTTGGAAAATTTAGTGATCATTTTTTATATTTTTCTTGTTTGGAATTTTATTACATGTATTATGGAGGAGTAATTTTCTTAACTATTTATGTGATGCTTTATGTTGATCATTCTGAGTTATTATTGATGTTTTAGTGATTAATGTATTATTTAATTACATAAAGATTTATCTATATTGGATAAACCTTGCTAAATATTTTGGTTTTGGTAAATATATAGAGACAAGAGGAATGCATTTTCATTATTTTATGGATTTTATGACCTATTAAAAGTTAATTGTAGGGCTTTATTCAAAAAAAATTAATCTTGAATATTCATTTCCTAGAGTAAGAGATGATGTGGAAATTGTTCAAAGAACAACCAAAGACTGAAATTATTCTTATGAAATAAAAATATATCATGTAATTATATTTTATAATGTTATAAATATTATTAGAAAAATAATTTTTCAACTTAAAGAAAATGGCATCTTGAAATAAAAATGTTATCCTTTTACCTTCATTTTTGATAAATTGACGACATTCTTTATCATTTACAAATTTATGGTTTTTTGGTCATTAAATTTATCGTGATCATGTTCTCTATCACTATATTTTATTCATAGGATGTTGAATTTATCTTCTATATCCATATTTTAAATTCTTTATAATCTACTCCTTATATGGTAAACTTATTATGTGTTATTTAAAGTAACCTTTATGTTTCCCAGTTCCCCTTTTCCAAGGATTTTTTATTGTCCTTTGGTATGATGTGGGTTTTCAATAAATTAATTTTGAAATATTAAACCTTTGATTACCGAGACAAAAATTGAGTGGATGAAATTCATTTAAGTGTATGAAAATTTAACATCCTAAATATTTATTTTAAGAGAATAATTTTTTATATATGTTTCTCAACACACAACACTGAGCTTTAAGAAAACTGTTATATACTATAAACATATTTATATTTAAATGTGAACATTATAAACCAGATGTTAAATTAGTGGTATGAATATGAATACAAATATTATAATAAATATGTATAATTTTTTTATATAATTCAAATGTATTTATTAATTCATAATAAATAAGCACACAATTTTCATTAAATTTATTCTACACATCAAAAATATATTTTATTTAAAAATGTTTTTATTGATTTTTTTGCATGAAAATTAAAAAAAAATTATTCCATATTTATAAATTTTATTTTAATAAATCAATATCATTTTTAGTTTGTAATTTAGATATTTTCCTAGGGTAATTGTTTGGTATTTTTTCGAAAAATATTTATTTCTCAATGAATACTAAAAAATACCAAATATTCTGAAACTTTCATTTCTTTTCATTGAATACAATAATTTAAATTTTCCATTATGTTTTGGAATTGGTTTTATATTAAAAAATTATCCATTTTATTAATTAAAGTCTAAATAATTTCATAGGAATCAAAATTATAATTGATTTTGGTATAAGATTATTTTTATGCTTAAAAACACAATTTTCAAAAAACTGATTTTCATTGCATTTTACATGTCCGTATTAAAATTTACTTCCACCACTTATAGAAATTTAATCCTAAATAATTTATTATATATCTATAATATTAGATTTAATTTTTTTTTTAAAAGTTCCCATTTATTTTTAGTCATTATGAATATAGATTGTGGTAAAATTTATCACATAATATAAAATGGGATAAACAAGGTCAAGACGTTATAATAAGGATTTTAAATCTTCTATGAACTTGAACATACTTTATATTAAGAGTTTAATTAGACTAAAAAATTTATATTTTTGAAAATATGTCATCTTGGTTCCATTTTACTTTGATAAATACCTTTATATTATTTTTAGTAAAGGAAAATTAAAAAATATGACTCTATGGATTTTAATTATTCTTATATGTCCAAATAGAGATAAAAATAGTTTATGAATGAATATAAAAGTAATATTTAACATAAATATTTTTTTATTATGGTAATTTGTTTTATGATTTTTAGTGATGGTATAATTTCCTGAAATTCTTATAAACCACAGACAATGTTCTTTTGCAAGTAGTTTAAAAATCAAAATAAATGATTCTGAAAACATCATAAGTAATATTTTTTGTATTAATTATGGTTTAAATATAATTTTACAGTTAATAATAATTTATAATTTATTTTTAATGGTTTTATATTCTAATAACATTCTTATATTTATTTATTTGAAATCAAAATATGTGAATATCTCTTAAAATGACATAATGGTATTTTATATTTAATAATACATTTTTTAAACTACTCAAAAATCATAAAAATATTTAAATATGAAAATCAGTATGGGATATAGTCTAAAATTTTATTCCTTTACAATTTCTGAGCCAATTTTTACCTTATATGTTAATTTATAACCCTTTAAGAGTGAAAAGTTTTTACCATGGTAAAGGTTATAATCAATTAATGAAGTGGTTAAACCAAAAGATTAGTTTTAAAATGCCATATAAACCTATCAATATTTTAATGGTTTAAGGTATTTAAACCACAAACTATTATATATTCAATTTTTTTCCACTTGATTACACTTTCACATGAAAAATAATTTATTATATTTAAATATTTTAGGCAATTTCAAGTGTGTCCTATCCTTCACCAGAAAAGGACACCACCTCTCCTATAATACTCACACCACCATGAGCCAATTATATAAACAAAACCATAGAAAATAAATTTAAACATACTTATATAAGTTATATTGGTTATGGTATCCTAAAAATACCATCCTTATTGTCCTTAAGAAGACATCTAAATGGAGGATTCTCAAAGAGGATGTAATCGTCTGGATAGATCTCTTTCATTTTACTTCTACTTTTACTTCATTAAATAGTATCATAACCATTAGAATATAATAAAATTAGTAATAACCATATACTATTATTTTATTATGTTTATTTCATGTCCTTTATCCATATCCTTTCCATCAAGTGAGAAATAAAGTTATCGCTCATGCGTAAATGTGGACTACTGCCTCCACGTAGTGATATTTTTCATTTTCCATCAAAATATTTCATATTTGTTTATTATGGTTAAATTTTTTTACATATTAAATTACTTAAATTTATATTATTTTTAATTATAATATCTTATCTACCATCTTACAATACAATTTGTTGGAAAATGTTAATAACACTCACACGTACTTGTGGACTACCAACTCCACAAAACAATTGGATTCATTTTTATTTCTTGGTTTAAATGGATAGTAATAAGAATATATTTATATAATATATATGGAATAAATTATTTAACAATTATTCTATAAATGTTAATTATTATTTAACATTTTTTCCATCTATAAAATAATGGAAACAACACCAATGTGTATGTATAAACTATAATCTCCCTTAAGTGATGTAATTTTAACATTACAAGAATGGTTATGAAAGTGTTTATAATTATTAAATATTATAATTTTTAAATTATTAATACTAGAGATATTTTGGAAAAATGATCAAATTATAAATAATAGAACTGAAAAACAAAATAACAAAACATTTAACCCCCAGAAACAATGATTTTAACATGGGATTATTAATAAATGGGTGTTAAAATGTTGTAAGTGAATCCTATATTATATTATAAGTATATAAATAGTTTTTTATAAAATTATTATAAATTTTAATTTATTATACAAGAATTTATAATGCATATGAAGCAAGTAAAACCTGAGTTAAGGGTTCTTTGCCTCAATCTTATTTTGTAGAGACATATTTGTTGTTATGAACCTATTTATGTTTATAAAAATTATATAATGATATTTTGACAAGTTATATCACATATAATTATTAATTAATTTTATTTAAAGTTACAATTTATTTAATTTTATATATGGTATTTTTATTCTAAGGTTACAAAACTATTAATGGATTTATGTTATAATATAATATCTATTCAGAATTACCTATTCTAAATTTCCACCTAGGTAAATTATATGGTAATAATCACTTAAAACACATATATTTTTAATTATATTTTTAATCATTTAATTTTTAAAAAATAATATCATTTATCCCTCTTTGTTATATAAAATGATTGATAAAATACTTTTATGAAAAATTGACTAAATTTTCTCTTTCATTGGGAATATTTTTCTTCCATGTCCATTTTTTTCATAAAATGTTTCAAAAATGTTTCTAATAATCTATAATTATTGTTTAAAATAAATTTTATCAATTTTTTACATTCTACAAAAAATGATTAAAATGAGACTTTTTTTATTTTCTTAATGAGGAAAGTTTTGACAATGGTGTGAACAAAATCTCTATTTTAATATATACCACACATAAGAGTTTTACCCCCATCATGACTACTCATTTATTTCAAGATTATTAATATTTTTATATGGTTATTTTAAAATAATTTTTTTCTTTAATATTTTAGAAATTTTAATATTTTAAATAAATGACTTCAAAATGAAAAGGGTATTTTCCTTAATAAATATTTCAGTGACAATTTAAAGAATTTTTTCTTATAAGATAACATCTTTTGATGTTGATTATGATTAACTAGTATTATGAATATATGATACCTTCCATATTCTTTCCTTTAATGGTTTATGATTACGATAATGGAATATTGATGAAAACTATTTCATTTTCCCCTAGTTGATTTATGATAAAATGATAAATGATTTCATGATATTATGTCATGTATATTAATATATTATTAATATGTGATGGGTGGGTACATTATATCCTTCAAATTCATTGGGTAAAATTAATGTTTTATGAGCTCAATGGGTAACCAGGTGGTTATTTAAAGCCTAAAAATGGTACACATGTGGTTATCCCAAACACAAAAAAGGTTCATGGATGGTTATCCCAATCCTAAATATTGTAAATGAGTGGGTAGCCCAATTCTAACATGTGGTGTCTATCAAGGTGTGTATCCTTGACATACGATTTATATTATTATATTTATGAAATAATTTTTCATCTATTTTATGACACAATATTATGTTAATGTAATTCTATAATGACTCAAGTTCTCTAATTCATTTAGGATTCACATCATATGATATACCTAGCTTTATGACATGGATCATTATTATTATCCATGAATTGTTGGGTATGGTTTTCAAAAGTTAAGTACATAGTATTATACCCTTATGCTCATGTTACACTTAAATGATCACTGATATATCTATTTTACCCTTACTAGGAATATGATGTCAAACTTTACCATATTTGTTTTACCCAATATATGAAGAAAGGTTTTAAGTATGATATATAAACTAAGGGTTCTAATTATTAAGAACTTAATAGGAGATGATATAAATATTTTATGTACCAGTTGTTTATTTATCTATGTTTCCAAAGACACTAAAATATATCATAAACAAATGCAATGAAAATTCATATAATAACACGTAGTATTAATGTATAAAATACTTGGGTCCCTTTATAAACCTTTAAAGGAGTTATTTAAAACAAATAATACCCAAAATTAATCCCTTTATGATCAGTGTAATATTTTAAATTGTGACCCCCTGGGGAAAATATTTTATATTTTTATACCTATATGTGATTCTTATGAATTGGTTGTAAAAAGGATGGTTTTTTGTGAGGGTATATGAGATGATATTAGATTTACTATTAATGTTTTAATTTTAATGATTGATAATAATTTGAAATAATTGTTTCTATAACTCTGTTTTATTTCATCATGGGACCCTAGGTTAAAAATTATAGTGTTTTGATGAATTTTAATCTAGCATGGTGTGTGTTCACCAGCCATGTACTAGGATATTAGTGCCTACTGGGGGTTTATTTTTTATTTAATGACCTCAGAGGGTGATGAGAGGTATTTTAGATATCCTATTTGGGGCCCCTTGAGAGGATTGAGCTGATGAACCAAGTCCATTATCATTTATGTTTGAGCCTATTATATTTTCTATGATAGCTTGATTCCATTGAGGTGTATTTAAGGGATTCAATATTCCTTTTTATAACAACAAGGCTTTATTTACTACATGAAACCCTTGTTTATTTTTTTATTTTGTTATACTTTATGCATGTCCTTGATGAATCCATGGTTTTAAATTTATTCCAAAATGGATTCAGTTTATCTTCAAATTAGTTTGAAAAATGGTTTATAAAATGGTATTTAAAAAGGAAAAATAATTTCTAAATTAAAGAAAATTATTTGGAAAAAATTATTAAAAGGGGAATTTTTAGCATTTTTTAATAAATAAATTGAGAAATATTTTACTAATATTTTAAAGGTGTTCGTAAAAGTGGTTTTGGGATTTTCCATTATTTTTTAAATGAATAGAAATGTGTTTAAAAAGTGTTTCTGACATGATATAGGATTTCATCTCAAAGGTTCATCAAAAACATATTTCTATTAGCTATATTTCAAATTAAAATTAATGAAATGAATTTTGAAAGGAAATGAAACAAACTCTTTAGTGAAATCCTACCGTTCAAGTTTGGATCAGACCTTGTATAAACCATTGGGTGTATACAAGTCTTATATTTTATTTCACATTCATATTTAACATTATTACCTAGTTTTGATCTCCTTTTTTGTTTTTTTGGGTTGGTATGTTGGAGATTATTTTGGATAGTGATGATTGACCATGTTTCATAAAGAGACTCTCGATACAACTTTTTTTTTCATTACTTTTATCTTGTAGGATGCTTGTCTGTCAACTATTATAACTAGGTGGGTGTTTTTATTCCTTCTTCCATTATATGTTGATTTGTTGAGATTGTTGTTTATTATTTTTGAGATACTCATTTGCCTCTTTATTATTTCCACGAGGATTTATTATGATTATTTTCTATTCATTTATATTGGTTCTTTTTATTTGATGGTGTGGCAGACTAATTTATGAATGAGTCATACCATATTTTTAAGTGGGATACTTATTGATATTATTATTTTTATATGTGTGAAACCATTATTATTTTCATGTTCTTAAGACCCAGGAATTAGTTTCCATCCTATGGGGATAAAGAATTCCCTAAAGGTTTAGTGGAGGGTCGAGTTAGGTGATATGTTTTGGTATTCTAGGGTGGGTTTGTTACAAATGAAATCATAGATTTATATTTTTAAGAGGGAATAGTTTCTTATAATAAATATATTATTATTTTGGGATATTTTATGGTACAATAGATACTAGATATCATTACATAAATGTGAGAGGTAGTTGTAGGGAGGGCTTCATGAGCTCTCTCTCTCACCCCGATCCTTGAGTTACAATGGGTAGTTTGGGTTGAAATCTTGAATTTGGATTAATTTCTATTTATAGGAGATGTTTTTAGATGTTATATTATGGTATTTTGACACCCATTGACTTTATTAGTTATTATGGGGGCAAATTTAGATTTTAGGGTGAAAATTAGGGAAGAACCTAAGATTCCTGGTAAGATCACATGGTCTGGAAAACTATGCGGAGCCCATGTGGATGGGTATCTTAACCTAATAGAGGTTTTTGCATGGTTGGTGTGTGGTTCCCCAAAGTGTCTTTAAAAAATATGCACATTTCTCATTTCCCATTCAAATTTTTGTTTTGGATCCCTTGCAATTCAATTTGATATCAGTGGTGATGAAAATTAGAGTGAGATTGTTAAGGGAGTTTTATGTGGATTGATACTATTGGATGGTGATTAAATGGTGTGGCATGACTTATTATTTTGATATCTATTATAAATTTTTGTTAAGTTTTATATGAAATTTATTTCTAAACTAAAAAGTGTATTTCAATTTATAAAAATTTATTTGGAAGGTATTAGTTTTATTATTTTATTTAATTTGAATATCTGTGTAAATTTGAAAGGAATAATTTTATGAAATGTATTTTTTTGAAACTAAGTATGAGAATTTACATATAAGATTAATTCTTATTAAAATAAAATGTTTTAGAAGTGGTTTATTTCATTATAAAAGTTTTAATTTATTTTCAAAAGGAATTCAAAATGGGATAAATTATTTAACATTAAAGTGTGTTTTTGTTTTAATGTTAGTTAAAAGTTTTCTAATAAAGCGTGTACTTTTTGTTAGAAGCATCCTTAGGATCCTTTCAAAATGTGGTAATTTTAATGGAATGGATTTTTTTGTATGTGTTCAAAATTAGTGGACTATTTAAAAAGGGGTTGAGTTGTTTATAAACCAGGTGTTCCTTTGAAAAAATAATTCAAGACTATTTTTAAAAGTAATGTGATCTAAAGGAATGAAGGTTTTAAAAATGTTTTATGAATTTTGTTTTTCCCTTATTTTAATTGGTATTTTTTTAAATTTGTAAAACATGATTGGGTTATATTTATGTTTCGTGCAATTTTTTGTGCCTCCTAGAAAGGTCTTGAGAGAATGTGGATAGAAAACTTCCATGTTTTGATCATTAAAGTTATTTATTTTTAGTCTAGGTTCATCCCTAAGACTATTAACTCTTCCTAGACTCATAATAGAGTTGTGGAGTCAATTACATACCTTCTCTGAGACTTTTTAATTTTACTTCATTATTATATGGATATTAAGGTTCTTTTTATGAAATTATGTTGTTTTGTCATTTTCAAATATTTAGTAAGTTGAGTTATAATTTGATTTATACTTTCCAAAATAGTTTTTGGTTCTTTTATTATAGAGTTTAGAGTGGGTTGATTATTTTGAGGTCATTTACCTTTGACATATTCCATAGTTCTTTTTTGGTTCCTCATTCATGAGGTATTGATCCTTGTGGTTGTTATTATAACTTTATTTATGATATTATTTCTTAAGGATTGTGTGTGGATATTATTAGGGATTAATTCTTTTAGTTAGGACTTTGAGAGGCTTTAGGTATGTGGTTTGGGTGACTAGGAAAGACATAAAGACAGTTTGGATTACTAACTCACAGGTGTTAGTTTAGATATTGTTAGGCTCAACATGAGAAAGAAACCCATGTATGAGGCACTAGATAACCCATTCCATTATATTTTGTGGCTCAATGTTAAAAACCATTTCATTATATAAAAGATATATATTATTGGTTTAGGTACATTCTCCACTTTTTTTTTGATATGGGATTTGATGAATTTGGGTGACATTTTTTTTGGATTTCATTGAATATATTTGAGGTTTTTATTCCTTTTTGTAGTTTAGGATGGGTTCATAGAATTTGATTATGGTCGGTGTAATTTTGTGATTTTTTTGGATTAATGAAATTATTGTTAGTTTAGTGGTTCTCTCTTTATAGGAGATATTTCCTATAGTTCACACTATTTAAGAGAAATTATAAATAGTGGGGAGGAATATAATAGATCTTCATCTACTTATAACCTTATGATATATTTGTTATGGAATGGATTTATTTTGAGACATTTGATGGTTTTAGAGGATTGGATCCATGTTTTCTAAGGTGTAATGTGGTTTCTTGGTACTACCACCTCTCTTTAGGTTTTACTATCTATCCAACCACTTATATATGTTTCATAGTGCTCAGTATTTCATTTCTCTACTTTGATCTGTGATATTATGGGGTAGAAAGTGGCATGGTGGGTAGAATTGTGACACAAACATTTCACTATTGGTATATATTTTGTATTATATTATGGTGATTTTAATTTTTGGATGGTTCATGATTGTTTTTCAAGTTTCTATAAATTTTCCCACAATGCACTGTTAGAACAGATATTTTAAGGGTAACCATGCGATGACCCTTATATAGGGAATTATCTATTTCATTTTTCTCTTTCATATTTTATCCATATTATTAGTGCATAGTTGAGTGAAAACTAGATTAAAACTAGTTGAAACAGTGTGACACCTTTTGTGCATAAGGGTGTTGGTCCACATCTTAAAAATGGTTAGTAGAAACCATGAAACAAGTGTGAAAGATAATATGCATTCTTAATAGATAAATTTAACATAGTTGGTGCATGGTTTGGAAATTGCACTTCCAAAATATAAAAGTGTAATTTTTTATCTAGTGTATCATCTATGGTTAGAACATGGTTTACCAAACCATGTGGCTAAGCCAAGCGAGCTACTCAGATTCACTTAAAATTAAATTTTACCCTTCCTCTAATTTGGTTTTAACCACCCCTCTTTCTACTTTTTCTTATATTTCATTATGCTATACCTAAGTATGTAAATAGGATATCCTCCCCTTCCCCATCCATTAAATTTCACCATATTATCGTTTATTTAATGAGAAAACTCCATAGTTAACCTTTTCCCATTATTTTACCTTTATTCTTTCCTCTTATATTGTTTCATCATTTGGTCTCATCTAGAAATACCTAAATGCTATTCGACTGAGTTAGGAGTTATTGGTGGATTATAATATATGGTTTTGGTTTCTAGGTCTTATAAAGGGAGCATTCTTGATTAATCGAGCATTCACCATTGAAGGTGAAAATTTGATTCTTGTTTTAGCTTAATTAGTGGTAATAATTGTTGTGAATTTCATTTATTAAGGATTTCATTGAATTATTTATAATTTCTAAATCCTTGTTTGTTAAATTAATCCCATATGTTATAGTTTCCAAGAATTTGATAAGTTCTTAAACGGGTTTTGTTACTCTAAATTAAAGTATTTAATGATTTTCTTACGTTTCTAACGTTTTGTTCTAAATTTTATGTTTTATAAAAGATGAATAAGAGGCTTTTTAAGATTTATTTTTTTGATTAAATGAATTTTACGCCATTTAGGTCATGTTTTTAGATAAATTATGGGTTTACATGGAATTTCATGGAAGGAAGGAATTGTTTGGATATCTCAAATGGTTTTAAAATAAAAGGAGAGTTCAGTTTTAATTTTTTTTATTTTTCTTTCTCTATGATTGGAATTCAAATACCTTTTCAGTGGGTTTCAAATTATGTTTGAAATGATATTTTGGGTGGTGTAAAATGGGTTGGAATCCTGAGATGGGTTTGAAAGAAAGGTCTTTTTGGATCCTTTAAAGAAGTGTTTTAAAACATTTAAAACGCCAAATTATGCCCCTTCCGATTTACGAAACATTATTTATTATGATTTTTTTGGATAATGTTTTATATTTTTATACCTACATGTGATTATTATGATTTTTTTGTAAAAAATGTCTATTTGTTTTGATGTTATAGGAGGTGATATAGTTTTTACAGTTAATTTTTTTTAATTTTTTTAATTAATGATTTTTTGGCATTTCATTTACTCACCTCTATTATGTTTCAGAATGGGAACCTATGTAGCTAAGTAAAGGTCCTAGTTTTTTGTTACACTATCCCAATGTGCTCTCACTAACTTATGTGCTAAGAGAGTATTGACTATTGGGGGTTTAATTTGTACTCAGTGACCCAAACGAGTGTTGGTAGGTATGTATTTGTTTTACTTATGGATTCCCCAAAGACTATTAAACAATAAAATATGCCTAATATAATCCATGTTAGAACCCATTGTGTTTCCAAATATACCTTTATTCTGTTGATGACAATTTTGAGGATTCCTTATGCCTATTTGTAACCCCTATCCCAAACTGATTACATGAAACTCTTGTTTGACTATTTATTTTGTTATACCTTATGCATGTATTTGGTGTCTTCTTGTACATATATTTATTATTTTTTGTATTTAATTTATCTTCAAATCAGTTTGAAAAATGAATTTAAAAGTAGGTTTTGAAAAGAAAAAAACACTTTGTGAATTATGAAAACGTATATGGGAAAAAAATTTAAATGGGGAATATTGTTTTTGTCTTGTTTTCATTAATTTAATGGGATATATTTTAATAATATTTAGAAGGTTTTTAATAATATTGTTTTTGGGATTTTAAATTGTTTTTAAATGATGGGAAATGTATTTCAAAAGTGTTTTTGGTATGATATTTGGTTTCATATCACATGTTCTTTGAAAACCTAATTTCCATAGTTATATTTCAAAATTTAATTAATTAAATGAATTTTGAAATTAAATGTGAATTTTTTTGAAATCTTATTGGGGATTTTTAGATCACTCCCTTCATACACCATTATTTGTGTGGAACTCTTATATATTATTTCAAGTTCCCATTTTTTATTTATCCTTGGATGTTATCTACTTATGGGTTTTATTTAGATTAGTCTATTGGTGATCAATTTGGATAGTAATGAGTGACCATGAATCAGTGGCAGACTCTGGATATTGGTTTAGGTTTTTCCATTATTTTATCTTTTGGTATGTTTGTGTATCGAATAATTAAACTAATAAGATTATTTGTTTCATGTTTTCATTATATCTATATTTATTTGTTAAACTATTTAGTATTATCATGATGCTGATTTTTCCTTTTTTGAGTCACTATGTTTCTTTTATATTAATTTATATTGGTTATGCTTATTTTTTAGGGTGGACATCCAATTTTTAGAGAGGTCATGCCAGTTTTTTGGGTGGGATCTTTATTGAGATTATTATTTATACGAGGGTGAAACCATTCTAAAGTGCATGTTATTAAAACCAATAAAATATTTTTTTATCCTATGATGATAAGGCATACCTTTTGGGAATAGTGGTAGGCATAGTTAGGTGATGTGTCTGGTTAGATTGGATCAGTTCACTATCGTCTATTGGTAACCGTAGGAACACTCAGTTAGCTTTACACAACCAAATTTGGTAGCAGACATATGATTCATATATAATAAAGGACAATGATCTATATAATTTATGTATGATTCCACCAATCAATGAATCTAGTGCTTATTGATGAATTCCTAGGTGTAATGTTTCCATATCAATAGCTCCATCTTGACCATGTAGGAGGATCATGAAAGCCTCTTAAAGATGAAGCAAAACCAGATTTCCTACCAATGAAAATCCATAGATAATATGGTGGAAACTTTTTCATAAACTATATAATTTAAGTTATTTCCCTTATATAATATAAATTATAGTCTTTTATACCTTAAGGAGGTGTAGGAGGACATAAACTATATCCCCAATACTGTTTGGAAGCTTCCTAGGTTGACTCCTGCTTGTCCCCATTATTTCCATCGTTAGACAACCCTGAACCTCATGAATATACTGAGGAGATCAACTGAAATATCATAGTCCTGGTAGTCCTTATAAATATTAAAATGTAAACTAATGATCTGTCTAAGAGGGATCCTGCCAATTATGTTCATTGCCATATACCTACGATTACCAAGTGATCGTATAAGATTCTCCAACTTAAGAAGGTCACCACCATATTTCATGACCTCTATTATGATTGAGATTCTATCCCTAATTTATCAACTAAAACTTTTACAAGGAGGGATTCTGAGGAAAATTAACAATCTAGATGTAGATCCCTTCCTCCATAGACATTGATATCCTTCATGGTTGTTAACATATTTTGAAAATGTACCTAGGATATATTATCTATTCATTAATAGGAGATGATATTTTTAACCATGGAGTTCCTCCCCTTGGTATCATGACACAAAACACTAATGGTCATCACCAAAGTATCCACCCCAAATGTTCTCCTCATAAAACTAAAAAAATCTGTAGGTCTATCCTTGAGTACCCATTATAGTGGTCCCACTACGACACCAAACATATTTTCCATGAAGTTACACCTCAGGGTAATAGAAAGATGATCATTAACTATTGAGATCCTATAAATAGTCAAATGAAGTTATATTTTTCTGGATATCATCCTTAAATATTCCTTTATAAAGGTTCTACCTATGGACATATGAAGATTAATCATGAAATTACTCTTCGTGATTCCAGTCCTATAGTTCCTATTCAAAATATAAAAAACCACAAATAAAGAGATTCTCCTCTTTCTAATTTGTTATAAATTTTTGGCCTTGGTGGCCCTCCACTTGTATTCCTAGATAATAACTCTAGATTTATCCTCAATGTGTATGTTATATATTTTAATTCATTAATAGTTGACATGGAGGGCCTCCTAATAATGGAAACAAAAAAATTAGTAACTATAGAGTCCCTCCTTATAAAAAAAAAACCAACAAACCTATAGGTACTCCGTGGAGAGTATGTTATATAGGTAATCTATATGAAATATAATTCACAAATGATAGAGTCCCTCCTCATGAAGGTGAATTATGAATCAACCATTGAATTCCTCTCCATAGTTTTCAGTACTAAGGCTCTCCTTGGAATGAAATATAATTTTAACACAAACATGATCATCTTGTTGAATCCACTTTAGCATTTCCTTAATATGGGGAAAAAATTTATAATCTAAAGCTAGCTACATAAAGAGCCTTAAAAAAACCAAGAGTTTCTCATCTATATTATTGAGTGATTTACAGTGACAATAACCATATCTTCCTCTTAGGGATCATTTTCCCTTTAATGAAATCGATGAAGGTAGGAATGATCGTACTCATCTTGAAAAAATAGTTTATAACAAACCTTTATGGTTGTATTAGGTCAAGGAACCCCACATTGAGGATAAAAAGAACTGTATGTTCACGAGGAAAGGGATGTATAAAGGTACATTACTAGTTATGTTTTTTACCATGGACACTCCAATGTATGATATTCTATGGGAAATGGAAGAGAACTAAATTCCATACTTTTTTCAAAACATATAGGATAATTCTTATAATATTAATACAAAAACCTTTACAATGGGAATGAGGTTAAAAATATTACTATAATAAATGAGATTTGTAACCACACTGACCTAGATACCCTTTAATTGGAAAAAACACTAAGTAAGGGAAATAATGAAAGTGCATCCATTTTTCCTACCTTAGTAGTTAAAGTAACTCTACCATATAGTCACTGACACACCTGATGACATGTTTATTAGAGGGTGAAAACATTATGAATCTCACAATATTACTCAAATAATTGGCTAAAAGGATTCATTGACAAAAGAAGCTTACTATTTCACTACATTATCCCATTATTAGGCCATGGGTATGTATATTATTATTAGTATATAAAACAAAGAATTTGTATTCCTAAATCCTTGAAATGACATAGGAAAGAGTGACCCATTGACTAGATCCCACATCAGGATACCAAGAAGGTCAAGTTGGCCTCCCATTTATGGAAAAAAATCCTAGAATCCTGAAATAATACTTGAAGAAAATAAATTCTTTCCTAGAATAAGAAATTAATCTAGTCACCCTAGGATAAATGCACTAAATAGTAAAAATTACATGGAAACATTCCCAATAATAGTACAAAAGTAGAAGTAACATACATGGATAAATGACTCTTTACCACCAGTTCCACACATAAAATTATCAAATCGACATCAAGGAAAGTTCATAATGGTGGTAGGCCAAAAAAATACTAATACCATAGGTTTGGATATATTAGAAACTCCCCTCTAAGGAATTATTTTTTTTCAAAAATTGAAGGAAACTTTCATTATAAAACCTTTCAATTTATTTGACTTTATGATTCATATCCCTCTTTAATATTTTTTTTCAATGAAAGATGTTGTAAAATAAATTAGGATTACCTCATGTAAACTACTTCTAGGGGTGTATCGAGCAAAGTGACTGGACTTCACATGGGACACATTTTCAATTTATCCACCAAGAAAAGAGATTTTAAAAATTATTATAATCTACCCATCATTGGGTATTTAGAGGATAATGAATTCTTTTAGTACTCTAATATATATGAGGATTTGATTTATTATACATGATTTATGTTAGTGAATGTTGTTGATGCCAAACCCAAATATAACCTAGTGTATGAAATTTAAAAATAAGAAATAAATAGGGGTAATTATTTTTAAAATAATTTCCACACTGAAATACATGAAGAAGGTGTGAATACATGATATTATAGGTTGAATCAGGACTTAGGATCTCTCCTAAAGACTAGCTGTTGTATACATAGGGATCTTTATCTAAGGATAGATGGAAAGGTGTATCTATATCCATATCCCTACCACGACTCAAAGATGCCAACCCACTCTCAACTAAGGATAATATTTCTTATTATGAAGTTGATTTAGGGAATTTGTGGTAACACAACATAAAATTTCTTATATAAAATATAACTATTGAGTGTAACTCCAAATATAAGTTCTATATCTCCCCTCTGGTAAATCATCCTTAATAATATGTAACAAAAAAATTATAAATAGGGGATACTAGTCATCCATTAAACTCATTGCCTTGATTACCAGTCTATTTAACCTTGGTGACCATGGTTTTTTCTCAAGTTCCTCAACCAGGTTAGTAATAACCATCATTTAAAGTTAAATACTCTATGATAAATCAATATTTACATCAAAAATATTTACATGTGAGTCAACTATACCTGGTTCCTCCCACCACCTATACGTAATCATTAGACCATGAGTCAGTCTGACAGAATTCCTTAACTATACTTATTCACTTAGAGCTTATATAAAATCCATGGAGGGTCAAGATTCACCAATGTAGTTTAAAAGGAAACTATACATAGAGTGGGTGGAATTGAATCCTACTACACCTAAATTTGGTAAACATTCATTCCTAATATTTAATGGAACATGTTATCTTGATTCGTACCACATACATTTCATATCTTGGTTTACCCAAATGAATAGAACTCTTATGTAGTTAAATATATAAAAACTCATGTGTTTTTTTATAAATCCCCGAATAACCAACATTATTTTTGTATTGTAACATATTATATTGGGTTTTTGATACTTAGGAAGACCATCAATTGAAGTTCCATTAGTATTTTCCCTCCATGACGAGAAAAATTATTGTCTTTAACCTATCAAATTACAAATAATGTTAAAACAAGAGAGTTTCAAAAGTTATAAAAAAGTGGAAATATTTGAATTATTTAACAAGTATAAATCTTTCCTAAGAGAATATATTAGTGATATGCATAGAAAGTATCCATGTATAGTTTAAAACTTTTATCATTTCCTTAATTTATCTTGGTAGTTTATAGGAGTTTGAAGTCATATAAAAAACCTAAAAGTTTTCATTTGGTGATATTAATATAAATATTTTATTATTCCATTAGTATAAGGGAAGGAATTTGGTAAATTAGAGACTGTGATAGTCATGCTAGACTAGTGTCGATTTCTACACCAACTCCTAAGCTTGTCCAATATCATGCATGGACTCATCCTAAACATCTACAGTAACAACAATTCACCCATCAAATATAATATAAGAATAAAAATGAATAAAACAATAATAATAATAATAAAATTGTTTATTTATTCCTAAGATTACAATTTTTAATATTTTTCATCGCTTCCCTAGAGAAAAACATGATTAAACTTACATTGATCATAAAACCAAATGAAGTAATTTTGAATGTGAAATCTGATTTCCACCCCTTCCACTAGATGTTGTGGGTATAATATTGAATAATATTTCATCTTAAAGGATATAATATATAATATTATAAAATTTGGGAATGTAATATTGGGTATATTTCATCATAGGTTACTTGTCAATTTTCCACTATACTAGAAGGAGATGAATATTGTAAAAAAGTTCTCAATAGGAATATAGATAAATTTAATGATTGGATGGCCAAGTAATCGATCAGATGAGTGTATTAAACACTCAATTAATGTATATATCAACCAATCATGACCCTAATTCATTATATGATACTAGTGGAGGCATATTCATCCTCACATGATTCTAGGAGTTAACACAATTAATGGAGAAAAAATAAGTAAAGAGAAGAAGTTTCCATTCAATTACCCACACTCGTTCTAATACTTCTAGATTTTTTACCCCTACTATTGATAGGATGAGAACTGTCCCACCAAATAAACTTTTATCATACAAGGATTCAAAATAGAACTCCCTTAATCCAATACTTTTGAAATATCTTTTCACCACTGATATATATGAATTAAAAACTAAATATATACACTCTAACAAGAATATAATAAATATCAATAAGATCTTAAATCATATAGGAATCATTTGCATCCAATCACTTTAAAAAAATAACTTGTAGAAAAAAATGTTTCCGGTCAACATCGGAATATGAGAAGACCTATTTAGTCTAACTCATAAATTAAAAGTATGTCCCATAGTTTTAATCAAGTAAATGAGTTTTCTATGTAGTCATTTTTAGTCCTAAATCCTAAATCCAGTGAGTGACATAATGGAAGGATGTAGAGTCCCATTTTTAAAAAGTATAACCTATTGTTGTATCTCTTTATCATCCTTTCCAAGATCATGATCCTCAATGTCCTTCACATTTCAACATAAATTTACAAATCCTGTATTGATGTTATTTTATTTTATTAAGGGTTTGAGACTGAAATTCCTACAGTTGAGTCATATAAAATTGAGATTGTGTCTATTTAATTCCACATAATCATTTCTTTCATGGAACAAGAACAATATTCTTTTATACATGTGTTTATCATGACATTTTATTAATATTAAAAGCTCAAAAATATCTATATCCATAAATCCAATTTTTATAATAGTTATGGGATCAAACTCATCCATATATGAACTCTAAGCAATATCTACCACAGTGATGATTGCTTGTCTCCCACCAAATTGAAATTTTAAGGATATGAAAAAATGAATACAAATCTCTCAAGAGGATTAAAAAGAGAACCCATTTTGGTGATTTGTTTCTAATTATGAATTTATGGTGGTTAGAAAGTCATAATTTCATTATATTTATAGAAATAATTTTCCTATATATGCATATTTTAGTGACCTCATCATATCATCCATACCTGAAATATTATGTTAATGGGAATGCTGGGGAGTTGTTCAATGATAGTTCCCCATTTGAGTCTTATGAATCTCATTACATAGATAAAGGGTACTAAAATTAATAGAAGGTAGTCAATGGTAAATTAAAACAAACAGATTGATACTCTTAAAGCCTTGGAAATCACCCTTATCCATCCATGGGGTGAGCTTGGTGAATATTTCATGTTGAATATAAATTAAATTAAGGTGAAAAACCCAATTTGAGAGACCATTAGATTTCATTGGATAATTAAATGAACCATATATGTTTTTTCCTCCCATACAATAGTCAAGACGACACTTACATTTATAATATTCCTCCAATAGATAAGAATACCACTAATATATCAATGCATATTGGTCTTGATCGTGAGCATCCTTACAAAAATTAAAGTCTTAATGATTTTTAAATGACACAATGAGTGATCATTGATTCAATGAACATGAATTTTAGAAGAAAAGAATTATGTTTAGCCACATTCACTTCTATTTTCATAGAATTATCTATATTGGTTGATCCAATCCCTTTTTAATAAGAGTATGTTCTTGATGGAATTAATAATTCCCTCATATCATATATTGTACATCGAGGATCCGATCTATCTTATTCCCTTAATTGTGGTGAAAATAAGGAGAAATAAATAAATTATTAAACTTTAATATTTGAGGAAGGAATCTTGAATACTGCTGGTGATCTTTCATAAGTCAATCTAGGTATGGAAAAAGATCTATAGCTTATGTTTATCAGTTCCACCATGATTATTTAAGAATAGGAGAAATACATCCCTTTACGTAAGGTGAATCAAGATGAATTTTCATGAAATTATGTGAAAAATAAAAAATTTTGTTCACATAATGGATACTAATTATTTGGGTTTTCTTGGAAAAAATATTCCTATAAATTGGTAGTAAAGAGAATGCATCGATTCATGATTTCAAAGTGGAATATGAAGTTGATATATTGATAAATTTCAACTATATTCAAGAATTTCAATACCTAAAGTAGCTCACTAAGATCTTCCCCAACAAGAAAAAAATGTGAAAATTAGGGTATCTATTGATTTTATGGATCTCAACCATCTCTACTCAAAGGATAATTTCCCAGTCTCGGTTTGAAAACTATTTATTGATAAAATGACTATCTTCCCAGATCTATCCATTATGGGTTGGTATTCTTGCTATAATCGGATCCTAATTCCCTTGATGATGAAGTAGAAACATATTTCACGGAAGACCAATGGTTATACTGTTAACAAGTAACTCTGTTTTTCTTTAAGTACACCATCTCTATATACCCACATTCAATACACCAAATTTTTATGTCCTTTTATGAAAAAATGCGGAGGGATATTTAGATTTTTTGGTGGTAAAATTACAATAATTTTGTGATCATTTTGCTGATATTCAGATAGTATTAAAAAAACCGTGGAAACATAGTATGAATCTGATACCTTTTAAATGTTCTTTAAATGTAAAATTAGGATAAATTCCATATCATTGTGGTATTCCATCATGAAATCTAAGTAAAACCTAAAAAGATGATGACGATACTCAAAATACCACCTCCTTAAAACCATACAAAATTAAGATGAACCTGGGGACATATTTATTAAATAAAACTCTTTATAACTAATTTTATTGACATGAGTTTTCTTTTTTTTGGGGATGATGAAGAAAAGGTTCAGCTATTACTAGGATAAATATTTTCCTCAATCCTTTAGTGATCTTAATGGGTACCATTTACACCCATCAATATTGATACAACCCATAAAAAGGAATATTATCTTACTCTATATGGTAAACATAGATATCTATATTGGTAACTTTATTTCTTAGAAAAATGATATTGGTAAGAAGAATAATCACTATTATCTAAGAAATATGATACAATATACTAATACATGATATTTTGATATCAAAAATTACTACCTCATGTTGAGTTTTGTAGTAATGAAGTTGATAAACTATGTATCACACCACGAGGTCCACCTCATATCTTTTTTGATCCAATCGAATATAAAATTAGTCACCTAATGTTAATTGGGTATATATAATGGTGGGTGTTATTTTTACAAGAGTTTGATATCTAGGTCATTTATTAGAATGAGGTCAATGGGTAAGTGTTAGAATATTTTATTTCATTGAATACTATCCTAGAAAAGATAATATTAAACATGGTGATCCTTAATGAGGTATTCTCTTTCAATGAAACCACCCAATAATGAGATATGTACTTTTATGGAACCACTAGGATCCAATTAGGCGGAAGGATAGAAAATATGATTATTAACATAGTTGTCTTAGGGATTTAATTCATATCTCCATTGAATGTGATTATGAATTATTCATTCTAATTGTCCGAAGGATACACCAATAATGAGAAGGAATACCATGCTCTCATTTAATGTTTTTGAACTAGCTGTAAAAATACTAATGGTTTTTTAAATAAAAAGGGTGATTCAAAGTTGGTGATTAAGAAAATTAATCATGACTACAACATTTGGATGAAAGATATGACTCCATTTATTGATTATGTTAGAGGATTTGTGGTTTAATTATATTTAGAACTAATAGAATCTCATATATCACATTCACATAATTCCTAAGCAGAGGTAATATCAAATTCATCAATATCCATCTTAGATCCTAAAAATGGTAATATAATCATTCACATTTCTCATTATATGGTGTTTTCCCAATTTATCAGTAGGTATGTGGAATAAATCAATTTAGTTGACTCCACTGTATGTTAAATTGATCTTTCAGCCTCATAAAATGATTCCTTAATTTTATTAATGACTCATAGAGTAGAGTACCTTCAATGTGTTTTTATCCTATAAGACCAAGCCAAGACATAATAGATCCATTTATGGTTAAAAAATTACACCCTTTTCAATAAACTAAATTCTCAAAACAGTATTTTTAAATTATACATTGATGGAATAATCATCATATTCATTGAAATAAGAGAGATTGTTTTTTTATATTGGAAGTACATGCAAGTACCTACAATTCCCACTAGTCAGGAACAATCATATTTCATTAAATCAGAAGATGTGAACACTTTAAGACATCAATATTTAAATAATGCAAGGATTTCACAATACGATTCCATTATTTTCAAATACATGGTAACTTTGTACATCAACACCTAGAGTTCTTTCACACCATCAAATATTCTTGACCACTTTCAAATGTAAGTTAATTTAAAAGTTCATTCTCATTTTCATTGATTTGTCCTCTAAATTATCTGAGTTTTATCCCTAAAGGACATCATAAAAAATTCTTATGAATTTCATGAAGTCAAATATCACTATAACATTTGGTGTCCCACACATATTATTGATAAAAAACAACACCATTTTCTATGCTTCTAAATTGAAGAGGTTGTTTTTGAAGTAAAATATTCGGTCTAACCATTCATCCCATTATCAGGAAATTAAAAATAGATAGATAAATTATTTAAACAAAAATCCTTATAATATCATTTAAAATATGGTTAATAAAGATAATATGTCTTGGATATATAAACTCCAACATGATTTGTGGTATTATTACACCAAAAATCATATCCCTACACATAAATCCCCATATGAACTCTTGTAAATGAAAAAGGCAGTTCTTCCTATTGAATATTTGTTCCCACCACTCCATATGAACATATACAATCAACCATACGAAGATGAAAAGTCTCATTTATGACTTGGTGAATTCTAGTTAATTGATGTGAAAAGGTCCCACACATTGTAGAACCTTGAGATTAATTAAAATTATGTTTCATAATCATTAAATAATATGTTTCATCTATTCTTATTCATGAAAGCAGAATTAGTTTTTTCTATGAGAACTCTAATGATACATAGGAGGAAACCCTTGAAGATGTAGTTAAATTGGGAATAACCTTACACTACACATAAGCTATACTCCAATGAAACTGACACCTTAATTGAAATTTATAAACATCACATCAAACCTACTATTATTTCATGGTTTCCCAATAAAAACCTAGTGTGTATCAATGTTGGGTACCATAAATTCAACTCCACAGGAATCTAAACATCTTGTAAATTTGTCTCATTATATGGATTTAAACTAAATCACATTATGATTATATTCATATAACCTTAAAATAAAATACAGAACAATCCTTATTGAATGGAATTAAAATGAATGGCATACATTTTATCCCATAAGAACTTAAATTGCATAAAGAGGTATTTTATATTTGAATTAGTTTCCCTATGTATAAGTTATATCTATGTAAACATTTATAGTGTATAAGTATACCGATTAACGTTGGATTTTCCCCAATTACCTAAAATTGAGACAAAACAATTTTAGCTTTTACTTCACTTGAGATAGATCTATATAGAGGAAATTATATAATAAATATGTGTAGCTTGGTTCATATTTTTACATGATAAAAAACGACACCCATAAAACTTTTAATGGGGTTTTCCATAATATCTCACTACTAAATAATTCTCCTCTCCATCCTTCTATCAGTCATTTCTCATTGACATTGTCTCTTTATATATTAAACTCTATTCTGAGGTGGATTAAATTTTATAATAAGACACATGGATTTATTCCAACTATTACTGGATACGTACTAATATCTAGATCATTTATATTGGGCCCAATCACTGAGTTCATAAATTTTAAACCCCTATTATAGCATATGGTCTAATAATTCAAATAATTAATTTATACATTTGACTCTACTATGGTATAGAAAAAATTCTATAAGAACTATACGTGTATTGATTACTTTTAGTAGATTATACATAGATATTTATAAAAAACATGTATGAGACCCATTCAAAATTCACCGTCCAGTCCCTCACCCTTAAATGTTCTATAAAATCCCCAACTTGATTAGTTTTGGCCCAAGTCATTATTTCACCTTCTGAAAACCCTCATATCAAATTTCACACTTCATGCCTTGAGTTTTTAAATCACATTAAAACTTTTATGGATATTGTTAATTAATTTAATTGATTCCAAAAAAGGACACCACTACTTGGTAATGAAATCATTACTATATATATATGACCTAGTTACAAGAAGTATGTTTTTATCCGTAGAATAAGTTCCTCTAACCCTATGCCTCTTAAAAAGTATTTTGATGGGTATGATCATTCTAATTTGGGAAGTGTTCATCCTCAACATACTTGTTCCATTTCAAAACTTCCCTAATCATGTATCTCATGTTAAGAATTAAATTATTCCCATTACTTATTCTGAGGTGTTGGGGAATACCTAACACTCAAACCCTTATTGGGCTGCCATATAAAACCCTTCTTCACTATTATAATCACTATGAACATAAATCACATGCACCATTTTCTACCCAGGTTACTCACATTGGATTTAAATCTCATTCACATAGAGTCAACTCTATCATTATTTACATACATGCAACTTGTTTTACAATCTAATCTATATGAAATAAAACATTAACTTTTATTGTATGAGAAGTATGAAATTAAATTCTGTGCACCTCCCCTCGATTATGTCTATAATATTTTGAGATCTACATTTAAACTGATTTTAAATTTCCCTTGTTTCTATATAGACTAAAAAATCTTTTTCCCAATGATTTTTGAATTTAATCCCCAAAAATTTTAGGTCTGATCAGTAAAAAATTAAATTATGTCCCCCCCATCCATGATATTTTCTATATGATCATTGATATGTAAATTCATCCTGGGTTTAACTTTCCCAAATTAAAATGGCCATCTCACCATTTCTTCAAATATGTATGACCTTAAACTCTCTCCTCAATTTAGTTAGAGTTGTTTGACCATAAAAATAATCCCCATTGGTCTGAATTTCATAAAATTAAACTAATTAATGGAAGAGTCTTGGTACTCTATAGATTAAAATCCAAAAAGGGGGATCCTAGGAAATAGTCAATTATCTACACCCTTGGAATGCACTATGTATAACAGAAAAAACATTCTGAGCATTGGAATAGGAAAATACATAAAAAACTTTTGTTTTGATAACTCATAAATGGTGGCTTGATAAAAATTTGATTTCTTACCTACTAATAATCTCCCCATCCACAACTTAGGAAACATTTTGGGCTAAAATATAAAGAAAAAAGTTTGCAGGGACCAACATTGGGCCCTATAAAAATTAAAACTATGATAAATACATTTCTTAACCTAGTAAAAAGTTAAATATCCATTTTATATCCCATTAATTTTGGTTTAGATGATTTTTATTAAATTTAGGAAGGTGAAATTTCATGGTAATGGAACCCTTTTTAGCATTAAAACATTTATAAAAAAATTAAACTTTTTGGATTTTTATTATGATGAATCACTCGATATGATATCTAAATGAACTAACTTCAGTTTACCGTGATAATCAAAGTGTTATATATATAGACTTCATATATCCACTCAATAGTACAATTTTAGGATAAATTCATAATCTTATATCCATATGGGATAACCATATATTATAGTGATGTAAATGTGCTTCATATTGGGATTATGTGTATCTATATAAGAGTACATGTTTATGAGGTAGAAATTTTTTTTAATCCTTTAGCTCTAAAACTTTACACCACTTATAGTGATGGTATATATTCCTCATATCTTCCCAACCATTTCTTTCCAACGTAACTATTATAAAGATGATAGATTTATTCTTACATATCATCATTAACTCAAGTGTTTGAAAGTATTCTTTACCTATTCCATTACTATGAAATGTTTATATGGATTTGGTTGTTGTGATATTACATTTACATTGATAAATTATCATGAATTAACAGTTGAAGAAACACATGAGTGAATATATTGAAAAATATTTGAGATATAAATTTTTTTATGTATTTAATAGGTGGAATATCCCTAAGATAAATCCTTTGCAGGATAATATAACATTAAAAGAATAAAAAGAACATTTAAAGAAGATAATACATGATCTAGTTGGATGAATGTTTCAAAGCATCTAATATATGATGTGAATAATTAACTTATTAATATATATTTACTCACTCGGTAGTTTTAGATTCAACAAATGGTGAATTTACTCAATTCATGATGCCAATTATTGATTCATCCACTCCATGTTCACAATTCAATCTACTAATTTCAAAAAGTGTGATTTTGTTCTTGCTATGCGGGCTTTGTATTCTTTTCTTTTTATAGTTTGAGTGGAAACCCATTCTTGAATTCATAATACCTATATAATTTACTAATTGATCTTTTGTATAGCCTATTATATATTTTTTATAGGTAGTTTTTGTCTTTATAGGTATGATGATATCTCTCTTGAATCACTAACTTCTATTAGAAAACTATTAATCCCTGGATAATGGAGTAAAATTAATAATAGTGAAATCAATCTATCTATAGACCAAAAATGATCCAATAAATGCAATTTTTATTAATATTATTCTTAGATATGGGAGTCTGGGTGATCAAATCCAAGAAGTTTTTCCATGCCATTTAGTGTGTTATTTGTTTCTTGAAAATGATATTAGTACCACATAAATATTTTTTTGGGTAATGGGATATACTTCATGATAAGTTCATTTTATGGAATGTTCCTCAATGTTTACAAATATGTGAACATAACTAAATATGGGATTTCTATTTCAGGAATGGATTGATCTGGAGAATTATGATTGGAATGGATCTCATGGACATCTAGGGTGACATAAACCTTTCATAAAGTTATGTGGGAATGTGTCTTAGATTTATATAGACCAAAATATCATGATTTTCAAAAAACATTTCTCCTTTATTAGTCATGGAATCCATCATGATGATACAATTTCCCCACTAAAGTCTAACCCTAACATCCCCTATTCCTAAAAATAATATTTGTGTATTCATGGGGTGACTCTTAGAAAAATTCCTCAAAAAATTTCATTCCACGATTTAACATTATTTTAGGATAGTAAAACTTGAGAATTTATTGGGGATGGGTTTATTGAAATACTAAATTTCATATTCATCAGAATTAACCCGAATTTACATAAAACTATAGGGTTCTTTTCAACCCACACTTTGTAATAAGAAGGTGGGATAACCTCTTGTACACATTAGAACTATAATCTAAATCCCTATAGAATATAAGGATAATAGATGGATACCTCATAAATTATAAAGATAATAACTCTATATTATAATGAGACTCTATAAAAATGATTTTTCCCAAACTTATGATATTGGTGACCATATTTTTGATAGGATCCTTGTAAGGATTGAAAATGAATTGTGAATAACTCCCTTTACATGATATAAGACTTGGAAATACATATTTATTGATCATAAACCTACAATCACCAAAAAATGGGCCAACAAGAGAATTAATTTTCCCAAATAGTGTTCATCATGACATATCTACCAAGATGTATTCCTATTCAACCATGCACAAATGGGGTTGAAATACAAGTCATATGAGAATTTTCACCCCCATCAAACCAAGAACAACACTTGGTAGAGTCTTTCCATGCTATAAATGATGGGGTTTACTCTTATTCCCAATTATAAATATTAATATATCATTAAATTGAAAACCCTCGCCCCATTGAGTGTATATTCAGATGGTAATATCCAATCATTGAGAAACATCATTGGGAGGAATTCTAGTAAAAAATCTAGACTTAGATATGACTTGACTTGATAAACCTAGGTTGTGTATTGAGTTTTTTATATAATGGGACTATAATTATTTTGAGTCCCATTGTAATACTGAATTAGGAAGGTCCTTAGTCTCATCACCTTGGGTTTTGATACTTAAGAACATTGAAATATATTGATCTAGGAACTGAAATGAATGTTGAAAGATGGTTTACCTTCCTTCTTTAGAAAAAATTCCAATATATTAAACAGAAACCTTATCGGAATGGGATTCCATTCCACATTATCTTATACACCATGATCAAGGAATAACTTGACATATATATCACTTAGAATAGGGAGTCCATTAATCCTCTAAATATCCTAGATACTTATTCCCTATATCTCGTGAGGTAATTGAAAGGTGTTACTTGCAATAGTACATAATCTAACCAAACTTGAGACAAGATTAGGATGGCGATAAACATAGAAAAAAAAGTATAAATAGACTTCTAAACTCAAAATACACTTAAAAAATCATTAAACATTATGTATCTTTGAATCACCAAGTACATACAAAACTTCAATGTGTAGAAATATTTTTAAGGGATATGGTCTCACTGAAGGTTCCACCCATTCCATTGTCTATGTATATAGGATTAGTTGATGGAAGTAAATAACTAAGGCTAGTTACTCATCATTTATTGATAACGTTCTAGGTAGTATTACTCATCATCACAGCCTTCTATGATGATCTTATCATAAAGGTAAATGTTCATTAGAGTGACCTCATGATGATAAAATTTCTACCACAATACAATCCATATCTAGTTTTGGAATTGGAAAATCAGTAGAAATAATAAACTCATAAAGAAAAATTCTATCTAATAATGGGAAGTTGAGAAGATAAAATCTAAGAATACAATAAATAAATTAATGATGCATTTTGATTGGATATCATGAATTGAGCTTGATGTCATCATCATCTCCTTGATGTAAGCTGTCGCTACCCTAATAAAAACTCTACTGTACTATTTATACATTTATTATAAGATAAATGAATAGATTAAGATCCATGGATATATAAATCATCAAATTTATGAAAATATAGCATGAAACAAGGAACAAAAATAATTGGATAGAAAATTCACTAGATATGGTTTCCCCCTCCTCATGCTCTGGTAATAACACACATCCCATGGTGCTTAATTTCTAGAAACCAAAAGCAACTGAACAATAAATTATTCACATTCTTCCAAACTCTTTTCAACCACAATGGTAGGGTATTCTTAGATATCTAGACCCTATCACTTTTACCTTGCTATGTCCTTTGTTACACACTCCAAGAATCTAAGGGAATGTGACAACCATGGATTATGAAATACACCATAAGAATTGAGAAAAAAGAGATTAAAATCATTAGAATTATCTAAAATAATTAATTCACATTGAATTAGGTGGTGTAATCATATTTATAGGTGATTAATGCATATATTATCAAACATAGGGAACTGAATAATGTGTAAAACCATACACTGGACAAAGCACACATTCTCTAACCACACAACCACTCCCTACACTTATGCCTGTGAACTGAGCTCAAGTCATGAAGAATTAATATTTAACACATAATTTTATCTTCTTGATTATGATAAAATATAATTCTAAGGGGGGGATTGGTTCTTGAAGTTTAATGAATAAACAATTACACCAATCTCTGAGAATCCTAAAAATTTTAAGAGGAGTGACCATCCATGCACATATATTATTTCACACCTAGATCCAGAAATCATCCACACACAGTATATATATACATTTTTTGAACCTTCATTAATACTATTCTATATCTTTTTTAGCTATTCTCTATTCCCATTATACACACCCTTCCCAAAATAGTTGTGTTCCCCGATTAAAGAAACCTCTGGCGGTCCCTGACTTCAGACCCATCATCCCGTGCAATGTCTCTTACAAAATTATCTCAAAGATCTTAGTTAATCAGTTGTGTCCTTGGTTACTTGACATCATCTCGGAAAACCAGAGTGCTTTTGTGGACAAGAGACTGATCACTGATAATGAAATTGTGTTCCATGAAGTGTTACACTCCATGAAAACACACTCCAATACTAAAAGGGGAACTATGGCTTGGAAACTAGATATGACTAAGGCCAATGATAAAGTGGAATAGCACTTCCTCAGAGTCATAATGCTGAAAATGGGATTCTATTCTAAATGGGTATATATGGTCATGCACTATGTCTCGACCATCTCTTTCCAAATCATGGTCAATGGGGAGCTCACCCGAGGATTCTCCCCATCCCAGGGACTTTGACAAGGAGATCCTCTCTCCCCCTTTCTCTTTATCTTGGTGGATGATGTTTTTTCTAACCTTATTTCCAAGGCTATATCCTCAAACTCTTTACATGGGGAAAAGGTGTGCTGTGTTAGTCCACCGGTTTCACATCTTTTCTTTGTCGAAGACTACCTTCTTTTCTCTAGAGAAACTACTAATGAATGTCGGGTAATCATACATGCGATCCAACAGTACGAGAGGGCGTCTGGTCAGTCAATCAATCACAAAAAGTCGAAAATATCTTTCAGCGTAGGGGTACCTCCTTCCAAGAAAAAATAACTCTGTGAATATGCAGGCATCCCATTGTTCGAGAATCACTAGAAGTACCTCGATCTCCCCAAGGTTATTGGCCACTCCAAAAAAGAAATCTTTGCATCCTTGATGGAAAAAATTGTGAAGAAAATCCAAGGATGGACCCCCAAAAAATATCCAAAGCCGGTAAGAAGATCCTCATTAAATCTTTCATCCAGTCTATCCCTAGATATTTTATGTCCTTTTTTAAGCTTCCATCGGCTATTTTCAACCTGATCCACACATGCACAACCAACTTCTGGTTGGGGAATAATTATGGAAGGAATATAACCCACTGAATTTCCTGGGAGAAACTGTGAAAACCCATGTCTGAGGGAGGTATGGGATTCCAGAATCTCTTTCACTTCAATGATGCACAGCTGGATAAGAAAGGTTGGCGCCTGATTAACCGTACTTCATCTCTCTATGCGCACGTTCTTCGAGCTAAATAATTTCCCCACATGGACTTCAATGTCTCCTATATTGGCCCCCATCTAAGCTTCCTCTGGAGAAGCATTTGGGGGGCCCGTAGTCTTCTGAAAAAAGGGATGGGCTGGAGGATTGGGAATGGCCAAATTGTTAACATTTGGACTGACCCCTGGCTGATTGATGAGGAAGGTGTACGAGCCTTATCCCCTACCCAACCAGAGTTCAAAGATTCCATTTTCAGGTGCCTCTTTTCCGATCAGGGTCCTAGATGGTGTCTGGAGGAGATTCATGCACTGTTCAATGATAGAGACAAAAGAATTATCCTGAGTACCCCCTAGGTCCCAGACACAGGACCTGACCATCTCTTCTAGATCGACGACCTGTCGGGAGCCTACATAGTGAAGTCCGGATACCATCTCACCATTGGAAACCATTCATTCGATTGGGATGGGGGACCCTAGAAGTCAATTTAGAAACTCAACGTTCCCCCAAAAATCCTCCACTTCTGGTGGCAGGTGTGCACGTGCACCCTTCCATCCATGATCCTTCTCGCCTTCCGACACATTTCCAGTGAAGATTCTTTCCCTTTCTGCCTGAACGTCCCAGAGTCTCCCTTGCACGCCATCATCCAGTGCCCAAGGGCTAAGGAAATTTGGTACAAATGGGGTTCTGCTTTAGCCACTTCATCGGCCATGGACTCTGACCTTCCATTAATCCTGATGAAATGGTAATCCTCCTTCCCGTCAGATAAAGATGGCTCACTTTGCACCCTGGCGTAGATCATCTGGGTCTGTCGCAACGTGGCGGTTTTCACCCATGTGCACATAACCCCAGAATTCTGGATTGAACGGGCCTCTTCATGGATTGAGGGCTGGAAGCACCACAATGGTCAACATAATCCCTTTGGAAACCCTTATTTTCCCTCCCACTGGTGTCTTCCAAGTAAGGGTACTCTTAAGATTAATGTGGATGCGTCTCTCCCCAAGGATGGGCCTGTCGCCCTTGGAATTCTGGCCCGAAATCATCCAGGTATAATCATTGCGGCCAAACATGAATAACACTTCATTTTGTGGGAACATGTGGTGGGTGAGGCTACTAAAATCCTTGAAGGTATGATGCTCGCCAAGGATCGTAGATGGGATAAAATCAACCTTGAATCAGACTGTCTAACCATTATCAATGCTATCAATTTCAATGACGGTGGCCTCTAGTATTTTGGATCTCTCATCAGGAGAATCCTTTCACTCCAACAGATATTCTCAATATACACATTATCCTTTACTAAAAGGGAAGGAAAAAATTCTTCCCATCATTTGGCGGCCTTAGGTCTCTATGATGTTAACCAGCTCTGGCTGGACCATTTCCCATATTGGATTTGCGATTGTACGTTTGCTGATCTCCAATGTTAATGAATCTGTCTTTAAAAAAAAAACAAATTACAACTGATTACTTGGGTTGTCAACCCCTATTTTCTATATAACCTAATTTCAAGACCTAGTGGTAAGGAGTAAAAAAAGATATAAGATAATCTCTAGTGTATTCTAATTTAAATAAATCTACTCCCAAATCCCCTAAAATCTCCTTTATGAGTGTTTTATCACCAAAATTAGAGGAAAAGGAAGAAATTGAGGCGTATTTGTTTTTTAATAGTTAAAACCATTTAAATAAATCTTTAAAAAGGATATTATCAATTCCCGGTTGAGTATCCTCCTCAACATGTGTAAACAAGGTACCATGGAATTATATATGGATTTCTTATCCATTCCAAAAGTGGAATACCTAGTGCGTCCTAAAAAGACTATTCCTAACTCCTAAAGGATACTAAATTGAGCACCCAATCTATTAGTTTTCCAAATATATATGGATTTACAACTATGAACCCTATTTCAAAATATTCTTAGTTTTTCAAAAGAGGATCTATTCCAAAGTATTACTAAAATTCACTTACCAAGTTTATTTAATAGGGAACCCCATTTTACCAGGTCACCTACTTGGGTGACCATTTTCTTAGACCACATATATAGTATCCATATTCACCCTAGTCACATACATTGTTTTATTTCTATACATTACTCCTCTACATTCACTTGGATTATATGACTTATTAATTAAGTCAGATGTGATCGCATCCAATCATTTATTCCTTTGGAAATGGGGATTGGGAATCACATGAGGGGACCTCCTTGGATTTTCCTCCCAATCATAAGGAACCTTATATGTGATAATAATTACATTTACCCATGGTAATGAGGGTTCCTATCATTAGTTAATTGAAAATTTCTCCCATGGATCAATATTCTTACTCTAGATATCCCAAATCTGTCTCAACTTCTTTAAAGCATCTTATCGTCTTCCAAGAATCCAATTAGATTCCTTACATATGATAAAAAATCTACAGAGGTATAGTTATATATCTTCGTTTAATATGTGGATGTCTAAACCCTTCCTCATTATGATATATCACTCATGAGCCCGATATTCCTTTCCTATATAGTTATTAATAAACAATTGGTGTATGTGTGTATACAACCCTCTTACATTGTGTAATCCCAAATGATGATCTCATTGGTGATATCAACACTATTTCCCATCAATGAGAAATATATAACATGGGATTTTGATTATGTGTAAGTACCAACCCTTCCTCATTGGGTAATATGATTCCTAATCCCAGTCTTGTTTTCTTTTCCATTTAATAATATACCGGATGTGAATTTTCATATATGGGACTCATAGTATGTGTAATCCATGACCATTATCTCATTAATAATATCATCCACGTTCCCTATCTATGATCAATACATACTATGTGTCTCTAATTTGGTATATGTCTCAACCCCGACTCATTGGGTCATATAATCTATAAGCCCAATCTTTTTTTCCATATAGTTACTTATATACAGTAGGTGGATATGCATATACATGCCTCATACAAGGTGTGATTTCCAATCATGATTTCATTGATGATGCCATATATATACCATATAAATTACACATACATACTATAGGCCTTCACTCGGATTTAATCCATAACCATACACTCTCTTTTTTAATTACCAATAGGAAGCATGAACCAAAAGGGTATCGCATGGGTAAGTCCCTTATAGAACATTTCAATATTAGTTTCACCAAAAACACTAGATACATGATTTTAAATTGTATAAAATTACTTCATTCTATATTATTTTTGGACAATTATAATAGGTCCTAGTCACATGCCATTAAACTAGAGGGAACCATTGGTCTAGGTTGAATGACCTTAAAAGGAGCATCCTTGGTCTTGGATGAAGAACCTTAAAAAAACCATAATGGTCTTTGTCACATTAGCTTAAAACAATATATATCCTTAAGTGAAACCTAAATATGTGGGTTTTTATTATATTTATATGGATATTTAGGATTCATATCTCATTGGTTTGACCCCAACATCAAAACAACCATCATAACATTAGTTGATGATAAATCAAAGATTTCTAAGCTATATTGATTTAATAAAATCAGAAATAGAAATATGGAGGACCTATGATATATAAAAAATGTCAATATAATTTCATGGTAATTATTTATCACTTTTACAACCAATGAAACAGATATTTTAACTAGGAAGGTTTTTATGAATAGGTATTAAATATATAAGAGAGCCCTAGACTGGGATATGTGACCCATTAATGGAGGATCCAACCTCTCATCATCTCGAATAATAAGTAATCCAAATTGTGACTAGTATGTCCTAGAGGCCACCATCCTTTGTAACGAAAGCCTACAACCTACACAATATTCCACTGGATTAGAGCTCATGTGGGAACTAGTATTAATTTAATATTCAATGAAATTATTTCTATATTTAAATTATCTTCTTCTCCACTTAATATGTTTGTCATGATAATCATGCATTTATTTTCTCTTGCAATAAAATTCCAAGAATATTCATCTTATTTTCTTATATTTAAAGTTAATAATTCTTGATATCATTGACTTATTTTTTTTCATCCAATTATGGAAACTTCTCCCCAATCCTTTCAATGTTATATCTCTTAATTGGATTAATTTAATGAAAATCTAATCAATTTTTGAATATAAATATATAAGTACTATATTCATATCACTTTATCATCAATATGTTTTGTCAAAATTATATGAGATAATAACTTATGGCCTAGTGTTTTTTTCATTCCTTTATAATATTATGCATGTTGGTCAATATAACCTTTCATATATAAAAAATATTCAAAAATAAAAGTGAAATTTATAAAGTTAAATTTTTTATTTAATCTTATATATGTATCATTATATAAATATTTTTGTGTGTGATCTTCCCATATCATATTTGGTTCATAAAAAGAGATTTCTTTAAAGTAATATGTGCTTAACAATTATTCATGTTAATATTTTGAATCATATAAGGTAAAAGTGTATTCAATGTTATCACTAGTTTATTTCTCCAATATTTATTCTACATCTATGAAAGTACCAATTTCTGTAGGATAAAAACATATAATTGTTGGGATTTATTCCACATTACATAATATGGATGACTTATTTATCTTTCTTACTATTTTTACCTTTATTATTTAGTGTATGGGAAAATATATTATTCCGATCCATAGTGGATAAATATTATCCATGCATGCACATAATTATTCCTTGCGAAGAGAAATTCAAAACATTATTTATTAAAATAATCAAATGTTGAGAGTAAAAATAGAGGTGGTACCTAGATCTTTGATTGATTTTTTTTGTTCCACTGTGATTAGGGAAACATCACATAGAAGGTGGTGAATTAGTGTTTTCTATTTTTCACTAATTTAAAATCCTTCTCATTTACCACTACACCTATTATTGGGAATGTATCTCACTCTTATCTATCACAATAAGAATATTTTTATTTTATTAATAAATATAAGGAAAATTAAAAGGTATAAAATTTTCAAAAGGTTTACACATAATGTTTGTGATAGTCCTAATTGTATAGTGGTTATTATCCAATACACACAAGGGTGATTTATTATTATCAATGTAATCAAATATAAATGGTATGGAATTAAACCCTTTTTTACAACAAAAAATATATTACATTTATATCTTGATATATAAATTAAAATCAACCACTAGTTTTATTCATTCCCATTTTAAAATAAGTGTTATTCTTCATAATATCTTATTCATATAGCTCTAACATGGAATTGGTTGAAAATAAATTCACAATACTGTTTTGTATTGTATAGAATATATTTTATTCCTTAATTATATAGTAATCATGTAGACACCACATCTGTTAAAATCTACTCAAGATATCTCACTTCTTCCCTATTTTTGTATAAATCTACAAAGGATTAAACTTTACACTTATACAACAATCTTTATAACTATACAACTTATTCTTCATTAACTTTAGTATTCATGATAATTAAATTTACCACCGTCGAGCTCTCTCTATTTTATTATTTTTCTTCATCTTCAACAAATAAATAATTCTTTCACAACAATTCTATATATCAATATTTTCTTTAAAAATATATATCCATAAGTACTAATCCTTTAATGATAGTAATATTCAAAAAGGAATAGTATGTTGAGATATCCTTTATTTTTATTTTATTTAGCTCTTATTTTGTATATATACTTTGTAAAAATATCACACGGATAATATTATATCAAATATTTGTAATTGCATACTCTATAAACCTATAAAATTATGATTTATTTAACTCTTCATTCTTATATATTCTTTAAAAAATATCCCAACAATACTTTTAAACTACTTAATTCTTGAAAAAAGAATATTCTCATTTAAAATAAATTCTAGTTATAAGTCAAACTACCTTAAAATATTCTTTTAAATGCTTCATTATTTTTTTATTAATCATCCTGAGAAATACTCATTACAATTTTCCTCAAATAAAATAACTAATTCTATAGAAATATTAGTTCAACTCTATAGAAAAATAACTTTTATTCTCAAGAATTTTTCTTTATTTAATTACCAAAAAATAATTTTTGACAATATCTAATTTCCAAAAAACCCTTAATCTTTTTTCCTTGATTGTATGTTCACATGTTTAAAAATTTACAGTAAAAGGATTAATTTATGGCACAATATTTTTACTCATAACTTGAATTCATATTAATTTTAATTAATATATATTAAAATAATTTATTTGTTGTAATCCTAGAATAAAAAAATGAATCATATAATTTAACATCTTATGATTCACTTAGAAATAGATCTTTACTCTAATATTTTGATTAATCATTATTATCTTTGATATACTCTTCCAAAATTTCAATATACTCTTTTATAGCTTTGATCTATTCTCACATATCACATATACTTCTAAGGACAGTCTTATATTCCATCCAAAGTATCAACATTAATCTTTTTAATGTAGTGTTATTATTACATAGTATATTGAATATTTAATATTCTATTACATAGTGAAACCTCATGATCCTTTAATCTGATGCGATGAAAAATTTAATCTTCTATATCCCATCTACTACACCTTTTATTTTTACAAACTCAATGAAATCATGTTTTATTCTTATGTAAATGCAATTTATACTTCCATATTATTTTAAAAATTGGAGTTAATATTATCTATTCTATAATTTTTAATTTTTTTAAAAACCTATACTCATAAATTAACTCTGACCAACTCTAAACACATTCAAACATTCTAAAAAACTTTAATTTAACTCTAAAATAATCAAATAAAATAAAATATTTATGAAATATTTATAAACCATTTCCTATCGATTACAAAAAAAAAACTAGAACATGAATACACCCATTTTATTAAATAAACTCTAAGATTCATAAAAAATCATTAAAATCAACCAAAGCCTCAATGATAGAAATCTCTCTATATTCTAATTTATGTATCATATGTTTCATATCTAACACATTTTTTTTAACACCACCCAAGTGTATTAATATATAAAATATTTCATTAATTCTTGATAAACACATTAATGGTTTCTCAGTGCTAAACCTATTTTCATTATCTTTTATACACTGCTAGATACCATATATCTTCATAGTTACATGTTATTAAGTAATATTAATACTCTATGGAACCTTTCACATATTCCAAATATTTTCTAATTGATTTATAATTTTCATGAAATTCTGGATGCATCTCATCCTCTAAAATTTAATCCATTATTGAAAGGTGAATAGATCTATAATGATATATCAAATGGTAGCATCTTATATATACAATTACTTTTAATTTAAAATATTCCTTTAGCATGATAATCACAACTTTACTGTACTCAACTCTTTATATACTTGGGTATATCAAACTCCTTCCAATCAACTAAGTACATCAATTCTTATTAAAAAAAAAGAATCCATGGATTTCACAAGATTTACCATTTACTCATGTTTATGTCTTAAAAATATAAATATATTAATACTTATATTATAATTTCACATTAATTATATAATAAAATCTATATTATTTAACAAATATTTATAGTGCTAAAAAAATAATGTTTATAATATCTTAAACATTTTTACACAAGGATTAATAACATTTGTAAAAAAAACCAACTAACCTTATATTATGTATGAGTATAAGGGACCCTATTAATTTTTCAAATAATCACGATTCTCATTCATAATCATAATTTTTTTTATAGTTATAAACCATATTTACTAAAATTACAAAGCATTTTGTTGTGATCTAAACCCCCATATGTCGATTAGAAATGATTCTTTGAGAATGACATTCATATTAAGTGTGAAACATGGACAATTCCAATAATATATAACATTTTTAATCTTCTTAACTTTAAATTTGACCAAATATTATTTATTTAAAACTATTTAGTTATCTTTTCATGATCATGCACTTAATTAGTCAAAAATATACTGAGTTCCATGGTATCATAACTTATCACATGGGATAAAAGATCCTACTTTGGTTGGTTAAATCCAAATACTTAATTATTGTCACACTAAATAAAATTTGATTAATATAAATTAAAAAATTAATTTATATACTAAAAAAATAATGAAACCTCCCAAGTAGGCAACTAATTTTACTACCACAAGTCAAGCGATCTATGGAAAATATTCACTTAAGTAAAAAAAACATCACATATATGACAATCCCTGTGGTGTACTTTAAGCTAACCAATATGAATAAAAGTTATAAAAATTATATTATATAAGTGATTACATTTGTCTCTATACAAGCGATCATACTCATACTGATTTAACATATCATCAAAACCCAATACGACAACCATAAATCAGGGATTATGTAGCGACCTGACCGTAAAAGTCCATAGCCGATGCCAAATACCATTAAATTCCCATTATTACAATGAATCAATTATTGAAGGAAAAAATTGTTTAGTATTCTTGGTAAACCAGATACATACATGTTTTTTGAATTAAAAATAATACACTAATTACAACATTGTTTTTTTCCGTTGACGATAACTTTATTCCATCTAACACATCCTTTAATATGTTTATTATAACACTTAAAAGAATCCTTGGGAAAGGAAAATAAAATATGGGTGAGATAAAATTTTCAATAAGGGTAAATTATAGTGGAATAAGTAATTAATACTTAATAATAATCTTTATAACATGGTAAATAACTAAACACACATTCTATATAATTAATAAACTTAGAAGTAAGTGCATAAACAATATGGAAAGGCAAATGACTGAAAACACATTCAATTTAAATAACTAAATAAGGAATAATCAATATGGAAAGGTATAAAACTGAAAAACATTACATTTAATCAATTAACTAAGAATGATATGCATCTATATACTTTATAATAGTGAAGATATCGTGTATAATAAATACTGAATCAAACTGGAGGTAATGCTGAATTATTGGATGTCATGTCTATGAAACATGAAAACTTATACTGTCAAGATCTTTCCTCAAGATAGTTTAAAACTATATGTTGAAACCTATTTAAAATTTGAAACTAAATTTTCTCATTATAACATGTCAACGCATCAAGGGGATTTATAGTGTTCATACCCACCCATTACTACATGTCCAAAGCATTCCTCATACTGAGCAATCAATTTTAATAATAAAAAATATGGCTTATCAAATATCGATATTGAATAAAGAATATATGTTTATAAATATTTCCCCATGAAATCAAATAACTTTAAATTAAAAATCATATGTAAAAAAGATATACAATTTAAGAAATAAACATATCCATGACAAATGATATGGATAATTAGGGGGAATTCAATGCCTAATGATCATATGAAATTAAATATTTCAAGCGGTCTAATAACAAAGTCTGGGAAGTGAATGTCAATACTATCCTTAGAATAATAAATAATAAATCATATAGATAAAAAATGAGGATGGAATTGGTAGAACATGTCCAAAGTGGATTAAAATAAAAGGGTTGTTTCTATTTATGAATAAAAATATCATACAAAGATATTTTAAAAATATTATTCATGAAAATATTCTTTTTATTTTTAATTTTTCTTTAAAAAAACTTTTCTTTGAAAATAAAATTACACAAACCATTTTTAAAAAAATTATCCCGTTAAACTTTTAATGTATGGTTTGAAGAAATGACATTGGGTAAATCTGTACATTCTATACAAGGTAAAAAGAACATTACATTTTCATAGTTAAAAGGTTATAAAAATGTATTGTTTAGAAAGAGTTCAGAAGATTCGTTTGAAAATACTTGTAAAAGAATGAAAGGGTAAAAATTTATTTAATAAATAATTTTATAAAGGTTAAATATATATTTTTAAAATCCTTTTAGAAAATAGTGTTTTTATAAGAAAACATGTTCTATAACTAAATAAAGAAATTAGTTCGGGTTTTCTTAAAAATATTTTCTAAATAAGTTTATGTAAAAAAGAGTGGAAACTAGTCCCATTACTGGAAAATTTTCATGAATAAATAGATAACAAGAAAATTAATGAGTTTATTTAACAATTTTCATATAATTTCCTTTAATGGAATTTCAATACTAGGTAATATCGATTAGAATGAGATTGTAAAATAAACCCTTAAAATGGTCATGACATTGAAGTGGGAATTAATCAATGAATTTATTATGTTTATAAAAATTTAATCCACAAAAAATTGTAAATAAATCAATATATATTAATAGTCATTATTAAAAAAAATAATATAATGTTAATGACAATGAGAAAGTAATGTAACCCAATGAAAAGAAATTGTGTTATGAAATTTCTTTACTACATGGTAATTTTTAATTAAAACACCTTTAGAATAAATAATTCATTTTGAAACACAAAATACCATGAATGTAAAATATTTAATGATATAATATATCAAAATGGGTAGTATATACACCACCTAAAATAATTAGTCGGTGAATATGACATTTATCTCATAGATGTAAAAAATGAAATGAAAATACCTTACTACTTGGTAGCTTTTGAATTATAATCCCAATGAAAGAAATAATTTCAAATAAAAATATATATAAAATTAATATAAATTTATTCATGATAGAAAATAAAATTGGGTTATTATATACATCATAAAAAAATAAATAAGTGGTGAATATTGTGTATGCCTCACAAAAAGAAAAGTGCGGAAAAAATCCATTACCTGGTGTTTTATTTTGGGTGAACCTCCTTTAATCTTCTGTATAATGTTTCAAAAAATGTCAATAATTTATATCATAACCATAATTATTTTTATAATATCATATATGATCTTATTATAATATCTTATTATGATTTTTTTAACAACCTTTCATTATTTTATCTATTTCGTATGTTAATTTCCTAGTTTTTTAATTTTGTTTTGAATTGTTACTTGTTGATACTATTAATTAGATAAAAAATTAATCATATAAAAAATGAAAATGATTATTTAAATATCATATATATTCATTATATCTTTATTTATAATAATCCATAAAATTCAGAGATAGGAAATGAAATGTACCTTTCATGGAGACGGTAGGCTGTACGTGTGCATGAACATTACTTCCATTTCTTTGTCCTGTTAAAAGAATGAAAAGTAAATGATATATATATATATATATTTTTTAATTAAAATATAATATAATATATATATATATTCACATATTTTTACTAAAACCATCATTAATACAT
Source organism: Viscum album (assembly GCA_963277665.1). Classification (NCBI taxonomy): domain Eukaryota; kingdom Viridiplantae; phylum Streptophyta; class Magnoliopsida; order Santalales; family Viscaceae; genus Viscum; species Viscum album. The sequence continues at coordinate 344,282,217 of OY728136.1, read as the reverse complement.
TCCATATATAGTGTGAATTTATCATATCGCTTTGAGGAGGCGGTAGTCCACACATCCACAAGCGATGTTATCGCATTTACACAAAATAGAATGTATGAAGGTTTGTGTTATAAAAAAATTATATAAGTATTAAGGAAACAAAAATATCAAAAATATCATTTATAAAAATATTGTCTATCATAATTCTCAACCACAATAGGTGGTAAAGGGAAAAACGAACAACATCATTTCATGAGGCGATAATTATCCATACACGAACGGTAAGTTCATTAACCATTTGATGGAAGTGTGTGTATGTGTAGGTAAAAACCATAAAATAATAAAATATCAGTATATTGATGATACTTATTTTATTATATAATCATGTAAAAATAATCAATGAAGGGTTGGAGAAACAAATGGGATAATAATGCACATTGAAGTATGTTACATCATTTCTCGGTATCTTCTTTTGGTTTATACCAAAAGGTATCCTTGGTTGGATTTCATCATAAGGTGTGGATTATTGGTTTAGGGGAGGTATTTTGGGATAATAGTTGATCAAATTTTTATTGATACAAATGGGTTTTGAGGAGTGAATAAGTGGGAGGGGTGAGTGCCTTTTTATAATGGAGGAGTGGTATTCTTGTAAATTTGAAAAGATAAACACTATTTAGAAGTCTCCCATACATAATTTGACTAAAATAATAAAAAAAATTGATAAAACGGATTATATGGTCTAAATATGTCCATTAAATGAATTTTAGACAAGTTTCTATGTGATTTTTTCTATTAAGTTTTACGGTTTAGTCACTTTTAAGCTATTTTTTTCTCTTAATCACTTTAATTAATTTTAATTACTTTCACTAATATTTCTAGTTAGATTATAATATGAACATATTATAAATTAGAAATTATTATTATTCCAAATATTTAATCCATTTTCCAAATTTTCTAATCACATAAGTGGTAGAAATAAATTCAAATTTAATCCCACAGATGAGACGACAAAGTGGGGTTTTAAAGTAAAAATGTTTAAAATATTAAGGAGTGTTTATATCCAATTTCTATGATAAATTGATTCAAATGAACTTAATTTTATTAATGTATGTATAATTTATCTAGATAAACCTTAAATCCATGAAAAAATATAATTTACTTTTATTAATAAATTACATGAGAAAGTAGTTTTGAATTAAATTTTATATTTTTTACTATTCATAAACAAATGAAATATTTTAGAATAAAAAATAACCATAATATAATTTTTATATTAGTATTACAAAAATAAAGTTTATTCTGTCATATATAATTTATAAATGCTCTAAAATTGGGTTTTGAAATTGGTTCTCCATTAAAAGGGTGATAAATCAACCTTTAGAAAAACACAAATTTTAAGCATAAAACTTGACTTATTCTTATATTATGCCTATAAAATTTATTGGATGAATATATAAATTTTTTTATTGAATATATAAAATATATATTTCACTAATATTATTAAATAATTATAATATAATTAATTTATTATGGAAAAATTCCACTGGGACATAAAATAAAAATATTTTATTTATATTGAATTGGTTTATATTTTCATTTATAATTAATTGGTAACCAATAAATTCAAATTATATTTATTTTAAAAATATATTTTCATAAATTATTTAATAATATTCATAACTATTAATTTAATGGCTTGGTATTATCTTTTTATATCAAAGAATAATGTTTTGATAATATATTTATGTTCTATAAAACTCGATCTTGCGCGTAACACCAGATATTGAGGAAACTCATTATTTCATATGATGAAATATAACTTAGTATTGCATGTATTTCAAGCTATAGAATATATTTAAAAATTTAAATATACCACAAATTATTGAGTGGTGATATTCCTTTATATGTTTTGTGTTGCGTGTCATACACACAGTCGAATAAAAGTTGTAGTTTTAGAGTTTTCAAGGAGTTACATTCTTCCTACAATAAATTAATTTTTTCCTCATAATTGAAAATAAATCTAAAAAATATAGGGTTTGATATTTTAAAATTAATTCATTGAAATCCCACATCTTGATAATATTTAAAAACATCCACTTAATAAGAGGGAATTATAAGTACAAATGTTACATGGAATAAAATATACTAGATCTATAAGTAGAACAACATTAGTGTAATGTAGAGATATATACATAGAGGAAAAGATTAAATATTTATAGGAAGTAATTGAGGTTATAATTCATACATAATTGAATGATCAATAGAAATTTGAGGTCCTCAAAGAAAAAAATCTATGCTGATTTTAAAGGCAATCCGTTCAACAATAATTAAGGTATCAGGATAGCATTTTTGTTTGTTTTCAATCATTTTCTACATGTTGAGTAATCATTTTACTTACTAAGTATATAAATAAATATAATTACTTTATATATTTCTATAAACATAATTTTATCCTTTGGTTATGGTTTGATCAAAATCTAATTCTCCCTTAGTTCATCAAATGGATATCCAAAAATTATCTTTGATTTCCGAAGCACTGAAATGAAATTTTAACGGATCCTAAGACCCATAAAAGAGTTACAAGTATAACTAATTATTCTGTAAAGACAATATGGTTAATAAATTAATCTATAACCCTAAAAATTATAAATACTAGTTTATCATTAATATTTATTTGTAAAATTGTTTAACTAAATACAATGGAAGTTTAACTAGGTCACCACATAGGCTAGTGGTAGGTAAAAAAACATATTGTCTTTAAGTTATGGGTTTAATCCCTACCACATTTATAGATTTTATTGGTTTTTATCTAGAATACATGTTTTAATTTTTCTAAAACCATAGTAAATATGATGGTTATCCTTGAAATATAGCTAACCACTAAATATACTTTTAAAAAAGGTTTTAAATACAACCTCAATACATAAATACTTCATCCATTTATTTCCAAATATGTTCTTCCTTGGTCTTGAGTTTATCCTATAGAAGAGGGAATTGACTGGGGTATTACCTGGTTTTCTCACATTTAAGGTAATAAACTAATAATGGATCCTTATGAGGAGTTTTATTTCCTTACATTATACACTTCATTTTGCTTGGAAATTATTTACTTTATGTACTTATTTCACACACATAAAGCATTTCCCTGTTCCATTGATACACTTTCCTTGGTTCCTCTATCAAAGTTTATTTCATGATAAAAATCAGGCATTAGATTCCCTATTGTCTCCACCAATCGAGCTCTTAGAAATCTCTATCATTTTATTATTTGGTTAATTTGGAAGTTGGGTAAGGTATATATTGTCAATGATCTTTTAGGAAAAAATATTTGGATTAAAAAAACATATTTTACTTTTTTGAACACCCAATTTTGTTTCTCATTGTTACCACATTGTCCTTCACGTTCAATTTTAACATGATTCTTTCAGGTTTCATCCATTGAATAAAAACTAAAATAATAATGTGAGAAACAATTATCATAGTGGAAAAACCATATAATAATTTTTATGGTGTATAAATCTTGAAACATTTTTTATCTAAGACACAACAGGTTTACCTGGGTTATTCATTGTCATTATCTATTGATATCCCTCATAATGGTTCGTAAAGAAAATGTAAATTATCCTAAGAAAATGGTACATGAGCATTAAAATACGTTCAAAGTAAGGCCCATTGTCATGTACTAGGTTATTCTTGAGTCCAGTCCAACACATATTTCAATGTTTTTCCCCTAGGTACATCTTTCCTAAAACAACATCCACTTTTAGTATCTAAAGAGGGATGCATTTCTAGGAATAACCACATAATCTCTATGTTACCAAAATTCTATTATTCTATTCTATAATTATCCTCAAATTATACCTTAGTTATATGTACTAAAATATATATTTTCCTAAATCTAGTCCCTAGGTTTCTACTAAACCTTCCTCTGATACCATCTCAAGCGACCCGACCCCGAGAATCCCAGAGCCGATTCTTAATAACATTACATTGACATTACTATAAGGAATAAAATCTTGAAGGACCAAAGAGTTTAGTAGTCTTGGTACACCATATACATACTTTATTATTGTATTAAAAATTTATACACAAATTAAAACATAATTTTTTATTTTGAGGATAAATTTGTTTCATCTAGAGTATCCTTGCATATCTCTCTTAGTAAACTTCAAGAAATTTTGAGAAATTGAAAATAAAATAAAGTTGAGATAAAATTATTTGTATGTGTTAATTACAGAGTAATAAATAACGAATAAATGAGAATAATAATTATGTCATGGTAAATAACTGAAAAAACGTACCATTAAGTCAAAAAATTAATAAGGAAGTGAATTAACAAAATGCATGGAAAATGACTGAAACCAAATGCCATCTAAATAAATAGATAGGGAATAATAAATATGAAATGTTATGAAATTGAAAACATATTCCATTTAATTAGTAAACTTACAATTAAATGCATCCATAATTTTGTATAGTGAAAATCCCATGGATAATAAATACTAAATCAGTATGAAGGAAATGATTAGTTATTGGACATCTTGTCACAGGAACATGAAAAATTAAACTATCAAGATCTATCCCTTAGATAGTTTAAAACTATAGGTATAATTTTTTTTGAAATTGTGAAACTAATTTATCATATGAGAATTCATCATTTAATTTTGGAGTTATATAATTTCAAGGCCCCACCCCTCACTGCATATCCAAATAATTCGTCATACTAAGTAATTAATTTACACTACTACAAAATAGGCCTTTAACATTGTTGAAAATGGCCTTTATTAGCGCTGGATATGCACTAACTACTAGAGTGAGATTAAAATACATATTATTTTATAAGATTTTTATAAGTGATGATAAAGGAAAAATTTATGAATTATTTTATTTAGCACTGATTAAGTAGACCTTGATCTATGTTTTTAAAAGCTCAGATAAAGGGGCATGCTGTAGTGTGCTATAACAGCACACCACAACACCGCAACACCAAAAAATTAGAAAAATCAAGTAACAATACATAGTTTAGATGAAATAAAATTTACCAGAAAAATACAATAAAAAACACTATATTATATACATTTCAAACAATAGTATATACAATTACATAAGTATAAATTATTACATACATTCAGAAACATCAATATTATATTTTTTTAATCTTAACCGCTACTTGAGAAAAAATTCCCTAGTATAAGAAAAAAAATTACAATAGAAAAATTGTAAAAAATAAATTAAAAATTAGTTTTAATTTTAAACTAATCTTTGAATCATACCAGGAACAGTGTGTATTGGATTGAGTTATGATTGATTCTTACATGTCACGCCCTTTTTTATTCATCTTCAAGAATTATATATAGTATAATTAACTAAATAAGTATAAGATAAAAAAGATAAGGAAATTATTTAAGTAATAGAAGGTAGAATGATGAGAAACAAATCTAAGCTTGTTTGCTCGATTTTGGAAATGTGGTGCACATTTTAAACTAAAATGACACTTCTATATTTAAAAGATGCACTTCAAGTCATACTGGCCACGCTGTGCATCAGATTGAGGTGTTAATGAATTATACACATCCCAAATGACTTATGGATCATTTTCCTAATGTATCAAAATAGTCCGAATTCATTTTCTAGGTTTTGAGTATTTCACTTGTCATTTTTACTAAAAAGTCATTTAAAACTCAAACTAGTACACTGACTCATATCGATCATATCACATTCCTTCTTGAAGTTAAAAAAATTCCTATATGTGACCAATGAATTATGAATCGATTTACTAAATTATCAAGACAATCTGACCCTGTTTTATTAGTTTTCAGTGAGTGAATCTTTTTGAACTAAAATGTTTATTTTAAACTGATAACAAAAATATCGAGTCATACCAGTCACTCCATGTGTCATATTTAGGGGAGAATAATTCATACATGCCCCAAATGACTTATTTATTATTTTACTAAAGTATAAAAATAATCAAAATTATTTTTCTCGATTTTGAGTAGGTCAATTTTCCTTTTTATTGAAATTGATGTCGAATTTAAATAAAAAGATGAACTTTGAGTCATATCAGTCACCCAATGGACCATATTGAGGTATAAATAAGTACTAAATCTACCAAATGACCTCTGGATCTTTTTAATGAAGTATAAAAACAATTCGAATGGATTTTCTCAGTTTTGAGTCTGTCACTTGTCTTTTTTACTAAAATGTCTATTTAAAATGGAAACACATAATTTGACTCATACCAATAAAAACGTGTATCATTTTGATGTGAAACTAATTATTACACTCTAAAAATGATTTATTAATTTATTTATTAAATTAACAGGAAAATATGGGCATATTTTCATGTTTTTCAGTGGGTGAATATTTTTGAACTAAAGGTACTTTTTAAACTAATAACGGACACTTTGAGTTATACCAGTCACACCATGTATTGGATTGAGGTGAAGATGATTAATACACATCCCAAATGACTTATATATCATTTTTATAAAGTATCAAAACCATCCAAATTATTTTATGGATTTTAGCAGGCCATTTGTACTTGTTACTAAAATTGTTGTATGTTTTAAAAAAAATGGTGCACCTGAAGTCATACCTGTCACAACGTGCATCTGATTGAGGATTTTATAATTCTTAAACATCCAAAGTGATTTATGGATCAATTTTACAATGCAAAAAAAAATAAATCAAATGTGTTTGATTTGTTTTGAGTATGCCACATTTCTGTTTACTAAAATGTCATTTTAAACTGGAAACACGCACTTTGACTCTTACCGATCACATAATGAGTTAGTATGATGAGTGACCAATTATTATATTTCACAGATGATTTATGAATAGATTTTCAAAATTATCAAAAAAAATTATTATATTTTCTCGATTTTTAGTGAGTCAAATTTTTTGAACTAAAGTATCAATTTTTTACTAATCGAAGACACTTTGGGACATTCTGGTCACAATATGCGTCAGATTTAGGTGAGGTTGATTCCTAAAGTATAAAAACAATATGAATTATTTTTCTTGTTTTTGAGTTGGTTAGTTTTCATTTTTACTAAAATTGATGTCAATTTAAAATAAAAAGTTACACATGGAGTCATACTGGCCACAATGGGCATCTGATTCAGGTGATGATGATTCCTACATTTCTCAAATAACTTAAGGATAGTTTTACTAAAGTATCAAAACAATCTGGATAAATTTTATTTGTTTTGAGTTTATTGATTTTATTTTTTACTATAATGTCATTTCAAACTGGAAACATACACTGTGGATCTTATAGATCACATCGTGTGTTGGTTTGATGTGAGAATGATTTCTCCACAAATAAAAATGAATCATAAATCGATGTCTTATATTATCAAGATAATATGAGAATGTTTTATCTATTTTAAGTGATTGAAACTTTTTGAACTAAAATGTAAATTTTGAACTCATAAAAGACACATTTATTCATACGAGGAGAATCATGTATCAGGTTGAAGTGTGGATGATTTATACATGTCACAAATGTTTTATGGATCATTTCCCTAAAGTATAAAAATAATATTAATTCTTTTTTTTAGTTTTGAGTAGTTCTGTTTTTCTTTTTACAAAAATTTATGTCAATTTTAAATAAAAGGATGCACATAGAGTCATACCGGTCACAACATGCTTCAGGTTGAGGTGTGGGTGATTACTACACATCCAAAATGTCTTATGGATCATTTTATTAAAGTATCAAAATAATGAAAATATGTTTTCCTAGTTTTGAGTATGTCAGTTGTCTTTTTTAGTAAAATTAATTTCAATTTTAAATAAAAAGAGTCGCTTAGAGTCATATCGGTCACACCCTATGTCATATTGAGGTGCAACTGATTCTTATACATCTGAAAGTCTTAAAAAACTTCTAACTAGAAATTTTACAATTATTTCCATTTATTTTCTTTTTCAAAATTTTAACACTACATATTGACTTTATGTTCTCAGCCGAATTTTTTTTATCGTTTTCAAAAGACGGAAGATAATAAGAAGATCATATTCTCATTATATAACTAGAAGTCACCACATTGGGCGTATGATCTTCCTTTACTGTTCTATATTTAAATAACGAGAATGTTTTCTGGCAAAGAAAATCATGTCAATATGAATTGTTAACAGTTGGACACAAAAAGGTAATTAAAATCATGATAACATTGGATGTTATAAAAAATTTATCTTTTTTTTGTGGCTTGTTGCAGATAGTTGAAAAAAATATGACTTCCCAAAATATTTGTGAAAATAACAAAATAAGTATTAAATAAAAAAGATAAGGAAATAAAATTACAAATTTGAGAAAAAATTATGAAAAATTTAATTAAATAAGAAGTAGGAATTCACCTATTTAATGATAATTGTATGCATTCTTGATAAATTTCATTATTCTAATTATCTCAATTATAGTATCAAACAGAACCATCCACCTACAAATATAAAAAAATCTTATGTGATTAATATAGAAAAGAAATAAATTAAACCAAAACATGAAAAAAATAATTTTTTATATAGACAATGGTTTTAAGATGAAAATATCGAGATTACCTCTATGATTGAGAAGTGGAAGGGTCTTTAAGGAATGTGATAAATTCCAACATTACAGGGGTGAAATGTTTTTGAGGGATATGAATATTATGGAATTTTTGGTGTAGAAATTCATGAAAAATGGCCATACCACCCCAATCGAACAAAAGAATATAGATGTATAAGAAAACAATTATTATTTGAGTAACACTAAAAAGAAATAATTTAAACCAAAATATTAAATAATACATTAATTTTATGGGCAATGATTTTACGGTAATAAAATAAAGATTACGTCTATGATTGATTTGTGGAGGGAACATTAAGGAATGTGATAAATGGTAACATTGTAGGGGTTAAAAGGTTCTTGAGGGAGAATAATTATGTAAATGTTTTGTGAAGAAAGACATGAAATATATAAAAACTACCCCAAATCGAACAAAAGAATCCACCTGTATAAGATTTTTTTTTTCAGATGAGTAATACTAAAAATAAATAAATTAAACATAAATATGAAATAATACATTAATTTTATTGAAAATGATTTTAATATAAAAAAAATAATTCTTATGCGATTGAGAAGTGGAGGGAACATAAAGGATAGTGATAAATTATAAAACCTAAAGGGTGAAAATGATTTGAGTAAGAAGAAGTCTATGGGTGTTAAGGTGCATAGAGGAATGAAGGATGGAGAGATAATGCTAACTCGAACAAAAGAATCCACCTGTATAGGTAATAAATTTTTATGTGAGTAATACTAAAAATAAATAAATTCCAAATAATTATGAAAAAATAAATTAATACTATGGAAAATAATTTTACCATGAAAACATCAAGATTACCTCTATGATTGAGTAGAGGCAACACCATTTATCTTTCCTATAAAGGTAGTGGATGGTACTCGAAGGAAAGTGATAAAAAACACAACAAATAGTGAATTTTTTTTAATAGATAAGAAGTTTTTTGGAATATTTGGTTGAGAAAGACATAACATAAGAAAATAAATATTCAAAAATAAATGAAATCTGCAAGGAATAATGAAAATTAAATCAACTTTTCATTATATATATTTTGGTAAAATAGAAAAAGTATATCGTGACATTACCTTTATATTTTCCCAAAGGGTTTCTTTAATCATGGTTTGTTCTTCCCAGTGATATCTACCATCATCATGTGTAGAATAAATTATCCACCTGAGTAGTCAAACAATTAATTTAGATTATGTTAATAAAGTACTGAATATATAATATTATGAGGGAAACATAATATATTAAAAAAACTTTACCTTCTCATTGAAATCTATTTATTTTTTTAATAGTTTTACAGATTTGGTTCATCTATCAAGAATCCGAATCCCCTTTTTATGGTACCCTCAAACATGCAACACATTTTCTATATTGGGACTGATCTGAAATGATTATGATATCCAAATGAAAGGGTCATCCTCAATTAAATGATTAACTGGACTGATATTTATTTTAGTCACCATCAAGACAATCAATCTATATTTTTTATAAATATTGGACATAAAATACTTATAATTATTGTAATTTCATTATGAATCAATTACCCTTTTCCTCTTCCAAGATGAAAATAACCTTCATGAATCCCATTTCATCAACTTTCACTACACTCATATTGTCAACCCATTTTCAATGGTAAATCAGCACTCAAAATTTAGTATAATCCAACTCATATAACTGTTTGACAATGAAAAAATATGACATATTTGCATAAATTGAATTTCTATACCTGGAACCAGATATGTGCATCACTCCCACCAATATCATAACACTATTGTTTTTCATCATACTGTAGTCATTGTGTTCTTTTTTATAGAATGTTTAACCATTAATTAAAAAACCAGTGTAAGATATAACATTTGCATTCAGTCCCCTCATTGAATTCGTTCAAAAATTGAATTTATATTTTCATATACTTCTTATAAATTTGATCTCGAAACCATTGTATACACTATTGATTAGGTGTATTTGATATCCATCTTTCATCCATTTTCAAATATCCAAGAATTTATTTTTGGGGTTCAATGTATGGATCAACATATTCATCGTTATGTAAAATTTAAATGTTTTCTTGTTCCTGCTCAATCTAAGTAATTATTATAACATATATTCTAGAAATCCCTTATCCCATAATGTTCCCACTAAGATGATATGTTAGGAGACTGATGTTATCAATATCTGATAGGTAATCAATAAAAAATTCAATATCTTCTTCAACAATATATCATTCTGTAATACAACCTTCTAGGTGACTTTGATTCTTAACATATGCTTCTAAAATTTTAATATACCTTTTGATGGGGTAATATCCATATATAGTGGACCAGAGCACATATTTGAACCTCTCTAACCAACAAAAACATCATGTGGAACATTATATCAAATAATGACAGTGGGGAAAACATATATAATTCACAAAATATGACTATAACCACTTTATTCAGGACTAGAGACTGCATTGGGTCTCTATCTTTACTACACATCGCTTTGAAAAATAAGTGGAGTTTAGTTAATGTAAGCCATACATTTTGAGGAAAAATGTAATGAAAAGAAACATGCATTAAATCTTTCAGCAAAACATGATAGCCATGGAATTTTATTCTATATGGCTTCTAATTAGTCATTTCCATAACATTATTTATATTTTTTTAATACCCCTATGGAACTTTTACACTATTAAAGAAATGAAAATATTACGATTTTTCTGGTCTGGAAAGAGTATAAGCATTTGGTGGAAGAACATTCCACCCTTTACCCTTCACTAATACCAACTCTTCCATTATACCAATGTCTATCATGTCTAAACTATGCTTTATGGAATCTTTCATTTTTTAGTAACATTCAGTAACATGAAAATAACTCTATCAATGCCAAAGAGCCTGTACCCAAGTGGTACAGGCTTCTGCTTGGCATCCAAAAGACCCAGGTTCAAATCCGGGACAGGGCGATTTTTTGGGTACTGTAGCAGGGCACTGTAGCAGACACTATAGCAGCGGTAGACTATAGCGGCGGTAGCACTGTGGCAGCGGAGGAACTGTTGCAGGATATTATAGCGGTGGCAGGTACTATACCAGGTACTGTAGCTATCCGGGGTACTATAGCAGTACTATTCACTAAGGGTCCTTTGGGCCAAAAAATGGGATTTCAAGCCTTGTATTCAGACCAAATGGCCTTGGGCCTTCGGGCTATGTATTGGGTCTCCCTCTACCCTCTAAAGAGGTCTTTTCGTTAATAATAAATTGAGGCTTCGGCCCCATCCTTTTAAAAAAAATAACACTATCAAATACATTTTATTATATATGTATGATATCAAAAAAATGTATGACATGAAAACAATTATTATACAGTAATTAAAAAAAAAAAATTATATCTTATTTCTTTGTGATTTCATATTTTTTTTAAAAAAATTGGTTTACCAAATACAATTTCAATATCATTTACTTTATCAAACAGTTGATCACCCTATATTAGAGACAGTATTGTACCTTGTTTAATATTCCCATCGAATACCATAATCGAGGATTAGTATTTATGTCATCAAGGTAAATATTTATGATTTCTTAAAAACACGGACTATGGGGAATATTTCGATCTAACTGACTGTGTGAATTTTTCATAAAGGGGACACCACAACATTCCTTTAGTTCGATGGCCTCATAAATATCCATAAGCAGGGAATCCATTAATCATCTTGTACAAAATGTACCTCAATGTGAATACTTCATTTATTTGAGTGTTATACATTGTAACACATGCATCCAACATCAATTTCATATCTTTGATCAATGTATCTAATGAGACATCAATATCATTACTGGGTTTCTTTGGTCCAGATATAACCATAGACAACTTGATGTATTTTCACTTCATGGATTACCATGGTGAGAATTTATAATTTACCAAATTGAAGGGACATGTAATGTGAGTACTAATATGTACACCGAATGTATTTATTCTATCTGTAGATATTTCAAGAGGAGAGTTTCCCAAATTATTTCAAAATTCAAGCTACTCATAATCTATTTTCTTCTACTGAGGAGAATCTGCTGGGTAACATAGGTTCCCAAATTTAATTATTATATCTACATGCCATTTAAATTATATCGTGGTATCTTAACATCCTTATAATATTCTAGTTCATGGAATGATAGGAAATTGTCATACACATTTTAAAGGACTTGATTCATTTTTATTGTATCGATCCACACCATAGTTAGGGCATCTTATGAGTGATTCATGGTCCTCAAAAAAATAATATGAAATCATTTGTACAAGTATGTATTATTTAGATATCTGTAACACCCGAGACTTTTATGTTATATAAATCATCAAAGGAATCTTTTTCTACACAACACTTTCTTGGCTTTCTTTACACGAAATCACGACCTTCCTCGATAGCTTGCATCGTACGCAATACCGAGTTTCACTAAACAACGATATGCTATTAAAATATTATTAAAACTAGCCGTTATGAATAGTAATAACCACTTTTTGAAATTTTATAAATTTTATTTTTCAAAATGGACTTCATTTTTGGATTCGGAATATCGAAATTAGCCTAGGGTGATATTTTGGTATTTTTTTGAAAACTTTCAATTTTTGATGAATAGTGAAACCACTAAGTGCTAGTTAAAAAAACTGAATTTTTCATAAAACATAATTTTACCGCTTCTGTGAGTGGAATTTCGAAAATCTGAGAGACAAGGTTAATATCAAGGACTAAAATGTGGTTCAATGAGATGAAAATAATTTTTGGTGAATAGTAACTTTTTACTTTTATTTACCACGGTTAAAAGTAAATAGGGTAATTAAGGGTACAAATGATATTATTATTACCCTAACACATGTCCTAATTTTATTGGACAAGTTTAATTCGACCAAAAACAACCTTAGGAATAAAATATGACAATTTAGGCCCACTTGGATTTGATTAGGACATTTATTATTAATTTATTTAAAGAAGGGTTAAAATAGTTAAAATCCAAGTTTAATTAGTAAATAATTTTTAATATGGGGTTATACATAAGATAAATTCGACTATAAATATTCATTAGAAATATAAAACGATTTCCTACATAATTGTATTTTATTTTTAATTTTTAGACATTAAATAATTTAATTTATTTATGACACAAAGATGATGTAGTAATTATCTTAATAACGAAATATTGACATAATTAATGTTATAAACACCAAAATAAATGTAATTTGAGACTTTTTATGAATTAAACTAATTTTATAGGTTAATATGACATGTTATAATTTATTTAATTAACTTGGTTCGAATTAATAATTCTGTTATGATTTTCAGAAAAATCAATTACTAAATAGTGTCAAAATTAACATAAAATAGTTTTTAAAACAAATATTATATTAGTAATTGTTATTTTATTCCTAAAAATATAAGGTTCGGAAAAATGACTTAGATAAGGTCATATATATTAATAATAAACAACTTGGGGTTCGTTTGGCTGCCTATAGTAAGTTTACTAACCTTATAGTATAAGAACACAAGAAGACACGGTAAAAGTAAACTTATTTGACTTAATGTTAAATCTAAATGATAAGGTTAAAATTGGAATCTAAAATTGTCTAAATTCTATTGGATGAGAGGATTATGACCCATACCCACCTTCGATTCTAAATATATCAATTTGGAGCTATTTAAAACCGAACTTGACTTTATAGTAAAATAATATTTTTAGTTTTCTCAAAGGTGCCCCTCTCCTCCCTTATAAAAGGGCACCTCATCCCCCTCTTCCTCACACCACTTTGACGCTTCAAGCTCGTCCAACCCATGCCAATTCCTCCTCTCCACTTCCCTAGAGACATCCTAGAGGTTCTGGTCTTCTTCAAAGACCCATTTTAGTGCCCTAAAAGGAGGTCTCAAAGAATCTCTTCAAAGAAGAGGTAATGTCCGTTACCGATTCTTTCATCTTTATTTTTTCTTCCACTTCTTCTTCTTTAGTAGTTTCATTATGAAGTAATAACATCAGTATCACTCATATAATGATATGTTATTATAAGTATGAAACAAACCTATTTCACCATCTATCCATCCTACGGAAAAAGAAATCACCGCGCGTGCGTACGTACGGAATACCGTCTCCACGCCGTGGTGTAATCTATTTTCCACCACCACCTTACTTGGATGGGTATAATGGTGTAAATAATGACTATATATGACTATTATAAAGTGATAATGATTCTGAAATAGTATACATACACTCCAATACAATTCCACGATCATAGGAACGATATCATCACTAGTGCGTACGTACGGAATACCGTCTCCACGATGTGATGTGACTCGTTCTACATGATCTTCATTTCATAATGAATATATAAATTAATTGAATGAATTAATATGATATATATTAAACTAATTACATTCTGGAAATGAGGTATCGATAACCTAAAGATAAGAATAAGAATTTATTCAACAAAACACGCATAAGAACAAAAAGTTATAAACAACCGAATAACAAGTAGTAATGAAATATTACTACTAAGAAGCTAAGAAAATGACCATATATAATATCATAAAAATAAGTATGATTCTGGAATAAGTAAATAACATTATTTAAATCATTATACAGGAGGTTCAGACACTTACGAAGCAAAACGGACCTAAGGTAAGGGAAATATTACAATCTCATTTTTATCCGAGATTGTTTATACTTTTGTATTAACTGGGGTGTATTTTATCATCCACATCCATGTTTCCTCAATATGTAATATTATTTCCATCCACCTACAATTGTTTAAATCCTATTTTACCCTTCGGTGAGTTTTTAGTAAAAGATATGAAAGGAATCTTTTTTCGTTTTTCGTACGAGGTACGTTTCTGACTTTTCCGACAAAAGTACGAGAAGAATGTTTTTTTAACTTATACGGCATGAATGGATTTTTAAAACATTATTTTCAAGAAGCTTCCTTTACAAGTTTTCAAGTTTATTTTTAATCAACTTCTTTTAGTTTAATGTTGTATGACATGTTAAGAAAGGAAAAATGTTTTTGAAGAAGAAAGGATATTTTCCTCAAGAATGGAGTTCAAGTGTTTTATCAAAATTATTTCCCATATAAGATAATAAAGAGTTCTGTTTTTATCCCTATTATTACATTGATTGATTATGTTGTGATGGAATTATTTTTATGAATTTTTTTATCTTATATGAATTGTTTTATGATGTCATGATGTTTAAGATTCCCATTTGTATTACATGGGTTATGCAATGATGTATGATTTATGATTTTGTGGCACACATAAGAATGGTATCATTATGAGATGGGTGGGACCTATATCTCCCTCCAATGCATTGGGTAAAGATTTTATATCTCATGAGATAGACATGGCTAGAACGGTAGGTTATACCGGTTCAGTGAAACAGGACTGAAACGAGGAGTGAACTCGGTTCAGAAAGGGACTTTGTCCACTAAGATAGTCTTGGAAATGAGTCTTGACTAATAAGAAATGATTCTCTATGATTATCTGTGTATGGAACAAAGTTTCATGTTTTAAGTTATGATTATTGGGATTACATTTCACTACTATGATTTATCCCATGATATGAAATTATGATCTCTTTTGCAGGTTACGATTTCCAAAAGTTATGTGCTTATGTATATGATGTGATTGATATTTCTTTTGTTTACCCTTACTGAGCATTTGAGCTCACCCTTTTGTATGTTTTATTTCCCTAGGTCAGGAAGAAGGTTATTAAGTAGAATATGCCAAAAAGGTACTCTAGATATGATGAAATAAATGGGAGTTAAAGTAGATGCTTTATGAACCAGTTGTTTATGTTTCCCAGTTTCTAAAGACACAATACCTATACGATCCTTTCTTGGTTTTGTTATATGTTGTAATAAGTGTGCTTTAATTATTAAGTAATAAAAATGTATGTAATGTATGGGTCGTTATAGTTGGTATCAGAGGAAAGGTATAGTCAACCTTTGGAAAATAGGATGTGAAATCCTTAGTAAGAACCCTAAGGATAAGTCTAAGCATAGAACACAATCTTAGTGTTTTAGAAATGTCCATGAATATCCTAGGATAAGACCTTAAGTGTGAAATTTTATTATCGAGTATGTAGTTTTCCTATTATAATTAGTGTTGCTCACACTATTCTTCTTGGTTTTAGTCAATGGATGTAACCCGAAGGAATCATGTTAATGCGGAATGTGACGGGCAATGCAATGATTGTCCCCCTGAGCAACCAAACATTATGGGAGATGGAATTCAAAATCTTGTAGCCATGCTCACACAAATTTCTCAAGCTATGAATCATGCCGGACTTCCAAACGAGCAAAGGAAGGAGCAACATTCTGTTGAATCCTTCACGAGGCAGCGTCCACCTTCTTTCAGCGGGTCTACTGATCCATTAGTTTCTGAACAATGGATTAGTACTACTAAAAATATATTTTCAGTTCTTCAATGTTCTGAACATGATAAAGTCATCCTATCAGTGCATCGTTTGGAAGGAGATGCTGATCAATGGTAGAATCTTATTAATAATTTGAGGCAAAGAGATGAAATTGAGTCCATGGAATGAGACAAGTTCAAGAACTTATTTTTCAATAAGTACTTCCCTCGTATTCTCCGAACAAAGATGGAGAAAGAGTTTCTTGAACTGAAGCAAAAGGATGATGAATCTGTTGGTACCTATGAAGCAAATTTTATAAGACTTGCAAGGTACGCTTATGGTGTTATTATCCAACCTGAGAGTAAAGTCGATCGATTATTTAGTGGCTTAAAACCAAGTCTTCGAAGGGCCTTAGACATAAGGGACTTCAATAGCTATGAGAAAATCGTTGGATGTGCTCTCAAAGTTGAGATGAAAATCGGAGTAACCCATCAGTCATATGGGTTTGATAAGAAGAGGAAAATGGAATTCAAAGGAAAATCTAAAGAGCACATTGAAAAGAAGATGAGCTTTCCCTTATGGTCAAATTGTGGAAATAAACATGGAGGGAGTTGTCTTAAAGGGACACGTAAATGTTTCAAATGTGGAAAGGAAGGTCATCGGGCATTTGAATGCCACGATGATGGGAAGAAGATGTCTAATGATGCAAACAAAGGAAGGGATACACAGAATGAACCTACTACACGTTAATGTTTCAAGTGCAAGGAGATGGGTCATTATGCCAATAAATGCCCTAAACCAAGGGTTGATGATGATGGTCGACGTCAACAAACTCTTAAGGATAAAGACCAAGGAAAGTCACTTGCAATTTCTATCAGCGATGTGGAGTACGATAACGATGTGGTGAAAGGTACACTTACCATCCACTCTAAAGTAGAAAATGTTTTATTTGATTCTGGATCCACCCACTCTTTTATTTATGAAGAATTTTCTAAGGGTATCACCGTATTACCTCAACAATTAGATGTTGAGTTAGCTGTGACAACACCTAATGGCACAACAGTCGCATCAAAAGTTTATAATTCTTCTCTGATCGAAGTTTGTGGGAAAGTGCTTCCTGCAAATCTTGTGATCCTTCCTATAGTGGAATTTGATGTGATTCTTGGCATGGATTGGATTTCTTTATATGGAGCTCATATCAATTTCCAAAGAAGGGAAGTCACATTTTATATTCCAGATCAATCTATGATCGTCTATCAATGCAAGGATGAACATAACCTTCCAGTGGAAATTTATTCTACCTTATGGGTCTTGATTCCACTAAATGAAGGTTATTTATCTCAAATGGTTAGTGAGAAACTCACGATTAAGAATATGCCCATTGTACGGGAGTTTGATGATGTCTTTCCGGAGGAATTACCGGGTCTTCCACCAAATCGTGAAGTTGAGTTTTTAATAGAACTCGTACCAGGTGCTTTGCCTATTTCAAAGACACCTTATAGAATGGCCCCAATTGAGTTGCAGGAATTGAAGAAGCAACTCCAAGAGAATCTTGATAAGGGATTCATACGCCCTAGTGCGTCACCTTGGGGAGAACCTGTTCTATTTGTTAAGATGAAAGATGGATCAATGAGACTCTGCATTGATTATCGAGAACTTAACAAGATCATTATCAAGAACAAATATCCTCTCCCACACATTGATGAATTATTTGACCAACTACGTGAAGCTCAATACTTTTCCAAGATTGATCTTCATTCAGGGTATCATCAATTAAGGGTCAAAAGGGAGGATATACCAAAGACGACTTTCCATACAAGGTATGGACACTATGAATTTATAGTGATTCCATTTGGTCTAATTCCCCTGCTATCTTCATGGATCTAATGAATAGAGTCTTTAGAGACTATCTTGATCAGTTTGTGGTAGTCTTTATAGACGATATTCTTGTCTATTCAAAGAGCAAGGAAGAACATGAAGATCACTTGGGAATTATATTGAAGACCCTGAGAAAGGAGAAGCTTTATGCCAAATTTACCAAGTGTGAATTTTGGCTTCAAAAAGTTTCATTTTTGGGTCACATAATCTCAAAAGAGGGGATATCTATGGATCCAGCAAAACAGAGGTTATCGAAAGATGGTCGTGACCAACAACAGTGACTGAGATCCGAAGTTTTCTTGGTTTGTCTGGATATTATCGACATTTTGTGAAAGATTTTTCACGATTATCTAATCCACTCACCAAGTTAACTCGGAAAGGAGTTAAGTTTGTTTGGACGGAGGAATGTGAAGAGAATTTTAAGGAGTTGAAAAGAAGGTTATCCAGTGCACCTGTGCTCACACTGCCTTGTAGTGGATAATGGTTTGCGATCTATAGTGATGCATCCAAGAAGGGATTGGGGTGTGTTCTTATGCACAATGATATGGTGATAGCTTATGCCCCACGACAGTTGAAAATCCATGAGCAAAATTACCCAACACATGATTTGGAGTTAGCTACGGTAATCTTTGCATTAAAGATTTGGAGGCATTATCTTTATGGTGAAAGGTGTGATATTTATACTGATCATAAAAGTTTAAAGTATATTTTTACATAAAAGGAGCTGAATATGCGTCAAAGAAGATGGTTGGAGCTGATTAAGGATTACGACTGCTCAATCCATTACCACCCTGGGAAAGCAAACAAGGTGGCAGATGCATTAATTTGACAAGACCATGCTAGTTTATCCATGATGAGGATCACAAAAGATCCAATATTTATGGATTTACAAAGGATGGATCTTGGAATTATAATGAAAGGGGAAAAATCGTATCTTTCTCAAATGAATGTTCAACCATCTATACATGTGAAGATTAAAGAGGCACAGAAAGAAGATGTCGAGTTACAAAAGAAGGTGAGAAATGTTCCTGAATTAAAACTTGATTGTGATGGGATAATAAAGTTCAGGAATCGGGTTTGTGTTCCTCCCATCCCCGAATTAAAGAAGGAGCTGCTGGATGAGGCTCATAGTTCTTCATTCTCTATTCATCCTGGAATCACGAAGATTTATAGGGACCTGAAAGAGTACTTCTGGTGGGATGGCATGAAAAGAGATGTTGCTGAATATGTCTCTCGATGCCTGGTTTGTCAGCAAGTTAAAGCTGAGAGACAGAAGTCTAAGGGGATGTTACAACCATTACCCATACCCGAATGGAAATGGGAAAACATCACTATGGACTTTGTCACAGGAGTTCCTAAAACATCCAAAGGCAATAATGCTATCTGGGTCATAGTTGATCGTCTTACCAAGTCTGCACATTTCATTGCTATTAGAGAGGATTTCTCTCTGGATCATCTTGCCAGGATATATGTAAAGGAAGTGGTAAGATTGCATGGAGTACCACTTTCTATTATATCTGATCAGGATCTGAGATTTACCTCGAAGTTCTAGTGAAGTCTTCAGCATACTCTGGATACAGAGTTGAGTTTCAGCACTGCTTATCATCCTCAGACAGACGGTCAGTCTGAGAGAACAATTCAAACCCTAGAAGATATGTTGAGAGCTTGCTCTATGGATTTCAAATGTGGTTGGGATCAACACCTACCTTTGGTGGAATTTTCTTATAATAATAGCTTTCACTCCAGTATTCAGATGGCTCCTTATGAAGATCTCTATGGAAAGAAATGCAGGACTCCAACTTGCTGGGATGAAGTTGGGGAAAGAAAGCTATTAGGACCTGATCTCATTGAGGAAGTGGCAGAAAAGGTCAGATCTATTCAACAAAACATAAGAGCATCTCAGAGTCGATAGAAAAGTTATGCCGACAACTGAAGAAAAGCCCTAGAGTTGGATGTGGGTGATAAAGTGTTCTTACGAATATCTCCCTGGAAGAGAGTTATGAGATTTGGAAAGAAGGGAAAGTTGAGCCCTAGATATATCGGTCCTTTCGAAATAATGGATTGTGTTGGGAAGGTAGCTTACCGATTGGCGCTTCCACCGAATATCTCTCAAGTTCACGATGTGTTCCATGTATCTCTCCTGATAAAGTACATACCTGATCCTTCACATGTACATAGCTCAGAAGTTGTACCGCTGGAGCAAGATCTTTCTTATGAAGAACAACCGATAGAGATTCTGGATCGTAGCAAAAAAGTCCTATGAAACAAGACCACTCGATTGGTGAAAGTTTTATGGAGGAACCACCAATTAGAAGAAGCTACATGGGAGCTTGAGGATATGATGAGGGAGAGGTATCCTCATCTGTTTGTTACAAAGTGACGAATTTCGAGGGAGAAATTCATTTTAAGGGGGGTAGAATGTAACACCCGAGACTTTTATGTTATATAAGTCATCAAAGGAATCTTTTTCTACACAAAACTTTCTTGGCTTTCTTTACACGAAATCACGACCTTCCTCGATTGCTTGCGTCGTACGCAATACCGAGTTTCACTAAACAACGATATGCTATTAAAATATTATTAAAACTACCTGTTATGAATAGTAATAACAACTTTTTGAAATTTTATAAATTTTATTTTTCAAAATGGACTTCATTTTTGGATTTGGAATATCGAAATTATCCTAGGGTGAAATTTTGGTATTTTTCTGAAAACTTTCAATTTTTGATGAATAGTGAAACCACTAAGTGGTAGTTAAAAAAACTGAATTTTTCTTAAAAATTAATTTTACCGCTTCTGTGAGTGGAATTTAGAAAATATGAGAGACACGGTTAATATCAAGGACTAAAATGTGGTTCAATGAGATTAAAATATTTTTTGGTGAATAGTAACTTTTTACTTTTATTTACCACGGTTAAAAGTAAATAGGGTAATTAAGGGTAAAAATGATATTATTATTACCCTAGCACATGTCTTAATTCTATTGGACAAGTGTAATTCGACCAAAAAAAACCTTAGGAATAAAATATGACCATTTAGGCCCACTTGGATTAGATTAGGACATTTATTATTAATTTATTTAAAGAAGGGTTAAAATAGTTAAAATCAAAGTTTAATAAGTAAATAATTTTTAATATGGGGTTATACATAAGATAAATTCGACTATAAATATTCATTATAAAGATAAAAAGATTTCCTACATAATTGTATTTTATTCGTAATTTTTATACATTAAATAATTTAATTTATTTATGACAAAAAGATGATGCAGTAATTATCTTATTAATGAAATATTGACATAATTAATGTTATAAAAACCAAAATAAATGTAATTTGAGACTTTTTATGAATTACACTAATTTTCTAGGTTAATATGACATGTTAGTATTTATTTAATTAACTTGGTTAGAATTAATAATTCTGTTATGATTTTCACAAAAATCAATTACTAAATAGTGTCAAAATTAACATAAAATAGTTTTTAAAACAAATATTATATTAGTAATTGTTATTTTATTCCTAAAAATCTAAGGTTCGGCCAAATGACTTAGATAAGGTTATATATATTAATAATAAACAACTTGGGGTTTGTTTGGCTTCTTATATTAAGTTTATTAACCTTATAGTATAAGAACACAAGAAGACACGGTAAAAGTAAACTTATTTAACTTAATGTTAAATCTAAATGATAAGGTTAAAATAGGAACCTAAACTAGTCTAAATTCTATTGGATAAGAGTCTTTAGAACCATACCCACCTTATCTTTGAAATATATCAATTTAGAGCTATTTAAAACCGAACTTGACTTTATAATAAAATAATATTTTTAGTTTTCCCAAAGGTGCCCCTCTCCTCCCTTATAAAAGGGCACCTCCTCACCCTCTTCCTCACACAACTTTTAGCCTTCAAGCTCGACCAAACCCTGCCAATTAATCCTCTACACATCCCTAGAGACATCCTAGAGGTTCTTGTCTTCTTCAAAGACCCATTTTAGTGCCCTAAAAGGAGGTCTCAAAGAAGCACTTCAAAGAAAAGGTAATGTCCATTACCGATTCTTTCATCTTTATTTCTTCTTCCACTTCTTCTTCTTTAGTTGTTTCATTATGAAGTAATAACATAAGTATCACTCATATACTGATATGTTATTATAAGTATGAAAAAACTCTATTTCACCATCTATCCATCCTACGGAAAAAGAAATCACCGCGCGTGCATACGTACGGCAATACCGTCTCCACGCCGTGGTGTAATCTATTTTCCACCACCACCTTACTTGGATGGGTATAATGGTTTAAATAATGACTATATATGACTGTTATAAAGTGATACTGATTCTGAAATAGTATACATACACTCCAATACAATAACACGATCATAGGAACGATAACATCACTCGTGCGTACGTACGGAATACCGTCTCCACGATGTGATGCGACTCGTTCTACATGATCTTCATTTCATAATGATTATATAAATGAGTTGAATCAATTAATATGATATATATTACACTAATAATATTCTGGAAATGAGGTATCTATAACCTAAAGATAAGAATAAGAATTTATTCGACAAAACATGCATAAGAACAAAAAGTTATAAACACCCGAATAACAAGTAGCAATGAAATATTACTACTAAGAAGATAAGAAAATGACCATATATGATATCATAAAAATAAGTATGATTCTGGAATAAGTCAAAAACATTATTTAAATCATTATACAGGAGGTTCGGACACTTACGAAGCAAAACGGACCTAAGGTAAGGGAAATATCACAATCTCATTTTTATCCGAGATTGTTTATACTTTAGTATTTACTGTTGTGTAGTTTATCATCCACATCCATGTTTCCTAAATATGTAATATTATTTCCATCCACCTACAATTGTTTAAATCCTATTTTACCTTTCGGTGAGTTTCTAGTAAATGATATGGAAGGAATCTTTTGTCGTTTTTTGTACGAGGTACTTTTTTGACTTTTCCGACAAAAGTACAAGAAGAATGTTTTTTTAACTTATACGGAATGAATGGATTTTTAAAAAATTATTTCCAAGAAGCTTCCATTACAAGTTTTAAATTTTATTTTTAATCAACTTCTTTTAGTTTAAAGTTGTATGACATGTTAAGAAAGGAAAAATGTTTTTGAAAAAGAAAGGATATTTTCTTCAAGAATGGAGTTCAAGTGTTTAATCAAAATTATTTTCCATATAAGATAATAAATGGTTCTGTTTTTATCCCTATTATTACATTTATTTGATTATGTTTTGATGGAATTATTTTTATGAATTCATTTATCTTATATGAATTGTTTTATGATGTCATCATGTTTAAGATTCCCATTTGTATTACATGGGTTATGCAATGATGTATGATTTATGATTTTGTGGCACACATAAGAATGGTATCATTATGAGATGGGTGGGACCTATATCTCCCTCTAATGCATTGGGTAAATATTTTATATCTCATGAGATAGACATGGCTGGAACGGTAGGTTATACCGGTTCAGTGAAACAGGACTGAAACGAGGAGTGAACTCAGTTCAGAAAGGGACTTTGTCCACTAAGATAGTCTTGGCAATGAGTCTTGACTAATAAGAAATGATTATCTATGATTATGTGTGTATGTCACAAATTTTCATGTTTTAAGTTATGATTATTGGGATTACATTTCACTACTATGATTTATCCCATGATATGAAATTATGATCTCTTTTGCAGGTTACGATTTCCAAAAGTTATGTGCTTATGTATATGATGTGATTGATATTTATTTTGTTTACCCTTACTGAGCATTTGAGCTCACCCTTTTTTATGTTTTATTTCCCCGGGTCAGGAATAAGGTTATTAAGTAGAATATGCCAAAAAGGGACTCTAGATATGATGAAATAAATGGGAGGAAAAGTAGATGCTTTATGAACCAGTTGTTTATGTTTCCCAGTTTCTAAAGACACTATACCTATACAGTCCTTTCTTGGTTTTGTTATATATTGTAATAAGTGTGCTTCAATTCTGAAGTAATAACAATGTATGTAAAGTATGGGTCGTTATAATATCATACCCATTGAACATAGTATTCTTTTAGAGTCATATGTTTGACATGATAGTTTATTTTCTTCTGGTATCATATCAATCATGGGACCAAGTAGATCTGTAAAGTTTGTGTCACTCCATCCGCTGCTAGCTTTCAGATTATACAACTTCAATATAGATAAGAATGTTGTGTAGTTAGTATAATTGGTATAAAATGGTTTCTTATTAAAACTATTTTAATTTTCAAAAAACTTTATATAATCAATAAGGTCATCTTCCATTTCCAATGTCATTTATTCCATTCAATATCCATCATAATTTACATTGGTATTCATATCAAATGATTCATAAGCTGAAGTATCATCCCAATAAGTGTGAATATTCAGTTTTTCTTATGTTGAATCCAATATATATAGCTATGATCTATTTTATAAAAAATAAAATGTTCTTTCAACTCTTCCAGACTAATTTTCCTTGAATAAAAACAATTTATAAATGGACAAAAGATTTTAGAAGGGTTGAATATGGGCTCTATTGCAGACTTGGCAGATTCTTTAAATCCATATTCAAACTCTTTTGTCAAAAGATTATCCTGAATCCATTTTAGATTCATATCCATAATATTGGGTTCATAAAATATTCATTTTGTACAATAAATAAATATATTCACATAAGTTATTCATTATCAATGTTGAAAGTTATAGGTAATTCTAATAAGGAAATCCCAAAATTTAATTGTTTTAATGAATGTTTGTCTAATTTAAAGAAAATGGGTAATTGAATTTATGAAAATAATTACTCCACTATGGTAGGTGTTATCCTCTAAATTCATCAAAAGTTTATATTTATAGACAGAAATCAACTTCATAAGCTCATATTTTGAACAATGATCATTATATTTTGTTTCTTGGCAGTCATCCTATATCTTTTGTGGACATGCACATATGTTTCTTGAAATACTCAATGATATAGTCATATATAAGACGAATAAAACATATATTAGTACAAGAAAAATAAATTATATAAGGGATAATTCACCCAAAATTAATTCGAATAATAAATATAGGGGAGATTAAGTTGATGAGGATGACAATTGTACTCTATTTTTTTCTCTAAAATGGGTAATGTCTTCCATTTGTGAGAATTACATGGATGGTAATTAGAGATTCCTTTGTGTGGAACCAAAAGACAACGTTAAAGAATGATATTTTTTAGATTTATTAAAATAAAACATAAATAGTGTTTATTATATGTGTGATGAAAGAAATGAAGTGATTTTTAATAAGTATTAATGAGTGGGTTATCATTTCAAATATGGATATATTTTTACAATGGTATAGAAAACTAACCAAACCATTTTTTGATTTATGATCGGTAAAAATTTATGGTAATGGTGTTTGAAAGAAGAAATTTATTTGTGGTAGTAAAACATTGATCATATTAGAAAATTATACAATCAAATACTATCTTAAAAAGGGTGGGTTGAGATATTTTCATGATGATAAGATATAATTGTTAGGTTTTTTTTACTAATTAAAATGGTGAGATTGATAATAATTATAATATTGATGAAACATCAGAGGAAATTAATGTTAAATTGAGTATAATAGGGGAGAACATGGAAATGAGGTAAACTAAATATAAGTCATAGATGGTGAGGAAAATTAAGAAGGATTATCAACTAGAAAAATACAATCAAGGCTAAAATCAATGAATAAAATGTCATTGGTGATCAGGCAGTTTTGGTACAAACAAGGAAAAGTAAGACTCTAAAAAAACCTCACTTTCTTACCAATTAGAGCCGAAATCATTTGGAGAGGCTAATAAGGATGATAATTGGATCAAATATATGCCTAAGAATCTAGATTAGAATAAGAACAATATGGCAAGGGAAATTGTTCCAAGGATGGAAGATAGTAGTGTTATTAATACTATGTGGGTGTTATATAATAAACTCACTAACTATGGAAAAGTGGCTCAAAATAAATAATGGATAATGTGAAATTGGAATTCCTAGATCAAATGAATTTATATTTATGATAAATTTATGCCTATAGCCAAGTTAAAAACTATTTGAATTTTCTTGGCTATTTGAGGGAAAATTTAGCTAAAAGTGAACCAAATGGATGTCAAATCTATGTTCCTCAACATGGAGAATAAATTGAGAAAATAAATCGGTTTATTATGGATGAAAATGAGAGAAAGGTTTTCCAGTTAAATAATTCTTTGTATAAGGTAAAGAAATCACTGAGGCACCAGTATTCCAGGTTCGATCAGTACCTAAGAAAGCTATGTTTTTATTGAGGTAGATTTGATCATATCCTCTACATCAAAAAGGAGAATTATCAAAGGATTTTGGTACACATATATGTTGAAGACATAATATTTTAGCGTTGGACAAAGTAAATTAATATTTCTTGTGGATTATATGAGGTACGATATCGAGATATCTATGATTGGTGAGTTAAACATTTTCCTTGGATTGTGGGTGAATCAAGGAAATCATAGAACACTAATTTCTCAATCCAAATAAGAAAATAGGTTCCAAAGTGATTTTAGATCGAATATTCCAAACCAACAAAATACCTGACTGTTATATGGATGAAATTTTCAAAAGTTGATGATTACAGAGAGGTAGATGTCATAGAACATACGTATTAGATGCCTATTACACCTTACAAAAATATGACCCAAAATTATGTTTGATATATTTCAAATCTCACTATACCAATGTTGTCCCAAAGAGAGTCTCATTCTCTCGAGGAAGATGATACATCAATATATCTAAAAGACAATGAATTTTGGCATGTTTTGTTATAGGATAGTGAAACTAGAGGTTTTGGGATACACATATGTGGACATAAAAGGTTTAGTGGATAACTGAGGAAATGTAGGGATATCAATAATCCTGAATTTTGTTTTAATCCCTAGTTTCATTCGACCATTGAATCGTTCGAGCCTTGGATTCAAGAATTGTAATAGTGGACCCTAGATTCCAGCCTAGATTTGAGCTTGGATTTGATAATGATGAGTACAAAAAGAAAGTGGCTTCCATAGAGACCTTTAGATATCGCGAACTAGTTCGCGATGATTAAGGTTCTTAAAATAGATTGGGAAACTTTTATTGGCGCTTCCAAAAAAGCGCCGATAAAGATCCATTTTATCATAGATATGTTAATAAGTATTGATAAAATGAATCGTTATTTGTGATTTTTAGCGCTAATAAATCTCTATCTTTATCAGTGCGAAAATAATGATGATAAAGTATTTATAAACATAATTATAAGTAATTTCTTAAAATATATTTATATAATCATTTTAATATTTAGTAAATAAATATAGTAAATATATTTGTTATAATTTTATAATTATTGAAATATATTACTATTTATTTATAATTATATAAATTATTTTCTAAAATATAATATTTTTATCATTATATATATATAACTATATATATATGTTTAATAAATATATATATAATATAATTATAGTAAATATATTCACTATTTAAATAAATTTATTATAATATTATAATTATTTGAATAAATCTAATTATTTATCTATAATTATATAAATACTTTTTAAAAAATAATATTTATTTATTTGTAATTATAAATGTATAAATATAGTAAACATACATTTATAAAAATATTTATTTATAAATATTTATTTAAAAATATATTTTTAACATTATTAATGAATATTTACTCTTAAGTACATACTTGTTAAAAATGTGTGAAATTGAATTATTAAAAATTAAAACACTTTAACAATATTGAAAAAATATATAAGTTTTTTTAATTGAATAAATATTATTAAAAAACATGGTTATATATTGAGATAAAGATGAATATGTATTTAAAATATTAAAATTGAGTAAAAAAATGTATATAAAATGAATAATTAAAATTTATTAAATTCCCATTAACTTAAAAAATAAAGAATAAAAAATAAATCATATTTAAAATGAATAAATATTAATTAAATTTAATAATATTAAAAATAAAAAAAATTACCCATTCAAAATGTAATTTTTTAAATGAGTCTTATTATAATGAAATTCTAAAATTAATTCTAAAATTTGAATAAATTACTGAAATATTATATGTGTTTATGTATAAGATTTCATTAATTGCATAAATATTTCTCCGTGTGTTGTATATAAACATGTATTAGTCCCACATATGTATGTGAAATCAATATGACACATGGTTGATCTATATTAAATTGAAAAATCAAATTATAGTCAATTATGTCCATTACATGATGTAATTAGTCAGTATTTTTAATTCATATTAATTTTTAATTATTAACCATTATTCACTAAATATATTACTCTTTAATGTAAAAGTATAAATATTTTTTATTATATAAATCATATTTATATACATTCATATATATATATATATTTAATATATACTATTTATTAAAATTATCAATAATTATTTAATTAATAATTTTTTAATTTTTTTTATCAATTTACTTATTTTTAATTTTTAAGTATTTATTTCTTCTTTGACATATATCTATATTTTTAATATATACATTTTGTTACTATTTATTTAATGACACAAATTTTCATGACTATATTTTAGGAAATTATTTGGGAAACTTAGGAGACCACTCGATGAGATGGCATGCGATTTTGAGGCCCAGTGTGGTCAGAATACTTCGTTGAAAAATGTTATGTTTTTAATAGCATGTTTGTGCAACATTCCAGAAAAAGACATATATCTTTCAAATGGGTGCCTAGATCAGAAATATTAGGGCACTGTTGAGCTCAGAATAACGATTTTACCCTAGGTGCGGCCTAACATTGGTCATCAGAAGTTATCTAAAGAAAAATTCACCAAGGACGTAACTGTACATAAAATAATTAAATAAAGTTAATTTATTTTAAAATCCTAATAAATCATGAAAAGAGACTCAAATAAGAAATATGAGATGACTTTTGAGCTCATAATGTGGTATTTTCCCAAGGTTAGGCCTAACATTAGCCGGCACAGGTCAGCTATGGAAAATAGTTTTGGGAAATTTTAATGAATAAAATAAACTTTGAGTTCATTTTACTTTAATGTTATGCTAATGCAGCAATGCTACTTCTTTTAAATAAAGAGATAGGAAGGGACCTAGGTTTAGGCTCATAACCCTAGCAATTTTCTATAGGATCTAGAGATAATCCTTAGAGAATTATCTCTACAGTGAAAAAATAGGGACCAAGGAATGTTCTTTATAGTTTGCAAACAAAAATCAATCCTAGACAGCAAACGATCCATATCCCATGTAAGGCATTTGATTTCTAATTTATTTTCTCTTTTCTTTATTTCCCTGATGAATTATGGTCAATCCACAAATAGATTTATCCACAGTTCAATCATGCTTGTAGGATGGGTTATTATTGCGGGATTATCGGGAGATTAGTTTATCCTTTTCGTTTATCCTTATCAAGAGAACGAATCGAGGCCGACACAAACAAAGTACATGGTTTTTTCTTTAAATTTTTTTGTGCATTCTCTCCCCTGTTCTTGGTGTTCTTCACCACTGGATCCTCAAAATCACGACTTGAATTTCTAGGAGGCTCTGAACACAATCAGACCATCAGATTAGAGGAAAGACGAAACAGAGGCTAGATCATTGTAGCTAGAACATGATGTTTGTACGTGTGATTTGGTTTTAGATATTATAGAATTAGAGGGAGAAAAATAGAATATGGAAGGAAGAGGGCACGATGGTGTGGAACCTCTGGCGCCACATGGGATGCGACAGTGACACGACATGGGATAAAACGAGGTGACAATGTGGGACACGGTGAGGTGGAAGTGTGGGACATGGAAGGTTGGTAATGTGGATAGGTAGCGGTCACTGTTGGAAACTATGTGAGAAGACCGACAAAAAAATGGGTCGGGTTGGGAGAGTAGGTCAGGCCACGTCAACAAGGTGAATCAGGCCCATCCAGAGAAGTCTAGGCCCAGTGGGCCAAATCGAACCCGTCGTGTTGGGCCCCACAGGTCAGGGTGGACTTGGGTCAGACCCGGATGGTAATACCAGGCCAGAATCATCCGTGAGCCATGGTAGAACGATCTACAATGTGGCTGTGGCATTTGGGGTGCAGCCTATACCTGAGGCATCTCAAGATTCCATAGGAAGGTCGACCACAGAGGTCGACCGCCACGGTCGGTCCATGACCTAGTGAACCACCTTCCGAAAATTTCAAATGAGAATAAATTTAAAACCATACTTATATTTGATAAGCTGTATATGGAGTTGGGAACCTTACAACGAGGCAGTATTTTCAAGATATCATAACTGGTTTTTTTGGGAGAGTACATACGACCTAATGGCTTGAGTAGCGAGTCCTCCCAAAATGAGGGTGCTTTGAACAAACATTCTTGTTACTAGCTGTGACCAAGAGACTGCGTGTCTTATAGAGACTATGTGTCATATAGAGACTGTGTGTCTTATAGAGACTATGTTTCATTTAGATACAATGTGTCTTATAAAGACTCTATTTCTTGTTGAGACAATGTGTCTTATTTCATTGAATATATCTAGATGTTCTTGATATATTTTTTGTATATGTATATATTTGTAGAGATAACTATGCATTATTTTGTGGAATTCCATTTTAGTATTCCATAGTGGAATTTTTTCTTGGTATTTACATAGTGTTATTCCTTCTTGGTATTTCATTTTTGGTATTCATTCATGGAATTTTCTTTTGTGGTATTCCTTTATGGTATTCCTTCATGGTATTTCTTTGGTGGTATTCCTTTATGGTTTGAAGGTGTCCTACTGAGTATTGTTTGACTCACCTCAACATAGGTTTTTCCCACACATGTCGTGTCTTGTGCAGAAACTCGACTCTTCGATGGAGTTCCAGGTAGACATAGACTAGGCGATTCCTTGTGAGACTAAATAGGCCAAGGTGTGTTCCAATAGATTCTCCAATGACAGTCCTAGTACCTATTACTTTACAGGTTGGACTTGTGGCTGCAGAATATTTTCTTTTGGTGGTCTTATTTTGGACTTATTTACTATCAAGTACTTTCACTATTGTACTCTGGTTCTGGGATATATTGGTTTGCATGAATTATTTACTTAGTTCTTTTACAATTTCAGAATTTATGGGTTGGAGATGTATCCATGTGTATATGTACTTTGGAAAATTCCTCCACATGTGTTGTATATTCCTACTCAGTGCTAGTAATTATCCCCTGGCCTATTGGACATGGGATTGGGGTAGTCACTACATGGGCCCCTCTAGTATAGGTCGTGACATAGTGGTATCATAGGGAGGTCAATTATACTTTAGGACTGGTAGTCTGTGAGTCTGGTTTGGGGCAACAATGTTAAGTGTTTTGAGGTCGGATTTCAGACCAGAGAATCCATGGTTGGTGCGGTGGCTGGCGTATCCATACACCAAGACTCTGGGCACTGACTTTTCAACTCGGTACATGAAAACATTGGCTATAGAAAAAATAATGGTACATGCATCACATAAAAATGGGTTGGGTCTTCCATTTCCTCCGTGAGTCATCTATATAGATATACTCTATTAACCATTTTATAACCTAATTTACTACAGGATGCCTTAATGCAAATTTCTATATAGAATTTCGTTGCATTATCATGGGGATGGTAAACCTGTCGATGAGGAATCTGTACAAGAGAATGTACTGAAGATAACACCTCTTGGGGGTTTACTAGATATAAAACCACCCATAGAGTAGTAGATACTACCATCACTACCCTATGAGGATGCATGCATACTAATAATGTCACATGAATTTTAGAGGTAGCGACCTCCCAGGTTTCGGGGTGAGCCAGACCCCTAAGCATTTAAGGATTGGTTAGAGGCATTTATGTAACACCCCGAGATTTTATGAAAAATATTCTTTTTAATTTCATTAATGTCTTCTTTTATACGCTACACCAAAAGGAGCTTTCACAATACACATCTCTGACCTGGCTTGAATTACACGCAATCGCGACCTTCCACGATAGCGTGTGTTGTACGCAACACCATGTTTTTCTAAACAACGATATGCTATTAAGATATTATTAAAACTAGCCGTTATGAATAGTAATAACCACTTTTTGAAATTTTGTAAATTTTATTTTTCAAAATGGACTTCATTTATGGATTCAGAATATTGAAATTAGCTTAGGGGTAAATTTTGGTGATTTTCGGATAACTTTCATATTTTGATGAATAGTGAAAATTACTAAATTTTAATTAAAAACAAATTTTTCAATTGAAATAATTAATAGTGATAAATTATTAATTTGAGTGTTTTTAAATTATATTTAGAATATATTTTTACAATTTAATACAATTTTGGTCATTGGATGTAATTTCACATTTAAACCAGTTATAAACAAGTGTCAATCTTTTGATAGTTATTATCTTTTAAAAACACGCCTTTTGTTTTGATGACGGGAATTAATTTTTAAATTAATTAATGCAACTGATATGTTTTGAATTTGGTAAAATAGAAATCATTTTTGAGTTCATAATATCAAATATAGCTTAGGCCTAATTTTTGGTATTTTTCTGAAAACTTTCAATTTTTGATGAATAGTGAAACCAATAAGTGGTAGTTAAAAAAACTGAATTTTTCATAAAACATAATTTTACCACTTCTGTGAGTGGAATTTCAAAAATCCGAGAGACACGGTTGATGTCAGTAAGTAAAATGTGGTTCAATGAGATGAAAATAATTTTTGGTGAATAATAACTTTTTACTTTTATTTACCACGGTTAAAAGTAAATAGGGTAATTAAGGGTAAACATGATATTATTATTATCCTAACACTTGTCCTAATTCTATTAGATAAGTGTAATTCGACCAAAAAAAAACTTAGGAATAAAATATGACCATTTAGGTCCACTTGAATTAGATTAGGACATTTATTATTATTTAATTCAAAGAAGAGTTAAAAGAGTTAAAATCAAAGTTTATTTAATAAAACATTTTTAATATAGGGTTATACATAGGATAAATTCGACTATAAATATTCATTAGAAAGATAAAAATATTTACTATATAATGGTATTTTATTTGTAATTTTTAGACATTAAATAAGTTAATTTATTTATGATACAACGATGATGCAGTAATTATCTTATTAATGAAATATTGACATAATTGATGTTATAAATACCCAAATAAATATAATTTGAGACGTTTTATGAATTCCAATAATTTTCTAGGTTAATATGACATGTTAGTATTGATTTAATTAACTTTTTTCTAACTTAACATTCTGTTATTAGTTTCAAAAAAATAAATTACTAAATAGTTTCAAAATTGACATAAAATAGTTTTTAAAACAAATATTATATTATTAATTGTTATTTTATTCTTAAAAATCTAAGGTTCGGACAAATGACTTATATAAAGTTATATATATTAATAATAAACAATTCGGGGTTCTTTTGGCTTCTTATAGTAAGTTTATTAACCTTATAGTGTAAGAACACAAGAAGACACAGTAAAAGTAAAATTATTTAACTTAATGTTAAATCTAAATGATAAGGTTAAAATAGGAACCTAAACTTGTATAAATTATATTGGATGAGAGGATTGCTACCCATCCCCACCTTAGAATCGAAATAAATCAATTTGTAGCTATTTAAAACCGAACTTGACTTTATAATAAAATAATATTTTTAGTTATTCCAAAGGTGCCCCTCTCCTCCCTTATAAAACGGCACCTCCTCCCTCTCTTCCTCACACAACTTTGAGCCTTCATGCTCGGCCAACCCCTACCAAATTCTCTTCTCCACTTCCCTAGAAACATCCTAGAGGTTCTGGTCTTCCTCAAAGACCAATATTTGTTCCCTAAGAGGAGGTCTCAAAGAGGCGCTTCAAAGAAGAGGTAATTTCCGTTACCGATTCTTTCACCTTTATTTCTTCTTCCACTTATTCTTCTTAGGTTGTTTCATTATGAAGTAATAACATCAGTATAAATAATATACTGATATTTTATTATAGGTATGAAACAATCCTAATTCACCATCTATCCATCCTACGGAAAACGAAATCACCGCGCGTGCGTACGTACGGAATACCGTCTCCATGCCGTGGTGTAATCTGTTTTTCCACCAACACCTTACATGGATGGGTATTATGGTGTAAAGAATAACTATACATAGTTATTATAACATCATAATTATTCTGATATATTTTATCATCCAATACAATTCAATTCAATAATTATGGAAATGATATCATCGCTCGTGCGTACGTACGGACTACCGTCTCCACGACGCGATGAGATTCATTCTCCATGTTAACCATTTAAGAATGATTACAAAGTATATATAAGCAATAATAATGAAATATAAGACATTATAAAGATACTGTATTTATGTGTATATATATGTATGTCATCTACTTAATTCCACTCAATTCAATAAGGAAACGAAAACAGCATTCATGCGTACGTACGACCTATCGTCTCCATGAATGGTGTATTTCTTTCCATTTATCGATCCATTATATATATGTATATTCTGAATATATATATATAAATCATGTTTTATATTATGTAATTAAGTAATCATGATCTAAGTAATCATATGAATAATTACAAGTCAAAACACGGACGACAAATGAAACAATTTTACCCAAAACGCTCTTTAACATGGAATTTACAAAAGAACGGGTAATATAAAGTCATAAGTGAACCATATATGATATAATAATAATGAATATGATTCTGTAATAAGTAAATGACATTATTTAAATCATTATACAGGAGGTTCGGACACTTACGAAGCAAATCGG
Organism: Viscum album; assembly: GCA_963277665.1. Classification (NCBI taxonomy): domain Eukaryota; kingdom Viridiplantae; phylum Streptophyta; class Magnoliopsida; order Santalales; family Viscaceae; genus Viscum; species Viscum album. The sequence goes on along the minus strand of OY728136.1, from coordinate 344,246,604 downwards.
ACCTAAGGTAAGGGAAATATCACAATCTCATTTTTATCCGAGATTGTTTATACTTTGGTATTTACTGGGGTGTATTTTATCATCCACATCCATGATTCCTCAATATGTAATATTATTTCCATCCACCTACAATTTTTTAAATCCAATTTTACCCTTCGATGAGTTTTTAGTAAAATATATGAAAGGACTATTTTTTCATTTTTCGTACGAGGTACTTTTTGACTTTTCCGACAAAGGTACGAATAATGTTTTTTTAACTTATACGACATGAATGGATTTTTAAAACATTATTTCCAAGAAGCTTCCTTTACAAGTTTTCAAGTTTATTTTTAATCAACTTCTTTTAGTTTAAAATTGTATGACATGTTAAGATAGGAAAAGTGTGTTTGAAGTAGAAAGGATATTTTCCTCAAGAATGAAGTTCAAGTGTTTTATCAAAATTATTTTCCATCTAAGATAATAAAGGGTTCTGTTTTTATCCCTATTATTACATTGATTTGATTATGTTGTGATGAAATTATTTTTATGGATTCCTTTATCCTATATGAATTGCTTTATGATGTCATGATGTTTGAGATTCCCATTTTTATTACATGGGTTATGCAATGATGTATGATTTATGATTTTGTGGCACACATAAGAATGGTGTCATTATGAGATGGGTGGGACCCATATCTCCCTTCAATGCATTGGGTAAAGATTTTATATCTCATGAGATAGAAATGGCTGGAACGGTAGGTTATACCGGTTCAGTGAAACAGGACTTAAACGAGGGTGACTTGGTTCAGAAAGGGACTTTGTCCACTAAGATAGTCTTGGCAATGAGTCTTGACTAACAAGAAATGATTCTATATGATTATGTGTGCATGCCACAAAGTTTAATGTTTTAAGTTATGATTATTGTGATTACATTTCACTGCCATGAGTTATCCCAGATTATGAAATTATGATCTCTTTTACAGGTTAAGATTTCCAAAAGTTATGTTCTTATGTATATGATGTGATTGATATTTCTTTTTTTTACCCTTACTGAGCATTTGAGCTCACCATTTTATGTTTACTTTTCCCCGGGATATAAAGAAATGTTTTAGTTATAAAAAAAAGAAGATCTTTATGGGAGATGTTGAAGATCTTTCACCAGGATTAGAAGATTATATTCCGAGTTTCCAAAGACACTAAACTATTACGATCCTTGTGTGTGTTTTTTTGTTATGTACTAAGTATTCCGAAAATGTAATGTAATGTCAATGTACGTCAAGATTCGGGTCTCTACAATTTACCTGTGTCTTCCATCATGCAAGGACGCCATATGACTAGATGACAATAGTTGTAATGACTCCTTTTTAGGGATATTTGGGGCGATGGTAGAGCTTAGTGACCGAGAAACACGATGATATAACTATATCTTGTATAGGCTTGGTGCATCTCTTCATAGAAGAGTTCCTTTCGACCACATTGCAGTCACTGAGAATACAAGAGCTTCTATATCTGCAGCAGAGTAGTCAGACTGTAGCGAAGTATTCAGTGAGATTTACCAATCTTTCATTCTACTCCATGGATATGATACGAGACCTGTTCTTCAATGCTCATACATTCAAGAAGGGTTTACGCTGGGAGACCAGGGAATCCGTTATTTTCCTTATCATTCCCACTTATGATAGTGTACTTGAGCGAGCCCTACTAGTGCAGTGATTTCTAGAAGTGTAGGCACCAATAGTGGGAGTTACCAGTTGGCCCTAGGTAGTTGAGACCTCTGATGTAGGTTGCTGAAGGTAGTCATACAGACCTAATCACATCAGGTTCTTTGAGAAATGATCCCAAGACACATATACCAGTGGTGGAGTGATCCCATGGTAGTTTGAGTCAGCTAAGTGTCAGGTTGTTTTACTCATGCGGCGGTCAGGGATATCAAGCATAATATATCGCAACCCGTCATATGGCCGATTAAGATAGGGTGTAGGGTCCACTGAGGAAGAGGTGGAGCTAGGATCATGGTGGTCCATAGGGATGTGGATGTGGAAGGGGAGCTAGAAGGGTGGTAGGATGTGGTCAAAGGTTCAAGATATTACCACCACCACCCTAGGTGGTCCACGGCTGGCTCAAGAAGCTGGTGGAAAATAATGAAGCAAGATACTGGCAATGAATACTTATGACCCTAAGGCTCCTGGGATGATTAGAGGTATGATATGTGTCTTTTCCACCTTAGATTCTATTTTGATAGACATAGGTTTCAGTCATTCTTTTATTTCCACGAACTTTGTTTGAGACTCGATGATTCTTGTTGAACCATTGACTCAACCATAATACTTATAGACTCTTATGGGAGGAGATTTGATGATCACAACCTGGTGTCAATAATGTGACTTTACTCTTGGAGGTGATAGTTTTAGTTGGGATCTCTTGGTAGCAACATTGATACCTTACGACGTCATTCTTAGTATGGAATTGTTATCCACAGTTAATGGCCAGATTGAAAATTTTTTATGCAAAGTGAAGTGTGTCCATAGTGACGATACTAGGATTTCCATTTTTGGTGAAAATGAAATATAGACATTTCTGGATGGACTCACACATAAGAGTGTGAAAATGATCACTCATCATTTGGCTAGCATGACCCTCGGTGTAGTGGATTATTTGAGTCAAAAATTTCTCACAGTGGTGGTAGAGTATGAGGACATATTTTTAGAGGATATTATAGGATTACCTCCCCACAGTTAGGTATAATTATAAATTGAAATATACCCCAAGATGACACTAATATCTACACCTGCATATTGGATGTCTCCCAAAGAGCTTTGTGAACTGAGGGTGTAGTTGGAGGACTTACAGAGGATGAGATTCGTGAGACCCAGTGTTTCACCCTAGGCAGCCCCAATTTTGTTTTCCCAGAAGGCACACGAGAGATTGAGGTTTTTTGTGGACATCCGACGCATGAACCAGGTGGCTGAGAAGAATAAGTATCCACTATCGAGGATCTATGACCTATTTTATTAGTTGAAAGGCATGCAATGGTTCTTGAAGATTGACCTTGGACCTGTCTATCACCAGCTATGAGTAAACAATGAGGATATACCGAAGACGACCTTAAGATGTCATTATGACCACTATGAGTACTCAGTGATTCCATTTGGCATGAAAAGATCCCCAGAATGTTTTGTGGGACTCATTAACTAGATCTTTTAGCATTACTTAGTCTGGTTCTTGGTGGTCTTCATTGATGAATTCCTACTGTTATTGGAGTTCAAAGAGGATCATCCGAGACACTTGATGATGGTCCTGGACACACTTCGTGGGCACCAGCTTTACGGGAAGATCTTAAAGTGTCATTTCTAGATTTGGGAGGTCTATTTTAGGGGACATGTCATTTTAGAGGCTAGAGTTTCAGTGAAGCCAACAAATATTTTCATGGTGCTTGCTTGGGATCCACCAAATAGTGTTACCATGGTACAGATTTTACTTGGTTTGAATGGGTACCTTCAGAGGTTTGTTCCATAAATCTTCATAGTGGTAGCATTCATAACATATTTAACATGAAAGATATAACATTTCATGTGGATGAAGACGTTCTATGAGAGTTTTCAACAGTTGAGTCAGATATTGATGAGTGCTCCCATCATAGGATTTACAAAGGGTGGTACCAAGTATATAGTGTTCTACCATGCATAAAGAACTAAGATTGGTTGTGTCATGATATAAGGTAATGCAGTTATTTCCTATAGTTCATGCCATCTGAAACCACATGAGAATAACTTCAAAACCCATGATCTCAAGTTTCTAGTGGTAGTCTTCTCTTTGAATATGTGGAAACACAACCTGATGGGTGAGTAGTTTTTCATCTACTCTGACCACAAGAGTCTCAAGTATATCTTCTCTTAGAAGGATGTGAACTTGAGATAGAAGCAATGGATAGAGTTCCTCCATGACTATAAATTTGATATTTCCTATACTAATGGGAAGGGAAACATGGTGGAAGATGCTATTAGTAGGAGATGCAGTTCGTCGTGGATGAACAAGGAAATAGAGTAGTTGGCCTCATTACAGATATCACTTTTGGATGGGGATGGAGAAGCTTACCTCCAATAGATGGTTGTTACCCCTACACTCTTACAATGATCTTGGGAGGCATATCTTGTGGATACCTATTGTCAGAATTTTCATGCTCAGATGTCTACAGGGGATTCCCCTGATAAATATTTTAAAGGGGGAGAACATTGTTCATTTTAGAGGGAACACAATAGTACAAGTGGCATTATAGGATGAGGTTTTGTGGGAGTTCCATGCATCTTCTTTGAAGGTACATCTAGGTGTGATGAATATATATGAGGACCTCCGACATTGGTTTTTTTGGAAAATGATGAATAAGTGAGTTACAAAGTTTGTTTCTCACTACCTCACTTGTCAGCAGGTGAAGGTCGAGCACTAGGTTCTAGTGGGTTTGACTAAACCCCTTGAGGTGCCAGAATGGATGTGGGATGGGATATCGATGAAATCTTGGATAGGTTTAACATGTATATCCAGGGGAAGCAACACCATCTAGGTGATCATTTAACGACTGACCATGTTGGCCCACTTCTTAGCTATTTAGGAGAAAAGTTTAATACAGGGCTTGAGATGCCTCTACGTGCTAGAGATTGTTCGACTGCATGGAGTTCCATTGATGATATTCTTAGATTGTGATGCTTTCTTAAAATCTTGGTTGTGGAAGTAATTGCATGAGGTTTATGGGATTTTTTAATTCTTGAGAAGAATATTTTAACCACACATGGATGACTAGATAGAGTAGACCATATAGTTTCTGGAGGACATAGTATGAGCTTGCATGTTAGATTTTTGGTACAGTTTGGAGGACCACCTACCCATGGAGGAGTTTTAATACAACAAAATCTACCATTCCACTATCATCATGACACCATTTGAGGCCTTTTATGGGTGACCCTATAGGTTTCCACTTTTCTGGATATACCAAGGAGAGTATATGATAATGATCCCGTAGTTGGTGCAGGTGATTATAAAGAAGGTGGAGATCATCCAGGTGTGGATGATGACAACACAGAGCCATCACAAGTATTATGCTAATAGATGATGAAGGCCTTTAGAGTTCAAGGAAGGATAAAATGTGTTCCTTCGGATCTCACAAAAATGTGGATTATAGTGATTTTCCAGGGAAGAAAGCTATCTTCAAAGTTCATCATACCTTTCCTGATACTATGTAGAGTAGGTGAGGTGGCATACTTCTTGGCTCTACCTCCACAGTTAGAGTGCGTGCGCGATGTCTTCCACATGTCGTATCTGAGGAGGTACATGCATGATCTATTACAGGTTATTTACTGGGGCGAGCTTGACATCAACTATGGGGTGACTTTTGGTGAGTACCTAGTGGATATCGAGTATCAATAGGAGAGGATTCTTCGTGGGTGGTTGATTCCTTTGGTGTGTGTCCGGTGGCACCATGGGAATTTCAAGGAGAGCACATGGGAGTGGGAGGATCATATTAATGCTCAGTGTCCTCATTTGTTTGAGTAGCCCTCGTTTTGGTTATTTAGGTGCCTAAATACCCTGGGTGGGGAGAATGTAACAATTCACATTTTTTAGAATTTATTTTTAGAAATTATCTTAGAAAAATGCGAGACTAGGTGCTGAGAAGGTGTGTGATTCTGAGGCCTGATGTTCCCAGAACAATTCGTTGAAAAATGTAATGTTTTGAATATAAAAGAGACACAAATTTCATGAAATAGTGGAATATCATTTAAAAGGTTGACCAGATAAGAAATCTAAGTGCACCATGGAGCTTAAAATGATAGCTTTACTCAAGGTGTGGACTAACTTTGGTCGGCATATGTCATCTGAAGAAAAAGTCACCATGGAAATAATTGTAAATAAAACAATTAAATAAAATAATTTTATTTCAAAATCCTAGTAACTCATTAACATAGACTCAGATTGTAAATCCAAGACAACCATTGTGTTTATAATTTAGTGGTTTTTCTAGGCGTTTCCTAATATCGGACGACATGAGTCAACTGTGAAAAATAGTTTTTGGACATTTTAATGAATAAAATAAACTGTGATTTTACATTATTTTAACATTACTTTGACACAATGAAATTTTTCTTTCAAATGAAGATCTAATAAGGGACCCAAGGTTAGACTCATAACCTTGGAAATTCCCTAGAGGCTCTAGAGAGAATCCTTAGAGAATTCTCTCGGTAGCGATGAAAAACAATGGGATCGAAGATCGTTTTTGATGGATTGCAATTGATTATAAATCCTTGACAGTGAATGATCCATATACTAGGTAGGGAATTTTATTTCTAATTTCTTTTCCTCATTCTTTACTTCCATGATGAACACGGGTCAATCTATAAATGATTGATCCGTAGATCGATCGTCATTGCGGGATGGGTTATTATTATAGGATTATCGGGAGATTAATTTATTCTATTCATTTATCCTTCTAACAAGAATGAATTGAGGTTGACACAAAAAAGGACAAAGTTTTTCATTCAAGAGTTCTTGTGATTTTTCTCCCCCATTATTAGAGTTCTTCGTCATTTGATCCTCACGATGGATGATCGACTTACTATGAGGATCTGAACGTGATCAGAACCCCAGATTAGAGGCATGAATAAATAGAGGCTAGATAAGTGCAACTTGGGACCAAGTATTATAGAGATGTTTTTATTTCTGATATTAGAGAATTATAGAAAGAACGAAGGATAATATAAAGAAGGGGGCTAGTGGTCAGTGGTCGCATGATGCGGGGGGGGGGGGGGGGGGACTGGTGGGGAGTGGACTGACATGGAAATTAGCCAGGTTGGGAAAATGGGTCAGGTCAGGATGAGGTGGTCTTGGAACAACCCGAGTGGGATGGGTCAAACGGGAAGACCATTTCAAACCCGACGGGTTAGTTCAGACCTTGTGGGTTGGGGCAGACCCGGGTAGTTAGATCAGGGCACGATTGACTAAGCAGTTGTGCGACCATGACTGTTGGGGTATGGTTGACCACTATAGTAGTTCAAACTACCATGGGGTGGTCTACCATGGGGGTGACTGGACCTGGTGTTCGACCGCCACCATTGGGGGACTGACCGCACGGTCGGTCCACAACCTAGTGAACCCCCTTCTTAAATTTTTAAAAATCCATAACTTCCAAATTGGACATCCATTTGACACGCCATATATGGAATTGAGACCCTATTGATGAGGATATATTTTTAAGATATCATAAGTGGGTTTTTTTGGGAGGGATAAAACAACCTATTTTTTTGAAAAGTGAGTCCCACTAGAATGAGTTAAATTCAAGAAAAGATTTTTGTGGCTGGATGTGACCTAGAGACCGTGTGTATTATAGAGAAAGTGTATCATATGAAGACTGTGTGTCTTATAATGGCTATATGTCTTATAGGGAATATGTGTATTGTTGAGACTCTATGTATTATTAGATTGAATAAATCTATATGTTCTTGATATATTTTTTTAGAACTATATTTGTGTAGATTTGACTATGCATTATTTTGTGGCATTCCTTGGTGGTATACCTTCGCGGTATTTCCTTGATGGAATTCCTTCATTGTATTTATTTAATGGTATTACTTGATGGTATTTCCTTTATGGTATTCGTTCATCATATTTCCTTTTTGGTATTATTTTGAGGTATTCCTTCATGGTATTTCATTTGTGGTTTTGAGGTTTCTACTTATTATAATTTTACTCAGCCCTGCATGGGCTTTGCCCTCACGTGGCATGTCCTGTGCAGACAATTGAATATTTGACAGAGTTCCAAGAAGAACAGGACCAGGTGGGGCCTTGTGATACCAGACATGCCGAGGTGTGTTCCAGCAGCTTCTCCAATGAAAGTCCCAATACCTCTTACTTTATAGGATGGACTTGTGATTTGAGACTCTTTCCTTATGGTGGGATATTTTTGGACCTATTTTCATTCCAGTACATTTTCTGTTATACTCTGGCTGTGGGATATAGTGGTTTTTGTGATGTTTTTACTATTATTTTTAAATTTTAGAATTTTTGGCTTGGAGATGTGTGCATGCATATATGTACTAAGGGAAATGCCTCTTATTTGTGGGATATTCCTACTTGTTTCTAGTCACCAGCCCTTGGCCTACTGGTGGAGGTCTTGAGAATGTCATGGAATAGTCCCCTATGAGAATAGTTAGGATAACTTATAATTTATATATAGTATAATGAGTTTTTTGATTTTTATAAATAATTATTTAATTAATAATATTTTAATTTTTTTAATAAACTCATTTGTATTTTATATTTATTTAATGATATCATTTTTGGACCTTTATCAACACTAAAAACCTACTAATAAAGGATCCCTTTATTGTTTATCAAAATAAAGCGCTGATAAGGTGTATCTTTTATTAGCACTAAAAATAAAGTGCTGATAAAGGGAACCCTTTATAATCTCTAAAAAAGCACTAATAAAAGGAATCATTTTTAGAGCTTGTTTCAACACTGTTAAGGGTATCATTTCTTTGTTTTTTTGCAATAAGTGATAAAGGATATCACTCTTAAAGGCCTATTTTGTAGTATTGTTAATTAATAGAAAATATGCCTTATCAAATATCCACATTGAATAAAGAATAAATATTTATCATTATTTCCCCATATATTTAGAAAAATTTCAAATAAAACACCATATGTAAAAATTATATATGGTTTTGGTAATAAACATATCCATGCCAAATGATATGTATAATTAGGGTAATTTTAATATCTAATGACTATAGGTAATTTAATTTTCCAACGGGACTAAAAAAGGAGTCAAAGAAGTGAATATCAATACTATCCTTTTCCAAATCAATCAAAAACCATCCAAAAAAAGAATATGGATGTTATAAATATAACATATCCTAAGTAGAGTAAAAATAAAGGTTTTTTGTCCTTGATGAATATACATATTATAATAATATGTTTCAAAAATATTCATGAGGAAAATATCTTTTTTATTTTGAAAAATATTTTAAAAATACTTTTTTTTGAAAATCACATCTCAAAAACATTTTGTTTAAAAAATAAACCTTTTAATCTTTCAAAGGAAGTTTACAATAAATGAAAGTGAAAAAATCCATACAAGTCATAAATTTAAAAAGAAACTTCCTTTTTTATTGTAAAAAGGGTACACAAATACCTTGTTTGAAAACAGAAGAGAAGATTATTTGAAAACATTTGTAAAAGACAAAAGGGTGAAAGATTATTTAAAAATTGATTTAATAAATTCTGAAAATATTTTTGAATTTTTTTAGGAAAAATAATTTTTAGAAGAAAACATGTTCTACACCTAAATAAGGAAATTAATTTGGGTTTTCTTAAAAACATTTTTAGTAAAAAAGAGTAGAAAATGGTACTATAACATAAAATAATTCATAAATAAGTAGTGGAGAATAAAGTTAAAGGTTTTATTGAAATTTTTTTATAAAAATTTCTTTAATAGAATTTCAATAATAAGAAATATCAATTGGAATGAGATTGTGAAATAAACCCTCAAAATGGTCATAATATTAAAGCGAGAATTAATCAATGAATTTATTATGTGTATAAATTATAAATCCACATAAAATGTGGAAATACTTTAACATTTATTCAAATTCATTGATTAATTAGGGAAAAGGGTGTATGCCTCACAAAAATAAAAGTGAGACAAGAATCCCTTACCTTACATTTTCTTTTGGGAAAAATTACTTTATCGTCATGGTTAAAGGTTTTACACATGTCAATAACTTATGAAATAAATATAATTATTTTTATAATAACATATATGATCATATTTTAATATCTTTTTACACGTTTTTTAACAACCTTTCATTATGTTCACAATTTCGGGTCTTAATTGCATTATTTTTTGAGTATATTTTGACTTGTTACTTGTTGTTCAGGTTAATTAGATCCTGATTTAATCATATTAAAATATGAAATAAATTATTTAAATATAATATATATTTAGAATATATATATTTAGAATAATCCATGAAATTTTGAGATCGGAAATTTAATACACCGTTCAAGGAGACGGTTGGCCTTACGTACGCATGAACGCTACTTCCGATTATTTGTCATGTTAAAAGAATAAAAAGTAAATCATATATATATATATATATATTAATTCCAGTTTCATATATATGTCATATGTATCAAATATTTTTATTAAAATAATCCTTAATACATTCCATTTGTAATGTGAATGTATTACATCACTTTGAGGAGTCGGTAGTCCACACGTCCACAAATGATATCATCTTTTTTACACAAAATAAAAAGCATTATGTTATGTGTTATATTAAAATTAAATAAGTATGAATAAAATAGAAATAAAACATATATAATAAAAAACACAGTTAATATCATAATTTCCTACCATGATAGTTGGTAAAAGAAAAATGAACGACATCATTCCACGTGGTGGTAGTTTTCCATATATGAACCATAAGTTTTCCAGCCATTTGAGGGATGAATTTGTATGTGTAGGTAAAAAAAATAACATAAAAACATATAATTATATTGAGTATAATTATTCTATTATATAATCATGTAATAATAATAAATCTAGTGGTGGAGAAACAAATAGAACATAAATGCACATTGAATAATGTTTCCACGTTTTCAGGAAACTCGTTTTAGTTTATAATAAATGACCACCTTGGTTGGATTTATACCCAATATTAGGCTTATATATTGATGGGTGAGACTTTGATAGACTATGTAATAATTTTTTTGTGATCCAAAAGGTTTTATAGTTTTGAATAAGTGGGATGTGTGAGTAGCTTTTTATAGTGGGGGAGGAGTGGAATTCTTGCAAATATGAAAAGGTAAACACTATTAAGAGTTCTCACATACATAATGTTCCCGAAATAATGGAAAAAATTTGATAAACGTTATTATATGGTGTAAATATTTCCATAAAATGTATTTTGGACAAGTTTCTATGTCATTCCCCCCCTTAATTTTTATGTTTAGTCCCTTATTAAGCCTATTTTTCTCTTAATCATTATAATTACTTTTAATTACTTTCACAAATATTTTTTGGTCAAAAACAATGTTGAAGTTATTATAAATTATAAATTATTCAGATTAAAAATATTGAATATATTTTTTTCTAACTTATAATAATAGAAGTGGTAGAAATTAATTTAAATTTAATCCAACATTGGGATGAGAAAGCTGTTTTTTAATGTAAAAATGTTCAAATGTTTGGGATGTGTTTATATGTATTTTCAATGAGAAATATATCAAAATTAAATTAATTGAATTAATTGAATTAATTTATGTATTTTTGATAAAAATAAAATTTAAAACAAATAAAAAAATATAATTTAACCTTATTAATAAATAATATGAAAAAATAGTTTTGAATTAAAATTTATTATTTTCACTATTCATCAAAAAAAAATATATTTCATAATAAAAACATTACCATAAGATAATTTTTATGTTAGTATTTGAAAAATGATGTTTATTTTCAAACTATATAATTTACAAAGGGGACAAAAATTTTATTTAAAATAGGTTCTCCATTAAAAGGTGATAAATCTTCCTTTAGAAAAATACAATTTTTAGCATAAAACTATATTTATTCTTATCTTATTCCTATAAAATATATTTAAGGAATATAAAGAATGGTATATTTAATTTATAAAATATATATTTCATTAATATCATTCACAAATTGTATTTAATTTAAAATTTTAAGAAAAAAGACCTTTTAGAGCATAAAATATAAATAGTTCTTTTATATTAAATTGTTTAATATTTTTGTTTATACTTAATTTGTAACCAATGAATTCATATTAATTTTTTTAAACATATATTATAATAAGTTAGTGAAATATATTCAGAACCATCAATTTAACAACTAGGTGGTATCTTAATATGTTAATCAATAATGTTTTGATAATATAAAATTGTTCGGTAAAACTTGGTCATGCGTGTAGCCCAAGATATCGAAGAAACTCATTGTTGCATGATCTGAAAGATTAATTGGTATTGATTGAATTTAAATCTATATAATATATTTAAACAATTATACATAACATAAATTATAGAGAGTTTATATTCTTTTCTACATTTGGGTTTTCATGTCATACATGCGATCAAATAAAAGTTACATTTTTTAAAATTTCTAGGGTGTTATAGATAAATGGGAAATACATATATTCGATCGGATGGTTATCATACCATAAAATATGTTATACAAAAAAATATAAATGAGTGATAAATAATGTCCATAAATATGAATTATATGATACAAAATGTATTGTTGGCAACAACAGTTGATGGAATTTAGTGCATAAATACTATCACAAATAATAGAAATTAACAGAATATAATAAAATAAAAAATCAATTGAAATTTATAAATAAAATCACAAGATTTAAAATTAATAAAAATTAATTTTACAAGGAATAATTTTATTATTTCTACTATAATAATTTTATTGTTATAAAAATGTAATAAGTAATAAAAACTACAAGCAATTAAAATATACGGTGACTTTTAGGAGTAGTTTTCCATAGTTCTACTAGTTCTATTCAAAATAATAAAGTGGATATAGTTAAAATCACATTTATTTTATTTAAAAATCATAAAGGGTTGAATGATAATTATAATTTTAATGTTATATATTACATGATAAAATTAACGTAATTTACAATATATTATATTTATAAGATATTATATATAGATAAAAAGGTATAAAATAATATATAAATAAACATTCAAAAAATTAATATAAAATAATTTCAAAAAATACCAATTGTACTTATTAAAAATCACTTGTAATCATTCAAAACAATTTAGAAATCAGATTAATGTGTGGTTTGTTTCAGTATGTAAAAAATAAATAAAAAACAATTTTCCTAATGCCTCATAACAATATTATATTGTTTGTTTGATTATTATTTTATTCAAAAAAATTTATAAAACATAAATGATTATAAATTCAAAAAACTAATAATATATCATTAATGTCATATCACAAGTTAAAATTAAATATGGTTTTTCCTATATGTAATAGATTATTTGATAATAATTATCTTATTTTTTTTCAATAACCAATGTTCATTTACCCAGTTATGATTTTTTGATACATATTTATAAAATTTAAAAACTTTTCATAATAAAAATTCATGTTTTATCATTCTAAAAAAATAAAATGTTGAATTATTTTGAATTTTTTCCTACATGATAGAAATTAATCAATGATCATTTTCATACATTTTAATGATAATATGATTTTTAAATGATTTTGATTATTTAAAAACATTTATAGAATATAAAAATAAACTTTAAATCATTTTAGTCACACCACATATCAAATAAATTACATTTACTTTCATACAGATCTCAAATGAATCAAAGAACACTTTCTCTATGTTTTATAACAAATTTAGCTTTTTATAATTAGTTATTATTTCTTTATATACTTTTAAAATTAAAAATATACTTTTTTTCTTTTCAAAAAACATTTTATGGTGGATAGATGTTCGATTTTTTATATAGATCAGAAATGAATCTGTGGGAATGAATTGAAAATATTTGAAAAAATTTAAGATTTTTTGGTTGGTTTTTTTACATCTTATCTACTCTATATTGTAATATTTTCAGGGATAAAATCAAATAAATGTTGTGTTAAGGGGATATCATTCCATTTTAGTTATAAAAAAAATAGAAAATGTTTATAGTAAAGAGAATTTTAAACGGAATGTGGTTTTTCATCCTGGTAATGGAATAAAATGGGAATATATATTTTTTATTTTAAACCATGAAATGATAAAGGCTATATGGAACTTGGAATTATTATTTTAAAGTGGAATTTTTGGTTGAAAGAATAATTTTGGGGAAGATATGATAAATTATTTTAATGATTTTTTGGGGAATATAATATAACCATGATCCCTCTATTAGATATCATTACTAATTTTTTTCTCAACTTTTGATTAAAATTTTTATACTTCTTTGGTGGTGGGTTTGTATAAAAATACTTCATAAATTTTTTGAAATTTTTTGACTGTGTTTAAACTAGTGGTATCAGTTGATGATTTTTTTGAATAAAATATCTACAATTATATTGAGTCAATATATGTATTTCTTCTCATACTTTTTAATATCTTAATGGAATCATATAAATTTTTATTTGTAATATTTATTTTCTTTTCAAGTATAAAAATTTTTAGATAGTTCTGTAGGTATATTGATTTTAGTTTTACTAGATAGAGGAAATGTATTTTTTTTGGATGGATATTTGATAAATATAATGTAAAATGACTTGAAAATTCTATTGGATGAAAAAGTATAGTCTTTTTAATGGATACATAAAAATTATATTGGATATAGACTAGAAAATTCTATCAGATGGAAACTTAAAGTGTTCTTAAGATAAAGACTTACAAAGGTCATCATATGTATATTTTTAAAGTCTATAAAATGGAAACATACAATATTCACTATATGAATATGTAAAAAGTAAATCAGATAGAAATATTATTTTTCTACTAGATAAACATCATATAAATCATTCTAATAGTTCAAGTCTTTATGATCATTTTAAAAAGTTATTTTGAGATGAACTCATTGAGAGAAGGATATGCTTCTCTGATACCACTAAAAATTACCCAAAGAAGTGTGATATCTAATCATTGTATAGTTTTTATAGTTATATCTATTAATATGACCAAATACTATTAGAGATGAAAGAGACTAAATATATATGATCTAAATCCTATATTTAAATTTTTTATTATATTTGTATAGTTTACAGTTTATATTGTAATATTTTTTGAACTACATATAGTATATATTTTGTGAGGATTTCATTATAAATTACATAAGGTTTTTTCCATTGTAGTTTCTATTTATTCGATCATGTGATCGATGGATCCTAGGTATTGGGAGAAAAAAGTTTGTCCAATTAGTTTGATTGAGGTATCTTAAAGATAATGACACAAATCTTATTCTAATATGATGGATTGAGGGTTTCAAAGGTTTTAATGACAGACCTTTAAATAGGTTTAAAATCAGGGATACCTAATGTCTGTTTTATAGACTTCCTTATAAATTTGGATGAATGTGAAGACATTACTTAGTTGAGGATTTGTGCGTTTTATTGTTATATTTTTATAAATAATTTATTCTACATTATTATTCTTTTCTGTATACTTTTTATATTTTTTCTATGCAATTTTATACAATGTTTATATTGTGTTGTCTTACTTGTTTCATACTGTAATGTTATAATGTATTTAAGAACATCTATTTTCCTAATGTACATTCTTACAAACAAGGTGCTGGGAATTTATAAGTTTAAATTTTTATAAACTAAAATTCACCCAACTCTTATAGTATTTTCAATAATTTTATATTCTAATATTCGGTATTAGAGAATAAAGATAGAGTATGAACAAAAGAAAATAGAGAAATAATGAAGTGTTACAAGGATAGAGTCAAATAATGAGAAGTCATAGACGATAGAGAATGATATAAAGAAGATGAATATAATTGTTAATAATGTTTTATTTTTTATTAAACTATTGGTTGTTGAAATAATTAAACATGTTCAATTTACTATATTCATATTCCTTTATGAATGAATGCAATGTTTTTCTAAAATTCATATTTACCCATCACAATTGTTTATAGAGTGTTTTATAATATTTCAAGAAATATATCTACTAAAAATTTATTTCTTTTATGTTTATTTTTGAAAATCACAATGGAGGATAAATGCATATAACTCATGAAATGTGTAATTAAGAGGGAGTCGGTTGAGGTGGTTTATTTTAAACATTTTCTCTTATGTGTTGTGTATTGGGATTTTCAAAAATTAGGACATTGTTATATAAAAAAACTTCCTTATACTCTTAATTTTAAAAATCCCAATCCACTCTTACAATATTTCTATTTTTAATATTTATTATCTTCCAAAGTATAAAATATTATAGGAATTTCTACGTGTATAATGTTTTCCATTTTACAAAATGTATAAAATCTAGTTCACTAGATATATATATATATATATTAAAAGTATAATAGATGGTGACTTGTAAAGTCTATCAAAATATGACATATAAATTATATAAATTAGAGACTTACAATTTCCATTGGATGTAGAGTTAGAAATTACATCCGATGAAAATCACAAATGCCCATCGAGATGATAATTAAAAAGTTCATTTTATAGAGACTTATAAAGACTACTGTAGAAACACTTATGAAGTCCACTAAAATAAGATGCATGATGTATACCAGATAAATATATTATATTACTACCAGATAAAAAATCATATAAGGCGTTATAATAGTGATGGAATTGATGATCATTAGACAAGGTGATGTTGTGTTGAACTCATAGAGAGAATAAGATATTTGTTTGATACTATTGAAATTAATATTAAGAAGTGAAAAATACACCTAATGCATGTTTTTTACAACAATTTCTCCAAATAATATCTCAACATCAGGGTTGAGAAAGGCGTTGGATACATGTGATGTAAATCATATACTTACATTTTTTCAACATATTGTTGTTGAGTGTGCAATATATTGAAATTTTTAGTGGATTTCTTACAGAATATATTATGTGAAGATTTTTATTATAAAGTCTCAATGGTTTTTCCACTGTAATTGATATTTTTATGATCGATTTTCAAGGGATCATAGGTATAATGAGAAATATTTTTTTCCGACAAAGTTGATGGAGGGATCATAGAGATAAGAAGACTAAGTTTATTCTGAATAGGTGTATCAAGGGATTCCAATGTTTGGAATTCAATCCTTTTTTTATTTTGAAAATTAGGGATACCTAAATTTGCATTTATATAATTCCTTATCATTTTTGGTGAAAGTGAGACCTTACTTAGTTAAGGATTAATAAGTTTTTTTATAACATTTAAATGATTTTTTAAACTTTTTTATTGTTATTTGTATAAGTTTTATATATCCACTATTCAGTTTTCTACAATGTTTATACCTTGCTATATAACTTATTTTATACTAATTAGTTATAAATTATGATGATAAAACTATTTTTCAGGTATAATTCCATAATAATAGGGTATGAAGAAGTTTTAGGTTTAAATTTTTATAAAATACAATTCACTGCCCCTATTGTAGTATTTTATATACGTTTACATTCCTATAATTCAATCACGTATATTAAACATTATGTTCCTTAAAATCGTGAAATATTCTAAAAAATAAATTTATTATTATTAATATTCCTTTGATTAATAAGGTATTCCATGATAATCAATTCATTTAATATGAGAAGTAAATATGTAAAAATGACTGAGTTTTGAATTTAAAAAAATATTCTTGTATATAACTGATTGTTTTATGAAAATAGATACAAAAACTTTCTTAATGGAGATTAAATCAATAATATTTCTTGATTTTAAGATATTTTTCATATCCAAGGGGATTGGAAATAATTATTTCATTAATAGTATCAATAAAGGGCATTTTTTAAGAATCAGCTAGGTTAAAAAATCCTTATGAAACAAAACAATTGTTTGGAAAAGGAAAATTCTTTTTAATTATTATTTAATAAATTTTATTATGTTTATTGTTTATAAAAAGTGTTGAGTTAAGAAATAATGCATGAAGGGAAATGGATGGGGGCAATAAGAGTAAGAAAATAAATTATAAAAATATTTAATATTAATAATTAAGTATTATATGACGTTATATTGAAGAAATAACTATATACATGATTGGAAAATAGATATTCAGAATGTCTATAATCATTCTATAACCATAGATTCTTACCATCTATTCCAGAAAAAAATCCATTTCCTCGTTTATTATTTTATATTATCCACATATTACTAAAGAATATAGATAAATAAATGGTTAATAAAAATATTGAATAATATTGTATTTATTATTTTGAATACCTATTCATGGATATTAATGTATTTATGTTCCATGAAATATTTCCTAAATTTAAATATGTATAATCCCAAATTGTAACAATTTTTTTTGACACTACAGAAACCACAATAAATACAATAAAATTATTATGATATAGGTTTTTATAGTGAAATAGTATTATTTATAACTTAATAGTTTTCCATTTATAAAAATAAATAGGTTTATTGTGTGAACTTTGTGATATCCTACCTTGAAACTGATGATAAATAAACACCGAACTATCATAAATAACATGATGGTAAAAATTTACTATAAAATACATTATTAAAATATTATTTATAAACATTTTAGATATTGTATTACTAATTTATAAGGAACATCTTGTAGGAATACTTTTTTGAATATCTAGGTATTTGATAAAAAAATTATAGAATAGCTTAGCTGTTATTAGTGATTCCTACATGAAATTAAATAAGGATCGAAAAGTTTTGGTTAAGGAGAAAATGAAAATTATTTTGATGTTTTCAATCTTAGAGATGAAAATGAGAATTATAAGAAAGATAATGAGAAGAAAAATAACACCACTTTTTATATAAATGATAATGTTTGGTATAATCTTGAATCTCTTAAAAAAATGGTATGTGGAAAATTGACTTCGATAAAAATATATAAGAATGAAATAGTTTGATAAATACAATGACTAGAAAAATTATGATAAAGGTAATGTTATCCATCCTATTAATTATAATAAATATGATGATATAATAATAAAGGTTAATTATTATGAAATAAACTATTTTAGATGTGGATTACAAGTTAATTATGATTTTTATTGTTGTTAATTATTTAGATATCCATTTGGGTGAAATAATGTGTTTATTTATATATATTTAGAATGTTTTAATGTTCTAAAAGTTTACACAGTTTAGGTTCTCGAAGATACTATATATAATCAATTATAACCCAATCCATTAATCTTTTCCAATTTTTATTATTATTTTATAGTCAACATGAAAACCAATTAGATTTTATTTTTAGACTACTTGCATGATGTAATCTATGAGTCTTTATTTGGTGAAATGGGAATTTTGGTAATTTTTTTATTACTTCGTTTACTGGAATTTAGTTAACTACTGATTAATTTTTTAATTATTTTCATATATTTTGTAAGTTATTTAATATTATTAATTAATTTCATCAATCCGTGTAGTATTTATTTTATTTAAGAGGAGTTCACTTGATGAGAATTCACTGTCATATTTATCCATGAGATTAAATATAGGATTTTAGGGGATATTTGAATTTATTAATATTTCATTATTCTTTTAAAATTTGGTTTTGATATTTATTATGTAAGAGCTTTAGAGAATTTCTTTCTTTTTATGTTTAATAAGACTTTTAATAGATACTAATTATGTTCTACAAACTGTATTTTTTTACTATTAAATCATACCATTTAATCGTAAGATTTAGTATAGTTTACTCTGATTTTAGTGCTTAACATTTGGGAGATAATTATTTTTATATTTCATTCCTTAGCTTCTTATAATTTTTAATTTGATATTGTTTTACTCTTTATACGATCTAGTCTAGTTTTTATATACATTTTGATCTTAGAATATGGGTTGGGGGATATTCATTTGTCTAAATTGCCAAAAATGTGGATAATGTTGAGTGGGTCATTTCCTCTTTGAATTATGATTTCTTTATATTTTAATAACTACATAACTACATAACTACAACGATTTATTTTTTAATTATGGATATATTGTTTAATAATATATTATAGGATTTATAAAATCATTTATTTATATTTTCTATATATATATTTGGTTTTTATGAGTAATTTAAGATCATGTATGATTAAGATATTCGAGATAATATTTAAGGCTATGTTTTATATCAAAATTAATAAATGAATTTATATATTGATAGATAATGGATGTTTAGTGTCTTATACAAATAATTTATGAAAAATATTATATTCCATGATAATCATTATTTCTATGAATTAAGTGGAGTTATATATCATGCAATATGAGCAGTTGCAGCATGATATCCACTTAAGAATAATCTATAGGAGATGAAGGTTATTTAAGGAGTGAGTGATTCTATATAGAAATAGGATTCGAGTAAGATATTTTTGAGATATATGATTTCAGAGACCATGATTCATTTGAATGTAAGAAGAATTAAGATTTAAATAGATCACTACACATTATGATATATTGATAATTGCAATTTAATTGAATAATCACATTACAAAATCAATAGAATACACTCTAAATACAAAACATGAGGTTATGATGCTACCAATGGTATATAGAGGGGAAATAAAGGTATCAAAGTCAGCTAAATAGATTCTATGTTACAATACTCTTTTTTTCACTCAATTACAATGTCTTATTTTATGAAGGTCAATATAGTGTTGAAAGTGATTGTATTATAAGGATGAAAGATAAGACTATGTTATATGAAATGTAGTACCAAGTGTTAATGATGGTTAAGATATAGTGCCAATATTTTACCAGGTAAGGATACATGGGGTAATATTTTTCAGATAAATAGACCATAGGTGAATGATGAGTATAATTTTTATAGAATATTCATTATTGTAACACCTTTAGGCTTTAGAATATATTTCTATTTAATAAATTGGATCTGTTTGACATCTTTTGATGCATGCAACCCTAAACTTATATGAATAATGCTTTACTAAAAATAGAAAATTAAATACATTAATACATATTTTAATTAAATTGAAAATATTCCTGTAGTAAAATCATGTATTGATATTAATTAAGTAGTTTAAAAATGATAAGGATTGTTAATATAGTAATTCTTGGCTAACATAAATGGTATTTTGAAAATATTTTTTTATTATATATGTTTTATTTTAAATTTAATGCCATTTATTTTTTCTATTAAATCATGGAAAATAATTTTTTACAGAAGAATAATTTTATTTTATCATTAATATATTGATTATAAATTTTTAATAAAGGAATATAAAATCATTTCAAGGTTAATTGTTTTTATTTTTTAGTAAAATATTTTAATTTGTGTAATGTGTTTTTAATGTTAATAAAATAAATTCATCACCTTTTTAAAATTTTTCTAATGAATGTTTTATAAAATATATTCAATAATAAATTTCAATTCATCTAATAATTATTACTAGGAATGATTTATAATGAAATAATATTTATCTTTCATAATACTTTATATTTCAGAAAATAGATTTTACATGTTTTGGGTACATATATTAAATTAATTTAGTAACTTGTAGAAATTTAATCTTGAAAAATGAATTCCATATTTAGAATCATAATAATAAATTTTAAGTGATAAGGTAAACTTAAATATTGGTCATAATGAATAGTTACCATGGTAAAAATCTTATAACCATGGAAAGGGTTAAAAAGGTCTACAAATGGGGTTAAACAGGAATATAAGGATTTAATTATCACTAAAAATTGTCTAAATATAATTTATATATTTGATATAACCCTTAACATATCCTATATTTGAAAAAAATTTCTATTTGGTTTCAATTTCCCAGAAAATTGACTTTATATTATTTTAAAACATTGAATATTTACAAGGATTCCCCTCTCTTCACTTATAATAGGGAACCTCCTCTCCTCACTTCTACACACATTGAAAACTTTGGATATTTGAATACCAAACCAAATATCATTCAAAATATCTTATATATGACATAGAGGTTCTAGTATTCCCAAATAACCCATCCAATAATTCTTAATGTGTTTTTGAAAGGAGATTATATGTGGAAGGAAAATATTTTTTTACTAACTACTTTCAAGTTTATTTCTTCTTAAAACTCTTCAAAATATTCTATAACTGGATTAACAAAGGGAAATAAATATCTTTACTATAATATTATTTTAATGGTGAAATCATTTGCTATCTATTTTCCATCCAATGTAAAATGAAAGTGTTTTTAATACATATGTTTAGATTACCATGTCCATGAAGCAACGTGTTTAATTTTTCATCAATTCTTAACTTAGATGATGAAATTAATGGATTTAGTTAAAATATTTTTTATTTATGATACAATTATGATTATTTAAATATAAATTCTTATTTTACTTCCTTTCATTCAATTCATTGGAAAATAAAAGCACCAATAGCGTGTAAATATGGGCTACCGCCTCCATAAAGAGTTTTAATTCATTCTTCATCACCGCTTTACATAAAGTTTTATAAAAGTGTACATAGTTAATAAATATTATATTTATGACATGACTAAGATTTTTAAATGATGAAACCACGAACATAGTGAAGAATATTTTTCCTCAATATCCATATTCTTAAAAATTATATTATATATGTTTCTATCATTTCTAAAATAGTTTTTAATGTTATTTTATAATTCATTTGACTTAATTACAAATTATTAAAATTAATCCTTTAAATTTTTTCCCTATGAATCACATTATACTTTTTTAAAAAGTTTGAAAAGAATTTTTTCTTTTCAACATATACGACATGAATGGATTTTCCCATCATTATTTACTTTATTAATCAATAAATTCATTGATAAGTTTTCATGGTTTTACAAAGAATAAAGTATTCCAATTTTTTATGAATTTTATATGTCCCAAAAAAGGATTATATACTCTGAGATGGGTGGATGAATCAAGTTATGGATATTCATTTCAAAATTATTCTTGACTCACTGGATCCTGAACTCTTTATTATAAGTGTAAATATGTTTGATTTTTAGATATTACATTAATCTTATCCTTACCAAATTTATCAAATGATGATGTTCAAAAAGTAAAGCAAGAAATCAAGCACGTGGATATATATATTTTTACTTTGTTAAACATCACTAAGTTATGTTGACGGAGAATACAAAAAAATTGTGATGATGTACCAAATTCACCAAGGCTCAATGCCAATTGAAAGATTGGAATAGATCACTTATAATACCAAGATCACTACCTTACAAAATTTAGGGATATATCATTATTTCCCAAGAGCCACTCCCTCAATATTTCTTTCTAGGAATCACTAATGGTGGAAAGGATCAACTTCTTCCTCTTACGTTGCTCACTACTTCAGAAAGGATTCATACAGTGTTTATGGATACATAACTCTCTTCATTAGAAATAATGAATTAATCATAAATTATAGGTAGATTCTATTTTGAAGTTATAAATACATACACTTTTTGAATACCAATTTTCCATATATTTACTGGGCAATTCCTTTTTAATACTTTTGGAATGCTCACTTATTTCATGAATCTCACACAACCTTTGTGAACTCTCGAATTCTTCAAAAGAATATCCTTCCTTCATGAAACCCAAAAGTTTCCTAAAGATCACCCATTTCACAATGCTCAAATAGATTTTTTATGAAGCATACATTAATGAATCTAAAAGACTTATACGAAGATCAAATATCATTTTCCAAGTTCTGAAATTTTGATTAGATTTTTATAACCTTCATGAAATTCAATACTTTCATGATGCATACAACTTTCAGTCATCTTTCATTACCTTAAAACATTTCTTTATTCAAATAGATTTAGTTAAGAACAACCTTCACAAATAACATTTATAAATTCAGAGCCTCTAGATTTTTGATATGGCTTTCACTAAGATCTCCACTTCAATTGGAGGGGGAGGGTAGAGGCCTATTTATTGGCAGTGCGTCCCTTTTGTGATCTTTCATCATCATCATCAACTTTTCTTGAAGCTCCATATTTTTGTTCAAAAAACTCAATGTATATGTGATGTTATAGAGAAATTTTACCATTCACAATGCTTCTTGTAGTCATGGAGATTTACAATTGTTCCATCACACATTTGTGATGCTCCACTCCTTCGTGAAACCTAGCCTTTGAGACACCTTATATACAAACTTCTCAGTACCACCTCTAAGGGAATCCATTATTTTGTCTTGGATATTTTTTCAAAATAAATTTTCAATAATATATATAGGACTCAAAAATTATCCTTGGAAACCTACTTTATCAAAAAACAAAATAAAACCAAATACACTGCATTATTACCTTCAGATAGAGGTCAAGGAGTTACTCAACACAGAGTCTAAGCCCACATGAGCCATGCTCGACATGAGAAAAAAAAGTAGCTTGAATTTTTCCTCAATCAATCACTTGATTCCATAAAAAAATCAACTTATTTCATCATGAAACCCATATATGTTGATATATATCCTTTTATATATCATTTTTAACATCGTTAGATTTAAAACTCCCCCTACATCACTATCCCCCCATCAGCTTCTCCTTATATCTCAATCAATATATTTTCTCCCCCTTTCTCAATGAACCCAATGGTCACTCCTATATGGATGGAACATTGGAAATAACAGATATCAAAACATTAAGGAAAAACACACCATACCATTTGGAGAGGGGTAGCACATCCCCACTTGAAAAAATTTGGGTTGTCAACTAAACTCCATGAGCCAGTCGATGATGTTGAAATTCCTCTTTCAGAAATTCTTTTGTTAGAAATTTTTGCAACCTATAG
This sequence comes from Viscum album, assembly GCA_963277665.1. Taxonomy (NCBI): domain Eukaryota; kingdom Viridiplantae; phylum Streptophyta; class Magnoliopsida; order Santalales; family Viscaceae; genus Viscum; species Viscum album. Next base: position 344,222,182 of record OY728136.1, on the reverse strand, counting down.
GTATGTAGGATTGTATAGAAAATTCATAAGACCATTATGTAACTTATCCTTTATATAATGAAAATTTATTTTTCTTTTCTTTTTCCTTGAGGGATGGACCTGATTTTTTCTCTTGTTTATATCTCTTGAATTATCATAATGGATTTTGATCAGAGACTTAAATGAAACTACCATATCATCAAGATGATGCTCCATCTACAATAACATTTTGTAATATTTAGTATGCACAATATATTCTACTTCTTCGGTGTTCAATGAAATAAAATATGTTTTCTTTTATATCCAAGAAATACACAGTCTCCTAATATAGAACACAACACCTGATGTTGATTTCATACCATCTAATGATCCAGTCCAATCTATATCTATATTTCCTAATAACACTTTCTTAGATTTATTATTTTATATAAAACCAAAATACACTATTCACTAGATACACCTATGTATTATTTTCACTGTATTCAGATACATTAACATCTTTTCCATCATCATGTCATGACATTTTTATCTGGGTATCCACAAGAGTCATCATCTCCTTGAAATTATCCATTCCAAATCTTCTTATACCTCCATTAATATATTTTTACTGTAAAATATATATGACATTCCTTCCTTGTGTTACATGTAAATCAAGATAAATTTAAATTAACCAATCATTGACATTTTGAATTCACTTTCCATGATTTTTTGAACTCTTTTCACTATTATTCATTTGATCCCCCAAATATTGTTTTTCCGACATACACAAGGACCATTATACTTTGATTACTTTTAATGGTTGACATAGTGATTGTAATCAACTCCACCATGATCCATTTGGTCCTGATGCATTCATATCTGTTGGTCTCAAAACAATCTCCCCTTTATGATTCCTTTAAATTTTTCAAAGCTATTCATTCATATCGTGAAACCAATTATCATATTTAGCTACCTCATCACAAATTTTTGGGTCTACCTGAGAGAGGAAGGATGCCAATTGTAAAGGATTAATTCTCAATGATTTAGTTGGCATTTACTGATGACCAATTATGTTTTTTCCATCAATTTCATCTCCACTCTTCATCTTCTCTGAAGATATAAATTTTACTTCCACTTCCTTATCATTAGTATTTTCTTCTAAATTTACATTTGTAACTTTTACACCCCTAAATTTGATTAACTATTAATTGCTATTATTACCAATAATTTAACTAAATCTAGATGTTGTAATACTTTTAATTATGGGGTGACCATTTGTTAGAACTGTTGTTTATCTTTCCTTACAGATTCTAGGCATCCCGATCAAGATCATCACATAATACATTTTGTTACTGAAAAATATATTGACATGAAATAGTTGTTTTTTTATTCTCCCCCAATTAATATTCTTTTGATTAAAAAAATAACACTTTAACTAAGGAATGATACCAATGGTTGACTTTTCGATGCATCTTGTAACCACTAGATCATTTAAGGAAAACATTGAAATCTATTTATTTTCACATCGTCCTCTTAATCACATAATATACCTTTCCCACAAAATATTACTTATATATATATATATATTTTAAATTTATTGTTTTTTGTAGAATTAATTATTGAATATGATACCATATGTTAATTTCAATTGTTTGGATTCTTCTTGTGACATGTATCTCTATTCAACTAATGCACCCATCCACTTTTTGTATACACTCACCCCATGAATTGTATCTCCCCCTTCATCCTATATCAATTCTAACAAATATTAGAAAAATTTAATTCTTTAAGAGATGGGTCCCTCTAGATTTCTAAAGGATATGATTTTGATTAATCCACATTGTCCAACCATATGATATTTTTTTATAAAGTATTTCACTATTTTTTTGATTTTTCCAACTGCCCACCAAACTTTAGCCATTTTGGCCATATGACTAGAAATTAATTATCAACAAGATTAGTATTAATTTGATATGTAGATTCTTTAAGCATATTATTTTTAACAATTTGGGTTTTAAACCACTAGTTGAAATTTCTCTCCTTGATGATCCACCAACATTCAATTTTTCATGACTCTCTTATACTCGGAATATTTTTAAGGGTTGTATGCTATTTCTTCCTCATCCATTAGAGGGATCTTTCTCTTGACTTCAATTATTATCACATGGAATGAAATTTGAAATTTTCAAGGTATTATCTATTCAATTTCTAGGTTTTAGTTATATGATTCACACCAGCCTATCTTTATGAGGTGTTTCATTCACTAAAATTAAATTATTTTTACTCAAAATTGGAGTAGCTCCTCCAATTTTCTTTTATCTTCATTAAAATTATTTTTAAGCGAACTGATCTGAGTGGAACAAAGGAGGTGATTGATACTCTTATCATTGGGATCCTTGTGTCTCCCTTGAGTCTATAATATTATTTTTTAAACTATCATTTTGTCTTCTAATATTAATTTTTTTACACACTGATGGTGTTGGGAATCTCATTTTGGGTTCATTTTCTTACTATTATTTATTCCAGCTTCAATATTTTTCCAAATTTTCTTCATTAGATCATAAAAACATCTCTCATTAAAAAGATACAATAGGTAATAATTTCTCAGTTGATAGGTTGATGTAACTTGAGTTCTTCTTTTAACATTGGTATTATGGTCTCCTTGACACATACTCATGGTGTGTCTCAGTCTTCCAAAATATTATCATTTTATTTATAAATTCATAGAAGATAATCTTATTTTATAAATCTCAAAACACTTAATATTATTCTAAAATTTATAAATATTCTTGTATTCATAAAATGAAATATTTTATATATCCTAAAAATAAAAACATGTAGTATGACTATACATCCCACAGAAATAGCACATGTTATCACTAATTTCTATAGAAACAATTTTAGGTTTATCTCTAACACCTACAAGATTTTTCCTATTTCTAGAATTGTTTATATCTCTCTTCTTGTAATGCATGGGAGGGGGTTCATCATATCCAATACCAGATTTTTATGAACTGGATAGCCTTTGGAGTGTGACAATAATTTCATTTCCCCCCTCTAAAATAGAATATTTTCTATTAATTTAACTATTAACATTAAAAGGGTAGTCAAATAATAAAGGCGAATCATCCTTCAATTTGGGTTTTCCATTGGAATTATATTTATCCACTTCTTTTTTGACTGATGTTTGGAAGTTATACCGAATATTTAATCTTCATATCCCTAGATTAATGTTTAAAAATATTTTCTCCATAGATATTCTTCCCACTAATTTCTCACTTATAATTCTCATTTGAGCTTATCCACCATGTCACTTTTCTATTTTATTTTAAAATTCATCTGAGAAATAGAGTCTTTGAAATACCCATTCTCTTGTGGTCAAAAATAACATTCATGTTGTAGTTCTAACCGGTGTGTATAATTATTATCATTTTTGGATACCAACATTGAAATTTATTTTGAGATCATATTTTCCCTCTTATTAGCAGGTTTGAGTTTTTATATCTCTTTGGAAATATTTTGAAATTATTAAGCTTGAGAGTCATTCTTCTCACCCGGTTCTATGGCCACATCAAAATTTTTTTTATTTAAACATTTCAAGTTATTGAATTTTATTTATTGTTCTTAAATTCAAATATTTGTATATTTATTTTCCTTATGTAATTTTTTATCGAATTCCCTTGTTTTGTGGAAAACATCATCTTTTGGTCTTCTTAAAATTTCTCCATCATTAGTAGTTCCAACATCACTTGGAATGTGAGGTTCTTAACTCATATTATCATTGTATGATTCATATAAACCATTATTTGGTGCATGTTTTTTTCCCTTAAACTGAATGACAGTCTTTTCATAGAAACTTGTTCACCGAGGAATACCACTAGAATTTGGCTTCTTCATTGATGTTTTTTCTTTTTCCATGAATTATGGAAATAAGAGAAGATTGAAACATGAATTTCAACAATCAAAGAAACCATTAAATAAAAAAATAAAAAAATAAACCTATTATATAATACCAATTGTATGTCCCAAAAGAGGCTTAAATACACTGATGGGGTGAGTGGGGGGGGGGGGGGTGAATCAGGGTATGAATACCATTTTCAAAATTTATCCTTCCCCACCGGATCTTAACCTTTTTATTATAAGGGGTGCTTAGTTTAATTTTTAGTGTTTACAATGATTTTATCCTTACCACATTTATTAGATAATGATGCACAAAAATTAAAGCAAGAAATCAAGAACAAGGACTTAATGATGTTTTACCTGGATAAACCTCCCTAAGAAACATCCAAAGAGAATACAATGGAAATGTTCCGATGTAAAAAATTAACAAAGTTTCACTGCCAATTCATGGATTAGGATAAATGACTTCAATAACAAGGCTCATTGCCTTATATGATTTATAGACATCTCACTAATTCCTAATGGTCACTCCCTCAATCATTCCTTCGATGGATCACTACCAGTGGAAATGATCACCTTATCCCTCTTCCTTTACTCACTACTGTAACGCCCCGACCCCAGCTACCCAGAGTTGGTGCATTACTCCGTAACATTGGCATGATCACAAAAGATCAAGTCTCGAAAGACCGATTAGTTTAGTAGGCTTGGAAACACTAGATACATTCATAAATGTTACATTACATCATAAAGTTAAAAACTAATAACAAAGTCTTCATTGTCCACACTCATATCTTCTTTTGACTATCCCTGCAGGTCATTCATAAAATACTTCTTCACATCCTGGAAAATATTAAAATATTGAAAGGGGTGAGCTCAGATGCTCAGTAAGGATAACAATAATGCGGAAGCTTTCATAATTAAACATTAATATTTAAGGCAATGTATAACTAAAACAAAATCCTTTTAAACATGAACTTCAACATAAGATGGCAAAAAATAAAATTAAATAATGCCATTTACTTACTCACATGGATATTCTACTAGTCGAATAATCACATGAAATATCAATAACAACTTTTATAATGATGGAATGTATAATGCCAGACATTCTGAAACATTTTGTCAAGGCCTCGTCCAAGACGTCTAAAATGATTAAGGCCTCTGCCAAAACCATAAATCAAATTGGGAAAGGGCCTCATCCAATTCCATGTCTAGTTACCTCATGAGACCTACTGATGCATCGAGGAGCTATAGCGGGCTCCACCCGTCACTTATTAAGTCCAATACATTCCTCATATGAATAGGTTTAAACATATCATAAACCATAACATAATCGTATCACATAAAACATGCATAAAGGAAACATAAAATTTCCACATTTCAATCATAAGATATCAATACAACACATTGATATAATAAAAACGCTTTCAAAACCATTTTCAATACCAAAATAAAAGAAAGTTAAAACATTGTATTTATTTTTCATTAAAAAAAGTGATGGCTTGTAGAGGAAGCTGAAACTCAAATAATGGTCACGGCGGCATAGAAGTCGTTGTCGCCGCATATGTACGGAAAGAAAAACATTCCCTTTTTGTCTTTTAGTAAAACGCTTCGTATAAAAAAAGATTCCTTTTGAATAAACATAAAATTCAAAGGGGTTTATACACCGTATAAAAGAATGTTGTGTATAAAACCAGATATGCCTCAATGAAAGGAGATTGAGACGAAGTCCTTAAAAAGATCATTTTTTAAAATAAAAGAGATATATAATGTGTATTCACTATAGGTAAACATATAGAAAGTAAATATACAAAATAGGACATAATAATATCATGACATAATTTGAATGTAGGAGATTAACCCAAAGAATGGAAGTTGGGTTAAGAAATTCCCTTACCTCGTGTCTGACTTGACTCAACCGTTCTTTAACCTCCTAAATAATAAACTAGAGTTAATATATACCTTATTAATAACCATTTTCAATTTAATTATCCTTTTTATATCACTTATTACAATGATATGAAAATTATGGAATTATTTAAGTTAATAACTGTTGTTTTGTCGATCTTTGGTACTTGAGTCAACAATAAACCTCTTATAATTACAAGTTGTTTATGTAGTAGAATATCCATTTTCTCCAGAATTATATTCATGATTTAGATGTCATATATATCATATATATCCAGTATATACATTAATTTATAATATTACGTAACATTTAGAGGTAAGAAATGAAATGCACCGTTCATGGAGACGGTATGCCGTACGTACGCATGGACACTACTTTCATTTCTATTTCGTATTTAATGGAATGAAATCATAATGATATAAATGTATAATATAATTCCAGTATAATATAGTGTATAATACCATTTACTCCATCCTTTATACATCCCACATATGGCATTAACGATTCAAATCACTTTGAGGGGGCGATTGTCCGCACTTCCGAAAATGAAATTATCGCGTTTACCCATTATGGAAATCATAAATTATGCCATAAATGAGAAATACAGAAGCATAAGTAAAACATAAATATATTATATATCATATATAAATATAGTGGAATCTTAATGGCCACCTTTTAAGGTGTTATATGAGTGTTGAACAATCATCGTTTCGTGAGGCAGAAATTCGCCATCCACAGAAACCGTATGTTCTTTAACCATTAGATGTAGGTGTGTGTAAGTGTTGCTCGAATCCTTCTTATAAAAACATCCTAGTATATCGAGGATACTGGTGTTATTACATAAGAAATGAATAAAAAGAGTTTAGGGGGTTGGAGAAGAAAAATAAAACAAAACAACATTAAAGAAGACATTACCTCAAAATCGGGTAACTCTTTTTGATTTGAGCCAAAGGCTTCCTTGGGAAGAGTTCTGACCAAATTGAGGATTCTAGGAGTAATAGGGGGAAGTTGGGAGAGTATTTGGTCGGAGTTTGGCCGAGCCAAATGGCTTGAAAGTGTGAATGAGGTGGTAGAGGTGGGGGCCTTTTATAAGAGGAGAGGAGGGGCACTCTTGGAAAGTAAGGAAATTTTACATTATTATACAATGCTTTTGGGATTCTAAAGGACCCACACTTATATAATTCGTGGCTAAGGTGATAAGGGTTCGAAATATACCCATCCAATAGTCTTTGGACAAGTGTAAGCCTTGGATTGTACATTATCTTTTCATTTTATTAAAATCGTTAAATAATGAGGTCCTCACTGCATCATAATGATGTCATAAATAATTTAATTTATTTAATTTCTAAAAATTATAAAAAAAATACTATGATGTAGGAAGTCTTTTTAGATTTCCAATGACTATTTATAGTCAAAAATATGACTTGTATAACCCCATGTAAAAATTGTTTTAGTAAAACATTTCATGTTTGTGTCATTTTTTACTTTAACATTAAATAAATATATATTAATGTCATTTTCCAACCAAAGTGGCTCCATGGGGTCCCCAAGTTGACCCATGGGTTGTCTTGGTCGGCCATGACTCATCCAATAGGAGTAGGACAAGTGTCAAGCTCATCTCATTTTATTGAAACATTATTTTTACCTTAAACTACACTAATTACCTCTTATCGCGATTAAGAACTTAAAAGTTACTATTCACCAAAAATTATTTTAATCTCATTGAACCACATTTTACTTATTAATGACAACCATGTATGTCGAATTTTTGAAAATCAAATCACAGAAGTGGTAATATTTCATTTAAACGAAAAATCAGTTATTTAACTACCACTTAGTGGTTTCACTATTCATCAAAAATTGAAGTTTTTCAGAACAAGGCCAAAATTTCACCCTAAGCTATAATTGATATTACAAATTCAAAAATGATGTCTATTTTACAAAATTCCAAACATATAAGCTGCATTAATTAATTTTATAATTAATTCCCGCTGTTACAACAAATAGCGTGTTTTTAAGAAACAATTTATATCAAAAGATTGGCAATTGTTTATGTCCAATTTCAATGTTAAATTAATTCTAATGACCACCATTGGATAAAATGGTAAAAATATATTCTAATTATACTTTAGAGCCACTAAATAGTATAATTTATCACTATAAATTATTTTGATTAAAAAAGTTGTTTTTAAGTAATTTTCACTATTCATAAAAAATTGGAAGTTCTCAGAAAATTACAAAAAATTAAAATTTGGATAATTTCGATATTACGAATACAAAAATGAAGTCCATTTTAAAATATAAAATTTATATAATATTAAAAATTGGTTATTACTATTCATAACGGCTACTTTGATTAGTCGTGGTGTTTTAGAACTCGAAGTTCCGTACAATGCAAGCTATTGCATTATTGAATGAGAAGCGTATCGTGGAAGCTCGGGGTGTTACATTCTACCCTCCTTCAACAAATTGCGTCCTCACAATTTGAAATTTTTCTGTGAAAATAAAAGGTTGAAAAGAGAAAATACCTTTGAGGAAAACCGACATCGGAAATAAGGTTAATAAATATATAACATTAAAAGAAAGCAAGATAAGTACAAAGGTCACCCAATATAGCCCATTCTAGGATTGTATGAAAATATGGATATGGAGGAGAAACAAACCATCAAGGTCTGATGGAGAGTTATAGAAAACAGGATTAGGAGAAAGTTTAACTACAAGAAAACCACAAACTTGTGATTGGTTAAACGGTCATTGAATCCCCAGTTGGAAAATTTAACCGACAACATTTTTGTTTTAAATTACCTTTTATAATGTTGAGGAATTTATTTAGGAGATTTACTAAGAATGTAAGGGAATATACATACTTGTTATGTATACTTTCATTCGTTAATAAATTTTTTCCACAAACCCATCTTTTACTCTAAATGGTAACGAAACAAAAAAATATTCTATTTATCCTAATTGTATAAGGTTCCAAATGTTAACACATACCATTTAGATTAGTAAAATTATTTTGTAATAACCAGGGACTTCCTGTAGGCTAGTGGTAGGAAATAAAGGCCTGTCGCACTATGATTGTGGGTTCGATTCCTGCAGCTTTGTCCAACGCGACGGGTTATGCCCCACCCTGCAGGTTGTCCTTTTCCTAAAACTATAGTATCATAATATTCCAAAAATAATCTTCATAAATTTTTTAACCTTAAACAATACTATCCAAAGATCAACTTAATCCACTCCAACCTTTATAGTTATCCAAAATACCTCAGTCCAGACTTTCTCTAAAAGGTCTCTTAATTCCAAAATCAATTTATCAGATTCCCCAAACAAAGTAAATTTTCTCTTATTGTAACATACTAAAAATATAATTACCTTAAACATATTAAAACCTTACTGAAATAAAAAAGTACTGCAGTACAATCCTTATATATATATATATATATATCACATTATTCTAATAACCAGAATATAATCCATGAGTCCAAAGGCACCAATACATTAATTATTTTTCTTCAAATGTAGTAACAACATATGATTGTCCTTGATCCCTTGGCCTTTTCTGAGGTAAGTTTCCCTGATGCTTAGGGAATTCATTTGCATAATTCCCCATTTACCTACAATTGTAGCATTCAACATTGATAGCCTCTTTCTTTCCCTTGCAATCACACGCCTGGTGACCTTTTTCCCCACATTTATAACAAACTCCCATTCCTTTTAGACAAGTTCTAGGGTGATTCTTCCCACAATTATCACATAATGGAAAATCCTTCTTTCCCTTTTTCCCTTTATCTGTCTCTTGTTCCACCGTTCTCTTCTTCTCTTGCTTTACTTTGTTGTCATAAGACTTAGAGAATTCCTTTTCTGTCTTGATAACACATGAGACAATATCTTCATATGTTGAGAACAATTTTGATACTAAAGCTCGACGGAGAAATGGTTTTAACCCATCAAAGAAACGATCAATCTTACCTCTTGGGTTACGTATATAATCTGCAGCATACCTCGCTAACCTTGTAAAGTTGGCCTCATACTTTTCGACATTCTCATCCTCCTTTTGTTTCAGACTCAAAAATTGCCTTTCCATATCTCCTCTATGGTCACGAGGAAAGTATTTTTCTAAGAAAAGATCTTTGAACTCCCTCCCTTCCATATTTGATATGTCATCATCTTCCTTTGTGTTTTGAATCAATGACCACCATTGATCAGCATCTCCAGTGAGGCGGTACACTGCCATGATAAACTTTTCCCTTTCGCTACTCCCCAAGGCATGGAATACTTTCTCTAAGGAGTTTATCCATTGCTCAGCTACTAATGGATTTGTACCCCCATTAAATGTTGGTGGTTGTTGCCTCATGAAGCGGTCTAACATTGATCCTCCACATCGTGGATCAGGGTGATCCATACGAGTAAGGTTATTATTCATAACTTGAGTGAGTTGTCCCAGTATGGTAATAAGTTGATCAGCACCAGTTGTATCTCCAGATCCACAATAATTATCTTGAGAAGGAGGGCAATCCCTACACAAAGTGCGTGCATTGATACGGTTTCCATTCCTTCCACTAGGCGCCATTTCTAAACAACGGCATAAACTAGATTAGTTTATGAATCAAAATACATAATTCCATACTTGTAAAATACATAACATAAATTGAACTATTTATGGATATAATCCATAAAAATGTTTTCTTTGAGAAAGTATATACTCATAACCCTTCATAGTGGTTTATAAAGAAAATGAGAATTATCCAAAGAATATCCCCCGGGAGTGTCGTAACCAAGAGTGCAGCAAGGCCCGTTGTCGTGCACCAGTTCCCGTTCGAGTCTATATCAAAGCGGTGTTTTCGGGTTTTACCCCTAGGTACATCTTTGCCAGAGCCGCCTCTACTTGCTCGTATCCAGATAGGGACGTATTGCTCAGAAAACTCACAAAATCTCTATAATACCAAAATTATAGGAAGTGCTTCTATACTAATCCTTAAAGTCTATCTTCGGGCTATGTGCTCTAATCAGAGTTTATCTAAATCTAGCTTCCAAGGTTAGTACTAAATTTCCCTTGACACCAACTGTAATGCCCCGACCCCAGCTACCCAGAGTCGGTGCATTACTTCGTAACATTGGCATGATCACAAAAGATCAAGTCTCGAAAGACCGATTAGTTTAGTAGCCTTGGAAACACTAGATACATTCATAAATGTTACATTACATCATAAAGTGAAAAACTAATAACAAAGTCTTCATAGTACACACTCATATCCTCTTTTGACTATCCCTGTAGGTCATTCATAAAATACTTCTTCACATCCTGGAAAATATTAAAACATTGAAAGGGGTGAGCTCAGATGCTCAGTAAGGATAACAATAATGCGGAAGCTTTCATAATTAAACATTAACATTTAAGGCAATGTATAACTAAAAAAAAATCCTTTTAAACATGATCTTCAACATAATATGGAAGAAATAAAATTAAATAATGCCATTTACATACTCACATGGATATTCTACTAGTCGAATAATCACATGCAATATCAATAACCACTTTCATAATGAGGGAATGTATAATGCCAGACATTCTGAAACATTTTGTCAAGGCCTCGTCCAAGACGTCTAAAATGATTAAGGCCTCTGCCAAAACCATAAATCAAATTGGGAAAGGTCCTCAGCCAATTCCACGTCTAGTTGTCTCATGAGACCTACCGATGCATCGAGGAGCTATAGCGGGCTCCACCCGTCACTTATTAAGTCCAATACATTCCTCATATGAATAGGTTTAAACATATCATAAACCAAAAATAATCGTATCACATAAAACATGCATAAAGGAAACATAACATTTCCACATTTCAATCACAAGATATCAATACAACACATTTATATAATAAAAACTCTTTCAAAACCATTTTCAATACCAAAATAAAAGAAAGTTAAAACTTTGTATTTATTTTTCATTAAAAAAAAGTGATGGCTTGTAGAGGAAGATGAAACTCAAATAATGGTCACGGCGGCGGAGAAGTCGTTGTCACCGCATATGTACGGAAAGAAAAAAAATTCCCTTTTTGTCGTTTAGTAAAACGCTTCGTATAAAAAAAGATTCCTTTTGAATAAACATAAAATTCAAAGGGGTTTATACACCGTATAAAAGAAAGTTCTGTATAAAACCAAATATGCCTCAATGAAAGGAGATTGAGACGAAGTCCTTAAAAAGATAATTTTTTAAAATAAAAGAGATCTATTATGTGTATTCACTATAGGTACGCATATAGAAAGTAAATATACAAAATAGGACATAATAATATCATGACATAATTTGAATGTAGGAGATTAACCCAAAGAATGGAAGTTGGGTTAAGAAATTCCCTTAACTCGTGTCTGACTTGACTCAACCATTCTTTAACCTCCTGAATAATAAACTAGAGTTAATATATACCTTATTAAGAACCATTTTAAATTTCATTATCCTTTTTATATCACTTATTACAATGATATGAACATTATGGAATTATTTAAGTTAATAACTGTCGTTTTGTCGATCTTTGGTACTTGAGTCAACAATAAACCTCTTATAATTACAAGTTGTTTATGTGGTAGAATATCCATTATCTCCAGAATTATATTCATGATTTAGATGTCATATATATCATATATATCCAGTATATACATTCATTTATAATATTACGTAACATTTAGAGGTAAGAAATGAAATGCACCGTTCATGGAGACGGTAAGCCGTACGTACGCATGAACACTACTTTCATTTCTATTTCATATTTAATAGAATGAAATCATAATGATATAAATGTATAATATAATTCCAGTATAATATAGTGTATTATACCATTTACTCCATCCTTTATACATCCCACATATGGCATTAACGATTCAAATCACTTTGAGGGGGTGGTAGTCCGCACTTCCTAAAATGAAATTATCGCGTTTACCCATAATGGAAATCATAAAGTATGCCATAAATGAGAAATACATAAGAATAAGTAAAACATAAATATATTATATATCACATATAAATATAGTGGCATCTTAATGGCCACCTTTGAAGGTGTTATATGAGTGTTGAACAATCATCGTTTCGTGAGGCAGAAATTCGCCATCCACAGAAACCGTATGTTCTTTAACCATTAGATGTAGGTGTGTGTAATTGTAGCTCGAATACTTCTTATAACAACATCCTAGTATATTTAGGATACTGGTGTTGTTACAAAAGAAATGAATAAAAAGAGTTTAGGGGGTTGGAGAAGAAAAATAAAACAAAACAACATTAAAGAAGACATTACCTCAAAATCGGGTAACTCTTTGATTTGAGCCAAAGGCTTCCTTGGGAAGAGTTATGCCCAAAGTGAGGCTTCTAGGAGTAATAGGGGGAAGTTGGGAGAGTATTTGGGAAGAGGTTGGCCGAGTAAAATGTCTTGAAAGTGTGAATGAGGTGGTAGAGGTGGGGGCCTTTTATAAGAGGAGAGGAGGGGCACTCTTGGAAAGTAAGAAAAGTTTACATTATTATACAATGGTTTTCGGATTCTAAAGGACCCACACTTATATAATTCGTGGATAAGGTGATAAGGGTTCTCAATATACCCATCCAATAGTATTTGGACAAGTGTAAGCCTTGGATTGTACATTATCTTTTCATTTTATTAAAATCGTTAAATAATGAGGTTATCACTGCATCATAATGATGTCATAAATAATTTAATTTATTTAATTTCTAAAAATTATAAAAAAAATACTATGATGTAGGAAATATTTTTATCTTTCCAATGACTATTTATAGTCAAAAATATTACTTGTATAACCCCATGTAAAAATTGTTTTAGTAAAACATTTCATGTTTGTGTCATTTTTTACTTTAACATTAAATAAATATATATTAATGTCATTTTCCAACCAAAGTGGCTCCATGGGGTCCCCAAGTTGACCCATGGGTTGTCTTGGTCGTCCATGACTCATCCCATAGGAGTAGGACAAGTCTCAAGCTCATCTCATATTATTGAAACATTATTTTTACCTTAAACTACACTAATTACCTCTAATCGCGATTAAGAACTTAAAAGTTACTATTCACCAAAAATTATTTTAATCTCATTGAACCACATTTTACTTCTTAATGACAACCATGTATGTCGGATTTTTGAAAATCAAATCATAGAAGTGGTAATATTCCATTTAAACGAAAAATTAGTTATTTAACTACCACTTAGTGGTTTCACTATTCATCAAAAATTGAAGTTTTTCAGAACAAGGCCAAAATTTCACCCTAAGCTATAATTGATATTCCGAATTCAAAAATGATGTCTATTTTACAAAATTACAAACATATAAGCTGCATTAATTAATTTTATAATTAATTCTCGCTGTTACAACAAATAGCGTGTTTTTAAGAAACAATTTATATCAAAAGATTGACAATTGTTTATGTCCAATTTCAATGTTAAATTAATTCTAATGACCACCATTGGATAAAATGGTAAAAATATATTCTAATTATACTTTATAACCACTAAATAGTATAATTTATCACTATAAATTATTTTGATTAAAAAAGTTGTTTTTAAGTAATTTTCACTATTCATAAAAAATTGGAAGTTCTCAGAAAATTACAAAAAATTCAACTTTGGATAATTTCGATAGTACGAATACAAAAATGAAGTCCATTTTAAAATATAAAATTTATATAATTTTAAAAAGTGGTTATTACTATTCATAACGACTACTTTGATTAGTCGTGGTGTTTTAGAACTCGAAGTTGCGTACAATGCAAGCTATTGCATTATTGAATGAGAAGCGTATCGTGGAAGCTCGGGGTGTTACATTCTCCCCTCCTTCAATAAATTGCGTCCTCGAAATTTGAAATTTTTCTGTGAAAATAAAAGGTTGAGAAGAGAAAATACCTTTGAGGAAAACCCACATCGGAAATAAGGTTAATAAATATATAACATTAAAAGAAAGCAAGATAAGTACAAAGGTCACCCGATATAGCCCATTCTAAGATTCTATGAAAATATGGATATGGAGGAGAAACAAACCATCAAGGTCTGATGGAGAGTTATAGAAAACAGGATTAGGAGAAAGTTTAACTACAAGAAAATCACAAACTTGTGATTGGTTAAACGGTCATTGAATCCCCAGTTGGAAAAGTTAACCGACAACATTTCTGTTTTAAATTACCTTTTATAATGTTGAGGAATTTATTTAGGAGATTTACTAAGAACGTAAGGGAATATACATACTTGTTATCTATACTTTCATTCGTTAATAAATTTTTACCACAAACCCATCTTTTACTCCAAATGGTAACGGAACTCAAAAATATTCTATTTATCCTAATTGTATAAGGTTTCAAATGTTAACACATACCATTTAGATTAGTAAAATTATTTTTTAATAACCAGGGACTTCCTGTAGGCTAGTTGTAGGAAATAAAGGCCAGTCGCACTATGATTGTGGGTTCGATTCCTGCAGCTTTGTCCGACGCGACGGGTTATGCCCCACCCTGCAGGTTGTCCTTTTCCTAAAACTATAGTATCATAATATTCCAAAAATAATCTTCATAAATTTTTTAACCTTAAATAATACTATCCAAAGATCAACTTAATCCACTCCAACCTTTATAGTTATCCAAAATACCTCAGTCCAGACTTTCTCTAAAATTTCTCTTAATTCCAAAATCAATTTATCAGATTCCCCAAACAAAGTAATGTTTCTCTTATTGTCACATACTAAAAATATAATTAACTTCAACATATTAAAACCTTACTGAAATCAAAAAGTACTACAGTACAATCCTTATATATATATCACATTATTCTAATAACCAGAATATAATCCATGAGTCCAAAGGCACCAATACATTAATTATTTTGCTTCAACTGTAGTAACAATATAAGATTGTCATTGATCCCTTGGCCTTTTCTGAGGTAAGTTTCCCTGACGCTTAGGGCATTCATTTGCATAATGCCCCATTTCCCTACAATTGTAGCATTCAACATTGATAGCCTCTTTCTTTCCCTTGCAATCACGCACCTGGTGACCTTTTTCCCCACATTTATAACAAACTCCAATTCCTTTTAGACAAGTACCAGGGTGATTCTTCCCACAATTATCACATAATGGAAAATCCTTCTTTCCCTTTTTCCCTTTATCTGTCTCTTGTTCCACCGTTCTCTTCTTCTCTTGCTTTACATTGTTGTCATAAGACTTAGAGAATTCCTTTTCTGTCTTGATAACACATGAGACAATATCTTAGTATGTTGAGAACGATTTTGACACTAAAGCTCGACAGAGAAATGGTTTTAACCCATCAAAGAAACGATCAATCTTACCTCTTGGGTTACGTATATAATCTGCAGTATACCTCGCTAACCTTGTAAAGTTGGCCTCATACTTTGCGACATTCTCATCCTCCTTTTGTTTCAGACTCAGAAATTGCCTTTCCATATCTGCTTTATGGTCATGAGGAAAGTATTTTTCTAAGAAAATATCTTTGAACTCCCTCCATTCCATATTCAATATTTCATCATCTTCCTTTGTGTTTTGAATCAATGACCACCATTGATCAGCATCTCCAGTGAGGCGGTAAACTGCCATGATAACCTTTTCTCTTTCGCTACTCCCCAAGGCATGGAATAATTTCTCTAAGGAGTTTATCCATTGCTCAGCTACTAACGGATTTGTACCCCCATTAAATGTTGGTGGTTGTTGCCTAATGAAGCGGTCTAACATTGATCCTCCACGTTGTGGATCAGGGTGATCCATACGAGTAAGTTTATTATTCAAAACTTGAGTGAGTTGTCCCAGTATGCTAATAAGTTGATCAGCACCAGTTGTATCTTCAGATCCACAATAATTATCTTGAGCAGGAGGGAAATCCCTACACGAAGTGCATGCATTGATACGGTTTCCATTCCTTCCACTAGGCACCATTTCTAAACAATGGCATAAACTAGATTAGTTTATGAACCAAAATACATAATTCCATATTTGTAAAATACTTAACATAAATTGAACTATTTATGGATATAATCTATAAAAATGTTTTCTTTGAGGAAGTATATACTCATAACCCTTCATAGTGGTTTATAAAGAAAATGAGAATTATCCAAAGAATATCCCTTGGGAGTGTCGTAACCAAGAGTGCAGTAAGGCCCGTTGTCGTGCACCAGTTCCCGTTCGAGTCTATCTCAAAGCGGTGTTTTCGGGTTTTACCCCTAGGTACATCTGTGCCAGAGCCGCCTCTACTTTCTTGTATCCAGACAGGGACGTATTGTTCGGAAAACTCACAAAAATCTCTATAATACCAAAATTATAGGAAGTTCTTCTATACTAATCCTTAAAGTCTATCTTCGGGCTATGTGCTCTAATCGGAGTTTATCTAAATATATCTTCCAAGGTTAGTACTAAACTGCCTCTGATACCAACTGTAACTCCCCGACCCCAGCTACCCAGAGTCGGTGCATTACTTCGTAACATTGGCATGATCACAAAAGATCAAGTCTCTAAAGACCGATTAGTTTAGTTGCCTTGGAAACACTAGATACATTCATAAATGTTACATTACATCATAAAGTGAAAAACTAATAACAAAGTCTTCATAGTCCACACTCATATCCTCTTTTGACTATCCCTGCAGGTCATTCATAAAATACTTCTTCACATCCTGGAAAATATTAAAACATTGAAAGGGGTGAGCTCAGATGCTCAGTAAGGATAACAATAATGCGGAAGCTTTCATAATTAAACATTAACGTTTAAAGCAATGTATAACTAAAACAAAAGCCTTTTAAACATGAACTTCAACATAATATGGAAAAAATAAAATTAAATAATGCCATTTACTTACTCACATGGATATTCTACTAGTCGAATAATCACATGCAATATCAATAACCACTTTCATAATGAGGGAATGTATAATTCCAGACATTCTGAAACATTTTGTCAAGGCCTTGGCCAAGACGTCTAAAATGATTAAGGCCTCTGCCAAAACCATAAATCAAATTGGGAAAGGGCCTCAGCCAATTCCATGTCTAGTTGTCTCATGAGACCTACCGATGCATCGAGGATCTATAGCGGGCTCCAACCGTCACTTATTAAGTCCAATACATTCCTCATATGAATAGGTTTAAACATATCATAAACCATAACATAATTGTATCACATAAAACATGCATAAAGGAAACATAACATTTCCACATTTCAATCAAAAGATATCAATACAACACATTGATATAATAAAAATGCTTTCAAAACAATTTTCAATACCAAAATAAAAGAAAGTTAATACTTTGTATTTATTTTTCATTAAAAAAAGTGATGGCTTGTAGAGGAAGCTGAAACTCAAATAATGGTCATGACGGCGGAGAAGTCGTTGTCTCCGCATATGTACGGAAAGAAAAACATTCCCGTTTTGTCGTTTAGTAAAACACTTCGTATAAAAAAAGATTCCTTTTGAATAAACATAAAAGTCAAAGTGGTTTATACACCGTATAAAAGAAAGTTGTGTATAAAACCAAATATGCCTCAATGAAAGGAGATTGAGACGAAGTCCTTAAAAAGATCATTTTTTAAAATAAAAGAGATCTATTATGTGTATTCACTATAGGTACACATATATAAAGTAAATATATAAAATAGGACATAATAATATCATGACATAATTTGAATGTAGGAGATTAACCCAAAGAATGGAAGTTGGGTTAAGAAATTCCCTTACCTCGTGTCTGACTTGACTCAACCGTTCTTTAACCTCCTGAATAATAAACTAGAGTTAATATATACCTTATTAAGAACCATTTTCAATTTCATTATCCTTTTTATATCACTTATTACAATGATATGAACATTATGGAATTATTTAAGTTAATAACTGTCGTTTTGTCCATCTTTGGTACTTGAGTCAACAATAAACCTCTTATAATTACAAGTTGTTTATGTGGTAGAATATCCATTATCTCTAGAATTATATTCATGATTTAGATGTCATATATATCATATATATCTAGTATATACATTCATTTATAATATTACGTAACATTTAGAGGTAAGAAATGAAATGCACTTTTCATGGAGACGGTAAGCCGTACGTACGCATGAACACTACTTTCATTTCTATTTCGTATTTAATGGAATGAAATCATAATGATATAAATGTATAATATAATTCCAGTATAATATAGTTTATAATACCATTTACTCCATCTTTATACATCCCACATATGGCATTAACGATTCAAATCACTTTGAGGGGGCGGTAGTCCGCACTTCCTAAAATGAAATTATCGCGTTTACCCATAATGGAAATCATAAATTATGCCATAAATGAGAAATAAAGAAGCATAATTAAAACATAAATATATTATATATCATATATAAATATAGTGGCATCTTAATGGCCACCTTTTAAGGTGTTATATGAGTGTTGAACAATCATCGTTTCGTGAGGCAGAAATTCACCATCCACAGAAACCGTATGTTCTTTAACCATTAGATGTAGGTGTGTGTAAGTGTTGCTCGAATCCTTATTATAACAACATCCTAGTATATTGAGGATACTGGTGTTATTACATAAGAAATGAATAAAAAGAGTTTAGGGGGTTGGAGAAGAAAAATAAAACAAAACAACATTAAAGAAGACATTACCACAAAATCGGGTAACTCTTTTTGATTTGAGCCAAAGGCTTCCTTGGGAAGAGTTCTGCCCAAATTGAGGATTCTAGGAGTAATAGGGGGAAGTTGGGAGAGTATTTGGGCAGAGTTTGGCCGAGCCAAATGGCTTGAATGTGTGAATGAGGTGGTAGAGGTGGGGGCCTTTTATAAGAGGAGAGGAGGGGCACTCTTGGAATGTAAGGAAATTTTACATTATTATACAATGCTTTTGGGATTCTAAAGGACCCAAACTTATATAATTAGTGGCTAAGGTGATAAGGGTTCGAAATATACCCATAAAATAGTCTTTGGACAAGTGTAAGCCTTGGATTGTACATTATCTTTTCATTTTATTAAAATCGTTAAATAATGAGGTCCTCACTGCATCATAATGATGTCATAAATAATTTAATTTATTTAATTTCTAAAAATTATAAAAAAAATACTATGATGTAGGAAGTATTTTTAGATTTACAATGACTATTTATAGTCAAAAATATGACTTGTACAACCCCATGTAAAAATTGTTTTAGTAAAACATTTCATTTTTGTGTCATTTTTTACTTTAACATTAAATAAATATATATTAATGTCATTTTCCAACCAAAGTGGCCCAATGGGGTCCCCAAGTTGACCCATGAGTTGTCTTGGTCGGCCATGACTCATCCAATAGGAGTAGGACAAGTGTCAAGCTCATCTCATATTATTGAAACATTATTTTTACCTTAAACTACACTAATTACCTCTAATCGCGATTAAGAACTTAAAAGTTACTATTCACCAAAAATTATTTTAATCTCATTGAACCACATTTTACTTCTTAATGAAAACCATGTATCTCGGATTTTTGAAAATCAAATCACAGAAGTGGTAATATTTCCTTTAAATGAAAAATCAGTTATTTAACTACCACTTAGTGGTTTCACTATTCATCAAAAATTGAAGTTTTTCAGAACAAGGCCAAAATTTCACCCTAAGCTATAATTGATATTCCGAATTCAAAAATGATGTCTATTTTACAAAATTCCAAACATAAAATCTGCATTAATTAATTTTATAATTAATTCCCACTGTTACAACAAATAACGTGTTTTTAAGAAACAATTTATATCAAAAGATTGGCAATTGTTTATGTCCAATTTCAATGTTAAATTAATTGTAATGACCACCATTGGATAAAATCGTAAAAATATATTCTAATTATACATTAAAACCACTAAATAGTATAATTTATCACTATAAATTATTTTGATTAAAAAATTTGTTTTTAAGTAATTTTCACTATTCATAAAAAATTGGAAGTTCTCAGAAAATTACAAAAAATTCAACTTTGGATAATTTCGATATTAAGAATACAAAAATGAAGTCCATTTTAAAATATAAAATTTCTATAATTTTAAAAAGTGGTTATTACTATTCATAACGGCTACTTTGATTAGTCGCGGTGCTTTAGAATTCGAAGTTGCGTACAATGCAAGCTATTGCATTATTGAATGAGAAGTGTATCGTGGAAGCTCGGGGTGTTACAACTACAGCAGAAATGATTCATACACATCTTATGGATAAGTGGGTCCTTTCATTAGAAATAATGAATACATCCTCAGTTATAGGTATATTCTCCGTTGATGTTCTACTTTCATCTACTTGATGAATACCAATATTCCATATATTTACTAGAATTTCTATTACTATTTTAATGTTCTATACTATTGAAAGGTAAAGAATCCTCCACAAAATGGCCTTATTATTCACAAGAATACCCATTTTTCATGAACACCAAAACTTTTTTCAATATCTCCTTTTCTCACAATGTTAAAAAAACATTCATGATAAAACCACATTTTGCAAAGCTCAAACACTTTGACAAAGCTCACCAAACATTCACAAGGCTCAAAAATATCAGTTTTATTTTTATATCCTTCATGAACATTAATACTTTAACGTTTATGAAAAATTTCAATCAGATTTCATAGTCTTCACAAACTTTTTTCTTTCGTGAGCCTTTTTTCAAGAACAACCTTCATAAATCACCTTCATGAATTTAGAGCCTTTTTATTTTAAGGCTTTTTATGTGCTCTCAACTTCAACTGAGGGGGGTAGAAGACTATTTATAGAAATTTACTCATTTTCAAGAAGATTTATCCTCATTATCACCTTTTCCTGAATCTCTATATTTTTTTTAATGTCTTTGTGAAGCACTAGAGAAATTTTCCCATTCTCAATGCTTCACGTAGGCATGGAGATTTACTACATTTCTATCACACATTCTCAATGATCCAAACCTTAAAAAAACCTATACTTTACAACAATTAATTCATTTGGAAAGATCTATACCTTTGTGAAAATGTAATCTTCAAGAAACACATTAATTTTCTATATTTTTACGAGGAATTCATATAAGATGGTTTTTGATGATTGATCCATCCTTTAAATTGTATACCCAATAAATTGAGAAACACTGGTAAATAGTTTCCCCATGAATACACACATTTCTATACTTCTTGAAGAGCATCCATTCATTTTTACTGGATATTTTTCAACATAACATGTGAACAACATATCCTGAACTCCACAAATAACCTTGGAAAAATACTTTCTGAACAAAAATATCAACACAAAAACACTACAGCGTTATCTTGAGTAATATATTCCCAAAATATTTCTAGTTTTCAAAATTTACCCAAAGAAAAGGGTATTTTTTTAATTTTTATTTTAAATGAATTTATATAATTATTTTACCTATATAAAAATACTTTAAGGATTGTTATGATTCACTAGGTATATTCTATAATAATTCTATAATCTTTTATTAAAATGATTGATTTTTATGATTCATTATGAATATTCTTATGAAAATTGTTTCTTTTTATAAGTTAATAAATTGATTATAGAATCATGGGTGTTATGTTTTTGTGCAACACATATATATTTTTTTTATTATATGATTGGTTGATCACTTATTTCCACATAATAAATTACTTAAAGGTGTTATATCTCAAGATAATACAAAGGGAATCTAGAAATAATTATTTATAAAAAATTATAATGTATTCTAGTAATAATTATTAATACAATATACTATGTTATGTAATTAATAATGCCTGATCTTTTATACAATGAGATCATGGTGATTCTACCTAATCCGTTATCCTGTGGGATGTTGTTGATGATTATTGATACATTCTGTTATGGGATTCTGGTAGAATACTAGATCAATATTGGTATGAATTTTTAGGCTTATATTTGTGCCACAATCAAATGTTATGACACATGGTTATATTATGTTTTTATGGATCATGATAATGGTTTTTATTTTAACACTCAAGCATTATGTTATGAATAAATTTATTCCATGTCCCTTAAGTTGTGATCTATATTCTCTTGCGTATGATTCTCTTATATAACTAACTTGATTATATTATCATACCCTTATGCTAATTTTATGACCATTTTTATCTTTGATAGATATATTGCTTGTTTACCCTCATCAAATTTCTTATATCACCCATTATTATGTTTTTGTTTTCCTTGGTCATGAAGAAATGTTTTAAGTATGAAATGTACAATAATGGTATTTTATGAGAATTGTTTTGAAAAAAATTGAATATCCTTAAAGAAATAGGTTAATTAATTATATATTCTCTAAATAAACTAAAAATCTATAGTTCCTGGTCATATAATTTTGTGAGATGTTCTGAATATTCGACTAAAATAATGCAATATATATATATATATGTAAGGATTGGGTCACATTAGTTGGAATTAGCGTAGGATTGAGTTTTATTGGAGATTGGGTTATGAATAAGATAACGATATATCTTATAATTTCATATGATGAACCAAAAGTGATATTGGATGAACTTAATGTATTATTTCATGAAGTGAAGATATCATAATTTAGGAAATATCCAGATTGATTTTCTTATTATATGGCAATTTAATATGATTATTATTTCTAATGTATTTATATTAACCATTTTTGTTTTTATCTATTATTAGAACTAGGAGGAATCCTAAAAAATGAATTTTAAGGGAAATGAAATGATTACCCTGATAAGAATACAAAATTCATGGAAGCTGGAAAGAAAAAAACCATAGAAATACTTTCCCAATTCTCTCAGGTAGTGAATTATAATGTGAAAAAATTAAGCTTCCAAACCCAACAAGTAAGGAGAAACATGGAATTGATTATTAGATGTAGTATCATAAACATTCATTTTATGGGTCCCTACTCACACTATTTTTTGAACATTAAATCAATGTGGTTGAATATATATTTTCAGTTGTATAGTTTTTAGACCACATGGATGTTGTTTTAGCCATATATCCCTTGGATGGTGAATTTGGTCAATAGTGGAATCTAATATAGAACACAAGGCGTGGATAAGAAATAAACTCCATGGAATTAGATGAGTTTAAGATGGTATTTACAAATAAGTATTTTTCTCAATCAAATTTTACTAAAATAGGGAGGGAATTTCATGAGCTAAATTAGAAGGATGTTGAATCCATCAGTATCGATGAATCAAACTTTAAAAGAATTTCAAGGCATGCTTTGGTGTTATAATCCACACTAAAAGAAAAATAGAAAATTATTTTATTTTCTTAAACTAAGTCTCAAAAATGTATTATCTATAAGATACAGTAGATTCTATGAATAAAATATTGGATTTTCTCTCAAAGAGGAAATGCTAGAAAAAAAATCCCAATATTATCATGTTTTTAATGGTAAGAAAAGGAAGAAGGCGTGTCAATGGATTTGAAATAATGGATTATAGGAAGTAAAGAAAATTAAAATTCTAACATCCCAAATGTGTAGTAAAATGACATTGAGAATTTTTTTAAAAGGGTAGGATGATGATTTAGATATGGGAGAGTCATCCATCAATCATGTTGTTGTTGAGTAAATATGAAAAGGTTAAAGAAAACATAGAGGATAAAAAGGTTAAAAATATTAGAATATAATGTTTCAGATGTAAGGTGTTTGGGAATTATGGGAATAAATTCCCTAATCCATGGGATGGTGAGGATAATAATCCCTAGTAACCTCCAAATTGAAGTGAAAAAATGGAATGAATATGACATCCCATATACTAAATAGGGCCAACATAATATCTTGGGGGAAATGTACACTTATTATCCACTCTATTACTAAAAATTATTTATTTGATTAATCTTCTACCCATTATTTTATATCTAGAGAATTTAATAAGGGTATTTAATCACCTCTTAAATGGTTAGATATGTATTTATTAATGAAAAATCATAATGGTACAATGATTGAATCTCATGTCTATATCTACTATTTAATATAAATTTATGATAATTTTCTTTCTTTAAATCTTATTATTCTCCCTATAGTAAAATTTTATGCGATTTTTCATGAATTATATCTATCTACACAGATCCCATATCAATTATCTACGAAGGGATGTTAAATTTTATATTCTTAAATAATCTATGATAATCTTTCTCTGTGAGGATAAACGTGAAGTTTTAATGGATATTAAATCCTTTAAATTGATTTACTACATATAAATGAGGGACATTTATCTCAAATGGCTGGGGAGATGTTAAACATTAATGGTATGCTAGTTTTTTAAGACTAGGTCGATATATTTATTGAAGAGTCAATAGTATTGCCTTGAATCATGGTGTTTATTTTTCAATATAAATCGTATTTTGGCTATGTTAATTTCAAACACACCTTACATAATTTACCCAATTGAGTTGTAGGAATTTAAGATGGATGTATAAAAGAATCTTGATAAGGGATTCGCATGACATAGTGTTTAACCTTACGGGGAACCATTTTTTAGAAAGATGAAATATGAGTTAATGTATCTATTTATTTATTATCATGAACCAAAAAATATATAAATCAATAATAAGTATCCATTATCCCATATTAGTGATTTATTAATCAAATTTATGGAGTTGAATACTTTTTAAAGATTGACCTTTATTATGGATATCATTATTTGAGGGTCAAAAGGGAATACATATCCAATAAAACCTTCTAAAAAATTTAAAATTATGAATTTATAGTAATTCCATTTTGACTTCCCCTCTCTATCTTCACAGATTTAATGAATAATGTTTTGAGAGATTACCTTGATCATTTTTTGGTAGTCTCTATATCTGATATTCTTATATATTCCAAGGGAAAGAAAGAAAATGAGGATCATTTTTATATTGTTTTTAAGAACTTGAGTAAGGGAATGGTTTATTCTAAATATATCAATGGTGTATTATAGTTACATAATTTATCATTTATAAGTCATATTTTAAAAGAGGGTATATTAGTGGATACTTTAAAGAGTGAAGTTGTTGAGAAATATATCTTCCGAACCTATTTGGAAAAGATACGGAGTTTTCCTGGATTGGATAGATACAATTGAGTCATTTAAATAATTTTTTTGATAATAAAATAAACTAGCCAATTTGACATAAAGGGAGTCAAGTGCCTTTAGACCAATTAATGTGAAGATAATTTCAAGGAACTGAAGGGAATATTGTTCATTACACATGTTATGACACTACTATGGTAGGTATAATTTCTTATGATATATATTAATTTTTAAAATAATGGACTGGGATGTGTTCTCATATAAAATTACATGTTGTCATCATATTCAACATTCCAATTAACGTTTTATGGGAATAATTACCCAATTCTTAATTTTGAGTTTTCATTAGAAACATTTTCATTGAAAATATAGAGGCATTACCTATATGGTTAAATGTTTGATATATATAATGTTCATAAATTCTTGGAATATATATTCACATATAAATATATGGATATGTGACAATGTGGTGGTTGATATTGATTAATGACTATGTCATCTCAATACATTACTACCTTGGGAATATGAACAATACAGTTGATGCTCTTATTCAGAATAACCATGGTAGTTTCCCCATAATGAGTACTAAAAGAGATTTAATACTTTATATTTTATCTATTAAGGACATTGAAATTTAATGAAAGGGGAATGATCTAAACTTTTTTAGATAAATTTCTATCACTCTATCCATTTGAAGATTAAAGAGTCATACAAGTAGGATTTGGAATCACAAAATTAGGTACAGATTTATTTAGAGATTAAAATTTACCATGGTGGAATGGTCAGGTTTATGAACTTTTTTTGTGTCTTGTTAATACTGTAATTAAAGAAGGATGTGTTGGATGAAGCATATAACTCATCATTTTCTCTCCATCTAGAGAGTAAAAAGATGTGTACAGATCTTAGAGTGAATTTTGTTTTAGGAAATATGGAAAGGTATATTTTAGAGTATATATCTAGTTGATTATTATTTTAGAAAATTAAGGTACAACAACAAAAGTCGAATGGGATGATGAAACCTTTACCCTTACCAGAATGGAAATGGGAAAACCATCACCGAAGATTTGGTCATCGAACTCGCAAGACATATAAAATTCATAACTCCATCTGGGTTGTAGTAAATCAATTTAAAAATTAATATGAATTAATTAATATATAATAATATATATATTTTTGATCATCTATTTATAATTCACATTAAAAAAGTTTTAAGGCTATGTGGAGTAACAATTTCAATTATATCAAAGAAGGATCTGAGGCTTATCTAGAATTTATAGAGAAGTGTTCAGAAGGCATTGAATATTATTTTGATATTTAAAACTATATATCAACCTTAGAT
The DNA here is from genome assembly GCA_963277665.1 of Viscum album. Lineage (NCBI taxonomy): Eukaryota > Viridiplantae > Streptophyta > Magnoliopsida > Santalales > Viscaceae > Viscum > Viscum album. The sequence continues at coordinate 344,195,076 of OY728136.1, read as the reverse complement.
AGATGGAAAGTATAATATAACTATTCAAACCATTAAGATATTCTATGACCTTATTTTATGGGTTTTAAAGGAGGTTTTAACCAACACATTATGCTAGATGAATTTTATTACAATAGTAGCGTTCACTTGATCATCGAGATGGATTCTTATGAATACCGATATATAATTAAATGTTAAACTTAAAAATTAAGGTAATAATTTGGATAACATATGCTCTTGGTTTTTAATCATGGTAATCAAATGTAAGAGAAAGTTTAAGCCATTCAATAACACATCAAGGAATCACATAGATTGTAGAATAGTTACAGTGACTATCATCAATGATATTTTTAGTGTTATGTGGGTAATTAGGTATTAATATAAATATCCCCTTGGAATATGGTTATTTTATTTTAATATAAATGGAATATAATATTTAGATATATAATTCCTTATGAGATTCTTGGCCATATTAGGATAATAGAGTATTTTTAGAACTTCCACCGAACCCCTCCAAATTTCATGATATATTCCATGTATATATTTTGAGGTAGTACATACATGAAACTTTTAATTTAATAAAACCAAAGTTTATATATTTGGATCATGATATATTTTATGAATAATGACTATTAAATATTCAAGATAAAAGATATAAATTTCTATGAAATGAGACCACTCTTCTAGTTAAAGTTTAATGGAGAAATAATAAATTTGAGGAATATATTAGGGACCCTAAGGAGGTAATAAAAAAGAGGTATCCACATTGTTTTTCAATATAATAATTTAATTTTGAGGGTGAAATTATTATATTGGGATAGAATGAAACACCTAGATATTTTAAAATAAATTACTCTTCAATAAATTCGATGTGATTGATCGTGTATTACACACAGACCTTAACTTAATAATGGATTTTTAAAAATTAATAGTAATTTTAATTGAATTGATAAAACTAAATAAATAATGTATTTATGTTGATCTAATAGTTGAGAAATTATTTGTATTGTTCATTTATTTATTATTGGCTAAAGAGAAGTGTTTTTGACAGACATTATTTTTATTATATATGTTTTAATTAAAACTTAATTATTTTATATTGAGTATTATACTTATAGAATTATATATATATATATATATATATATATATATGTGTTATAAAAAATAAATTGATTAATATTTCTTATAAATGGATATAAAATCATTTTAATGTAAAAAGAGATATTTTTTAGAACTCAGTTTTTATGAAAACAATATTTTTTTAGGTTAATAAATTCAAAATATCACTATTAATGAATAATTTTAATGTAATTTTCAGATAATATATTCATTAAACTAATTTTACATTCATCAAATGGGTTTTACATAAAATTTATTAGTAATAAAATAATTTTTATTCTTAAATTTACTTTTTTTCTTTTAAAATTTAGTTTTACATATTTGGTGCACATATATTAGATTAATTTATTCCACAAATAGGAATAGAATTTTTTAAAAAATATTTTACATTCAGAATCAGAAAAATTTATATTAGTTAATATGTTCAACATAAATTTTAGTTATAATGAATAATTACCATGGTAAAAATCATTACACCATAGTATGGGATAAAATGGTTAACAATGGGGTTAAACTAAGAAATAATAATCCAATTATCCCTAAAACATTTTAGATAAGATTGGTTGAGTTTATTTAGAGATAAAATTATTTAATATTTTTAACTTTTATCATTAGGTTCCACTTTTCCCCAAATATGATGTTATATAATTTTAAAACATTGAATATTACACGGTTGGCACTCCCCTAACTTATAATGGGGCACTAAATCCCATAATTTATTAACATATTATGATCAATATAAAATAGAAAATAATTTCCCAAATATAATACCCATTACCTTGGAGTTTATTTATTCCCTAATAACCTACCCAAGAATACATAATTTGTTTTTAATGGAGATTATCCACGGATGTGGTATATGTTCTTACTAAACATTTTCAAGTTTATATCTTCTTCATCATCATCTAAAACTTGTAATACCATATTAAAATAATTGAATAATTATATTTGTGACACTAAAATGTTTGTATGTTATTTTTACAACCAGTTTCTATCCCCCTTCCATCTAATGAAAAATGAATGTGTTGCTAATGCATAAGTACATACTGCAATTTCAATTAAACGACACGTTTCATTTTTCATCACCACCTCAATTAGCTGGTAATATTGATGGATATAGGGAATATATATGATACTTATGAATTAATTATTATTCATTAATTATAAATTATTATTTACCTTCTTTTATTCCCATTTACTAAAAAATTAAAGCATCACCCATGTATTCATGTGGACTACCACCACTATGAAGTGATGTAATTAATTGTTCATCATAAACTTACAGGAAGTTTTATAAAATTATATATAATGTATAAATTTGATATATATGGAATTATTATTACTATATATATGATGAAATAATGACCATGGTTCTAGTACAAAATTCACTAAATTGGAAAATGCCTGAAAACTGAAATAATTATTACCCAAAATATTGATATTAGTGGATAGGTTATTGGAAGGTATGAATAAATCATATCTGGTAATATAAGTATGAATATTTCTATGATATATATATATTTATAGTAATTTTAAATATATTATATAGGTGTTCTTTGATTTTATGAAGAAATTCTGGGGTTATGGTAAGAGTTAATTTTACAATATTATTTTTATCTAGAATATTTATGTTTTAATTCCCATCACATGAAATTTTAAGTTTTATATATGTTAAACCTAAAATATTTTCTTCTAATTTATTTATTTCTAGGTTTTTCAACTATTATATCAAATTTATCTCTCCTTTTTATTCAAAAAGTCTAAAATACGTTTTTTAATAAAATCTATCCTTACCACTTCTATAAGGTCAGGAATATTTTTCATCTATATCCATATTCTTTAACATTGTTTTATAGAAGTTTTTTTATCCCTGAAATTATTCTTAAATTTTTTTTATAAAACCTTTTAATTTCATTACATGGTATTAAAATTAGTTGTTTTGAAAAGTTTTTCGTATTACAAATTTTTGAATTTTTACAAAATTGTAAAAAGTATGATTTATTTTAATGTATATCAAAGAATGAATTTTAATTCCTTTATGTAATTTCTTCATCATTGAAATTAGTTTCAAAATTTCCATGTTTTTAAAAATAAATTATTATTCCTATTTTTATGGGATTTTTTTTTCAAAAGTTACCCAAAGAAAATGATAATTTCTATTTTTCTCAAAGCATATTTCAAAAGTATTTATAAATATATTTTTCATGTATGTTAATATACTTGAAATATTATTAGGCTTTACTCAGGATATTCTATAATGATATCATCCACCTTATTTAATTTTATGTCTTGTGATGATGCATTATGATAGTTCTCATGAAGGTGGATTCTTTCCATAAGTTAATTAAGTGATGATAAAATCCTGAATGCTTTGTTCTTCCTATAATCCATATTTTTTTATTTTCAAATGAAACTTTTAAAGAAATGTGTGAACCCAAATACAACCGCATGATCCCACATCCTCCACCCCACAAAGAGAATAATACAAACTCTTTCAAAGACCACTATTCAGAATTCAAGATTTGAAATCCAAAACAACCGCCATCCATCTCCATGAACCTTGACTAGCATGCCCCCCAAGATCCAAGATCCAAGATCCAAGATCCACGACCCATCAACCATCACCCTCCGCTCGAGAAAAAAACCCTAGAACACCTCGCTTCCATCGAACATTTCGCTGCCAACATCGCCTCACCAGATTCAATCGCATCAACACCAACCACCACCATTATCTCGTCAAAGCTGAACACAAACTTATTGTTGATGGTCGAAATGTCGTCACAAAACTCCTCCCGACGTTTCCCATTCATACTCAAAACCCAAAAACCCTTAAAGGCCACCACACGTCTCCACCACAAAGAGAATGGTGGAATATAGATCTAGACCAGAGAACAGAGCATGCAAACGATAAAGAGGAAGAGACTAGAAACACCGTAGTATGTATAAGACAATCTAAAAATCGTAAAAATTTGTCATTGTCTACGAAACATCACCTCACCAGCAATAAAGAACAACAAAACCAAAAACCCAAACTTCCCCGAACGAGCATCAAACACTGATTTAAGTTGCGCCTGGAGCACCAACAGTCGTCGAGACTCATATCCCAAAGCCTCAATAAACCACCGCTCCAGGTCTGACTAGGAATGGTGTGGGGGAATGTGAGGCCAGAGCAGAACATTGAGCGAAAATAGACTCTAAATCACCTGCATCAACAATGGAGCAAAGAACCAGTAGCTGATAGAACAAAAAACAGGACGAATCCGATAGCGCCAGGAAAATTGTCGATCTCTGATCCTCATAAAACAAAGCCACATCATTACAAATTCTCATACTTAGACCAGCATAGTATTAGAGGAACTTGAGGCCAGAGTGAGGATTGAGTGGACGAGGGGTTCCACAAGAAGAATCCTTTGAGGAGAAGACCAAAAGAAATGAAGAACAAAACCTAAAGCATTGAGCACCCAAGCATAGAGGGAGAAATCCATGAGAAGAAGGGACCACTGCGGAGAAGGAGAATACGAGAGAGAAGGAATGGACCAGAAAGGACGATATCTGAAGGGTAAATTCATCATTCCCGGGGAATGCTTTAGGAACCCTATGAGGGAAGCCGAGAGGGGAGAGGGGAGCCAGGCGATTCAGGTGCCATTCCTCCCATAAAACCCCACACTAAAGGGGATTCAATACTTTGTTCTTATAGAACACACACATATATATAGTTTATCATTCTATTATGGGTGGATCTATTATAGACTTATTGTTCATTAGGTATGATTTTTATATATTATGATTTTACTAAGGAAAGTTTCTAAAAATTCCTGATCCACATAATAAGGGATTATTTAATAATGTTTGATCCTATATACTATGAAATGCTGGTAAAAATGTGTGATCCATTATATTATTAGATTCTAGTGATGCTACCTAATCCATTCTATTATTAGGTTCTTGTGATGATAAAAAATTCTTTATTTTATGATATTCAAGCATTTATGACTGATCCATAATGGTATGAATTTGAATTCTTATGTTTATGCCACATTATTATGTTATTACATATTATTATGTTTTATTTTTAATTCCTTTTGATAATTGTTTTGTTCTGACACCCAAGATTCATGTTATAAGTAATTTTATACTATGATAATTATATAGTGATACTTGTTCTTCAATGTATGATTCTTTTTTGATATGAACTTGATTATATTCTCATACCCTTATGCTTATATTATGATCAATTATTATCTTTGAGTATGATCTTACAAGTTTATCCTTATTGAGGATATGAGATATCTGTTTATTATGTTTCCATTTCCCTATGTTATTAAGATTGGTTTTAAGGGGAAATTAATAGGAATAATAATTATTTTATAGGAACAATTTGGTAGATGTGGAATATTTTTTTTATAAAATATGGTGATTATATTTCTAGTATCTAAAGACAATTAACTTTTATAGTTTTGTGGCATGTATTTTTGTGATATGTATTGAATGATCATCTAAAATGATTTAATATTTTGGTATGTAATTCTTGGGTGACCTCACTTGTTAATTTATATTTTAAAATTAAATTTAAGAGGATATATTAATAGGTTGTTCTTGAGATTATACTTCTTTGAGAATGTATGTTCAACACCGAAAGTACAAGAATACTATAATCAATGATACATTAACATCGAAATAAATGTAAAGGAATTATTATTTTAAAAATTATTATAACCATTATAATACATGATAATGGTAGAATTATGGAAAAAACCATGTGATGTTAACATTGATAATAAAGAATAAATACCATGGAATTTTTTTTAATGAAATTAATTATTGATGATCGTCTATATAATGGATGATGTAATATGGAAGAAAAATTGATACATGATTAAAAAACTAATTCCAAAGTGTTGAAATGTTTTAAATTTATAATGATGTACTTTTTTATGATCTAGTCTATTGAAAATTTTCAAGATCACTAAAAGATACTTGTTTTATATCAATACTATAGGGCATGAGATAATTGTTTCTACACCTGCAACACTTTCAAAAAATTTCATTGGTTTATCTATTTTATTTATTAATTGTACTATAATCATATATTTATTATAAATTTATAGTAATAATAATTAAATGAATCACTATATATGTCATCCTCGGAGAATAATCTCTCCCTACTCGCTCTTAAATAGGGCTTCTCGTCAGAATCTGTTTAGAGGGGGAGGCCTGAGCACTACCCCTCTTGAATTTTATCCCTGCCTTATTTTATTTAGTTTTTTTCTTCTTCATTCCACTAGACCTCTTATCCACATTCCTTCCCTTTGGGTGTTTTTTCTCAAGTGTTAAATTTTATGGTTCCCCCTATCATATGGTGGTTTGTGGGTTCATTCCCACCTGCATTTTTCTTGAATTTATTCTTCTTATGCTTCGACATGGTTTTTCTTCCCCACTCATTCCCTTTATTTAGTCATCATTAGTTTTTTTACCATTTTATATTCCATTATTATTTCTTATGAGATTCTATTTTTATCCCTTAGTACAGATCTTACTTATACATATATGGTATAGATTTAATCCCAGAGTAGTGTTTATTTGTCCCAATAAACTAGGTCCCCTCTTTAGAATCATATATGTTGTCTTTGGATTAGTATTCTTTCTCTAAGTGGAATTGAACTATTCATATTCTCGAAGATGGGTCATCTCTTTGGTTTTTCTATTTAGTTCATCATGGGTGTAAATTTAAATTTAGGAATTTTATTTATGGAATTGGTATGGTTTTCAGCATGCATTAGTTTTATGACCTGTATCATTCACCAGTTACTTTCATGCACTTGTTTGAATTCTTTATTCTTTAGGTGTGCTGGTCTCACCGATGGTGTTAGTTCTTGTCTTTTTATTTTTAATAGAGTGGGAATCATGGAATTGTGTTTTGAATTTTACCAGTTGAAAGTGTTTTTCAATTGTGATAGTGACGATAATGATTATTATGTTCTTATTTTGTCAAGACATTTTATTTATGCTTTATGGTTTTTTTAAGGTGTGTTGCTCTATATTTATGGGGTTTTTAGTGTTCTATGACCAATTAATGAGATGTGGTCCCCAATGGCATGAAGTACAAAGTGGTGCAAGGATTCTAGGCTCATTGAAACAATACTATGGGTTTTTTGGTGGTGAGAAGGCTTGGATAGTGTGGGGTAATATGGCACATTGTGTGTTTTTGAATTTGAAATAAAATTGTCGATTTCAAGTTTCTCTTGGCATCTGTATGTTTTAATAGTGAAAAGGGATGGGATTGTAGATTTTGGTGATGAGGTGTTTCATGAAATTAATGTAAAATAAAGAGTATATTTCTAAAGATTTCATTCATGTGGTTCATGTTGAGTATGAATCTATAGGCTTAATATCGAGTTATTTTAAATTTGAATATTTAACATTTTTAAGATGCATGTATTTTTATTATAGGGTGGTGTGGTATTTGGTTACTTGTGTTTGGTTCGCACTAAATAATAAAATTTATATAAGAGAATGAGTTTTTGGTATTATTAATTTTTTAATATGATATCATCACTAAACTCACATATAGTTACACCTTGATAAAATGAGTTTGGTTAGTTATACTTACCAGATCAGAAATGATGATCACACATGTTATTCTATTTACCAGATAAATATAGTCATTAGGTTGTGAATACAGGTGTGTAAAGTCTTTATTTTGTGTTTCACCTCGATGTATGAAAATACATTGTTAAAATATTTACTCACCTTCAAAAAGATTATATACTTTAGTGGACATGCTTGAACTTGGGTTGAGAGTATACTTAGTGGATGTAGGATCTATGTGATCTAAAATACTATTAATTATTTATGATCTATTACTTTATAATTTACCTCACTCTCCATAAATACCTTTTTACTTAATAGTATATGATTAATAATAATATAGTCAATTCCCATAAAACTACCATAAAATCTTAATTTTTTAAGGCCAGATGAATTTGAATAACAAAAATGAAATAAAATTGGATTTAAATTGAATAAGAATAACACAATTAAGTGTTTGAGAATAAATTAACTTTTCCATTTATAGTTTCATTTGATATCAAACACTAGTAGTCCATGATTTAATAATAAATGACAAAAACATATTAGTGAAACATAACACAAATAAATGTAATCACCCTATTAAAGAAATATAATAAAAACAACATGGTACATAAACTCTTCCGTAAGAACCAATATCTCATTTGGATCTAAAGAATCATTCTTGGGTGATCACCGATAATGAATAAACCGAAAACCATAGAAGTTGTAATATAAAAGATATATTTAGGAAAATATAATTCAATTAAACTAAAAATCATTAAAAAATATTGTAATCTGTGAAAAAATATAAAATAAGGATGTAAAACCTAAATATGAAATTCCTCTTGACTGGAACCCCAATGATTGCCTCCCAGTGGTTGAACACCCTCCCCTGAGAGTCGAATCCCATTTTGAAAACCTTTATATTTTTCTCAAGATTTTAGGGTAAAATTGGCTAGAAACCCCACAAAAAGAGGGGAAAATAAAATCATTTGGATATGGATATATGAACCATTCATGGAATAAATTACTGATTCATAATTTGAATATTAATGGGCCCTTATTATGGATCTATGTATTAAAATTTTACACTTTAATTGATTTTTCATTCCATGAATAAAAAATTCAGGTATTAAAAATATTAGATATTACATAATTTGAATTGTGGGATCTTGGGATTCTTTAGGAGGTAAAATGGATTTTCATTGAATCTAAACCATTATATTGAGAATTATATTTCACATAGTGAATTTTCTTCCCACATGTTCTTCATGACCCGAAATAACATTTTTGGCTTAAATTGTCTTCACAAAATATCTCTTTTTCAGTGTTGGGTTGTGACAAAAAGTGTAATGTCATGAAGTATTTATAAATTATTATAATTATTCCATTTCATATATATTATGATCTATTTTTTGGATATTCTGTATTTACAAAAAAACAAATAGATCTAAAAAATTTGAAAGGTAAAAAAATTCACACTACAAATACAATGAAAAAATATATGAAATCAGATAAAAATATATGTAAAAAATTGACATATCAATATACTACCAATGATATTTGAGAGACAGAAAATCTCTTTTTAATAAAAAAGTAATGAGAATTTATTTTCACAAAGAAGCTGCATGTTGAATTTTATGATAATGTGTCTTAATTATGTATATAAATTATGGACATAGTGTTATTGGTTTTTTCGTTGAAGATCTAAAGAATATGTGAACATGGAAATTCTAGTAGATAAAATTGAAATAAAATAGAACTCATTTATGGTATGAGGAGAATTATTTTTGTATTTTTTTTTGTATACTAATGATTTGAGGTCTATTTTTATATATTATAAAATCCAATTGGTTTCAAATAGGGGGAGTTAGTTTAATTTTTTAAAGTTGGTATGTTTCAGGCATTGATGTACAAATGATGTGTAACACTAAAATTCAGATGATAAATATATAAAATTAAAATAACATGATGGTATCCATAAGTTTTTAAAGATAAATTTAAGGTTCAAATGTTTTGGGAAGTAGGATACCAAATTTGAAGAAGGTTGTAAATGGCGTTATTTTTGTTTGTTTCCCAAATGTTGAGTTTGAAGATATTGGTTTTTGGGTAGTTTCATTGAAATTTGTATAAAATATAAGGATTGTTTCTTATTCATGTACATGGATTGGGTAGTTGAGTTTGAAACCTAGGCCATCTATGTAGTCAAGTATGTTGTTCACATTTTTAATTCACAAAATCATGGTTTTTGTTAATATACACTGATTATGAAGTGGAACATGTAGTCCACTAAGTAGAGTATAATATGACAAGGGGGGATTTTTTAACCCTTCCAAAGTTATTACATATTTATAAGGTAGAATTTTTTATTGACCAAGAATGATGTATGTTTCCATTTATGAGATTATGTTAAAGTTTATTTTGAAAAGGGGCTTGATAAACCATGAATTCAAATATGTAGGTGAGTAGTTGATTACAGGGATGATAATAGAGCATGTGTTCAGAAGGATAATATTTTTTGAGTATTTTGAAGGATAATTTTACAGTTTTGAACATAACTTCTAATGTTTAGTTAGTTTTTCAGATGTGTTTTTCTATAAATTTTTTATTAATACTTTCATTAAGGGTCAATTAGAAGTTAATAAAAATAAAATTATTGATAAGGGAAATAAGAATCAGTGAAGTATGATCTATATATTGAGTATGTGGAGACCAGTTGATGTAGTTATTTCATGAAGTAATTATGATTGGGATGTGTGTTTGAAGGAATCTCGTGATTTATAATTCTATAAAACAATTTAGAAAGTTAATTCCATGAGGTCTACACTGTGATATTGATTTACCAAGGTTAATTCTATGAGGATAGGTTTCTGAATTCCAATAGATGGGGGAGGAGTCTGTGGGGATAGTTTCCAGAGGAGGAGTTTTTATAGTCTATTTATGAAGGAAGATAGATCATGAGATAGCTTCACAAATCATAGTGTGTGATCCATTAATGTAATCACATATTCCATGAAGATGAGTCTATAGTGAATAGTTTACCACATCTTTTCTTTATCTAAGGTAGATTTAGGTAGGTATTTTTTTGTAGATAGTAGGTGGGTAGTATGGAGATAAAAGAGTATATATGGGTTTTGTGATCTATCTGTATGAATAATGGAAGAACCATAGAGGAATAATTTGACTTCTGGCCTCACCCAAATTTACCCAAGTTTATGGTCAAAGCGGTCACTCGTAGTGTAGGTTGGGTTATCGAATATTAAGTGACCTAAGAAGGAAATTATTGAAACAAACATTCTATAGGGGATATTTGGATATGAAGTTTACAAATATCATTTTTTACATGGTTTAATTGAAAAATAAGAAACCAAAGTGAATTCAATACATGGTTAATGGTTGATCCTAGGTTATTGTAAGGGATTGTTCGATGAATTTAATTTTAAATTATTTTAATTTCATTAACTTTAGAAGGATTAATTCAATGTATTCAAAATAACATCACCATGTAATGGTTTAACTCCTACCAAAACACATGCAAACCACTTATAAACTTGGAGGATAAATTTCAAGAGCAATACAAGGTAATAAATCTTATTAGAACCTGAAAAGTGTATCGATAAAATTAAATAAGAGAAAGAAAGAAAATCATTGAATGAAAAAACAAAAAAAAAAGAAATGATTAATTTTTTTAGTGATAAATAATATAAAATATATCCTCTTATAATTTCATAGATCAACCCATAATAGGTTTATCTATCCATTTATTCTATGCTCTCAAGGTAATACATATGAATAATAAAAAGAGTTAAGTTGAACAAGAGAACTAAATGAAACAATGAACACTCCAAAAATGTGTGAAGGATTTATTTATTCACTATGTGAATAATTCACAATATAATGAAAAATTATCAAGTTGGTAATAAAAAAGAAATAGAATCAGAAATTTAAAAGGTTTTATTATGAAACTATGGGGATTTGATCAACTCACAATTGAAGAAATTTGATTACAAAATCAAGTTGGAAGCATAACAGTAAAAAAAAACCAAAATCAACCCTCAAATATTCCACCACTACAACCTTATATATGCATTTTATAAGACATGGGCAGATACCCAAATATTGAAAGTATTCAAACTTGACACTATTATAAGTACAGTTGTGGAATGTTTGTGGAATGTCGACCTTTCCACCCTTGAACTAAAATATGATCCATCATGAATCCACCCAACATAGGTGAAAAAATTAGATTCTATATGGAATAAATTGTGTGGAATATAGAATAATAAATTGAAGATAAAAATTTAGTATAACATTTTTAAATATTTCATCCAATTTCAGACTCTTATATGGAGGGTTTTGGTAAAAATGGTGAGTTCTTATTTTTGGCCACCAAATCTGGCCAAAAATTTCATCTTCCACTTGGGATAAACGGATCATCCATTAAAACTCAGAATTATCTCTATCCATAGTTTAACGAAATGTTATCAATTATATCCATTATTTATTTTTCAAATTTTATTTTCTTTGGGCTTGTATCATGGCTGGTACTACTATTTAGGTATGCTTTTATCCAGTTCACTTTTCCTTGAAAGTTTTTTGATCAAGGCCTACTTTGGTCATCATCCCAATTGAATCTCTAATAGCTCCAAAAGGATAAAATGTTCCTTATATCATGGGATACTTGAAAATGAAATATAAAAATAAAATCAAGACCATTGTATGTGTTATAAGGTGTTCAAATATATCATATAATAGTGCTTTTTAAGATAGAATTACAAACATGTTAAAAAAATAAGTACAAATTCTAAAATGCATTAAAACAAGTATTTATAAACCTTGAATCACTTGAATACTATTATATAAAAAATTTCAATTATCTTATTTTTGTGGCTAGTCATACCCCCATCATGAGTCTTTATAGTTCCAAGAAATAATTATCCTAAAAATATGAAAATTAAATTACCTTTTCCAAACATATTTTAACATACAATGCTTACTGTTTTGACTTCACATCAAATAAAAATGAAACATATCAAAAATAATTTTAAATAACAAGTTCAAAACATATATCCCCACCCTAATCCCATTTCTTTTTTCAAATTCATCATTAAATTTCATCAAGTTTCAATTACTCATAATGATGTGATGTACATAATAATAGACATGGGAGTTCATTTTCATTCAAGGGGAAAAATTAAATTTCATGGTGGAATTAAATTTTAATTTTAATATGAGTCTTCATTTATTTTGATTACTTTTTTGTTTTTTGTTTTTGAAAATTTTCCATAATAATTGATATTAATCTTAATTTAATTAAGACCTATAGTGAGACTTTTCTGATGAAATCCAGAATTAAAGACATAAGGGAACCAGGTGAGGAACATATAATTGGGAATAATCATTAATTAACTAAACCAATTTTTTTTTTGAAAACCCAGGAAAAGGATTAAATGAAAAACTTTGTTCTAGAAAAACTCTGGAGTCATAATCCCCAAGTGTAAAAAGCCACACACTAGGTCAATCCATTGCTTGATGTTCACATTTATTATTATTTTATTTACAATTTTTTAATTTTTATTTGAATAATCATGTTAAAATTAAAATGTTCACCAAGCCTATACTATTTATTTAGGGATCTAAAGAACTGAAACTAATACCCCGCAATCTAAAGAATGTGTATTGTGATATTGTGATTAAATATAATGAAATTGTTAACATTTAAAAAAACATCAGATAAGTTTGCTTTCAAAAATCTATTCTCATAAACATAAAATTTCATTAAAATTATAATTAAGGAAGGTAAAATTATTTTATTTTATTTTTTAATTTTTGAAAAATATATTATCATATAAATGGTTAAATAAAATATATTTTCCATTGACACACATTTTTTTCACTTTTTTTCACTAATTTTTCTTAACAAATAATTTCTTTAATATCACCCCAACATAGAATAGAACTATCCCTGGTGTTTAAAGAAATGAAAATTTAGAAAGGGGTAGAGGTATAAGAGAGGAGTTCAATAGAAAATTTGAGAGAAAAAAGGAACAAATCCACCTGTTTTTTGAATTTAAAGTTCATACTGCTCCGGATTATACCTTTGATCTCCATGTCACTCTTAGATGCCTCATCAATGATGAAGGTTTGGGTTTTATGTTATGGATGTTAGTGATTTCCTAGAAAAAACTATGAACTAGAAATCCACATATTCTCACTCAGAAAATTAATTAGAACCCAAAGAAACCTATATATGTTCCCTTAATTAAAAAAAACAAAATGGATGGAAACAATTGTACCTATTTATTTTAGCACACCAAAGACCAATAATAGTAAAAAAATCAAGAAATAAATAAATAAAAATTATATATATATATATATATTTATAAAATTTCAAATATAAGTATATATATATATATAAAATAGAAAATATAATAACTATATATTGTATTTTATTGGAAGGATAACTGTACTTTATCCCTTCGATCATGAGTTCATATCTCATGGCTTCATGGGTCAAAATGGGGGTTTCCCCATGAATAATGGTGTTCCCTTTTATAAATTTTTTATTTTTCTTTTTTTTATTTGTTTAAAGTCTCCAAAAAAAGAAATAAAATAATATAAAACAAATATTACATATAAGAGAAAAAAAATTAAACAAAAATAAATAATTAAATAGAATAAAAAGTGATGAAAAAAGAAAAGTAATTTTTTATCATTTTTTTGTAAAAAAATTTCACAAAAATAAAATAAAATAAAATAAAATAAATTTCATGGTGATGCTAGGTGGTCTCCCACAAAGTGATTGATTTAACTTCATTTTCTCAATTTAGACCCCAAAACTTACCCAATACCAGCTTTCAACATCTTAATGGTTTTATTTTACACCCCTTCAATTAGATTTAGATAGAATCTTTATATAGGTTTTTTGGATTGATTAGAATCTAATTTAACAACCAAACTATGAGTCTCTAAAGTGGGATAATATTGATAATATCAGTAAGGGTCCATTTTTTTTCTTTATTCATGCTTAAAACATCATTTAGAATTCCCTCTTGGTTGGATTTTAGTGAGAAATGAATTAGAGTGGGAAGGTCTTGGTTGTCCCCTGTGAATGAATAAATGATTTTTATAGGTATGATATTGAATTATATATTATATTGGTTAGTAATTTCAAAGGAATGATGTGACTTTTCAGCGAACTCAATTTCTTTTTCAAAATTTATCAATAGAATTAAATCATTTTGAATAAAAGTTTCATCCACCACATTGACTGGATCATTTTTTAGAATGGAAATGAATGTAATATTTTTTTTCTGTAATTTTTCATTTATTGGTGATCTTGAAAATAATTAAAGAGTATATCCAAAAGTGATTCAATAAATACAGACAAATTTTCCTTATGTGAACAAAGAAAATCAATATCACCTTGACATAAAAATATTTCAAAAATTACTTGATATTACTCCGGTTCACTTTCATCACTACCAGTTAAATCCTCCTCAATAACATCCCCATAAACCCCAATTCTTGAGTTTTCATTATAGATTTTCAGTTTGAAGATATTGTTCCCAATGTCTATGGTCATATTACTATTCCTTAATCAAATGATTAATATGATTTTTGAGAGGAATAGATGACCAAGGATGAGCGGAATTTTCCACTATTTCATGGATTGTAATTATTCCCAAGGATAATGATGTTTTATAAGTAGATGAACCTTCTAACTTTCATAGGAGAATCACATAAGATATCATTAAGAAACCTGACACCATGATTAAAAAATTGGAGTGTGAAAAAAGTTATATGGAGCCCTTCAATCTCTAATTAGAAATTCACTATATATGGAATAAGGATAACACTATCTCTTGAATTGAAAATGGATTTGGAAACATTTTTTTCAATTATATTTTCATTGATGAATGGAAAAACTGGGTCTTTTATCTTATGAGGAACATTTATCTAAATGATGGTATTCATATTATAAGACAAACCAACTTGGTTTTTTATAATAAATTCAATTTAAAGGTTCAAAACTTCTTAAGATACATTATTTAAGAAGGAATGGTTTTGATTTCTTGAAGAATGGGAATGTTAAACTTAACCTAAGAGAGTATTTTCCCCAATTTTTCATTCATTTCATGTTTATATTTTCTTCTCATGTTTTGAGGTAGGGGAGAAGATTGTTTGAGTATTTGGTGAGGCTATGGTTTTTTCACTTTATATTTGGAGTTTTTGGATTCTAAAGGTGGATATTTAACATTTTAAAGTGATATTAAATATTTTAATGGGTTTTTAATGGTTTTTAAGGTTTTTAATGGATTTCCCACTTATATAGATAAAAACATATTTTAGTTATTCGTTAGAGGTTTTTGTGTAAATATATTCTCCATGGTTGGGCATGAGAAAATATGGGTATCCATGGGTGCCTTACCAGTTTTAATATTTTGAAATTGTTTTACAAGGAATGACACTTCATAATTAATCTTTTCCTTTTTTGCACAATTATTCATGTAATGTAAATGGAAGAGATTGTGTAGGGTTTTGAGTTGGTTTATTTATCCCAAGAGGATATTTGGGATGTTTTATAGGCTATTTCTATTGTATTTGGATAAGGGGATTTTTGTGTTGGTATAGTTGTGGTTGTGAATTTTTATGATTTAAAAAATTCTATGGTGGGTTAGTTTTTGGTCCATATCGTTGAATGGATTGTGGGATGTGTTATTGCTAATATTTCCATTTGAATACTGGATAGTGTATGTACCTTGTATTTAATGTTTTTGTTGTTTTTGTGTCTTTTTAAAGTTCATAGAATTGTCCTCCACTAGTGGTACTCCTAAAAGAGAATACTTTATAAAATGGGTGGCTAGGATGTTATCAGTATTTTGGTATTTTTTTTCACAAATAGTGTAATCAGGATCAACATTTTTTTTTCTTGAAGCTCCATAATGACGGTCTCCTTGAATTTCATATTTAGTGAAATAAATTTTTCACTAAGACATTATTCATCCCCAGGAGTGTGTATTACACCCGATTTGGGTGTCTTATCCTTGTATGTTGAGTTTTCCATGTTTTGGTTTTATTCATCCAGACCCTCCCGAATCCCATTAACACTATTCAGGGATTTTTCTGAAGGTTACATTACACATCATGTTAATTAATTGATTCCTTCCCATACCCATCCCTTTAGAGAATATTCAGTCTTGTTCTATGATTTTAAATATATGGTGATGTACCATGTTGAGTGTTCCTTTGAACCTTTTCCATACTTCATAAAATAAAATCCCTACATTATGAATTTTTTGGATGCTCTTTTTTGGGTAAAATTGTTTTTTGATTGGGAGATTATTTTTTTATTGCATTTTCTTTGTAATTGTTCCCCTGAATGGATTGATTCTAGTAACAAATTATTAACCAATTCTTAGTTTGACCCTTTATTGATAATGGAAGGAACATCATATGATCTTAATCAAGTTTATTTGGTGGGAACATGGTTTGAACAATGTCATTTCATGTCATGACATGAAGGTATGAAATTTATGACCGCATCCTTTGATAGGTTGGACGGTGGTTTAGGAAATGAGGTTCATAGAAATAGAGGGATTCTCTTGGTAAAACATGTCTAATACAAGAAGGTTCATTTTCCCTTGATAGTGTTAGATATTCATTCATAGTTTGATCAACTCTATTCCCCAAGTTAGGGGATTCCATATTTTGATTTCCATTTCGGTTCCCAATTGGGTTTATGAGTTGGTTTTATTGAAAACCCTCCATTACAATGGGTCATTTTTTTATTTTATAGTATTTGAATGATTAAGATATAATAGAAAATGAATACTATGTGCACTTGACTCCATAACCCTAGGACTATACACCCAAATTTTATGGTTTTATTTTCCAACGGTATAGGTGGAAATTCACTATGAAAAGTGAAAAAATAAATAGGAGAAGATAAGATAAATGGGTTGAGAAATGATAAATCGGTAAGATTAGATTGAGTTTAAAAGATGAATTAATTAGGCCCAATATAATGACACAAAAATTTGGTCTCACCCAAATTTATCCATGTTTAGGTTGAAGTATGTATTTTTAGTGTCTCTTAGGTTATCGAATCATTATATAACTAAGAAAAATCTAAAGAATTCTACATTTTATAGGGGAGATTTGGATATTAATTTTAAAAAAATGGGTTGTTTTTGTATGTTTTAAATGAAAAATTAGAGACCTAAGTGAATTAAATTTATGATAAGGGGCTCATCCTAAGTTATTATATGGGATGTTTGGATTAATTTCATTTAAAATTATTCAAATCTCATTAACTCAAGAAGTATTCATTCAATGAAATAAAACAAACATAAAAAATTATTATTTTTAACTCCTTAGAAAACACTTTATAATCATCTATACACATGGAGTATCATATTTATGAGGAATCCTAAGTATATGATCTTATTAGAACATGAAATGTGTGGCGATGAAATTCATTGAGGAAGAGGAAAAAACAAACTCATTGAATGAAAAAATAAAATAAAAAACTAAACATTTATAAAGTGAGAAATAATATCCAATACATTCCATTTCTAATCCCATTAATAAAACCATAATTTTTTTAACCTTTTATTTATTCTATTATTTCAATTTAATATGGAATTAGACTCATAAGAGAAACATTGAAGATGTGAAAAAAATTAAACAAAAAACACTCCACCATTTTGAAAAGGATTTATCTATTCTCTATGTGAATAAATTCACACCATAATGAAACAATATAAATATGTTAACAAAAATAAAATAGATGAGAATAATTAAAGGTTTTATTAATAAACAAGATGATTCAAGCAACTTAAAATTGAAAAAATTCCATTACAACATCAAATTAGAAGCATGTCACTAAATTGATGTATATCAAATGAATCACTCAACTACTCCACAACCACTAAATAAAATAGGAATAATAGAAAAATTGGGTAATCCCACAATAGTAAAAGTATTACCACTTGATTATGGTATGCCTAGGGTGGTGTAAAGGTTGTGCAATGTGGACTCTTCCACCATTGACTTGAAATAGGAATCAGATTCCATCCCCCCAATATAGGTGCGAAAATGAACATTTTATGGAATAGTTTGAGTGGTACATTGAAGAATAAATTGATGATACATATTACCTTTAACATATTTAAAAATATCATGCCATTTGGATTCATATATCAATAGTTATGGTAAAAATGGTGGGATGTTATTTCAGGCCCATTAATCTGGCTCAAAATTCCATATTTCACTTAGGCTACTTCAATCACCCCTTAAAACTTAAAATTAGCTATATAAATAGTTTAATCACATTTTAACCATTATTTACTCTATATTTATTAAATTATTTTATTAATTTGGTTTTTATCATGGTCGATACAATTATTTTAGTGGGTTGTTGTCCAGTTCACTTCGCCCAAAATGTTCTAGGTTCAAGGCCCACTTTAGTCATAATACAAATTGAATATTCAATAGATCCATTTGGATTAAATGATCCTCATATAATGGGAGACCTAATAATGAAATATGAAAATAAAATTATGAAAATTTTATGATTAAGGAGGTTCTCAAAATGTACCATGTAATATTGCATTTGAATAAGGAATTGAAAACACGTTCGGAAAAAAAGTTCAAATTATAAAATAGACTACAATTAATGTTTATGAACATTTAGTCACATTAATATTATAATATAAAAAATTAATATTTCCCCTTTTAGTGGATAATAACACCCCCATTTTGAGTATTTTGAGTGCCAGTATTTTTTTTCCAAAAATATGATGATTAAATTCTATTTTCAATGCACATTTTAACATAGAATTCTTACCATTTCGACCAAACATAAAAAACTATCAAAAATATCAAAATCATTTAAAAAATAGAGGTCCAAAATAATATCCCAAGCCTAAGGCCATTCGTTTTTGATATCTATTGTAATAGTTCATCCAATTTTAATTAAGCATAATGATGTGATGTGCATCATAATAGACATGGGGGTCCATTTTTATTCAAGGTAAAAAATTGAAGTGCTAGGTGGAATCAAATTTTAATTTTAATAATATTATGAATTTTGTTATTTAATTTCATTTTTGTGGAAATTTTTCTATAGTAAAAGAAATTTCACTCAATCGAGTCGAACCCTATAGCGAGACATTGCCGATAACTCCCAGGCTCTAAGACAATGAGAACCAAGTGAATCTAATATACCCATGAATCAGATTGAGTGATATAATAAAAAAAAGATATAAAATTTACAAATCCATGGTAGAAAACACTATTGTCATGATCCCCATTTTATGAAATCCACACATTAGTGAAATCCATTGATCTATATATAGATTTATTATTTTTTATTTTCATTATTTTTTGTTTTTTCATTGAATAATAATGTTAAAATTAAAATGAACACCAAGAAAATTATTTTTATTTAGGGTCCACAATACTTCAAAATAATTCCCCACAGTCAAAAGGATATGAAATGTGATATTTTGATTAAATATGATGAAAATTTTAATTGTTAAAAACACATCGGACAACCACACTTTCCAAAATCTATGCTCGTGAAAATAAAATTTAATTGAAATCAAAATAAAAGAATATAAATTTAATTTATATTAAATTTTAAAGATTTTAAAAATACATTGTCACATAAACGGTTAAATAAATTTTATTTTCCATTAACATAAATTTTTTCACTTTTATTCATTAATAATTTTGACACACCAAATTTTTTAATGTCACCCAAAAAATAGAATATCACTATCCCCACTATTCAAATAAATGAAATTTTATAAGGGGGTAGAGGTAGAGGATAGAGGTTTGAAAAAAAAATTGTGTGAAAAAATAACAAATTCAACTGGTGTTTGAAGTTGAAGTTCATAATGCTCCTAATGACTCCATTAAACTCTTTGTCACTCACAAATGCCTCACCAATGATAACATATTTCAATAGAATTTATTAATTAAGGAGATTATTTGAAGACAAGTATGAGCTTAAAAGGACCTGATTATCAATAAAAAACTTAATTAGATTCCATGGAATCCCTGATAGGGACCCTTAATTTAAAAAACAAAATAATAATAAAAAATATAACTTATTTAGTTTAGAACTCCATATCTTCATAATAGGAACAAGTAAAAAACAAACACTAAACTAAATTATTTATATATATATCTTGTAAAATATATTAATATGTAAAAATAAAGTAAAAATTGGAAGCATAATAGGTCATAGTACAGTGGAAGAATCACTCTCCCATCTCCCTTTGGAAATGGGTTCAAGTTCCATGGCTTCGTCAGTTGGGATGGAGTTTTACCATGGCCTTGATGTGGCCTTTTGAATTTTTCTTAATTTTTAATATTTTTTTAGTTTTTAAACCTAAAAACAAAAAAATTAAATAAAATACAATAAATATTATATAAAAGAGATAAAAACTAAAATAAAAGAAAGAAATAAAAATTATAAAAAGATAAGAAAAATCATGAAAAAGAAATATTTTTATAACCATTTTTGTAATGGACAAACAAAAATAAAATAAAATAAAATCCATGATGATGCTAGGTTTCCTAGAAAAAGATCTTAGTTTAATGTTTTTAGATTGAATTAGACCCCCAGAACTTACATAATAGAATCTTTCAACATCTTAATGATTTTATTTTTCACCCCTTAAATTTGATTTAGATAAATTCATATCGAGGTTTTTTTGAATGGTTTAGAATATAATTTATGAACCAAAATATGAGTATTAGTGAGCATGATAATCCAAATAATAAGAGTTAGGGTCCATCCAATTTCATTTGTATTAATGTTTAACACATCAAGTATAATTTCTTCTTGGTTGGATTTTTGTGTCGAGTGAAAGAGAACATAACAGTCTTAGTATTACCCTTTGAATGAATACATTAGTGTGGTGGGTGATATATCGAATTATATCATGGGATGGTTTACACTTTCAAATGATGGATTTAAATTTCCATAAAACATAGTTTCTTTGTCCGAATTTATTGATAGAAATAGTTCCTTTTGTATATAAGCTTCAACCAACACATTTGGAAGATCAATTTTGGGAGAGTGTATGAACTCAATTTTGCATTTCAATAAATTTTTCATTGATTAGTGATTTTGAAAAATAATTAAAGAATATATATAAAATATATTCTATAAGTAGGGAAAAATTTCCCTCATGTGATCAAATAAAATCAATCTCATCTTGACTTAAAAGCCCATAAACAATTCCTTGATGTTCTTATAGTTCAATTTTAGAACTACCTATCCAATTGACCTCATAATATTCCTCTTAATCCTAATATGTGATCTTTCATTGTATATATTTATATTGATAATTATGTTACCAAAGGTTATGGTAATGTTCCCATTCCTTACATGGATGACTGAGTTGATTTTTAAGAGGAAGGGATGCCCAAGGATGATAGAAATTTATTATCTATATCCAATATTGGGATGATTTTTTAGGATAATAAAGTCAATTGGGTATGTAAATTTTTCAAAATTCATATGAAAATTATTTAATATCCTCTAAAGAACCCTAAAACTATGATAAAAAAGTATGAGTGTGAAAGAAGATTCTTAAGGATCTTCAGGCATTAATTAGAAATAAACTATATATTTAATTAGGATAACACTAGCTCCTAGATCACAATGTTCTTGGAATACTTTGTTTTCTCTTAGTTTTATGTTTTTTTATCAAAAACAAGGGTATATAGGATGAGTGTTTCCCTAAATTATAGTACTCACATCAGAATCCGTAAGGGATTGTATGGTTTTATGAGAACATCACTTTAAATGTTCAAATTTCATTAATGTAATTTTAATAGGTAATAATGGTTTGGATTAAATAAAAAATGTGAATGATAAACATAATCAGTGTGAATATTTCCATCAATGTTTCATTTATTTTCGGTTAATATTTTTTTCTCATGAATTGTTGGAAGGGAAAATATTATTTGATTATTTTTTGAGGTTTTGGTTCTTTCACATTCTTTTTTTTTCATATTCTAAGGGTGCTTCGTCAATTTTTTCATGTGATATTGAATCTTTTAATGGTTCAGGAGTGTTTTTTTTGTATTTTCAATTCATTTTACACTTGTTAATATCGTAACTACTTTTATTTTTCCATGATTGGTTTGTGTGTAACTATATTCTCCCCTTAATGTTGGGGATGGTACAACCTTGGCAGGCATGGGTACTTTTCCTGTTTTAATGGTTTTAAATTCAGGTTTATGTGTTGAATCTTCCTAATTAATTATTTACATTTATTAACAAAATGTTTCATTTATTTGAAGTGGAACCTATTGTATTGGGGTTGAAGTTGTTTGATTTATAAAAGGTGTAGATTTAGAATATTAAATAGGCTTTTTTATTGGACAAGGGATAAGAGATTTTTATATTTGACCATTCGTAGGTAGAACTAATTCTAATTTGGAAAATTATTTAGTGAGTAAGGGTTTGGTCCTTGTGGTTTATAGGGTTATTTAATGGGTTGTTGGTTATCTTTACAAAGGAATCAAGGATGGTCATTTCACCTTGGATTGAAGAATATTTGTACCATAGACTTTGAAAGTTCATAGAATAGATATCCACTAGTGTCCCGCCTAAAATAAAATCCTTTATAGAAGGGATGGTTTGGATTTTTTTGGTCTTGTTTGTCACAAATTTTATAAATAGGCTCAATAATTTGGATTTCTGGGAACTTGGATTATTTATCTTCTTAATCTTCCATGTTAGTGAAAAAAGTAGTTACCTAATGCAATATTCTTCCCAAAGAGTGTGTATTCCATTATATTTAGTTTGATTCTCAGAGAAAGGTGATGTAACCAATGATTGGTTCTATTCCAGTATACCTTCTAAATACTTTTAATCACCATTCAAGGTATTGTTTTTGAAGGGGCTGTTGCCCATCATGTTCATGAATTGTTTATTTTTTGAACCTACCCTTATTAAATATTCAAAATTCATCTTGAATTTAAAATCCATGGTGAGGTACCTTTTTTAGTTTTTTTAACCTTTCCCAAATTTCATAAAATGACTCCCCTTCTTTTTCAATAAATGTTTTGGACGCTCTTTTTAATTGCAACTATTTTGTGATGGGGGATTTAATTTTTTATAAAATTATATTAATAATAGGCCCCATGAATAGATTGATTCAATTTTTTAGATTATTTACCCAATTTGTGGATTGATCTTTCAGTGAGAATAGAAAGAGACTCATCTTAGTTGACTCAAGTTGATATGGTGGGAACATGGTTTCAATAATGTCATTGAATTCCTTGATATGAAGTAATGGAATTTATGACTCCGTCCCATGAATGGTTGGATGGTGGTTTATAGAATGTGGTTTGAGGACATAGTGTTATTATCCAAAGGAATCATGTCTAATAAAATATAGTGATTTTTTTCATGATGGAATGAGGGATTCATTCATGGTTTGATCAACTTCATTTTCCATAACAAGGACTACCACATATGGATTTTCATTTTGGTCCCCCAAGGTTTATGAGTTTTTTTTGAAAACAATCTATTATAATGGGATCATTTTTTTGAATTTAAACTATTTGGAATATTAATATATAATGGGAAATGACCCCTAGGTGTTTTTTACTCCCAAAACCAAGGAAAATCGGTCATAACAAGATAGTTTAATCAATAAAATGTATAAGAGGACATGAATCATGAAAAGTGAAAAAGAATGGGGAAAAGATAAGAGAAATTGAATGAATATAAAGAAATGGGGAATAATAGTTTGAATTTAAAATATTACTTACCTAGTTCCCCGTAAAGGAAACTACAATTTTTTCTCACCCATATCCACCCATGTTTAGGGTTGAAGAGGTCGCTTGTTGCATATCTTGGGTTGTCGAATCTTCATAGACCTAAGAAGAAACCTAAACAAATGTAAATTCTATTAGTGATATTTAGATCCGAAGTATCCAAATTTTTATTTTTTTAATAAGTTTTAAATGAACAATAAGAGTCCTAAGTGAATTAAATTTATGAGAAAGGGCTGATCCTTGGTTATTATAATGGATTTTAGGAAGAATTTTGTTTTAAATTGTTTAAACTTAATTAACTTGAAAAGAATTAATTCAATTAATTCAAACTCAACTTATCACTTAATAGTTTTACACCATCAAATAGACATGGTAATCACTTATAAACATGGAGGATCATTTTCATGAGAACATCATGGTAAAGGATATTATTAGAAAATGAAAAGAATGGAAATAAAATCCTATAAGATAGAGGAAGAAATAGAATCATTAAATAAAAAACTAAAATAAAATAAATGATTAAATATTTTTATAGTGATAAATAATATCAAATATATCCCCCTTATACACCATTGGATCAACCCATAAGAGGTTTAACTAACCATTGGCTTTATGATTATAATGGAAGATAGATGTTGGCTTATAGTAGTGGAATAGAAGAAGAGAAAACAATGAAAAAATGAACACTCCACTATTGTGTGATGGATTTATATCATTATTATATAAATTAATTTACACTGTCATGAAATAGTATCAACAATGTAATAAAAAGAATAAAAAATGATAAGAAGATGTTTTATTATGAAATAATGTTGATTACAGAAACATACAATTGAAGAAATAAAATTACAATATTAAATTAGAAAAATAACATTAAAATAAAATAAACCAAAATCATACTTAAAATACTCTACCTATACTACCTTAAACATGTATTTTGTAAGCCTTGGGTTGATCCCCAAATAGTCTATGTCTCTCCACTTTATTATGGTAGGCCTAGGGTGGTGTAAATTTTGTTGAATGTGGAATTTTCCACCCTTAAGATTAAATAAGATCCATATAGCATCCACCATACAAAGGAGAAACAATGATCTTCTAGACGGTGAAATCTATATGTTCTATAGAATAAAAAATTTAAGATAAGGATATACTATAATATTTTTAATAATTTCAACCCATTGAGACTGATATATGATGATTTAAGGTAAAAATGGTGGGTTAATATTCTTGGCCTCCAAATAAATCCTAGAATTTAATCTTCCACGTAGGGTGCATGGATCACCTCTTAAACCTACAAATTAGCTATATACATACGTTATTGAAATTTTCAACATGATTTCCACTATATCTAGTTCAAATTTGATCTTAATTGGGCTTGTATCATGGCTAATAAAACTATTTTTGTAGGATATTTTTTCATTCAGTTCTCCCTGAATGTTCTAGGATCAAGGACCACATTGGTCATCATCCAAATTGAATATAAAATCTAAAAGGATATAATTTTCCTCATATAATGTAAGAGATGAAAATAATATATGAAAATAAAATAAATTCCTATGGTTATTTTAGGAGTTGTTCAAAAATATAACACATAATAGTTCATTTTTGTTTCATTCTATTTGTAATTGTTCCAATGAATGGATTGGTGATTATCACAGATTGTTTAAAAAAATATTATATCAATAATTCTGTGATAATGGAAATATTTTCATATTATCAGACTCATGTTTATGTGGTGGGAACATGTTTTCAACCATGTCTGTTAATTCCTTGATATGAAGGTATGATATTTCCGACTCCATCCGGAGAAATTATGCAAGGGGGTTTAGTATATGAGGTCTTAAGAAATAGTGGTATTATTTTTTGGAAGCATGTATAATTAAATATAATGAAGTTTTCCATGATATTGTGAGGTTTTCATTCATGATTGGATTGACTGATTTCCCCATGTTAGGGGTTGTCCTATTTGGATTACCATTTTGGTTCCTACCTGGGTTTATGAGTTAGTTTCATCAAAAACCCTATATTGTAATGGGATACTTTTTTTTGAATCTAGAGTATTAGGAAGATTAATATATAATGTGAAATTACCCATTGGTGTTCTAAGATCCCCAAAACCAAAAAAATCCACTCTAACTAGATGGTTTTATTTTTCATGGATATAGGAAAACATGAGTCAAGAAAAGGGAAAAAATAAAGGGGAAAAGAGAAGATAAATTGGATGAGAAAAGATAAGTGGGGAAGAAAATAATGAGTTTCAAATTTGAATTACTTGGTTCCTTTTAAATGGAACCAAAATTTGGTCTCACCCAAAAATTTCAATGTTTAGGGTTGAAGTAGTTTATTGTTGTGTAGCTTGGGTTGTAGAATCCTCATAGGGTTATAAAGGAACCTAATGAAACATACATTTTTAAGGGATATTTGTCTATGAGGTGGACAATTATTTTTGATTTTATATGGTTTAAATGAAAACTAATAGACCTAAGTGAATTCAATTTATTAGAAATGGTTGATCCTAGGTTATTATAAGGTATGGTTTGATGAATTTTGTTGTAAATTATTTCAATTTCATTAACTTGATAATGATACATTTAATTAATTCAAACTAACCCCATAACTATATGGTTTAAAACCATAAAAGACACATTATATCATATATAAACTTGATGTCTCATTTTCAAGATCTCTAAAAAGTAAATGATCCTTTTAAAACATGATAATAATGGTGGTAAAATTCCCCAATGAAGTGGAAGAATGAATTTTATTGAATAAAAAACTAAAATAAAAGAAATTACTAAATATCTATATAGTGAGAAATAACATCCAATATATCCCATTTTTAACAAAATTGGATCAAAATATATGAGGTTTATCCTTCCATTGATTATAATCTCCCAATATAAGATGGATGTAGACTCATAAGAGTGGCATTGAAGAAGAGAAAACTATGAAATAATGAACAATCCACCATTGTGATAAGGATTTATCTCTTTTATATGTGAATAAATTCACCACATAATGAAACAATATCAAAATATTAATAAAAAATATATAATGATATGAATAAGAATTTTTATTAAGAAACATACATGATTCTATCAACTAATAAGTGATGAAATACAAATACAACATCAAATTCACATCATCACGTTAATATTGAATAAAAAATCAACCCTCAACTCCTCCATAAAATATTCATTAAATAGTAATTTCTGAAAATTTGGGTAGATCCCCCCATTGTTCACATCTATCTAATTTATTATGTTAGGCCTAGGGTGGTGGAATGTTTCTGAAATATATACTTTTCCATCCTTGATATAAAATATGATCCAACTTGCATCATCCCAAAAGAGGTGCAAAAATGAACTTAAATTTCGCAAAATTTATGTGGTAAATATAATAATAAATTTAAGACACATATTCACTCTAACATATTTCAAATATTTTTCAAATTTGGACTCATACACAAGGATTTATGTGAAAACTTGTGGACTTTTATTTTGGGCTACTAAATCTGACCTCAAATTTCATCTGCTTTTTGGCTAGATGGATCACCCCTTAAAACCTCATAGTTATATATCTCTATAGTTTACTAAATTTCTCCCATGATTTCCTATATATCCAATTCAAATTTTTGATTCATCTTTATTATATCATGTTTTCTACATTTACTTTAGTGGCCGAAAATGTAGTTCACTTTTCCTAGAATGTTCTAGGTTTAATTCCCACTTTGGCCATCATAACATTTGAATTTTCAATATATAAGGAAGCATATAATGTTCATTATAGTATTTTTGACCTTAAATTAGAAAAAATAAAATAAATACCATTGGGTTTTTTATGAGGTGTTCAAAAATGTACCATGTATTAGTTCATTTTGAGAAGTAATTGAAAACATGTTAATAAAGAAGTTAAAATTTTAAAATTTAATAGTAAAAGTTCTTATAAACATTTAAAAACATTAATATTATAATATAAATAATCAATACTATCCAATATTAGTGGATAATCATATTTTATGGTTTATTTTAACCAGTTATGTCTCAAAGGAATATTAGAGAGTATCCTTTTGTATATTTGAACAAGAAAGAAGGAAAAGAGAAATAAAAAAATAATAGATCAGAATTATCATCATCCAAAAAAGTTAAAATTTTGAAATAATAGTGTGTATTTTATTGTCTCAACTCTCACATTATATATTTTATCTCATCTAATATTGAATAAGGAAATCATAGTAAGAATAACTCTAATAGGGTATCAAATCAGGATCTATGATGCAATAATATTGATGTGATAGATAGAGATATTACATCACACACAAAATATATTAAATAGACCTATAATAAAATAATATATAGAATACTGTTTATTGATGTAGTTTTTTGGAGTGAAAAAGAGTTAGTTTATCCTTGGGTGATGATTTCTTAAACCCAAAATATTATAAAGGTAGTGATTTTGAAATGGAGTGACCACAGTTGAAAATTATATCAACTAATCTAGTAATGATTAATGTATTATTCTACATGAAAAATATTGTGTTTGTGTGATCCTTGGAATGTCCCTTTGTATTGAACTATTTGAAATAATTTTATTATGGTCATGATTTAAATACTAATTTATTTAATTATTTTTCAGAGAAGTTGTGAGAAAATGTAATCCAAAATCAAGTTGAACATAATTACTACCAACATAGGAGAAAGAACCTAAATAGAGTTTAATAGAATAAATATAATAATTTAATATGTCTGACATAATGATTCACAACCTTATGATGGTGTGTTGGGGCATACAAACTGGTATCAATTCCCAGAGGTTCAATTTTTGGGTATATCCTCAGAAACTAGTTTCAGGCTTGTTGTTTCCATTGATTCAATAATGTAGCCTCTAGTTTTCATAGGAATACATTTTTATGATTTTTATAAGGAGATTCTTATATTTATATAAGCATGTGAAAATGGTTTATAGAGTAGATTATTTGAGATATATTAATTACTAATTATAATGAAATAATTGGAAAAGAATAGACAAAAAAGATCATGAAATAATCAAAATCTAATGATTTTTATTTGAATACACTGTAGCGTGAAACATCCTTCAATATAAGAAATAACCTAAAAACTATTTATATAAAATATAGAGTTGAAATGTGGTTTGTGATTTGCACCGTAAACGAAAATTAAAAAAATATTCAAGATATCAAACTAGGGTACAAGGTTTCTGAAGAATGTATTATAACTAATGGAAACAAAAAGAAGATAAAGAT
The DNA here is from genome assembly GCA_963277665.1 of Viscum album. Lineage (NCBI taxonomy): Eukaryota > Viridiplantae > Streptophyta > Magnoliopsida > Santalales > Viscaceae > Viscum > Viscum album. Next base: position 344,165,333 of record OY728136.1, on the reverse strand, counting down.
GAATAATATTAAATGAAGATGGATACTATGATATTGGTAAAAAATTCAAATTTATAGATAATTTTTATTCCATACATTTTATATAAAATTCCTTTAAATTTTAAAATTCACATTCCCCATGTAAGTTGTAATAAATGTGGATTAAATGGTTAATACACCATGTTGTTAGTTCAGTGAATGTTCTTATATTACTTTTTGGAAATATCCAATCTTTATTTAAAAAAGTGGATCAAATGGAATAATTATTTAAGCCAATTTTTCATTAATTGGGGATATGTACGTAGAAAAAAAAGATTAAAGGAATGAAAACAACCATATGATTTGATTCAAATAATATGAGAGTGAAGATGAAAGAGTAAAGTTACTTACTGAAATAACATTCATAATAAATCTAATAACTGATGACCAGAGTAATGAAACAAAAATAAATTATAAAACCTCTCAATAATTTGATTGAAGAGAGAAGATAATATGTAATCACAGATAACTCATGATGGAATAATATGACTACCCTGGTGAAGAAGAATGAATAAATGATTAAGGAACATGATTTATAAGTAAATTATTCAAAGGGAAAAGTGATGTTGGGAAATAACCTTGTGGAATTACTATCAAGTAGAGAGAAAAAATACAAGAATAAAAAATCTAGAAGTAAGTTGATGATATTGGTTAAATTTGAAAATAAAGTCACTTATATAAAAGTAGCTACAAAGTGTTACTACTATTGAACATGGGGGTATAAAATTATTGCATGTATTAAATCTTAGAAGACTAATGATGTATGAATATTTTCAAAATCTATCTGTCATTAGAATTATAAAAATTTATGCTATGAATTTCATAAAAAATTCATTATATAATAATATCATATTAATATAAAAAGAAATGTTGCTGGAAGAATGCATGAAAGGAAAAATTTCCATGAATAGGACCTCAAATCATGTGGAATATAAGGAATTAGTCAATCCTGCAAAGATACTTGTTAAGATGGAAACGATGTTATCTATTAAAGAGGAAAAACATAATGTACAATGATGATTTAAAACAGCATATACTATTTTACATTCCTAGAAACCCTATTATAATTAAATAAGGAAAATATGGAAGGAAAGATGGATGTTTCTCCAGTTATGAGTAAGATGTATAGGCACCATAAGAAAACTCATAATGGATGAAAAAGGTCAAGGTGGATATTATGGATATTAAAATGGAAATTCTTAAAGCATTACTCGGTCTTTTCTTATTTCATGAAATAAGGTGACAAGTGAAGTCAAGAGAAATATCCATCAAGTGGAGGTAGAGGAATGAAAAGAATATTGGCCTTGCATAAAAATAATGTTAATAATATGAAAAAATTAGTTGAAATTGGATAATAATATCTAATACAAATAGATGAATTAATGTTATATAATTATAAATGTAAATAATCATTGTCTAAGAATGAATAATTTCAAATAATTCATTAGAAAAGAGAAGTGGTACCTTATAAAGATGCATTGTAGTGAAGTGTTGGAAGGAAACTAGAAGTCAAGGTTTGGTCTTCCATGACCAGTCTCAATATTATACAATATAATTCTATTGGTATTCCTCTCCCAATGAATTTAATTATTTCTAATATCCACTGGAATTCATACAAGCAAAAGGGGCATATATGATCCATTCGATGTATAGGATATTAAAGAAGAGATGGAAACTATTGATATTCTATTAAATGCATATGTGATAGATCTAAAAGAAAATATATTATAAAAAAATAGAAAAATTAAAATTCTTAAATTGTATCATTATATTTTTTGAAATAATGAATTTGTAAAAATCCCATGTAAGTGGTGTTAAGATTGAATCTGAATCTACAAGTTATAATGAAAAACCTCTTTGTTTATTTTTTCAAATCTGAAAATAAAATTCATCTATTGAAAGGAATAAGTTAAAATAATGGATATATTGATATAAAGTAAAATGGTGTCAAATGCCCATAAAAACCACTAGTGGTATCATTCTAAATATAATACTGAACAAGTTAGAGGATGTATTTTTTTTTCAAAAGTGGTATAATACCTCTAGATGAGGGAAGATAATTTTTTTTTGAAAAAGAATAAAATTTTATGATTTCATGTTTATTTGTTATATTCTATTGAAGTTTCATTGACTAACATTTTTCGAATACATAAATGTTTATAAAAGAAAATATAATTTCCTACATGTGCATCCTTATGCAGAAAATTATCTACAAATATTGTGACAAGGGGAGAAAGCATCTCGATGGAGTTGTTGTTGTGTTCTCAAAGGCTATTTAGCCACATCTGAACAAAATAATTACCTTCTGAATAAGTTATATATTCATCATGTTGAATCATGATTTAATCGATGGAAGTGGTATCAATTGTTTCTATATGTGGTATGCCTCACACACTATTAATTTTTTATATTCTATGACTGTTTGGAGTCAGTGTAGATGATATCATAATACATGATGGAAAAGAAGAAAAATGTCAAGATGGTAGAATATATGGAAGTAGGTGGGTGAAATTTATATCCTTATGTTGTTTAATTTGAATATTTTTTCCTATATCCACAATTTAATTTATATGCATAGTGGATATATTGAATACTAAAATTATATGTGGTAAATTCACTCATTGAAAATTTATGATCGAAGGAAAATGTCGATAGAAGTATAAAATGATTCAATGAATGGAAGGAATAAATCACAAATTTGTTTATAGAAGTTAGAGATTTGGTGGTAGAAAATGAGACCAATTTTGGATGTTATAAGAATTATTGAAATTTTTCTAGGACCTAAGTGATGTAAAAAGTTTAGAGTGGCTCTGTGAAATTCAATATATAATATACTAGTGGTAAATATAAATTTCATATGGGGATATGAAATATACATGTCTCCAAAATTGGGGTTAGTACTGAGATATCTCATACTGGGTGAGTAGAGTTTTGAGGTGTTCAGAAATGTATTGTTTTTAAGAAATAAGGAGAATAATTTATATTTATTTTTAGTTTTAAATCTAGTTTTTTTAAGTCTTCATGGAAATTAGATCCATGTAAATTAAGGATAATTGGGGATTTAAGGTAGACCCATTAAAATATTTTATGGGGGAAGATATTAAAGGTTAATTTTCAACAGAAGGAACCCTTTTTATTTCCTTTACAAAGGTGGAGTGAGCTGAAAAACCATAAATATATACAAAGTTCTGAAGCGTCTAGCATCAAAATATGGAGTAGGATTTTGGATCATATAGTGAAAAAATAGAAAAATGGAAATTTCTTTAACTAAGAGGTTTTTGATGGATTTTATGATAATGTGCTCATAGAGGGTATATTCATTAAACATCTAGTGTTTTGAGGGTTTTCATTGAATATATGAAGAAGAGGTGTATATGAAATTTCTGGTGGAGAAAAAAAGAGAGATAGTAAATGGTTTATTATATGAGGAGTATTAATAGTGGAGCTGTTTATATCCAGATCATTTGGGTTTTATGTTTGTAATGGAAAATGCAATTTCTGTAAAAGAGGAAAAGCAGGTCAGATTTTTGAATGTTGTGATGTTTTGGATATTAATGTCCATATGATGTGTAATAATAAATGTTTGATGATAAATGATGATACTTTGAAGAACTTGATGAAATCAATTAGTTTTTCATGATAAATTGAATGTTTAATGGTTCTAAGAAAATAGAGGCTGTAATTAAATAATGTTGTAAATGGAATTGTTTTACTGGTTTATCCAAATATTTGAGTGTAATAATATAGGGTTTTTAGAGGACTTTATATAAATTTGAATGCAATGAACATTTTTTTACATAGTCAAGTACTCAGTTCACATAGTCATGTACACAATCCATGTTATCTATATAGTTAAATACATTTATTTAATATGGTTTTCATGAAATTATGGTTTGTGATAATGTTTGAAGAAAAAAAAGTGAGGTGCATGAACCAAAAAGTATATTAGATATTCATAAGATAGATATATTTTTCTCAGTAATGATGTCAACATGTGACCAAAGGATAGTGGGTTCAGAATGAATATGAATAAAGTATGCATCCAATTATGGGGAAATTTAAAATTCTATTATATAAGGGGATCAATCAACTATTTATGAAATTATGTGATTGAGTAGTGGAGTATACAAATTAAAGTGGAGTTTGTTGTCTGAGGGAAGAGATTTTGTGAGTTCGATGAAGTTTATTTTTAGGGTCTGAATAGTAATTCCATTGATCAATGAGTTTATCTTATAAATGTTCATATAAATATATTGTTAACCCTTTTATTATGTGTTGATCAGATGTTACTAAAGTTCTAATGCTTGATGAGGTAAATAATCATATGTGAAGTAGGTTCCATGGAGTGAGTATAAATGTATGATATAATGAATTTAGTTCACGAAGAAGGTATGTGGAGTGAAAGAGCATAAAGGAGGCTCATGAAATAGAATTCCAAAAATCAATTCAGGAAACTAGTTCCACAAATTCAATACCGTGAGGTTGATTTTATGAGGCCGATTATGTAAATTTTAGTATATAGAGGAGTCTGTGAGGTTAGTTCATAGAAGAGTTATACACAAAGTCTATTTTTTTATGATGGTATATTATGAGAGAGATTATCTATGCATAGTTCACAATCCACTAAGGGTATCAAGAAATTCATGAGGTCGAGTACACAGTGAACACTATATCATATTGTTTCTTCATTAAAGATAGATTTAGAATGTTATTTTAAAATAAATATATTAGATGTGTATTAGAGAGATGAAATGGTATACCAGAGGTTTATGAGGGATCCAAAAAAATAAATGGATATATATGTAGTATTACATTGAATTTTATGGTTTGGTTCAAGAAGAGAAGGTTCAATGGAAGAAGAGAGATTATCCTCAGATATATTATTACATGAAAATAGATATACAGAAACCTGAAAATTCTAGTGACGATATATCCTCATCCAAAGAAGTTTTTTTGGTTCTATAACATTATAAAAGACACAAAATCAACTATTACATTACATAGTTTATCTCATATTGGATTGAAGAAAGAAAATGTAGTAAGAATATGATCATGATAACATTAAATCAGAATATGTGATGTAAGAAGAGTCTAATTTTAGATATAGATACACCATAAATTCCATTATATATTAAATAGTGTAAAAGTATATAAACTATGGAATATCCTTCATCGAAGAATTGAATACAAGTGAATAAGTGGCAGTGTTCATTTTATGTGGAGTGATGAATTTGAAAGATTATAAAGGCAAAGATGTTGACACATTTTGACCATGGATAAACATTTTATCCACTAAAATAGTGAATAATAGTGGGTTCTAGTGTACTAGTATTTTTCGTTGTGTAATCTCTTTAGACTATCCATTTGTGGAAAACTAAGTAAAATCATAGTGTTCTATTAATTATTTAAATTATATTTATTTTATTATTATTTATAGAGGCTGTGAGAAAGTGAAATTAAGTATAAGGTTGGAAATAGTTCCTACTAATATGGAAAGAAGATCCTAATGAATTTTTATTAGATTAATTATAAAAAATTATTTTTTAGACAACTTGATTCACCCACCTCTCTGGGTATTCTGTTGTACAACAACATGTGACATGATTTTTTTTAATTTTATTTTTTTAATTATATTTATTTTTTTATGATAACAAAAAAAATTATAAAAATTACACCAAAAGGGAATAAAATATTAAGAAGATACATAAATGATATCTACTTTTCCAAACAATTTTTTTCCACTTTTCCTCTGCATGAAACTATGAAATGAATATATAAATGTAAAACTAAGAATTTACCCTATAAAAAATATCATAAAATTTAATGGTTAATAAATAACATAATGTGTTTATTTTAATATAAAAATTTGTTAAGGAAACTAATTTTCATCAAGATCACTAGATTTCGTAAGGATAAAAAATAAAGATTAAACATTCTTTAAATAAATAAAAATAAAACAAAAAAATATAGAAATATAAATTTGGGTTTCCTACTCATAAGTATTGAATTTGAATTATCTACATTTTAAATGTTTTTGAAAATAATATATACTATATACACAAATGAAATGAATATAAAAACATCAAATTGAAAATATAAACTATTACAAATAACATAAAAATGAAAGGGTAAGGGGAAGCCAAATGTTTTTATTTTAATAAAAAATTTTGAGATGAAAGCTAATATCTATTGATATCACTAGACTACTACAAGGGAATAAATAAAGATTAAACATTATTTCAATAAATAAGATTAGAAACAAAAAAATATAGATATAATTTATTTGTTTTCCTTCCCAAAAGTGTTGAATTTATACTATCTACATCTTGATAGTTGTTTAAAATCACTTAAATTATAACAGGGGATGACATCATTATTTTAAACGACCATATATTTTTCTCTCCAATGTTCTTTCGTAATTCGTCATTATTTTTGAAATCCATAGGTCAAAAAAATAAATTTTCCTTACCTAAATTATGTGATTATAGTTTAATAATGGTATAATTTGAATACAGGGATCCTTTATCTTTATATCATTTTGAGAAATGGTATAATCTATTGATTTTTGAATAGTTATTTTATTAAGTGGGTCCCCTACCAATTTGAATTTAAAAATGTATTCCTAATAATATTCTAAGTGTTTCTCACAATCCTCATTTACCACACTGAATAGAGTTATGTGCCCCTCCATCCTTTCCTTAAAATTCTCCACACCTTGTATGGCCTCCTCTTTAATGTACCATATTTGGTTTCCACCTAAAATGGAACTCAAAACTTCCATCCAGTGGACCAATGGCTGTTCTCGATCCTCATGGGTTGGATAAAAGCACTAGGGTATCTATAATGTGCATTAAAAATGTTTTCTCCCTTATATCAGAGTTTATTCACAACAAAATTTCTCCTCAAGATCTGGTATGACCCATCCTTAAGTTATACATCCATGAAAAAATCATATATATAGAAAACAAATAAATAGGTATAAGCTATAAACAAGAAATAGAAGACAAAAACATATAAAAATAATCTCTTAGATCACACTCTGAACACCTTTCTATATAAAACCAACCTCCACCTGATGCCTATCATGAAACACCAAAATATTAGTACACCTCTGACCATAAAATTAGTAAAATTAATAAATGTTTGATAAAAATAAAAAATAAAAATAAACACCAATATATATAATAAAATGGACTATAATTGACCCTAGGTCACTCTCTATCTAGTAAGTCTAATTATTTCTTGATAAACCAAGAACCAAACCAATATTCAAAAAGAGGACACTTGGTCTACAAACACTGAGTGGAGTAAGTAGGGTGTGACCTATAAGCTAGTAGGTAAAAACTATATAATCCATATGTTTCCCTTCATAATTTATTAAAGATATATTAGTTTGAAATAAAATTATTTAAAATGATTATTTGAATTATTTTCAAGTAAAAAACTCAATATCTTTTCCAAATAATCGTTTTAAAACTAAAACAATATTTCAAATAATGTTTGAAAAGACTCTTTAAGAATTTCATTTAAGGCAATACTTTGAAACAACCTCTTCAAACCATGGCATTCCCAAAAACCTCTTTTTACCATTTTTTTGGGAAATACAACCATAATGGAACGGAAAATCCATTTCACATGAGAAGTGTATTTTCAAAAAAGACTAATTAAAAATGACAATGAAATGAACAAATATATCAACTACAATAAATAATAAAAATGGGAGTGTGGTAATAAAAGAAAATTCATAATCACCATCATAATATAGAGAACATGGGATGCACCCTATACTATAATTTCTAAAGGAAACAAACTTTCTAATAAAACACTTGCATTCTAAGTGACCAAAAAAACAATATAACATGGTCCTCTCAAGGATACATTAACTGGACTATAGCTAGCACCCCATTCTAATCTATAAGAGCACCCATGTATTTTTTAACCTACCTAATCTTTCCCATGTTCAAACCATAAGGCATCAATTAATACAACAAAAAACAATCATTAGGCTACCCAATATATAATGAAACATAACACATATATTATGCTTTAAAAATTAAAATTAGATATCCATTTAAAATAAATAAATATTTAAACTCATTTGAAACCCATTTTTGGAGATAACCCATTGGAAACTAAGAAAAAATTTGAAACCCAAGTTTCAGTGAAAAATTAATGGAAATATCTATATATAAAAGTAAAATTTTTTATATTCAGACACATGTATATATACATATGTACATATAAACTAAAAATATATAAAATTCATAAAAATTTATTAAGTATAAAATAAATTTATACAGTTTTAATCATTTTACAAGAAGAATGTTGTTTAAAAAAAAATCATCAAACCAAAATAAGAAAAAATATCTAAAATTAAAAAACCATCACAAAAATACCATAAATAACTAAAAACAATAAAAAATATGAAATAAAATACAAAATAAACATATAGCTAGAGTGGAGAATAAATTTCAAATTAAATCTCAAAAAAATTACTTTTTGAAATTTTGTTAGTGAATTAAAATTTATTTATAATACTCACACACCTTAATAAATACTCTAAAATATTTAGTTAATCATTAATCTCATTTAATATCTAAGAAATGTAAATTAACAAATACATTCTCAACTAGCACTACTATGGAAATAGATAAAATAGGGAGGTACCTTCTTTAATGGTGATCAAATATGATGAAATACACAAATATGGAGGAAGAAGGAAAATTACATTCACATACTCAATCAATAAGAACCAAAATGAATTAAAACCAAAATACCCACATATTTTTATCCTAGGAAAAATCATAGTAACAGAGAGGGAAATAATGAGAGAAAAGTGGAAATAATGAAGGATAAATAATTACCTAGAAATATATAACCTATAATTTGGAATACTAGAGGTCATAGATAGAGGAGAGGGGTAATATGTGTGGGTGAGGAGATCCACTCTAGGGTGTTGGTTATACGACATGAGGGATAGAGGATAGGGAGTGAGTGAGAATTTTTTTTAGTTACAATGTGAATTTTTATTATTATTTATTTATATAATTATGATATTGTTTATTGATTGTAATCAATTATACATCACCATTATTTAACAATAATAATTTAATTATTATCATTAAACTCCCAAATAATATTAAATAAATATATAAAATAATATCGACATATGGGGTATTACATCCGCTTTATATGGTTGAGTAAGTAACAACTCTATCAATTTTTCAATTTAAAAAGGAAGAAAAATGTATATTTCAATATAATAAGGATCAAAATATTTTTTGTTAACATTTGTGAAATATCCTTTAAATTCATTAAATATTACCTCTTTTTACTTTATGAAAGTATTTTAGAAAAAAATTTCTAGTAAGGGTAAGAAATGGGTTGGTTTCTTAAAAACATTTTTCTAACTTTAAAACTTATAAATAATAAACTGGAAAAATACTTCTTCGTCATCTTCCTCTAGTATTTATTTTGGTTTATTCTCTATTTTTCATTTATATTGGTGGAGGGAATCAGTCATTTTAGGAATTATTATCCATATTTCGACCGTTGTACTTTTTTATTAAACAATTATTCTTGATAATATATTAATACCACTAAAATTATGATCAATATTTAGTTGCATTTTTTAATTTTTTAATATTGGGTGTATGATATATTTATGGTACATTTTCTATGAATCATGTAGTTCGATGAATTCATTTATAAAGAATATATTATTTTTTACTCTATATAGTAAAATTTTTATCGTGGAGGTTAGGAATATTATTGTGAAATTTAGTTAACATATAGTTAAATATTTTCCAATCAATTATAGTTCAGTTGGATATCATCCAACTATGACATATTATTTTGTTTTGATAAAACACTATTTTCCCTTAAATGCTTCCAATTTGATGATCGTTATTCTGTGAGATGTCAAAAGATTTATGATTTTTAATAAGGGAAGTAGAGGGGTTAACCTATGTAATTATATTTATAAGGAAATGAATAAAATATACCTAATAATATTTATATAAAAAATTATTGAAGTAAGAAAATATGAAGAGTTTTTTTAGTGATTTCAAAACAAAACAAAGTGAGAAAGAAAAAAAATCCATTCAAAACACCTATACCAAAAGATATAATCAATATAATATAAAACTTAATTATTCATTAATAATTATAAAGTATTTATAATTATATTTAATTTTTATCTTCTAATAACTATAACCCTTCAAGCCTCTAATAATTTCCCTTTCCATAAATATAGGATGAAATGAACCCTTAGCTAACTTTAGTACATCCATTCACGAATGTCTACATTGATTTTGTTCTCAAAGAAAACTTATTATATATGGTTAATTAGGAGAGAATATCCAATATATATTAAATTTAAAATGATAAAATATTAAAATATTTTATGAGAAGAAAAATTATTTTTATGAAATATAAAAATAGACTACATTAACAATAACTGTGAAACAAGAAGAAAAAGAAAAAATGAGTGCCTTATAGGAATAGATCTTTGATATTATTCTTCATTATTAAAAATGGTTATAGAATTTGGATGGAGAAAATATATTTTTCACACACTCCTAAATCAACTAATAAACCATCATATGTTCAAAACTTTCATATAAAAATTGTTTGTGAGAGGTAGATTATAAAATTACCTCAAGGGTATATTAGAAATTTAATAAAAGGTTCCTATTTATTGTAACACCTTTTTGGTAAACTTAGCTCATAAACTAACCATTCTTTTAGTTGAATAAAATACTTGTAATTTATTCCTTTAAAATTATTTAAAATTTCCACCAAATTTATGAATTTATGAAAAATGTATTCTCCAAATAGTGATGGGAGGTCCATTCTATCGATTCCAGTACCAATTTGACTTAGTGACATCCTTTGTCCTTTTTAATGTTTTATTTTTTATTAAACTCTACCTTAGTATGCTAGAGACGGATACTTACTACATTACATTGACATTGATAGAAGTAATAACATCCCAACAGACTAAAAAGTTTAGATGTTTTTGAAAACTATATACATACATGATACATCTTCTACATCGGGAATTGAAAATAAAATGTAGTGACTAAAAAAGAAAATGTTGAACATCCTTAAAACATTATTCAAAGGATTTCATCTTTCAAAACTTGGTTAATGAAACAAAATATGGGTGAATAAAAATACAAAGTAAAAGTTATGTACTACATAATCTATCATGAATCAATAAGCATAATCCACATGGAAATATAAATATCCTGGATAGTAATAGTTCAATATTGAAGGAAGGAAATTTTTAATTATTTAACATCATGCTTCAAAAGAACATGAAAATATTAATATCAAGATCTATTCTCAAGACAGTTTAAAACATATTTGGTAAAAGCCTGTATAATTTGGACAACTGTGTCATCTCATGAGACTACTGATGCATTGAGGTTATTAAATTAACTAGTCCCCAACATATGTATTTAATGTCAAAATCATTCCTCTTATATTGTATAATCGATTTAATTCATTAAAAATGTGCCTTTTCATCAAATATCATTATTAAGTAAATGATATGAATCTATCAATATTTTTCCAGTTAATCAAAAAACATTAAAATTATACACCAAATTTAAAAATGGAATATGGTATAGGAAATAATAATATACATCATAAAAAAATATGGATATTTGAGAGAAATGTAAAATTTCATCAGTTTTTTTATGGTGTGGAATGGGTTATGCTCATTGAGTTTCCATTGTCACATTTTCCATAAACTCCAAATAATTCCCCCATCTATAGATGAGAAAAAACATTCTATTTAATGGATGGTTCTCATCTTGGTTTTTAGGCCCAATTACTCTTGGGGACACACATTAGTCAAGAGGATGGGCAGTTAGACTCATCAGACACTTTTGGGAAAGTTTTTGCCTACTCAAGGTCTCTATTAAATATTTATGATATGTTTTGGTATCTCATAATAATCCCGATAAAGGACTAGTTACCCGAAAAAAACAATTCATCAATTTGTTCCATCATTAAACAAAGGAAGTGAGTCTCATTGATGAACTGAGGGAGGAGTAGTCTCATTGGCGAATCCATGTATATGTATCTGGGGTTCTTCATCCATCCCCTTAATAGTGAGTAATCAATTAATGTGCTGAAGTCATATGACCAAATTCTTTAGAATGTTCTAACCCAGAAGGAGGAGATTAAAATTCCAGGGAGGGGATTGAGCCATTATGAGGTGTCTTATGTATCCTTGTTATTGCAGGACTCAAAAACATGTAGTTCATTAATAACATTCATTTTAGTATCATGTAGAGAGTATATATGCATGGTTACTAAGACAACGGATGTTTGAGAATTGGTCTCAAGGAGATGTCCTATATATCCTGGTGACGGAAGGAATCAAATTCATCAATGTTCAATTACACCCTTGGGATTGGTCCCAAGGTATATACCCATATATGAGAAGTTTTCATACTATACAACTCATCGGGGTTTACATACTTGTATTTCTCTAGTGAGGTAAAATTACTAATGTCTGATGATATGTTCATTGCATCCCCCTACGCCAATGTGATCTATGCTCTATGTGAGAAAAAAGGGGTAACATATTATTAGTCTCCTAGAATATTTATGTGGGACTTGTATGCCAGTATATTACTTGGTATGTTTGGAAGAGATCTCGGGACTTAGAAAGGATACCTATGTATCCTAGTTACGACAGGAATAAGAGTTCTCGTAGTATATTTATCCCTTAAATAGATGTTATGCTATGGTGGATGATCACACATGGAGACACTATGACTGTCTTTAGGGTTTCAGGAATTCTAGGGGTTAATACCAAGATGGATTGACTTTTAATTGGGGACATAGCATATGATGTCAGTTGATGGGGCTTATGCATTGAGGTTACCCTTGTAACCTTGGTGCATATAGTGCAGATACAATGATAAGTGAAACATATTATTCCCATGTGAGCTATGCTCATTGTGAGAAAAAAGCGTTAGTAGATGATCAATTTCATTTCTTTGGATAATGGCATAGATACTGGGATCACCCTGGATAACCAATACAGTGATCTAACCATGAAGTGGTGGCCTATGTATCTTGAATATGGCAGGAATTAGATTAATTATAGTTCCCTTTATATTGGGGCTTTCAAATTGAGGCTTCCCATGCATTTGGGGATTTCACATCGAGGATGGATCTGACTATAAAATCCTGGGATAACCTTATAGTTGAGCCTTCTTGTCTAGAGGGTGTATCGCGAACCAGTTGACTTATTAGGGGGACATTGCATTACCTGGTCATCTTGTATTGGAATCCATCACATGACCTATCTTGACATATATGGGGGTTGTCCCAAGAGTCAGTGTGAAATGGTCAAAAGGATGTCGCATGTCTTGGATAACATCACTGGAGGTCATCGTGAGACCAGACTGTCATGTCCGGAGGGCGTTTCAGGTCCTAGCAGATGTACATGGAGGGTGTCATGTGAGGTTGGTTGTCATGCCCATATGCTACAATGGGACTTTATTGATATGAGGTAACACTATTTTATGAGTCAAACGATCTATCTAAAAGACATTATAGGGCTCAAGTGACAGACCTAGGAGGATTCATTAGACCAAGGTGGGGTGACTAGGGGGGATTTTGTTACTTGATTTGAAACATTCATAGGACTTCGCATGTCCCAAACAATAGGCTAATGGAATTCTGGGAGATCTAAGCGATGATTCAGGGAACTGTTGTGTGTCTTTTTATGGTTCATGTGAAGTACATGACAACAAGATCACATGTATTTCTTTTAAGTCTTCAGCTTTTGATCTAGGTTTTATCCCTTCTATTGAGAACGCCTTATAACTGTTTAGTATCAGTTTATTATGAGTCTCGCATGATCTAATAGACATTTGGAATGTTCTTCACATGCCTTTCCAGTATCCCTTCATGTGATCTATGAATGATCAGGTGAACTACCATATATATAGAGCATGATCACTTTGGATAGACAAAAATATATTACATAATTTAAGGTTGGCCGAATACATCATCGGTTGATATGAGAAATCCACTCTAGCACCAGCGTAATACACAAAGAGTTCTTCAGTTCCAAGTAATAGTGAGATCCAAGATCAAAAAACCAGAATCAATCCTTGATGTTGACGAGGGTAATTTATAGGCCTCACCACCCCATTTGTCTTGTGCGTTGTGTGGCATATCTAGCATGAATATTGGATGGATTCGACAAAGGGAGATGACACCATGAGGCTTCACAAGTCTTTGTTATTGACCATTTTGAGTGCATCACCTGATTTTTAGTGATCCTAAGTCTCTTCCATCAACCCCTACTTTATCAAATTATATATAATCAATAATTTCTTGTTTAATCTTGAGGGAATGTAAAAGTACTTTTAATCATGTCCCTTGGACATGCCCATGTGCCTTCATGAGATCCAAGGTGCCTATTTAATGGTGTTCGTGAGATGCTGGATGACTTTTCCAGGACTTTCCATGAGACAAAGATGGATTTTTCAAGGGACTCATTGGAAAAAAATGTTTTCTTCTTGGGAACTCTGCATGTATTTTAGTGACTTTAAGTACCTTCCTCCTCTTCCCTCTTTTATTTCATTTGTTCTATATGACATAGGTTGGGAATCAAGTTAGATTTCATAAGCAATGTTAAGTAAAATTACTCTATTTTTTTGTGATACATCGCGTGACTAATATGGGACATATTGGGGTGCGCTAGAATATCATTGGAAAATCCATCCTTTTTTATTTAGGGAAACAAAGTAAAAATATAGAGTCTCATGGACATACCAAAGGACCTTAGCATGTTGTGGCTGACAAGACAATGGGATTTTGAGAGATGGGGTAGACGTGTCAGAAAAGTATCATGGTACCTTTTGAGTTATAGAAGAAAATTCTAATGTCTTTTGGAAACCTCTTTCACCTCTCTCATCCTCCCCACTATCCCCTTTTTTTTAAATTTTACACTGTTTCAGGAGTTATGATAATTTTCATGAGTAACATGAATAGAATTTACTCGATTTTCCGATGAAGCCTTTCATGACCAATATGGGTCGAATGGGGGGCACAAGCATACAATAGGAGAATTTATTAATTTTTCCTTTATGTAATAAAGGTTAAGTTTGGAGTTTTCTGGACATAACTAAGGACCTTTATACAATTTGGATGACAAACAAAGGGATTTCACTAGATAGGGTAAACATGTCAACGAAGTCTTGCGGTGCCCTTAAGATTGTTGGGGGTGCGTAACATGTCTTTCAGTGATAACGAGAACCTCTTTCCTCCTCCACATTACCCCCATCATTTTATTTTACAATGTTTTGGGGTCCTAGTGAGTGGGTTTGGATAACATCAATGTATTTTATTACTTCTAATTTTGCTATGTCATATGAGGTCTTATGAATAGTGGGGGTGTAAACCCTTGCATAATTTTCATCTATATTTTATAATTATTTTGGATTGTTTTTTAGGAGATTGAAAATGAAAATCCATGAAGCCTTGGGAGCTCATTCGGTCTCCACCAAAAGACCATTGGTTGTTTGGTGGGCCTTCTTAAGAGAAAGAATATTTATTTAAGGGGGGTTCGCTAGGTCTTCTGCAGGTCATGCACAATGTGTGGAGTCTTCACGTGACCTTGGAATGGTCATGTGATCTTGAGTCATTTAGTGGTTCATGTATTTCACATGTCTCAACTACTTTGGTTTATTGGGGAATCTAATACCCATATTTAGGTATTTCATATTTTGTGATTTTGAAGATGCTTATTTTCTGGGAATCAAAAAATGCACCCCTCTAGAGTGATGTTAGTGGAAACAAAGAATCATTTATGTGGAAAACTAATTCGAACTTGAGTATTTGGATATTCCCCAAACTGATGCTTTAGGTGACATTTTATCTATCAGAAAATGTTTTAAATTATACGAAACATATTATATATGGTGGGATGGGGTGCAGAGTAACTCATTCCACCATCCAACCCTACTCTAGAGTGCTCTTTCCCTTTCCTCCATAACATGAATGTGTCATGAAACCTGATCATGATCCCCACTCATAAGTGTATTCCATAAGAATATTTTTCAAATATCTTTCAAAAGAATACTCCTTCATCAGATTCTTGACTGATCCGATTGTAACTTACACCTCAATAATTTCTTGGACATTGTCTATGAGGGTTGAAGTTTTCTTGAACACCTTTTGAGTTTTGTTGACTCCATCATTCGGTCATTTGGGACTCATGTTACGATTTTCAAGTCACACAGTTGCATGCATCCAAAAGGTTCATGTGGTTTTTGTAATTCCCTAAGGGGGTTATGCGGCCAAAAAGTTCTCTAGAGGTTAGGAGATCTGAAAACTTCTTACTCGTTTCACAAATCTCTTGTTGAGTCATGCGACACACAAGATGTCACAATAACATTCATTCCCTAATATTTTTGACAAGATCCAATGTTCTCTTTTTTGACATGTGACACATACTCATTCTAATATGGCTTATATTTATAATCACAGTTCCTGAAATGCGGCCAATCAAAGGGACATGATCATTGTAAATCTTAAAGTTGGTCCCCACTATTGTGTGTATACTAATAATTTTACCCTTAAGAGGTTCCTTTCCCCTAACATCCAAAATTATCCCATATCTCATTGACTTCCTTGGTATTTGTTTAGTTAAATTTATGATGATAACATTCCCCCTTTGGATTTCTATATTACGACCCACAAGTTGTCAGGTTCTCTTGACGGCATGCAGACAAAAATTTCTAAGGATGGTTGGCTGGTTATATCTCGATCCAAGAGTGTGTCTTGTCATGTGTAAAACAATCCTTTTTTCCCAAATGACCATGATTTTTCCAAGAAACTTTTCAATCAGATTTATTCGTGTATATTCACTTCATCTTTGGATAATATTGGAAACATATGGTATTCAAAATGGGATCTCCATTGAGTGGGTGTGGCCTTTCTGGGTTAGAAAAAGTTCATAGAGTTCATTGATGATCTATACATGGTTCATCTTTACGAATCCATATAGATCTCTCAAATCATCATCTATCTCCAACCCATTCTCCTTCGCGATATGATCAACCATTGGTTCCCTTTTACTAACACATCTCAATTTCCCTATTGTTAAGTGCACATCAACCTATGGTATATCAATTAGTTGGGCGTGATTCTTCCCCATGGAGAAATTTATGATGAATTACTCCTCGTAGAGGATGTTTGATAATATCATCAATAGACCCCTATTTTGGTGAGGGAGATTATCACTATTACAAGGGATAAATCTAAGAAATAACTGACAATACGCTAACTTATTTCTTCCCTAGACTGGACCAATTTTTTGCTCTCAAGCTGCATAGTTTGAACAACCACTATTCACCCACGTAGGTTCCTCTCCCAGCATATCCTAGATAGTGATGGCTCATATTGTTCCATCATTGAAGCTGGAGATTATAACATTTTGGGATATTGGGTGAACTGTAATATTTCTCTAGACCTAAGACTAGTAGGTTTCATAGCCATCTTCTTGAATGGGTGGATCTTTCTAGTAGGGAACACACATTCAGAAATCTGTGTTAGTACTCTGGTGATGGTAGAATGACATGTAAAATAGTGAAACCTTAACTTGGGAGTACCATTAATTTCACACTTTTATCAAATTATGTGTCATATTCAATAAGATATCACCCCTTACAGAATCAATGGTTATCTCTAGTTCATATTTTGGTGGACATGAGAAGATTTTTTTTGTGATGAATACTACAAAATTTCAAGGATCCAAGATTCCATATCCCATTCCATATTTTTGTACTTATTAGGTGTCGATGCTTTGTCCCTAAGGTCTGTTGAGGTTAAAGGTGAGTTTTTTCAACATGATAGTTTTTACTTTTCTACTTTCCATGCACTGTGCAGATGGATCACTAACAGTAACATCAGTTCTCTTGATGAAAGATCTTATATGATCTCTCATTAGTATAGGGTCCTCACATCAAAGGTGGATGAGTTGGTAATATGTGATTTGTACACAACATATTTATTCTCTCGATAGTTTGTATACATTTAGAGAGTTTCTGCCATACCATTGGTTAGATTTCGAGGGTAGTGACATCCAGGGGTTATCCGCCAATTTTGGAGGATGCTGACACATAAAGAGACTGAGGCTGAGATTATGGTTCTTCTTGCTGATTCTTATTCATCCTTACTTACCTAAAATTATGCATAGTTTTGGGTAACATCTTATTCTAATTGTGTGTTAGGTTAGTTGGTCCGTCATGTGGACATGCCTCTTGTATCACAAACTCCCAAATATACGGTGTCAACAGAATTGATTGATGACCTTGGAGAGGCCTAAATAAAGAAACACCATTTGGATGATGACCACTCAAATGGTGAAATTGATTTTTTTGAGGAAGACAGTCTTACAAAGCAGGCTACATATGATGTTATTATAGAGAGAAAATCCCATGAGGATTCCTCTCCCATTTTATCAATTATACAACTGGCTGGTTAGCCTTATACCATGTCAACCCCACATTCTATAAATCCTCAATCACATCGTAGACTGAATTGAAAAAAAAAGTCATACCTTAATTATCGAGACCCCATGAACATATTCTGAAACTAGGGGGAATGCCTCAGTCAGATATTGCATGACTTATGGGAAGATAACTTCTCTCGACAACCTTTTTATGAAATTATATAGAAAACCATCTTAGCTCAAAGAGACTTGGTAGTGAATGAAAATGATCTAAACAATTTGGAGGGTGAGGCTTCTCTCATTAACCAAATGAGGGAGATAGTGGAGGCATTAAAACATGGTCACCAATTACTATATAAACTACAAGCATAGATGGATTCATAGACTACGAATGTATGGAGGAATGAATAGGTGATTTCTCATCTAAGGTCCAACCATTTTGACTCATCAACCACATCAGACACTAGTCAGAAGAGGGTTCAAGAATTTAACACCCTAGTCGAACCCCTCCATCCCGGGGTAGAAGTGGAAGAAGCAGGGAGAGTGGAACTCTAATTCTCAATTTATTCCTCTCATCATAATCTTACTGATCATTCCAACACATCAGATTGTATTTTTTCATGGCTCATTTTTTTATTGCCCACACATTTGTTATGGAGCCTCATAGGGACTCCGAATTGTGGATATTCCTCCCTTATTTTCAAATAGTGAATGGATGAATTTTCTAATCTTTCTACTATATTATACATTTTCCCTTTCCTTATGATGTGTATGATATTTTTTTTTGTTTTGAAATTATTTAAATCGCTAACGATACCCACCCCATTATTTATATTTAATGGTATTTAATGTTTTGAATTGAATTTTGAAATTCTAATATATTTACTTTAATAGATTATCTTTAATTCACACCCACACAAGATTCCATGTTAGTAATATATTCCAGCTATCTTGATATCACCAGATCTAGAGAGGGATCAATGGGTAGAAAAAGTATCATAAAGACTGAGTTCTCCATTATTTCCCAAATCTAATAGGATCAATGATCATATCATGATGTTTGGATGGCCATATGGAGATCCTTAAAAGATCTTTCAGACTGTAATTTTGATATGCCTTAGTTTATGGTCATTTTATATTGGACCATATGTTGCTTTAGTTTAGGGTCTTTTTTCTCGAACATGATATGGATTTAGTTTAAGGTCTTTTAGTTCGAACTAGATGACACATTATTTTAATATATTTTATCTAAAAACTAATATTTCTTTAGTTTATGTTCTTTTATATAGGACCTAATTTTGCTTGAGTTTATATTCTTTTAGATCAGACCTTCTGTTGTTTTAGTTTGAGGTATTTTAGATCGGACATGATATTTCTTTAGTTTATCATTTTTTAACTCCATTGCTTTATTTTATGGTCTTTTAGATCAGAGCACATGATAATTTTAGTCTAGGGTCTTTTATCTCAGACATGATATTTATTTAAGCTTAGGATATTTTAGATTGAAACTTATACTACTTTAGTTTAGTGTCTTTTATCTCAGATCTTCAATTTGATCATGTGATATGGTGTAGACATTCCATGAATGATCTAAAACACATTGAGGTGTTAGGTTTGTTTCATGGTGTTACATAGGCTCGTAAAGATCAGAAGGACATTTTTTTAGTGTGAAACATTTGGTTGATAAACATAGGAACATATGAAGGATCCATATGCATCTAAGTATAGTCATGCAAAGGGTCCTTGAGCCAAGTATCCTTTCTAGGGGATATTGAAGATTTATGGATGATATATTGGTTTAGGGAGAAATATTAGAGAAGTTAGATCTACTTGGATAGATGGAATACATGTGGCTTACATAACAATATGAAAGTATGAGTCCATGAATATGAGATGATACTAACATTCCTGGTATGTCTCATGACATTCAAAGATTACATGTCCCACAGTGGTTTTTCTAGGGTTTGTAAGGATTGATGCTCCTTTCTGGAAAGGATAATATGAATTTAGATGTATGTTTAAAGACCTTATATTTCAATATCATACTAAGAGAAATATGACCTCCACTTATGTTTGATGGCCATGAAAGGTTGGTGAAGACTCAAACATCCAGATGATGAAGTTGAATATGGAAATAAGGATATACCTAAAGGGTTCTGTCACCGAATGGAAATTTATCTCTTAAATCATGAATCTTGAGCTGTACATCCTGTGGTTTTGAATCATTAGGTTTGGGATATCAATCTCATGAGAATGAAGTGTTGCAGTATATCCTTGATAAAGGGTATGAAACATAGTGACGTAACATCAAGGATATCAAATCCATTTTATAGATTGGTTTAGGGATTTTAAATCATGACCCAAAGTGCTCAAGTCTGGAGGATGATCTAAGATAGTCATAGAAGGAGTGGTTCAGACACTCTGAGATGTTGAGTTCTTCTGCGATGATTTTAGGTCTCATGAAGATGAGAATTTCATTTTTAAGAGTATCACATTAAGTTGACGACTATAGTTTTATATGTAGAATCCATTGGTATGTATGCATAGTCATGAAAAGGGACCATGATTACGAATATACTTTTGAACGTGAATGAATGGTTATGATTATCTAAGACACCCCAACTCATGAAGTGTGGTCTATAGAAAGTGTAAAATCCAAGTAGGGTTTGAGTAACCTAAATGATGTTACTCCTCCGAACGAACATATTCTTATGGGAATGAGGTGTGAAAAACCATTAATCTAACTTTTTATTGGGTTAGGGGGTCTAGTGAGAATATATTGTATTTTTCTAGGGATAATAGGTATACCCTACAATCTTTTATGCCTTGTCTATTCATGCCCTAATTTTTTCCTAAAATTTGAGAATTGGAATTTTAGCGGGTGAGGAACCAACTTTTTTCAAGACTCTCTTTGTGGGTTTTCGACTTGATGAGTTTATTGTCTCTTTTGTTAGTAATTTATGGTCTTTTTATTTTTAAGATTAAAGGATATAGCTTCTAGGTCATATAGATTTTACCAAAACATGTGTATTTTAGGGTTATGACTCACATGGACATTATATGAGGGATGTTACACAGGAGCCAAATTAGGATTCCCATGGTCAAGAGAACCCCCACATCCTTCCATACAGGAGATGAAAATGTTGTAAATCATGGATCATGGTTCTCAAGTCATGAGAAATGATATGGAATAGTCATATCGAGAGTAGTTCAGACACACTAAGGTGTTGAGTTCTATCACTACAATGTTACGAATCATAAGGATCAAACCATCCTTATTCAGAGTGACACATTTGGTTGATATCTATAGGTTCATATACAGGAGCCATAGTCATGTATGCATAGTCAAGAAAATGTCCCTTGAAGATGGATATCCTTTCCATGGTCCATGAAAGTTTAAGTAAATATGATATGCTCAAGACATGATCTATGGTATATAGATTTGTGGAATTTTTGAAAGATGATGGGAGCACCTTGTACTCTAGTTGATTGAGGTAAGTCTGTTATGGTACTTTGATAAGGAATGAAAAATGTTATGCACCATTTATTGTCATGTTGTGGGGGTGTTCTTTCGTGAATTTTAATGGCATCTGTTAAAGAAATTCTCCCGGTAGTTTATCATATTGAGTTAAAGACATACATTCATGACGTTTAATTTCATGTGGTAAGATTGTACTTTAGTGTTGTTTAACACCATGTGGTAAGAATTTACTTTTATACAATTTAAAATCATGTGGTAAGGACATGGGAACTAACATGAAAATATGGAAATGTTGTTTCTAGGACCAAAGATGTAGGCTTGGGCGTCACTTCATATATCATAAGGATGATAATCAAGCCAAATGTAGTTCTTGAATGGGAAATACTCTATGAAGGTCTAATCCATACAAAAAGGTGGGAATTATTTCCATTGGCTATTGAATCTATGCCTTCAGATTAGAGATCCAAGAATCACTATGTATGTTATGATGAAAGGAATCAAGCTACACATAGTTTTTTATTCTCCATGCTATTTAATGTCATGTAGTGATGATGAGGGTAAACTAATGTGAATGAATGGAACCATCATAGTTGGGATCAAGAATAGAAGTTCATGCATCACTACATATCTCATAAAAGATGAGAATAAATCCATATATAATTCTGGAAATTCCATACAGTTCAACGTCATGTGGTGGGTATGATGACCAAACAACCCGAATTGATGGGAATATGGCGGTTGGTCCTAAAGGAGGAAGACTAGGAATCACTATATATCTCATGAGAAAGAGAAAAACACACACATATTTTTGAATAACTGTGTAGTTTAAAGTCATAAGACAAGAACATCGGCTGTGAAGTTTAACAACATGCAGCAAGGACTCATGGTATGCCTTTAATGGTTTTTCATTTAGGACCTTGATAGACATGTTGTGTACTTTTATTCCTTACTTTTGAAGGTTATTACCTACCACAATTCATATAATCACATGTTCTATTCTTGGTGTGAGAAACAATAATCAACATGGGTTTACCTACAACCCATATACTGTTGGGGGTAAAATAAAGGAATTTTACATCATGTAGTTGCAGGACAAAGATGTAGGATAGAGGCATCCCTACATATTTCATAAGAAATGGGAATAAATCCATATGTAGTCCTAGAAGAACCATGAATCTAACATCATAGAGAAAGGAAATTGGTGAATCAATGTGAATGGGGATGTATATCATGGATCCGTATCATTTTACGTCTTGCAGTATGGAAATTCGGTTACCCATCATGAATTTGGATGTTTTGGGTATTTTCAGTTTTACATCACACAGTGAGGACATTAGATCACCTGTCCTGGAAAGAAAACAATCCTATGGATGGGCCCGATCACATTCCTAGTGGTACCATCATCCAATTTAATAGCATGTCACAAACTAATCACAATATCACTCATGGTATTATTTCCACTAATTTGATCATGTTATATCTAAGACCCTATCAAATCATGGTTGTCAAATTTACTAATTATCAGGTCCAAAAACATCACTCATGGATTTTCTATTACAGTAAATCTAACCATATCACTCATGGATCACCCATCTATAAAAAAATAACTAGGAACCCATCTCACAAGAGTCCTACTATCACCACCAAACTCATGGTAAGTTTAACATCCCATGTTTTTGAGTGGGTTGATTTACTAGGGGAATTTTAATTTTATGTTTGGTGGATGGGAAAAAATTATTTTTATCTTAAAAACTAAAATTCAAGGGTTATAATGCTCCAAGGTTTTTTATATGGAGTTTCAGGACTATTTAGTTACTTGATTGTTTGGATGAGTTTCAGGAGTGTTGGGGTGAGAAAAATACTTTTTGGAAAGTGTGGGAAGAGGTGCATAATTTATTTACAACTTGATGATCATTAGGGTAAACCATGCACTGCATTTTTTGGATAATGGTTTGTCAAACATTATATAGTGAGGCACATGGACTTGAAATATGTCTACAGTTTTTGGTAGAGATGATCTGTATAGGATGTGCATGGTTTGAAAAAATGGCACTTAGACATGTGAGGGGGTTGTGCCTTTGGATAGTAGAACCACAAATTTTGTGTACAGTTATCAAAACCATGCGGCATAACAATGAAGATAATTAGATATGGTGAATTTAACATTATACCCCTCCCATATATTTCATCCATATCCCATTTTCTCCTCCAATTCAATCACCTCCCTCCATCCAAGGAGCTCCTATTTTCCCTCTCCTAGGTTCCTTTGGAAAATCCTTGTTTGATATAGGAATTGAGCATTGTAATGTATGTTGGAAATATAGTGGTAAGGATAATAATCATTTTGTTTATATTTATATTTTATCTTTCGGTTTTGAATGTTATTTCCATCGGATAACCCATTCCCTATTCCCGGATTCTTTTTCAGATACTTTAATTTCAATAATTTTGGCTTAGATTAGCATCCAGTATTTTACAAGTGATAACCTAGAAGAATAAAATATGTTTTCATCGATTTTATCACATTTATATGCATGTTATAAGTGAATATTAAAATATGAATGTTTGGGGTGGTTTGGGTGTGACATATTAAATAAATAATTGGTTTTTATTGTATAATTTAATGATTTATATGGGATATTTCATGTTTATGAGGTGAATTGAGCCTAAAATGGATTGGGATGGGTGAAAAAAGGTTTCCATATTAGTTTATTAATATTGATATGGGTATTTAATTTAATTTAATTGTGTTATAATTGGATCCCCAAGAATTTGTTGGGCATGGACTAGATTACTTGGTGTGATGTTGTTCCATGAGATTTAGATGACGAGGTTAATTAGGATGAGGTCTTGGAATAAGATACATGAGATGTTTTTGACCATAAAAATTGATTCAATGTGATCAACTGGTTTAGGTGGATGTTGATGGCCATTCAATGGGTGATGAGGTTTTCATTTGGAAATAATGTTTCTGATTGGTGTGTCTTAAGAAATTTTAGTGATTACCACTAACTATGATTGGCCAATTGCGCCATTGGATTCATATACACATAGTCGAGGACTCAGTTGAGGTGATATTGACAACACAGTATTGGTTCAGGCCTCCATATATTTATTGGATTTGGGGATGGTGTTGAAAATTAGTTATGGAGGAGGTACTCACCATAGAATGTCACAATTGATGGTGGGTGAGATAATCAAATGGGGGTGATGAATATTTATAATATTTATGTTTGATGGGATGGTATAATGGGAGGATATACTACATTTTGACTCGGTATGTTAGGGTATTGATATGATTGTGATTTTTTTATCATTGAAGGATGTATATGGCTGTCAATTGGATGTCAAGCTATTTAGTCAATAATAATTAATCCAGAAGATGATGGAGGGACTTTTCTTTGATTCAGAGGTAGGTATGTTTATCCAATGGTGATTGGTCAAATAGAAGTCCAATGGACATGTAACATACTTGTTGGTTGTGACTATGGGATACCGGTATTACTTGATATGTGACATATTTGGTTTAAGATGGAATGTGGTTCCAATGACATTAATGTGGATGAGATACCAATGTTATTCAATTTCATTTGACCATGAATACATCATTCCACTCCATTTTTGTCCTAAGTACATAAATATTTTCTTGTGGATCTAGAAAATGAGTAGAGAGGGTTATGTATTTAATTCATGAGTGCAGTTCATATTTAATTATGTATGAATAAACTTGTAAGAATATGGATATATAATGGGAACCCATTGGTGGTGGCATACTAAGTCAATAATCACACCCTACATGTCCCCTCATGATGAATTTAGAATTTATAGGTTTAAGGTTAGGCCAAGGACAGGGATCATGATCTAGAATGTAGTGATTAGGGATGAAAATTTTCATGGGATTTATGGTAGGTGGACCAAAATGATTCTTTTCATTAATCCAGACTTATTTATTTAAAATTCTGAGTACTTTCTCATATGAATTTCCTTTGGTGATCTAGAATGTATATGTTTATATAACATATTGATGTGTATACTTTATCTTTAAGGTATATAGATGTATGATTTTGGATTGTTATTATCATTTATTATTATTTATTTCACTGAGTATATTCATTGATTATGTTGTGCTTCAATTATATGAACTTATTTGGTATCATCAAAAGAGGGTATATCTGGCCCACTATCACTTAATCTAGACTTCACTGCTATTAAACAACCTTTGGAATTCTAGAAGGTTCTTCTAAGGCCTAGTGTCCCTCCAAACAACCGATCTGGTTATGTGGATCCTAGGTCAGGGTGCTATAGAAATTCAAGTCCTTGATACACTCAACCCTATAAGAATATATCTCTTAACATCATCAAAATCACATAAATCACACACATGGATGGTTCCTATAATTGATATCACTATATCATTATATATATTCTAATCTGCCAGCTATCAAAAAAATTTACAAAACATATCATAATAACCATCAGGGAAACCACTAGGGTCTTTCGGATAAATCACATTCTATGCACATTAGTACTAATCCACTCAAACCCTTCATCCCTCAATGACCTCACTACCAAAAGTATCATCTAGATGTTTTCCTATAGAAGAGAGGTCCAATCCTCATCATGATAAGTATCCCAACATGTTTTAAATAACATGGGGACTATCCCAATTAATCTCTCCCAAAATCCTTGGAAACCATATTCCATGATCTTATCCCAAACACATGAACCAGAATCAGGTATCATCTCCTGTTTCATAGGGTAAACAACTAAACACTTAATCTAGAGGAACCACATATTTTCTATGCAAATAAAAACCTAGAGGTATTGTACCACTTATAATTCGTTACAATACTCAAACCACACTCATGTGGGTGTCACTCACCAAACATGAGATGTACAAATAGGTCACCCACCATCCCCATACCTAAGCCTCTTGTTCTTTCCCGAATTGTCCTAGAGAATCAACCTAGGTTATTATACATCTCATCTCACACCCTAGATCCTACCCAAGGATTTATATAAACCCAATCTTCATCTTCCCTCCTTTGTGACATATCCACCGACTAAAAATAAATCAGTAAAATGGAAAAAAGAACTCATATTTAGATTATGAGACCCAATATCATCATATCACTGACTCTTGACCATTCTCTATCCATATCCATTAAAACCTAACCCATGAAACATAAAAACAACATGAATTAGTCTATAAGCATGCATATAGGTTCCTATTAAATGGACAACTTACTTCTAATAAGATGTTACCATCCTTGCCAACTCCATTAGGACTCATCCACGCTTATTGGAAACTATCTCCCACCAAGGGACATAAATAATTAATGATGAAAATTTTTAATTAATTATTTAAAAAATTATAATGGTGTATTCATAGGAAATATAATAGGGAAAAATCGTCACATCGATTAAGCACCATTGGAAAAATCACATATACCAACGATTTTGAAACATTGGTATAGGTCCCCAAACCATTAGTATAGCATATACTAATGGTTTGGAGGGAAAATGTTTGATTTCCTATTGTTATAGGGATATAATAATGGTTTTCCAAAAATGTTGGGATAGGGTATTTAAAATAAAATATGCAGTGGAGATTTGAACCCACAACCTCCCGCTTAAATATTAAAGACCTTACCACTATGTTAAAATTATCCTTTTTAATATAATTGGATATATATACACATACAAATATAGAATAATTATATATTGACTTATTTAATTATATTTGAAAAAATAATTCATTTCAAATCTACGTACCAATGCCAACAGTTTTTAGAACTGTTGGTATAGATATACCCCTATACATATGGTTTTGTCCAAACCGTTAGTATATGTTATTTAATTGGAAGTTGTACCAATGGTTTTGTAAAAACTGTTTGTATAGCCATAACCTACCCCAAAGGTTCATCCAAACCATTTTTATAGGTTCATTTTGTTGTACATATTCCAGTGGATTTCAAAAAGTTGGTATAGAACTATTGGTATAGGTACATTTTAAAGTAGTGAAACCTCTAACGACATGTGATTTAATTTCAAAGATTTCATCTAGAAACCAAAGTTGGAAACCCCATCGTGATCAGATGATTTTTACATTCTCCAGCAAAATTATTCTTAAACACTAGTTCAAATTGAACAAAATTTGTGTCTACCAACATGGGACCAAAAATAAAATAGTAATAGACGAACTAACATTGGATAACCACTGAAATTATCTAAACGGGTCCAAGGTGGTACATGGGATGGATGGATTACTAAAAATTGTCTCTCTTATTTTCTATTATACACAAAATTATGAAACACCATGAACCAAAAAAATATAGAACTACCCCTATCCTAAATAAAACCCTGATACACTATTCATAGTGTGAATATGGTGTTCCTAACATGAATAACATGTTGCCTGCGAATATCATTGATTGAACCCTTGGTTCATGGCCTTAAATGTTTTAGCGTAGGGAATATTCCCTCATACAACACCATTAGTTGTGTGAATAAAGGGTTATAGAATGATTTATAGTGTAAAGGTAATATGTAATACCTTATAATTCTAATATATGATTATCTGTAAGTAATTTAACTTTTTTGATAGATTTCTGTACACACAACACTGAACATAAACAAAAAGTTGATATATTAAGATAAATTATATATATTTAATGGAAAAAAATTAAATAACGAACATTTGAATTAGAAGAAATGAATAAGATTAACCTATTTTTGTTTAATAATATGTGTTTATAAAATAAAATATTTTTTTTATGAATGAAATTCAATTATTTTCCTATAATGACTAACAATATCATTTATTTTTTACAAAATTATTTTTATAAAAAATTTATTTAATTTGATTTGCATATATATATTTCAAAAAACATATTATTAATGATAAATTATGTTTTTTTAATAATTAGTTAACAACAATTTATTT
This sequence comes from Viscum album, assembly GCA_963277665.1. Lineage (NCBI taxonomy): Eukaryota > Viridiplantae > Streptophyta > Magnoliopsida > Santalales > Viscaceae > Viscum > Viscum album. The sequence continues at coordinate 344,136,395 of OY728136.1, read as the reverse complement.
TTTAAAAAATATTAAATAATAAAAATAACAATTAATATTTGAAATTGTCATTTTCCAATTAATTTTTTTTCAATTATATTTTATAATTTTATTCAAAAACAAAATTTATAAATTTTGGAACTTCAAATTAATTAAAACGATCTTTATTTACTTAATTACTAATATAAGAATTGACTTAGTCGATGTTTTTTATTTTTTTGTCTAAAAATGTCCTGTTTTAGTCGAAAAATATGTTTTTTACAAAATCTGTAATTTTAATGATGATTACATTATATAAGAATGACCTCAATGTTTATAAAACATTTTAAGTGATCAGATTTAATTTGATGTATAAAATTATTCATTCTAAAGTATTATTTTTTCTATAAAACAGATTCAAAACATGTTTTTAACTAATTTTAATGTTACTTCCATAAATATATATATTTTGACAATTCTTAGAATCAAGATTTTTTCAAGGGATATTTGGTTTTCTCTTATATTGGAAGCCTTATATCATTTATTTTTTAATAAAAAAATAAATTTATAGCAATGAAATTAGTATCCATGATAATTCTGTCATATATATTTAAATTTATTTAAAGTTTAAAGCACTATTTCTATAAATACAATTTTTACATTATTAAGGAGGTTAAATAAACTTTTCAAAATTTTAGAAAATTTATATGATAATTTTTTTAAATTAAAATTTTTAAGTATCAAATTAGGAAAGAGGTCAATATTAGTTTGTGTCATTAAAATTAATCTCTACGAATAAAAATTAATTACAATGGTAAAGTAGGTTCGGGTAAAAGAAAAAAAAGTTAAACAAAAAAGCCAGAAATATCTCAATGAAATTTCAATAAGGAGTGGTTGTGGTGATTATACACCCATTTACCCTTTAATGTTTTCCATTTTTCACCCTATATATAATTAATAGTAACCATCCATTATTTAAAATGTAAGGGTTACTCCCAAACCTTCCCTTTCCATCACAAATAATTGGGTAACTTCTTCACCAAGTTGAGACTGAACTCACATTTGAATTTATCCTTGAAAATAAACCATTGTTTATCCCTATGACACTATCCCATTATAATTATTCCCTTTTAAATCATGAGTAAGCTAATAACATTAAACTCAATGAAACTTTTAAGTAAAAACCATTTCCCTTATGTGAATATTATCAACTACTTAGTTGAATTATTTATTATATTATTCCAAATATATCCTAGAAAACTAATATAATTATATTAGAGTCATTTATATACTTTAATTATTCTCTATTAAGTGTGTTATTAATATTTACTTGTATACCCCATCCATTATGACATAAATTGGTATTTGTGCATTGTGCGGACTAATGCCTCCACAACATGGTATGTCTTGTTTTTCGTTATTGATGGACATGGTAGGAACTAAGTCTAGTATTAATAGATAAATATTATTTTTGCTAAATAATTATGGTTATGGTATGAAAAATTGGATAGTCTATTAATGATCTAATCAATAAAAAATCTTTTTAGTTTAATTGGTTAAAATAAGCATTCTAAAAATATAATATTCAATTAAAATCAGGTAATGATTTCATATCCATTAAAAATTACTAAAAATAATTAAAATTAAGATGTATCACACTAATAAACATTAAATAATATCATTATATATCAAATATAATGATATTATGACAAAACCCTCATATTTATTTACTAAATCAGGTTATGCTCTTGTTTGGGGCAGTTTACAAACATAACTGAACAATAATATAAATTTATATCATGAATGAATATGGGAACATAATAAATAGTTAAAAATTATAGAAATTTAAAAATAATTATTTGTTTTAATTTGGATTTTTTATATCAATATTTAATTCATTAGTTAATAAAACACAATACGAGCATCAAGAATCAATTAAACGAGCATGTTATCGATTTAATTTTCAAGGATATAGATGAAAATACTCATGAAAGGATTTTTTATTCTCTTAAATGATAATAAATCATCATTATAAATAAAATTAATAACCTACTAATAATTAAATTAGTTGTAATTCCGAATAATGAATCCTCTTTTATGAAACTAGTAGAAACAATCGAAACAATAAATAATAGTTGAGGAAAATTGATATAATTCATAAAGAAAATGAATATTTATGAAGAGTATAAATTAAAACAAAAATTATTATTCTTATGATGAAATTAATTATTATAGTAATGTTTGTGATATAAGAGGTTAATGTACATTCATGGAACTAAGTTATAAGGGGTAAGGGGTTTTCATTCAATAAATTTTTATTGAGGAATGTATTGTATTTGTGAACACAATTTAATTTATGTGTTGTAAATTTTTCTATTTGAGATATCATATCATGAACGATATTTTAATAATGTTATCTTAAGATTAATTGAAATCCTTCTGTTTCAAGGGTTTTTGATTCAGCTGTTTCTAAATCTGTATGCTTTCCCTAGTCTCAATTCTCATTCTTTGTGACATAATACATTTTGTGCACAATGATTACATTTTATGGTGTATTTAATAACCAATGGATGTATTTTTATCATATTCCTTGTACTTAATCGGATTTAATCAATAAATCACATTCTTTATTGGTGCGTCTATTTATTTATTAGTTTCCCCAATAGTGTTGATTTTGGTAACTCAATTTTTATTCTTTGTGTTACGTCAATTGTTTGAACTTATTTGATAAATGTTTGGTATGGTATACAATTCTATTATATATTGTGACATTAAATAATGTTTTTATCTAGATAAAAATATCTAAAACATAAACCCTCTTAAAAATATTTCTCACTTCTTGGGACATGTTCTTTTGCAACCATCCAATTTCTTTCTCTCGATGCATTGCGATCTTGTTATTCCAACATTAGATTATTAGAATACTCATTGTTATATACGGTGTGAAAATTCAATTTTACATAACTCAAATTGTATGATGTTGGCATAGAAATTATGATATTTTATTATCATTTGAAAAATTATTGATGTAATGTATATTTTTATTTTAATACAGATCATTATTGACAAGGTTGATTATATATATTTAATTAATTTCATCTTATGGTGAAGTAATTATATTTGAAAAATTGATGGTTGGGGCCTTAAATTATATATCCCCTGAACACATTGACTTTTATCATGAGAAAAAACCTATTTAATTTTTGGATATAGTTGTTCCTATAATAGGATAATGTATTTACATAAGGTAATGATTGAAGGATTTTTCATGTCTAGCATTAAATTTTTTTCATTATGCGATAAGTAATATTGAAGACCATATTTTCATTTATTTTCATTGATATAACATGATGAAAGTTTCTAGTTGATTATGGATTTAGGTTTTTTACCTATTATTATGATAATATTTATGCAATGGTTTCTTCAGTTATATGTTTCTATCACTAAGCTTTTTAGTTCAAAAATTCTTATATTGAAATTTCCCCAGGTTATTAAGAAAAATAGGAACATGAAATGTTTATAGGGATAAAATGTGTGAAATACACTTTGGGAGATATTTAATATTTTCCATGAATTATGCATTTTCGTATAAAATGAAAAAATTTTCCATTTTATACAATGAATATAGGATTTATCAGTTTATGTATTGTTGTAATTTTATAAATATCTCAACCAAAAAAATATACTTCATTTGTAATATATTAAATAATTTTTTAATTTTTTAATTATGGAAGTTTATATATAGTCATTCACATTTTGTATCAAAGTAAGTATGTGAAGTATTTTTTAATGGAACCGAATATGGGAGAACATGTCTGGAGCATCACAATAGGTATCAAAGAAATTATTTAGATAAATTTAGATTTTAAGATGTTTTTATGATAATATAATGGTTGATCATTATTGTTTATTCATATGTTCAAAGGTATCGATAACATTTAGAGAAAATAATTTGATTTATGTTTATGGTAATGATGCACATTTTATTTGTGGATTAAGATAATAACAAGTCAGTGAAAAACTTATGAACAAATCTAATTATTATTAAAGTATAGATTATGTAGTTTTTACTTGTAATATATACAATTCTATATATTTGAAAGTGGATGATGATATGGTATATATACACCAAAGGGTAATCATTGAGAGAATGGTCAGTTAAGAGTTTACTGAATCATCACTTTGATGCATGATAAGTGCGCCTAATAAAAGACACATATCAAGACACTCATAATGATATTATTTTGTTAGTAAAATTGTCCTTACAAACCATTATGAATGAATTTGGGGTGCTGTTAACTAATTTGGGTAGATAACCTAATAGAAAAATGACCATCGATAAATAAGGATTGAACATGGATTGTAATAGGTTTATCCAAAAATATCATATGTTAGAAAAATATATTATAAAGTAATAAATATTTAGAGTGATGTCTTCAAAATCATATTTGGGATATTATCAAAAAAATTTGTTTTATTATTTTTTTGAAACCAGACCAGGAAGATGAATTTGAGAAATGTAGGGATCTAAAAATCACAATTTATTATAATATATTATGAGATCATACATAAATGGTTATGAGTTTTAGTATATGTATATTATAATATAAAGGTTAACATTTAGTCATACCTATGGTAGTTTGGTTGATATCATATTGAAAATAAATTCACGACTCCCTTAAATATTTTAGGTAGTGAAGTCATATTTATCAACAACATTTTTCTATACATTAAATATTATTGAGGATTATATGAATCATCGAAGTATTATTCTTGAGTAGTTTATCACTAATTTTTGGGAATCAAATATCAAATGATATTAATAACCCTGAAAAATGATTTTATGAGATGGTTATATTTTTTGGATAACTTTTAGAAAACCCAGGATTGAGTTATGGATAATTCTTAGGATTAACAGATTATTGATATTAAGGTAATAAAGGAGAAATTTATTTTCATAAATTATGTTAGGTAGTAATTGGTATCCTTGGGATTGATAACCGATTCATGATATTTTTTGATAATTTCATCTTATTTTTGAGATTATGATATATAATGACTATGTGTGTGACCTTATAAACTAGTGTTTACTACCATATTAGGGTTAATAATAGGTTTAATTTGTAGAGGAATGTATAATCTCATTTTGGATTAACTTCTTGGGATTCAAATAGGTTTTGGGAAAGGAATATTTTTGAGATTATATGATTATATGAATGACTATTGTAGTTTAAGGAAGGATAAATTGGAATTTTAAAGCATAGATTTCACTGATTATTAGGATTAAAATATTTTAAGATTGGTTATGGTAATTTGAAAGATTTATATGAAGAATCCAGATAAGAAATATGAGAAAAACTGAACTCAAAGTAACCTAGGTTTATCTAAGAATGATATATGTTAAAATCAAAAGTGATATACGTTGAAGCGAGTATAATAAAAGTTGAGTTGTATAAATTATAGGCTAAAATTATAGTGTTATAAAGTGAGACATGATGATGTAAAATAATATTATGATTATATAGGATAATTATATTATATTGATCATAAATCATGTTAACTCTCATAGTTTTAATAATGTTTTAGGCCAGAATGAACCATGTTTATAATGGATTCCATGGAAAATGAAGAAACAATCATAATGACCAACTAAACGGGATACCGACTAGTGTTATAAATATTTTAATTATTCTAAACTAGCTATCATGAATATTTAATAACAATGTGAATATAGTTTACATCATAAACACACCATTAAAGGGAAGGATAGATCCTTATAAATGACCAGTTGGAAAATATGGTTAAGGAAAAAAGATTCAATTTCCAATATGACAAAAATTCAAGAAGAAAAAAGTTGGAAAATTCCTTAAAGGGATAAGTAAATACTATAAGTGTGGAGTTGAATGTCATCAAACACACAAATGTAAGGAAAAGATAATGTATATATTTTTATTCAATTGGAAGATATTTGGGTATTATGAAAATCAATATCCCAATCCAAGGATCAATGAGGGGGATAGTTTCTTATATCCATGAAAAGAAGGAAAATCCAATCCAACTACTACTAGTGAAACATATAGTTAGTTTTCACTTTTGATTTTCTAGATTCTTATTTCATGTATGTTTTTAAAAACTACTAGATATTGAGTTATAAATAAAAAACCCCTATATGAATGATTATCATATAAATCATATTTAGGGTTTGTGAGAAGTTATTACTTATGGATCTTGATCAACATCCCTTAGTATAATTATATTTGAAATGAGAAATGAGTTAGGCCCCTTTATAAAGTTATAATAATAATTTTTCATATTGATAAATATCATTCTATACCATAAATAAACCCATGATCATAAAGAAATGCATTTTTAAGGATGAGTTACAAATAGAAATTACTATAATACTATGAGTAAAACTGCTAGGATGTAATTTTTTAAGGTTTGGAGAATGTAATACCCCAAAGTTCTAATACATTACTTCCTTTAAATATTTTAATTTTTATGATAACATACTATATATGCAACCCCAAACATAAAAAAACCATGATATATTTAGATAAAATATAAATAATTATGTATAATTCTTAAGAACCTGGCCTTTTATTTAATTAGAATAAATAGGTTTAAAAAATTGGGATTTTAAAAGAAAGACTATGATAGTGTACAAGATACACAGTATTGAGTATAAACAAACCTTAAAATATTATTATTTAAATAAACCCAATATAATTGGGCTATTGATTTTGAGGGTATGATTATGAATTACTGAATTGTGAAAAAAATTTAAGGGTTATACTCAAAATAATTTTTTTAGTAATTATTTGGAATAACCCAAAAAATGTTTTTATATTTTATTCTTTAAAAGGAGGTTTTCTTAAAAAATGATTTTTATATATTTTTGTGGAAACTAATAATATTTAATATGTTGATCTATTAGAATTTTGAATTATATAAAATTTTGTTAATTTTTAAATTAGAATAGAAAAATTATCTTCTGCTGAAATTTTGGTATTTTTTTTTGAAATGAAGTATTTTTATTAAATAGTAAAAAATACATATTTTTGTAAAACAATAATTTTATTATTTAAAAGTATCATTATGATTTCAATATAATATCAAATTAAAATAAGTATTATTTAATTAGATATAATATAATTATGTTCATTTGAATCTTCGTTTTACCTGATTTGGTATGAGTACACTTTTGGGAAGAAAAATACTTGTTTCTAAAAATTATTTTTCATTATTTTTTGTGAAATTATATTAATGGTAATATATTCCACTTTTAGATATTGAATCATTAAATAATATTTCATATTTTGAATTAGGGTGTATAAATTTTGTAAATTGTTTGGTTTTATTTTTTGACATCCTAAAGAGTGACTTTAATATTTTTATTACCATTGTGAATGAAAACCATATAATTAAGGATACACATAAAATTATAAGGATTAAAAAATAACCATAAAACATACCTTAATTTTTTTGGATTAGTATATATCATATATAATCATATAAAAGGAAAATATATGATCTTTTGTATCCATTTGAACATGATTTAAACCATTATAATATTTTATACAATGAAAAGTAAAAAATGTCATCCTTTTTATTTTTTTATCTCTATATTTTTAACAGAGGGATAATCAAATGATATATTTTTAAATATCCATATAAAATATAAATGTTTTTTAATCATGGTAATTTACTTTTAATGTTTAATGAGAAAATATTTGCATTAAATGCTTATGAAACACTGACACAGTGAATGTGCAAGAAATAAAAAGAAAATTAATAGAATTACTTTTAGAACTTGAAAAATAATATTATTTGACATATTTACTGTATTATAAAATATTAATAAAAAATATACATATTATATATGTTTTGTTTCATTGGATTTTAATTCCATTGATTTCTTGTAGTTTTAAAAGTCCAATTAAATGAATACTTCCAAATTTGACATTAATGTTATATTATAATAAATAATATTTTATTAAATAATTTTAAATAGTTAAAAGTATTATATGTAGTGAGGTGGATGTTATATGGTTTATTACATCACCCTTGGTCCATTTATTTTTCATTTTTATTTTTATAGTAACTATGTTAACACCTTAAGAGTAAAACTATTTGATGTCACCATAATTTTAAAAACCATTAATAAAGGGTAAAAACATATATGGGTAGAAATGTATTATAAACTTGTAAAAATATTTTTTTATTGGATTATTTCGACTCATCCTCATATTATATTTCAATATTATGAATTTGGATCAATTTTAATCTCAAAATTATTTTATATTAATTGTATATTTTATGAAATTCCAAGAGTGACCCTCCACTCTCTTATAAAAGTGTACAATGGATTATAATTTCATCACAATTCAACAAACATTTAGTTCAGAAAATAGCTAAAAAAATACTTTCCTTAAATCCCTTATAAAATATTAGTGTTATTATTTTGATAATAAAATCATCATTGGAAATATTTTGGTGTAAACCTTAACATGTTATTCAAAGAAGATGTATCGTTCTTAAGAGAGAATTTTTTCTTTATATATTATTCCACCCATAAAAATATTGTTCAACCATGATGGAATAATAACACCAATATCTTTCATATAATAATATTTTGTTATATTAATGTCATAATCCACATCCATATTTAACCACCATCAAATGGGAAAAGAATCAATCATTCTTGGGTATAATAGACTACCACCCTCCCAGACCGAAGTAATTCATTTTCTATCACAACTTCTCGTGGATAGATATATTGATTGATTTAATATATATATATATATGATATTTATGACATATCTTCTATTATTAAAATATAATAAATCCTTTAATTTCAGATATTTACATTCACTAAAAATGATAATTTTGTTCGCGCGTACGTGTGGACTACCTCCTCATGATTCATTTTTCGTCCCCACATCACATGGATTATATATAAAAGTATATTTATAGAAATAACATGGTATTTATAATATTATCAAGATTATTTAAATACTAAAAAAATACTTACTTTATTTCTATAATTATCATAAAAATATGGAGGCATTACTCTTGTGTTCACATGACCTACCATCTCTATGAAAATAGCGTAGATATTTTTTCATAACTATAGTTCTTGGTTGGTTTTAAAAGTACAATTAATATACTAAAATTATAATCATTTTACAATTCTTAATCTCTTGATGATGGAAAAATGACCCCTTTGAACATGTTTTACTCATCAAAAGTATTTTAAAACTATGAATTGAATGTCATCAAAACACCCAATATAGACTTATCTAATTAAGTAATTAAATTTGTCATTGTAATAAATAAAAAATTTACTTAAGGAAAATTATATAAACCAATAAATTTTTCTTAAATAATTAAATAATTGATATAAGTTTATTATAAGTGATTTAAAGGACATACATGTAATTTCTAGACCAGAGGTAAGGGATTTCATCTCAATTTTCCTTTTTCAAAGTATTTGTTTTAGGAACCAAAATTATTATTTTTGGGTTATATAGTAAAATATTACATGTTAAATAATTAATCTTTCATTATTGATTGTATTTTATTTTGGGACTTTAATTATTTCATCCAAGAGGATTGGTCTTGAATGTTACCAAGTAGTAAAGGTATTCTTTACTTAATTTCCATATTTTGGGCTATAAGTATTATTTATTCCATTTATTATACCATGATTATGGGTGAATTGATCTCTAAAATGTTTTATTCTATATTATGTTTTTTTCCCGATTTATAATTTTTCACACATAATCTATACATGGATTGAATCTAAATATAATGATATGATCTTTATAAGGGTTACTAATATATAATTACATTTCCTTGGGACATATGTTTAGGATATACACCTATCTTCTTTTATGAGGTGTATATGCTTCCTCTATGTATTGTTATATCATGAATATAATTGTGTTAATGATATTTAAAATTTTATTTTAACTTATCCTATCACAATACATTTGATTGAAAAGTCTCAAAAATGAAAGGGGATTTATGTTACAATATATTTTCTCTTCAGCATTGTTTATGTTCATCATTACATTGGTGGAATTTATTTTCACTTAGTTTCTTGAATGATGTATATTTTATTCTCCCAATGTTATTAATGTGGTTTAAATATTTAAATTATATTTCCTCACTAACTTATTAAATATACATCAATAAATAATTTTGTAAGTGATATTGGTCTTGTATATTCCTTTAGATTAAGAATATTTCTACTACATATCCATGTTTTCTAAACTGTTTTCAATAGTATTATTTTATAAATTTAATTTATTTCTTAAGTATATTTGAAACTATATTTTACCTTATTTTGAAATATTTTAAAAGGAAATTTCTTAACATTTTCTGTATTGGTAACTTTTGACTCTCATTAAATAATTTTTTCTTCAAATAATTTTTATTTTGAACATTCAAAACATGGACAGATATTATAAAATCATGATCCAGATGCCACACACCGATTCCTCAAGCCACTTGGTCACACGAACTCAAGTGCGCTTCCCCAAAATCTAAAAGATGATAAATAGTAGTGGGGGTCTAATATCATTCATGGGGAGACTATACCCTCTATTTCAGAGTAAAATACAAATAAATAAATAAATATACAATAATCAAATATATAACCATTACTAGAAGGATTCCAATATCACATTCTGTTAAAAACTAGAAAATAAAATTTTCAAAATGATCAATAGATATGCCATGCTAATGTAGGTACCCAGTGGGAAAATAAAACCTCAAAAGTAAAGAAACTAGAAAATACCAAACAAGTCCCAAACCATATCTGGTTCCATTATCCATGATCCATCCCGACTCAACTAGATAATATATGTACCTTTCCCTTTTCATGTCCCACAACCATGAAATCTACTCATATACCAATCAGCAGCCTCAGTATGGTGTGAGAAAAACATAGTAGTCCACCACCAATGATACCTAAAACAATATATAGTCAAATAATAGTGTATAGAGTGCTATAAAGAAATAATTAAAATTCATAAGTAAATAGTTATCACATTATCAATTATTCATTATTTAACCACATAAAACACAAGGTTCCCTTAGACACCCATATCTCAATACATGTATCAGCCTGTGCCAGAGTCTTTACTATCCCTAAGGGATATCATATCTCAGAATTCCATTGTTATCATTCATTATCTTAGTCATGCACATGAATTTCCATGTTACTATTCATAATTTCATAATTTAATTTCAATTTTACCATTCTTAATTTCAAAATTGAATGACCATGTTATAATTCGTAATTTTAAAATTGGATAACCCTATTACCATTAATAATCTCACAGTTTAATGACCATATTAACATTCATAAGGTCATATTTTAATAACCATGTTACCATTCATAATCTCATAGTCAAATTCCCAGGTTCCATTTATAATCACATAATGAAATTTCCATGTTACCATTCATATATTCATAATTGAATGTTAGTGGTACCATTTATAATTTCACAATTGAATGAACATGTTAACATTCATAATTTTATATTTTAATGACCATGTTACCATTAATAATCTCACAATTTGATGACCATGTTACCATTCAACAACACATAATTAATTCAATAATTAATTATCCACATAAATTACTTTAATAATTCAACAATTAGTTAACCACATAATTCCTCTTAATTAATTAATTAATTAATTAAGCATGTCCATCCCTTTCATTAACTCAAAAATTAATTAATCATCATGCCATAATTAATTCAAAACTGAATCATCATTATTCACAATTTCATTATCCGATAATTAATTCAATAAATACTTACCTGAAGTCACAATATGAAAATCTCATAATTAATTCGAATTTGTTTTATCTCGTATCAAAAATCTCAAAATATCAAAATTAATTCAACAATTAATTATCAAAAAATAAATTATCTCAGTATCTTATAGCTAATTAAACAATTAATTATCTCAAATCAATTATCTCAATATCTCATAATAAATTCAACAATTAATTATCTCAAATTAATAATCCTATTATCTCATAATTAATTGGAAAATTAATTATCTAAAATCAATAAAATAAATATCTCATAGTTAATTAATCAATTAACTATCTAAAATATATAATCTCAAAATTACCAATTTCATATTTCCCTCAATTAATTAATTCACCAAATTAATTAATTAAATCAATAACTCATTTAATAATCATCAAATAGAAATCATAGAATTATATACATATGAAAGAAATCAATACTTTGGGATTTGAATTATAAACCACCTATCTCAATTTTTTGACAAGAATTCTCCAATCCAAAAAACCTCAATTTGAATGGAATAACAATGTAGAACACGGTGTAGAACCCAAACCTAAATCCACAATCACATGAAACTGGATCTCTTAAATCTAGATCTAGATAAAAAACACTTATATCTAGATTTCAAAAATCTATATCTGTGTAAAAAAAGTAGAGGATAGCATCCCACCAAAATAATGAGAGATGAATAGGATAAATATAGGAAATTAATCGAAAAAACCACACACCCGAGGAGGTGCAGATATGAAAATAGGGATTCAAATAAAAATTATAGGTAGGATGGACATAGAATCCATCTAGGAAGATCTATAATCTAGATAAATAAATTATGGTCTGATATATGGTGTTTGGGGTTATAATATGGAGGGTGAGGAATTTTTTTAACAATTTTCGAGGGATTAAAATCTCGTATGCAAAGTTTTTTACTCATACCTCATGGTTTCCCCAAATCGTGTGCCACTTCAGGGGGGGTGGATGATTTCTAATAAGAGGGTGCATGTTTTGAAAAACCATATGGACACATAGAAAAAACTCATTGTCTAGGGTTGCATGATTTTCTGGGTTTGGGTTCATAGTTAGGGAAAATTGTACGCCAACCACGAAATAACCTTTTTCTTCATCATTTCTAAAATTTTCACCCAAACAAACCGTAGGGTAAATCCCAAAATAAAAATACTCATCAAACCTCAAAAATTTATTTGAAAATGACCCGATACATATCCAGAAAAGGTAAGTGTTTTATAGATTTTACCACTATCCTAGCCATTATTTTATTTGAAGATTCTTTATATATTTCAAAGGTTATTATCATAATGAATGAATTTTTACAATTTTTTACCATTTTTTAAATATTTAAAAGTGGTTTTGAAAATTAAAAGGATAATTTCCTAATGAATATTTTAATGATATTTTTAATGATGTTTCTATTCGTCAGTGATAAAAACACTTGATGTCACATACGATCCACTTGGGATATGTTATAAGGAAACCATCCACATTTTCTATGAATGGATTATGATTTTTTAAAATAGATTGTCATGGATCCCATTTATTTTCAATGATTTAATCAGGTTTTTGAAGGAACAATGTTTGATCCAGTGAATTTAATAATTAATTGAAATATCTATGTACTTTACTCATGTTATGGTTCTTGGATATTTTTATGATGATTGGTGGTTCTGTTATAAACCAAGGACAATTGGTCCCATTATTAACAGATGGACAGTGGTTAAGTTATTAACCATGGATGGCTGGTTCTATAATAAACTGAGGATGAGATGGTTTGTTAGATCCTTTCAATGCATTGTGTATGGATATCTAAAATATGTTTATTCATTTTGTATAATTGTTATAAAAAATCATATCCAAAGTTTGATAAACGGTTTATATATTTTTTCTATGATTTTCTAGGGAAATGTTATGTTTTTTCATTGTAAGATAATGATTTTATTCTTAAATATAAGTATTTTCTACTTAATTGTGATAATATGTGGGGTTTTAATGATTTACTAGAACAATATTGACATCCCATATCTTATCATTATTGATTATAATGATTCATTCATTTGTTAAATATTTATTCCATTTTTTATGATTGATGGTCAATGTTTTAATGGTTATGAATTTATTTTTGTTATGAACATGTACTTTTATTACATCATAATACTCTAATACTCATATTATTCTCACTAGTAATATTCACTTATAATGATTATGTTTCCCTTACATAAAATTTTATCTCACCCCTATATGTTTCATATTCCCGAGGTTATAAAGAATGACATTAAATGGTTTGTGTATATAAAGGTTTCATACAAGAACTATTTTATGTGAGATGATTAAGAATTAATATGGAATATGAATTTTTTGTATAGTGGGATAAATACTCTTTTGAATTCGTGATTACTTTTTATGTAAGATTTTGACCTAATTTAATAAAACTCTAAACCTAATGGTCATTATGCATGTAAGCTATCCAATATATATTTTCTATGTTTTATTTATTATATAGAAAAAATTGGGCTATATTTATTAGTATTGTATCCAGAAATGTAATGTTTATATTTCTGGAACCAGATCTAGGAGTGTGGGTTTGGGGTCTTTACAGTTGGTATTAGTGTAGGGTTTAAATAACATTGAAGATTATGAAGTTTTTATATTTTAATATCTTAAGGGTAATGTATATTTATATGGATTTATATGTTTTTGGTTGGCTATATGATCAAAATTTAAGAAAACCCTTTTAGGTTTTATGTGATGGAATTTTGAGATTACTACTGATAGTATAGTAGGCATTTTATTGGGATTTGGTATATGTAACACTTAGGTTTAACATGAAGTACCATTTTAGGTAGAATTTGTACACATTGGTTTACATTATTTTAAGTTAATTTAAAACTTTTAGGGTATATATGATCATTTTTATTGATATAATTTGGAGTTATTAAAATTTGGGAACATAAGTTTTATCATATAGATGACCATGAGATTGAAGAGTGATTTCTTAATTAAGTGATTAATGTTATTTTGGAATAAGATTACTATTTTTTAAAGAATATTATATTATATTATTTAATTTTATTTTATGTGTCATGGTTAATATATATTTTGAAGGCACATATGATCTTAATGTAGAATCTTGTTGGATCATATTTTTTATTGAAATTATTACAATATCTTGGAGATTATTACTTAAGGAATATAAATTTTTGGTATGAGACAATAAGATTTATTGATTTTATTTGGAGATAAATGTTAAATTTATATTTTAAGAATATATTATAATATCATTTTAATATCCTCATATTATTGTTGAATTTTTGGGATGAATATATTATTTCTTCATATAAAGTTTTATTCATTTTTGGAATTCACCTATCTTTTGATAACTATTTTGGTTATAGTTAATGTTTAATGAAAATATAATTATAATTTTATAACTTTTTAAATTTTATAATAGGATGGAAGTTAATTTTATCACTTCAATCATAAAAAATATATTTTTAATTCTGATCGTTCATGGAAAATATTAGATTGTGGTGGAACTTGATTAAAGGATGAAATTATACAGATTGGGAAAATATATTTCCAAATGTTATCTTTCTAGATGGTAGTGATGTAACAACCTAGGTAATGATAGAAAAAATAATTTTCCTCTTTAATGGTATTTTTCAATATAATAGTTGTATTCACTAGAAATATATTATGTTTTTTAAAGAAAAAATGGGGAAAAAATTTATTATATGGTTTTATTTAAAATTATAATTATAAAATTTTATAATTTGAACTTGGAATAATTAACTTCATATTTTAATTAATCATGAAAAAAATATATTAAGAATAATTTTTAGGAATTTTATGAAAATATTAATTTTCAATGAGTAGTGATTTTTTTTGATTTTTACTGAAACTGATATTTTGTTTCAACGTATTTACAACGTAAAATTATGATTTATATTAGTTTTTAAATTTAAATAGTTTTTTTAAATTTAAAATATTATAATTTTTATTAAATAAATGTATTTTATACTTGAATTTATCATAATAACATTATATATTTTAAAAGTGCATATTTTTGGAAAATCATTTTTCATTACCTTTTGGGGATTTGATTTGAGATTAAATTATTCCAACTTTATGTTTTATATTTTAAAAATTGGATTCCATATTTTTAATCATTGTTTCATAATTTATTAAATAGTATCTTTTTTATTTTTTGCTGATATAAATAGTAACATTAATAATTTTGGTTAATATGGTAAATTGTAAATCTCGAAATAAACATTAAGAATTACATGATAAAGACAATAACAGGACCCTATCGCATGACTATTTTTTTATATGATCACAAGTAATAAATAACCATCCAAAATTTTAATATGTAATTTTTTTTTCCATTTTTATGTTATTATTTATTTTATAATATTATATTTAATTAAAACTCAAATATGTCCTACTCTTTTTTTAATAAATATAATATTGATTAAAATAGGGTAAAATAGAGGTCATTTTTTGTTATAAATATTAATTTCAAATCAATAAAATTTATATTCATCATTTTTATTTATTTTTATTTTTTAGGGAAGAAATAAATTCCATAAATTCTTTAACAATGCTGATATAATAATTATTAAATTATTGGAAAATTAAATAAATGATATTAAAAATATAAAAGTAATATAATTTGTGGCAATTAATGAAATAAATTTTTTTATATATTAACATAACATGTTAGGGAAATGGTAAAGTATTTATTCCAAATTCTACTTGTTTTTTTGATGTTATTATAGTTATGGAAATGAATAGTTATTAAATTGACATTAATAGTGTTTTAAAATATATAATGTCATACTAAAAGATATAAATTGCATAAAAATATTAGATTATCCAATGTTAATATGATATGGTCTATAATTAATCCATGACCTATTTATGGGATGTTTTTCCATTTATAGTTTTGATTTTGACTATTAGAGTAAAAAACTTCTTGTCAAGGAATTTTTAAATAGAGTTACCAAGGGGTTAAAAAATGACAGGGATAATAATATATCTAAAACTTAAATATTTTTTATTTTATAAAATTATTTATAACCACCCTCTTATAATATTAAAAATAAATTATTTTAGATCCATTTTGAGTTAGAAAATAAAATATATTAATTTAATATTTTGATAAATTCAAAGAGTGTCCCTCCCCGTTCTTATATAACATAACATATTATTATCATGACAAAAAACATTAAAAGTCGTTTTTTGGATAATATACACCCAAATATCATCCTAAAATCCCTCCCCATAATACAGAGGCATTAGTTTTGGCATAATACAATATTAGTGGTCCTAATGTGTTTATCCAAAGGGATTTTCAAAAGAAGAGGAAGAAAAAAAACATACTTGATGAATTAGACTTAATGTAAGGTAATTTATTTTAAAAAATAATCTTTTAATGATTTTATTTAAAAACCATTTTTTTATATTTATAGTTTCCTAAAGAAATTATAAATAATGTCTTTAATATTATTCTATGACTGTTTAAGAACATTTTTACTATTGTATGACTTTTTAAAAAATTATGTCAATGGAATCTTCCTGTGGATTTCAAAATATGGTAGTTTATGACTTTACTAATAAAATTATTAAAGGAATATTTTTATCATTTATGTAATGACCTTATTTTCCATTCATCATGAAAAATATTTTCTTTCAAGATTCATTTACTAGTTAATTTTCGAAGGAAAATATTTCCATCATATTTTCCATGTTTAAAAACAATTAAGGGATTTAGAAATAAAATGGTTATTTTACACTAGAAATGTTCCAAGTAATCATTCAAAATCATTTTCCATCTAATATGACATCATTTGATGTTATTTTATCTTTTATTCCATTGTAAGCTTCCATGCTTTCTTTAAAGAAAACCCATCTTTCCCTTTTTCCAGTTATTTGGTATTGAAAATTGGGTTTTTAGAGGAATGTGATATTTTAATATCTAGAAATGTTTTATTAGGTGTGAAAAGAGTATTTTATATTGTAAATTGTAAAATATTATGAGTTTTTTACAATAGTGAAGAAAATGTTTTTACGTCGATTATTTTTTATTTTTTACGCCGGCTTTTGGCTGATGTTATTACAGGAGACATTATAAACATTGTTTTTTACGTCATTTATTTTACAACCGACGTAAAAAACACAAATCCGAAGCATTTTTCACATCGTTTGATAAAAATCTGATGTGGAAAATCCTTCAGAGTCATGGATTATTACATTGGTAATTTAATAACTAACGTGGTGTATACCCTTTCACGTCGGTTATTATATAACCGACGTCATAAATCACTCCTTTGATGCGTTTATCATGTTGGTTATTTTTATAACTGATATAATAAACATATCTGAAATGTAGTTTCCAATGTTGGTTATATAATAACTGATGTGAAATCATATCTACGACGTCGGTTATTTTATAACCGACATAAAAAACTATACATTTCCATTTATTATGTCAGTTATAAAACAACGGATGTAAAAACCATTTCCCATGAATTTATTACGCCGGTTTCCAAATAACCAACATTAAAACTAATCCCAATGAATTTTTTACGTTAGTTATGAAATAACCGACATAAATTATTTTTAAATAAAACTGATCATCCACTGTTATGCCCATCCAAAATACCTGAAACAGACCAAAATGTTACCAAAAACAGACCAGAAACAGACCAGAACCCCACCCCCCTGGACAGCCCCAACCACTCATCAACCACTGCTATGACCTGCCAAAATACCTAAAACAGACCAATAACATACCAAAAACAGACCAAATCCTGTCCAAAAACAGACTAGAACCCCCACCCCACTATAAAGCCCCCACCACAACCCTGGACACCCACACCATTGGACACCCCCAGACCAAATCAGACCAAAACCCGACTAGAACCCCCCCCCCCCCCCCACCCCCACTGGACAACCCCCACTACACCCTTGGACACCCCGACACCCCTGGACAACCCCACCACCTGGACAACCCCCCACACCCCGGGACGAACCCCACCCTCATGGACACCCCCACACCCCTGGACTGCCCCCCTTGACATCCCCCACACCCCTGGACAACCTCCACCCTCTGGGACACCCCCACCCCCTGGACAACACTACCACACCCCCGGATAGCCCTCCCACAGCCCTAGAAAACCACCCCTCCAACTCCACTGGATAGCCCCCACCACACACCTAGACACCCCCACACCCCTGGACTCACCCCCACCCCTGGGAAAAACCCCCACACCCTGGACAACCCCCACTCTCCTGGACTCCCCCATCCCCTGGACAGCCCCCACCACACCCCTGGACACCCCCACACCCCTGGAATACCCCCACCCCCGGTATAGCCCCCTACACCACTGTACAACCCCCCACACTCTTGGACACCCCCACCCCCTAGACAGCACTCCCACACCCCTGGACAGCCCTCCCACACCCATAGAACCCCCACCCTCCTGGAAACCCCACCCCACTGGACAACACTCTCCAGGACAAACTCAACACTCCCCTAACCCCCCCACTTAACAACCCACCACACCCCTGGACATCTCCCCACTCACTTGGACATCCCTCCTACCCTCGTGGACACCCTGCCACCCTCCCACCCCACTGGAAATCCCCCACCACACCCCAGGACACCCCTCACCTCACTAGACACCCCCAAACCGAAAACAGACCAAAAACAGACCAAAACCTTACCAAAAGCAGACCAGCCCCCACCCCACTGGACAACCCCCAACACACCCCTAGACAGCCCCATACCCCTGGACTTCCCCCACCCCTGGACAGCCCCCCACACCCCTAGACAACCCCCACCCTCTTAGACACCCAACCCCTGGACAACACTCCCACACCCCTGGACAACCCTCTCACACCACTAGAAACCACCCCACCCTCCTAGAGACCCCCAAACCCCATTGGACAACAATCCCCTGGATAGCCCTCCCACACCCCTAGAACCCCCACCACACTAGACTATCCCCCACACCCCTGGACATCCCCTGGACATCCTCCGACTCACCTGGAATTCCCTCCCACCCTTATAGACACCCTCCTACCCTCCCACCCCACTGGACATCCTCACCACACCCATGGACACACCCACCTCACTAGAAACCCCCAGACCAAAAAAGACCAAAACCCAACCAAAAAAATCCAGAACCCCCTCACCCCACTAGATAGGCCCCACCACACCCCTGGACACCCTCCCATATCCTTGGACCACCCCCACCCCGAAGACAGCCCCGCATACCCCTATAAAATCCCACCCTTTTGGACACACCCCCACCCCCTGGACAGCACTCCCACACCCCTGGACAGCCCTCCCACACCCCTAGGAAACCCCCACTCTCCTGGAAACCCCTACCCAACTGGATATCACTCCCCTGAACAACCCTCCCACACCCCTAGAACCCCCCACCCCACTGGACTGCCCCCACACCCATGGACACCCCCTGAACATACCCCTAGTCGCCTACAAATCCCTCCCACCCTCTTGGACACCCTCCCATGCAACCACCCCACAGAACAACCCCCACCACACCCCTTGACACCCCCACCTCACTGGACACCCCCGGACCAAAAATAGACCAAAACACAACCAAAACTAGACCATACCCCCACCCCACTGGACAACCCCCACCACACCCCGGGACACCCCACGCACCCCTGTACTACCACCACCCCTGGAAAGCCCCTGAATAGAAAGTTCTGGGAGAGGAGGCACCGCCATCCCTCGGGGGGCTGAACGCTGCTGGAAGGTACTCCTCACTCTCACATGCGAAGCTTGAGCTCCCAAAATGTTTCACCAATGTTTTCCTCCCCTATAAAAATCTTTCATTATATCAATTTTATGCCTGTATAACCACGGGGAAACTCTATCATGCGTGACTAAAATACCTGAATCTTGAAAGTGGCAATCTCGTGGATCTTTTGGGACTGATAATTATTCTCCCAAGGCTTCCCATGAGATTCCTGAAATTACATTAACAAAAATCTCGGTCGTGGGAATAGGGCACCGATTCAGTTGGTGGAGATGGATGCGGAGAAGACGACTATGATGATCCGAAATATACAAAACAAGTACACGTAAGTGACTGTTTCGTTTCCCAAATTAGATTATTGAACAATTATAGGGTTGTTTCTGTGTTTTTTTGGTGACAGATGGGATATCCTGGTAATGTTCCTGGACCAACATTGCATAGAGGAGACAAAAAATCACAGAAAGAACCCTTTATTTTTTGAAGCATCTAATTTGGGAAACTAAATAGTCACTTACATGTACATGTTGGGTATATTTCGGATCATCGGAGTCGTCTTCTCCACGTCCCTCTCCACCAACTGAACTGGCGCCCTTTTCCCACTTTCAGGCTTTTTGTTAATGTCGTTTCAGGTTTCTTATGGGCTGCCTTGGGAGCATCATTTCTAGTCACACAAGATCCGATAGATTGCCACCGCCAAGATCCAGGTATTTTAGTCACACATGATGGTGTTTCCCCTGGTTATACGGGCATCATGGTGATTGAATGAATGATTTTTATAGGGGAATAAATCATTGGTGAAACATTTTTGACAGATCAAGCTTCGCATGTGAGAGTGATGAGTACCTTCCAATGGTGTTCAACCCCCCAAGGGATGGCGACGCCTCCTCTCCAATCCCCATGGACTACCCCCCTTCATCCCCATGAACACCCTGGACACCCCCACCCCACTGGACAGCCCTCCCACACCCCTGGAAACCCCACATACCCCACAGGACACCCCCACACCCCTAGACACCCCATGGACAACCCCCCACTCCCTTGGAAAGCCCTCCCACCCTTCTGGAAATGGTCCCACCCCCTGGACTACCCCCACTCTCATGGACACCCATGACACCCCACCCCACCATATATCCCTCCAACACCCCTGGTACCCCCCCACCCCACTGGACACCCCCACCCTTGGAACCCCTTCCCCCTAGACAAGAATCTATACAAGAAAATCCATCATAAGTAGACCAAAACAAGAAGTAGAGAAAAATTAAACATTCACATATATAACATTCAAAACATACGATGTCAACTTAAAAAAATTAAATCAAACCTAGAGGACTACCAAATACACAATTACAATGAAAATATTCAAAATTAAATTTTACACTATAAACAACTAAAATTCAATCAAAACTGTAAAATAATTTGACCATTCCACTTATAAGTGTTTGAAATTTTGAGCACTATAGGGTTGAGGGTCTTCAAATAGCTACAAATTAAAAGGGGAGTAGTTAACGTGTATAATGAATAAATCGACTGAAATATTATGGAAAACTATAAAAGGAAATCTTACCAGGTCAAAGTTCACAACTGTTTCGGTTATTATTATTTCATACATAAATCATAACATATAATATCTGCATTCTATGACACCTTGTTATTCATGAAAATTATGTTTGAATGAGTGTAAATTTAGTATATTATTTTTATGTAATAAATGAAAATGATCAAACTATTAATGGATATTTACCTTCACATTTACATATTTGATCTTCGCTCTCCTTTTCATTGTGTTTTTTTGAAAGTATACCCATCCCCTGTTAGAAAACAATACGAATGGGATAAATTTAAAATTCATTATAATATATACAACTATTGAGAAATTTAAACTTTCTTTTCCATAATTTTCTTAAAACATTCCCGCACATTTTCATGGATACAGAATATCCAATAAAATGTTTTCTCCCTTGGGAAAAAACCCCTTACATCCAATGATCACTGATAAAAGAAAACATAAGGTTAATGGGTTTTTATGTCAAAATATAATGAAATCTTTGAGAGATATGTGTTTCATACCTCTCACAAAAAGGCATCATCCAAAATTGTGTGACTATATTCTGTTCAAGTCTTTCAGCAATATAAATCATTATTTGATCCTCATCCAATGCATGTGCTTTAAGGGAAATCAAATGCAGGTACATGAATCCATATACATCTGTCCGCTCATTCTTCTCACACATGTTATAAAGATACCTAATACAAAATAGACATAAGTATACATTTTTAATAAATATAACGCAAGGAAAAGGTGTTAAGACTTACCTGGAAAAAAATTTCACCACGTTGATGCCCAACATATCTCCAGTAACATGCTCCATGACATCAGTTTTCAAAATCTCCATAGTTATTTCACATCCACAAACATGAGCTTCCATTAGAAACTCATAATTATCCACCAACACATTTTAATATCTTGACAATCTGTCTAGACTACTAGAATCAGTATCTGATGTCATAGCCATTTGTATTTTTTTTCTATAGAATATTTATTTACCTTTGAAGTATTCCTATAAAAATAAATAGAAAAATATATTATATTTCAAATTATAAAACAACTTTAATAAAAAATGAAATAGAAGATATAACATACATACCTGTATGGTAATGAGTCGCAGAAGTCTGGATGGCCAAATTAAAAAATGGCTGATACTATGTCTCATTGTCGCCACCTCATCTATAGGTAATGGTACATGAGCTGATCTATCTATAATATTTTGTACAATTACCCTATGATTCTATACCTTTAATTTTTGATGAAGAACTTTATCTCTTATACAATATACCAACCCATAAGAAACTATATGATGTTGAGGATCATTAAAATACAACTCACAATAAGTAAGAAGCTGTGGCGGAGGAGTAGGATAAAAAATGGGGTCTACTGGCTGAGGTGGGGGAGTGGGAGCTACTGGCGGAGGTGGAGGATAAATAATGGGGTCTGCAGGGGGAGGTGGAGGAGTGGGAACTGCAGTCTGAAATTGTCTTTACATGTCTGAAATCATAGACTGTACCGATGCTCTAGTCCTTTCCTCCATTGTTGCATTAATATTATGAAATTCAGCCTATAAGGATTCTATTTTTTTTATAAACACCTTCAACGTAAGATGTTGAAGAACATGACAACACTTTTCTTGCTGATACACCTTCCATAAATCCTCATACATGTCCAGGATGTTCGGGCTTTACCAATGTTGCAGATTAAATATCTTTCCTCCCAGCAGTTGTAAATACCCCCTGTGAGCTCTGATCCTCAAGAGAATCCCATATTAATTAATTGAACATTTCTGTAATGATTTAATTTATATGAATAAAATAGTTAACTTAAATAAATAAAATATATATCTTATAATCCTATCATCTACAATTCTCGAATTCTTATAAAGATATTTCCCCTTTTTTCCCATCCGAGTAATCTTCCATTTTTCATGTCTAGATGGAAGCGATGGAGGGCCCCCCTCTACAGAGCTTGAAGACCCAGCTCTCTATTTTTGTAATTTTTCCGCCATCATTTGTTCTTCTAAAAGTGCATACCCACCCTGAGATAAACTATGAGTGTATAAATGTTTAGATTATATCTCTTGATGAGATTTCCTTGTTTTATATAAATTAAGAATAAGAAATCATTAACAAAACATTAATTAGATCATTTATATAATAAATCTTATAAATGTTTACATCACCCTTACCAAAAATGAATCTTTTCTTATACTTTCAAGAAAATGTCTCCACGTGTCTTCATCTATGAAAGGATATATACGACATGGATTTTAGTGACTCCTATGACCAAAACAGAAATTAGATGAGAGGGTTGATTTGAAATTCCTCAATCTTCTGGCAGCTATCGAGAAGCATTTATTCCTGACTCCTCCAGTGTCAGAAATATAAAATTTCATCAGATAAATAAGGGTTCAAATATATTATATATACAATCCACATTAAAATAATATGCAAACAATAGAAAAAGATCTTACCAAAATCATCTCCCACAACTGAGAGATTATCACATTGTCCCCACTTCTCCAGTCATCATACAAAATGCTTACTTTTCTATTACCCTGTGTTGATAGAAAACTATTAAAATATTTAGAATTCGGACCTCTAGGAATATCATCCTCATCAGACTCAAAGAGTATCCTCTGATACTGCGTATGAGGGAGTGATAATTTTGGTAAACGTGTAAACGCACGTTTACCGACTCCTGAACTCTTTGTCATAATGGGAGCACATGATGAAGATTGGGGAACATCAAGAGGAGCATGTGAATGTTCCTCCTCAAAGGTATGACCAACATGCTCATCTCTAGAATCATTTGGTTGATCACCTGATTGATCTTTCATTATCCTTCAAATAAAAAAACAAACATTAGTTCACAAATATACAAATTCAAATATTACAATACTAATGTAAACAGAAAATAGAAAAGTGTACTATGTTACGTAATAGTAAACATGGTTAATATGGTAAGAATGCTAAACAATGGTAAAGATGGTAAAAATGTTAAACCTGGTAAACATGGTAAAGAACTTGTCATTGAAAAAAATAATAGATATATAATTTATGTAATGGTAAACATGATAAAGTAAACTAAAAAAATTAAAACAAACAAAAACTTATACATATTTGTTTTAATATATGATTTAATAAAGAAAAAACATAGAATATCTAACATTTTATGAAAATAATAAATATAAACAAGAAATAAAAAAATGTTATCTGTAATTTTAGTAATGTAAAAAATGGATTATTTTCCCAAATTCCTTCATTGTGATAATTAATTATGGCACAAACCATGTCTTCAACATGCTCATCATTATGTTCTGTTAATATTTCCATGTAATTAGGGATCTCACATAAATCAGGATGTTCATAAAGTTCATCCTCACCAACATATTGTTTTTCCCTTGTAAAACAACATCCCACTGCATATCTGATTGATCTACTATATAGAAATTTTTTTTTTCATGTGTTTCCATTATAAAAGAATATGTTGTGTCTTCCAATATATTCATATATACATCTGTGATTCCAAATTCATTGTGTCTGACACTATTGTTACTAATAAACCATTTACAGTTAAAAACATGAACATTAATTTTAAAGTAATCAACCTACAATATTTCTTCAATCACTCCATAATATGAACTTGATGCAGAAATTGGTTTTTTTTCTTTAGCACTGGAAAAATTCATTTCTTTTGCAAACACCAATACACCACTATTCTGAATTTCACTTCTATTGTCCGGATCTTTCATATGAAATATATATCCACTAATGTTATAACGAGACCTTGTCATCATATTTAAACATGGACCACCCACTATCCATTTTAGTGTCTCTGATACATCTGATCTTCCAAGAATGGTCATTTTAAACCATGAAAAAAATGTTTTGTTGTGCTCATTCAAAATCCAAATTTCTTTCTTCTTTGGATGACATTGTTTCAACTCATTAATATGAAATGTGATATATAGTTGAGTATCAGCTATGTTCTTCAAGATGTATAATTATATCTTTTTCATCTGTTATGATGACAATGATTTGACTTTCAATCCATGAATCCCCTTTCCCTCATTATTAACTCATTCATGGAAAGATGGAGGTAATCCTATGTGATTCTTCACAACCAAGTAGCTCGTAAAAAACTCTACAACCTCCTCAGAAATATAGTATTCAATAATGGAGGCTTTAGGTCGATATAGATTCTTAACATACCCCTCCAATATTTTCACATACCATTCAAAAGGATACATCAAACAAAGATATACAGGTCCACAATGATTTATTTCTCAAACCAAATGCATAATTAAATGAACCATTATATCAGAAAAAGATGGAGGAAAATACATTTCCAATTGACAAAGTATACAAATCGCATCCTTTTCCAAAAAGTTCAAAGCATTCACATCAATCACCTTATTACAAATTGAATTGATAAAATAACACTACTTGATTATAGTCTTTCTGATTCTGATGGGAAATATTCCACGCAAAGAAACTGGAAGAAGTTATTGCATCATGACGTGACAATCATGAGATTTCAAACCTATAAACTTCAAGTCCTTCAATGATAAAAAAAATTTTACATTTGAAGAATAACCTTGAGGCACTTTGATATCATGAATACACCCAAAAAAGATAACTTTCTCCTTCTTGGATAATGTATGACTTGCTGGGGGAAGAAATTTTCATCTTCCATTAGGAGTGGGAGCTAACTCCAAACTTATTTCCATTGATAGCAAGTCTACTCTTTCATTCAACCCATATTTTGTCTTTCCTTTAATATCTAACAATGTTCCAATCAAACTATCACAGATATTCTTCTCCACGTGCATGACATCAATATTATGTTTAAATTCAGGATATCTCTAATATGGTAGCTCAAAAAATATTGATCTTTTCTTCCAAATATGTCTATCATTACCAGATTTCTGTGTCTTTCCCAATGTCACATAAAGGATTTCCACCCTCTCAAAATACAAATTAGGGGATAAAGGTTTCAGAGAAATATCAAATTCTTGTTAGCCATTGAATGCATTTTTAGTCTTCTATAAGGGTGATCCAAAGGAAAAAACTTTTGATGCACCATGTACACTATTTTCCTCCAATGATGCAATTGACAATATGAAGTCTATTGTTTGCAAATTGGACAAGTTTTATGCCCTTTAACACTGTATCGAGACAAATTTCCATATGCTAGGAAGTCATTTATAGTGAACATAAGCACTAAATGTAGTTGAAAATATTTCATTTTATAAGATTCATAAAACCTAATACCATCATCCAATAAAAGTTTCAAATCATCAATCAATGGTGACAAGAAAACATCAATATCATTTCCGGGTTTCTTCAAACCAGAGATCATTATACTCAACATGACATATTTGGGATTCATACAAACTTCAGGAGAGATGATATAAATTACCAATAAAATAGGCCATGAACTATGTGTGCTATTGAGGGTTCATTCAATATATGCACAATCCTTATCTAAGATTTATAATTTCATTTCCAAATATAGGATACTACTCATCAATATTCTTCCATTGTGGAAAATCAGCCGGATGACGTATTTTTCCATCACATATCTGCTCATAATTATTCCATCTTAACCTATTTGTATCATTTGAATTTGTAAATAAACATTTGAAACGATGAATTATATGAAGATACCAAAATACCTTTGAAGGGATATTTGTAATCTCCATATCAGCCTGTGATTTTTCTTTCACCTTATACCGTGATGTCTGAAATTTAGGACACTCTGATAAGAATTGATATTCATCCCTATATATCATATATTCATTTAGAAAAGCATGTATTTTCTTATATCCCAATCCCATTGGGCATAATATTTTCTTAGCCTTATTAGGTGAATATGGAATATCGTTATTTTTTAGAAGAATGTCTTTCATCAATTATAGCAGCAATGTAAAAATTTTATCACTCCATCCATGTTTCACCTTTAGGTTAATTAATCTTAACACTACCGACAAAACTATAAAATCTGTATAACTAGGATACATTGGTTTTTTAGCGTCACCATATAGACACACAACTGTCGGTTCTATCTCAATTTGATCTGCTGCAATATTGTGAATCATTTCTTCAATTCCATTGGAGTTACCATCTTGCGAATCATCATCATCAATAGATCTGACATTCCATCCAGTTTCACCATGCCAAATCCAAGGGAAGTAACTCAGTTTAAAACTATTCCAAATTAGATGATCTTTTATCTCTCTACTTTTCAACTTTTTCATATTCAAACATTTCAGGAATGAACAGAAAAAAATGTCAATACTTGGAACATTTCGTTTAGAAAATTTAAAAAAGGAATCAACACCTTCCTCATATTCCTTACTCATTCGATGTTCCCTAATACAACTTTGACTCATTATTATCTATAACAAATATCAAAATTATTCATCTTTTTAAAATAAGAAAAATATATGTTTATATGAAAGATATCATAATTTGAATGTAAAACAATTTTGAAATATAAAACCAATATATGCATATTTAAAAAAATAGGTTTGAAAATGATTTCAAAAAGAAAAAAATAGTTAGATATAACAGTTTTAAATTCATCTTGGATCCTTTCTTCTAATGGTTCCCAAAGAATAAATCTCGGTGCAACTGGATACCAAATTCCCCCTTACATAAAAAAGAAATATGATGTATAAATATTAAAATATGTATACATTCACTACTAAAAATTACACAGATCCTAACGATTTGAAACCTCTGGACAACCCACCCCCCACACCCCTCAGAAAAGCTCCCCACCCCCTGGAAACCACCCCCACCCCCTTGGACACCACTCCATACCCTTGGACCCCACCCCCACCCTTGGACACCACCACCCTGTTGGATAGCCCCCACCCCCTTGGACACCCCCTGGACACCACCACCCTCTTGGAAATCCCCCACATCCCTCTAGACAACCCCCACCCCATGGAAAGACTCCACCCCTCTAGAAATCCCCCACCCCCTTGGACACCCCTTGGACACCACCACCCCCTTGGATATCCCCCCACCCCTGGACATCCCCCACCCCCTAGACAGCCGCCACCCCACTAGACAGTCTCCACCCCCTTAGACACTCCCACCCCTCCTAATAACGCTATAACACATCTATTACTGTAAAACCATCAATTTAAAAAAGACCAAACATCCCTAATAATAGAAGGAATGAAGGAGAAGAAGAAGTGGATGAAAAAGAAAAAATAAACAAAGATGAAAGGAGGAAGAACATGTAGTAAGTAACTTATTTAAGGAAATAAAATATCAATATAAAGAAATAATCAAACACCATAATAGAGGGAATTCCATGGAATCCAAGAAAACCATGGGGCCTCCAATGGATGATAGAATATTGGAGAAAATGGAGTAAAACTAAGAGTCAAATAAAATTTAAAATAAAAACTCGGATGGAGAAAATCACAGTGTAAAGCCTATCATCATGGCATAATGGGGTCATGATAAATGCATCTTTGAAAACCACGAAATGGTCTCCCCCATAACCCGTAATTTTCCAATATTCAATAACTGGTCAAAATATATATAACCAAATAGAATCATATTGCAACCCCCCTCATATTTTTATAATGCTTGAATCCCAAAAAATCATAGTGGAATCCTCAAGCACCCTAAATATCCACTAATGTCTCCCCTATTCAATTTGAATGAAATCCTAGATACATCACAGCACAACACTGACCACCATAATGAAACCACCATAAATTAAACAATAGTAAAAAATTATATCCTAATATCCATGAAACAATACAATCATCATGACATTATCTCACAAACCACGATGCAATAGTCAATGCCAACTAACACTTATCCCCGAACCCCACCCCCTCGGACACCCCCAGGACACCACCACCCCCTTGGATAGCCCCCCACCCACTGGACACCCCCACAACCACCTTGGATACCCCCTGGAAACCACCACCCACTTGGATAGCCCCCACCCCTCTAGACAACCCCCACCGCATGGATAGCCACCCACCCCTCTAGACAGCCCCCACCCCCTTGGACACCCCACCCCACCCCCACCCCTTGGACACCCCTTCGGACACCCCAACCCTTTAAAAAGCCCCCCGAAAAACCCTAAAAACCTCTGGACAGGACACCACACCCTTGGACGCCCCCAACCCATTGGAAAACCCACCCCCACCCCCTTCGACAACCCCACCCCCTTCGACCCCCCACAACCCTGGATTCCCCCACCTCCATGGACTCCTGGGACACCCCAACCCTCTGGACAGCCCCCCCAAACCCTCTGGACAGCCCCCCCCCCCAACCCCCGTGGACAGCCCCCACACCCCCTTTGGCATCCCCCACACCCCCTTGGACATCCCAACCCCTTTGGACAGACCATGTACCCCCCATTGACGCCACCCCCACCCCCTTTGAAACCCCCTGTATGCACACACACACATGATAGAACACACAAAAATCATAAAAATTCATGATATCACTTCTTTAGGATTATTTTCCCCGAAAAGAATTTAGCATGGTATAGATGAACACTATGAAACTTACCGTGATAGCAAGAACAATGGAAAATAACATCTCAAAAATTTAGTTTAGGGCATCATGGAGAATAAAAAGTGAAAAGGATTCGTGTGTGGATTACTTGAGTGCTGTGAGTCAGCCTAATATCTATGATGATAATAAATATGAAGAATGATATCGGGAAAATGAGGCTAGAAGCACGAATTCGACGAATCATTTCTAGGTTTTCCATGCGAGAGAGACGAGTCATAGGTCTCCTGATCGAAGAAAACAGAATGACTGAATACCGGGTGAGATAAATCATTTAAAAGATTTATCACATCGGTTATTTAATAACCGGTGTGGTAAACTATTTTTTTAATGTTTATAAAATCGGTTATTTAATAACCGACATAGAAAACAATTTATCACGACGTTTATAAAATAACCGATGTGATATATGTTGCTCTATACCGACATGATAAATTGAAGAGATTCGCTTTGTCACATCCATTTTTTATAACCAACATGTCAAAGTGTCGATCTATCCCTTACTAGGTCAGTTATAAAATAACCGACGTGATAATGCTCGCCAGATTTGATTTTTCACGTCGGTTATACAATAACCGACTTAAAAAAGCTAATCTCCGTACAGTTTACGTCGGTTGTAAAATAACCGATGTAAAAAATGGATCATGATCAATATATCACATCAGTTATAAAATAACTGACGTGATATATCGATTATTAAAGAATTTCACGTCGGTTATATAGAACTGACGTGAAAAATACTGACGTGTTAATCATTGTTTCCACCAGTGTTATCATGTTATGATTATTTGAAATTGTATGGGATAACGTGTGGTTTTGTTTTAAACCAAGGGTGTTTGGTTCCATTATAAACCAAGGATGGATGGTTACGTTATTAAGAACGGATGATTTGTTATATTATTAACCAAGGATGGGTGGGTTTGTGACATCCTTACACTAAATTGGTTAATCTAGAGATGGAAGTAGACTATATTGATAAATTTATTTATAAGATTGATTTGGAAAATAATATCCCAATTTACCTATATAACTTTTATATACTTGATAATGAGTCTTCCTAGAAATCCTTTGATTTTAAAAATGTAATATATTGTTATTTGTTTAATAAAATATGATGCACTTTTTTGAGTTAAATGGTTTATTTTTTAAGAAAATATTTTACATGAATTTTCATGTTTTTCTTTGGACTAACAATTTTATTATTTATCTGTTCCAAAGTGATCTTTTTTTACTCATCCCATATTTTTAAAATATTTTTTTACACAAGTTTTATGGATGGGTAAGGGAAAATAATATTCCAGGTTGAATGTTTTGAATATTTTTCTTAAAAAAGCATGTTTTATTTTAATTTTTTTATATTATGGGAATGACAGATACTGAGTAGAAGTGTCCATTTTTTAATTTATAGGATTATTGTGCATGATTTATTACCTAAATATATAAAACTCTAAACTTTAAACATATTAGGGAATGTAAGAAACAAAAATCTAGTTTAAAGTCACTATTATATTTAATTTTTATGTATGGGTCCATACAGTATGCATTAGAACATGTTTTTGGTAATTTCAAAGGTTGACATAATATTAATATAATACACATAAAACATTCTACTTTGTGGTGAAGTTAAAATGGTATATGATTTCAATATTTCAATGTTTGTTTGTCTAAAAATATCTTTCTAGAACGTTTTATATTGGGAAAGTAGGTGAGCCATAGTAAGAAGAAACTAAGAGGAAAATATCCTCCCAAATCATCCTCTCAAAAAGGATGAAATTTGAGAAGAATAATTTTTTACAGTAGTGTATCTGTTTATGATGGCTATATTTTTTGTTTGAATCCATGCAAGAGGTTTCTAGATTTATGTAAGAGGAATATGATAATAGTAGAGAACTTTATGAGGCATCATCTTATATCTTTTAGTGGATCCTCAAGTTTAATGGCTGTTAAAGGATAGATAAAACATATGGAAAATATATTTGATATCATGGGATGTTAGAAAAAAGAAAAATAAACCTTTCTATTTATCATTTTGAAGGTCCAGCTGATCGATAATGGTCTCTTGTTAAGAATAATAGAGTGAAAGATGACCATGATTCCTTGGAATTTGATTCTTTTAAGAATATATTTTCAAGAGAAATATTTTCTTAGGACTTTTCAGATCAAAATAGAGAAAAAATTATTGGAATTAAAGAAAAAAGAATTCGATTCTGTGGCTGCATATGAATCCAATTTTACAATACTATCCAGGTACATACTATATTTTTTCAGTATGTTAACAATAATATTTATATATTTTTCTCTGGTTTGAAACCATATTTATGAATATATTTTTCTTCACAATAATTTTAAATCTATGATAATTTTTTTCATTGTGCTGAAATAGTTGAGATAGAGTTTGTTGACATGTATATGCCTCGTGATGAGAAGAGTAAGAAGCAGTCAGGATGAAAGGTGATTTGGAAGCATCCGTCAAAGAAATTTGGTGGTAAGGGAATAAAATTATCATCATGTGATATGTGTGGTAAAAATTCCCAAGTGAAATTTCCTAAAATGTCTCAGAAATGATTTATATGTGGAATTATTTATCATATAAACAATGAATTTAAAGGACATGATCACGAACTACCCAAAAATGGGGTAATAGATATCCAATCAGCGGTGATGTGTTTTAGTTACAATGAGTTAGTTCACCCTGATAATCTGTGTATGATGTTAGTTAAAAGGTTTGGAAATCCAAAAGATCTCAAATAGAAGGTTTTAAAAAAAATCATTGTCTTCCAGTATAGTTGGTGTTGGGCTTCCAAATAAAATGGTGACAAATATGTTGCTTGTTTATTTGAATTATTTGAATACCCTATTGGACTATAGATATTTTCATTCATTCATTTATGGTAAATTCTATTATAAATTTTAAATAACACATAATTAAAGTAATATAGATATTTTAGTTAAAACATCAGGTGGAAGTATTAAAGAAACCAATATTTAAGGGAATATTCATATTGTTATTAGTAGAATAGAATTTCCTTAGAATATTTCCAAACATTTCATGGTTGTGTTTGTATTATTTGGAGTATGGATTTCATTTTAGTATATCATAATAAAATATATTTCAGAGCCAATAAATTTTTATTATATGATCTCATACAATTGATAACTAATTAATATGTTTAGAAATTAATTTGTGGTAGAAGTGAATGTTTATTAGATCATTATGATTAAATGAAAGAAACTATTCAAATTAGTGATGTGTCAATAGTTAATGAATATATGGATGTTTTCTTGATGAATTACCTGGTTGTTTTCATGATTAGAAGGTTGAGTTTTCTATTAAATTCGTACATAATTCTACACTTATTTTAAAACACCTTTTAGAATATCCAAAGTAAATCATTTAGAACTGAAAATTAAATCATAATAATTACTAGAAAAGGTTTCATATAACCTTGTACATCTCCTTGGATTGATCTTATTTTTTTGTTAAAAAGAAAAGTGGTTCTACGATGATTTTCATTTATTATAAAGCCTTGAATAATATATCTATCAAGTAAAGTATCCTTTACCTCATATAGATGATTTTTTGGATCATCTAAAAGGTGAATTATAATTTTAAATGTACGATATCAAGTTGGGGTATACTAAATTGAAATTAAAGGATGAATATATTCCATATTATTTTTTCTAGACTAGATACATGAATATGAATTTATAGTTATGAAGAATGCAATGTCCAATGCATATGTTGTATTTATGGATTCAATGAATAGAGTATTAAATGAGTTCTTAGACAAATTTATGGTTGTAATTATTGATTATATATTTGTATAATCTAATATTAATAAGGATCATGAATGAAATCTATGTATTTTTTTTTGAAAACACTAAAGAAAAATAAATTGTAAGAAAAATTTAATAAGTGTGAATTTTTGTTGCAACAAATTTCTTTTCCTAGGAACATTATTTCTAAATATGGAATAATTATTGACCCTACTAAAACAATATTTGTTTGTATTATATCCAAGGAAAAAAAATTCATACAAACTCATGGTTCTGTTGGTTTAGTAGTTTACTATGGAAGTTTTTTTTGAAAACTTTCTCAGTTTCCAAGACCTGTACTAAGTCAACATGAAAGGGAATTAAATTCATATAGAAAAAAATGAAATTATTTCTTTCTAGAACTGAATTTAATATTCTAAAATTCTCCATTTTTCTGTTCCATATTTAAAGAGTGATTTTTCATCTATAATGAAGCTTATTTAAAGGGACTAGGTTGTTTCCAAATATAGATTGATCAAATAATTTCTTATTTATCATGTTAACTAAAAATACATGAATAGAATTATCCTACACGAGGCTTATAATTAGCTACTAGGGGTTTTTTCATTGAAAATATAGTTTCATCATATATATAGATAAAAATATGAAATATATAATGATAATAAATTATTTAAATACCTATTATGTCATAAAGAGTTGCATATGGTGAAGAAAATATGGTTGGAACTAATCACAGAATATGATTCCATGATTCATTACCATTCTAAAAAGAAAAAAATATTAGTCGATGCTTTGTGTTGGAAAATTAATGTCTCATTAACCAGGTTAAATTTATAATCTACCCCATTAAGTTAATGATTTGATGAATCTATCCTATAAGTTGGGGATTCCAAAACTCACTCCATTTTGTTTCAGGTTTTTGTAAAATCATCTTTAATAGAAATACTTAAGAAGGATCATGTTTTGGAGAATAATGTGGAGTTGATTAATAAGGGAAGGTTTCTTGAATTTAATATTGAAAAATAAGGAGTTTTGAGTTATGTAAAAAGATTTTGTGTGCCATGTGAATCCCCATTTTGAGATATAATAGTTCAAAGAAGATAGTAGTTTTTCATTTTTTATTCATCTTGGATGCACTATGATATAAAGAGACCTTTGGGAATCTTACTCATGGGATGGAATAAACAGAGATATTGCTAATTTTTGCATGAATTTATTTACATATCAATAGGTTTAAGTAAAATTAAAATTACAGAAAGGTATGATTCAACCTTACTAGTTATAGAGTAGAAATAGGAAAATATAAACTTTTATTTCATGGTGGTATTACTCAATACATCTTGATGTAATAATATGATTTGGTTTATTATTGACAGATTAAAAAATTTGTGTATTTCATTCCCACCATGTTATTATTTCTTTAGATCAACATTATGGAATATATATTAGGAATATACTTAGGTTACATTGAGTTATTATCTCTATTGTGTCTAACCATGATCTCTGGTTAACATGTAATTTTTGGAAGGGTCTTCAAAATTCATTGGTTACTGAATTAAATATTAGTATAATGTTTCATCCATAGTCTGAAGGATAGACTATGCGACCGATTCATAACCTAGAATAAATAATTTGTGCTTATTATATAGATTAATAGGGAAGTTGGGATCATCATATTTCTGTGGTTTAATTTTCTTGTAATGATATTTTTTATTCTAGTATAAATGACTCCTTTTGAGGCATTATATGGAATGTAATGCCGAACTCCAGATTTTTTGGATGAAGTAGTTGAAAGGAAGCTAATGGGGCTAAGATTGGTAGAGGATAAGGATTTTAAGGTGAAGATAATCCAACAGTATAGGAGGATAGATTATAGTAGGCCCAAAATCTACACAAATAACATGGGAACGATCTCACTTTTTAGGTTGTTGATCATGCTTTGATTAATGTATACCATGGAAAGTGTTATGAATTTTTGTAAAAAGTGGAATTCAAGTATATAATTCACTAGACTGTATGAAATCCTAGGGAAATTGGAATTTTTTTCTTATCAAATAGAATTACCAATGAATTTACCCCAGGTACATAATAAATTTAATGTATCGATGTTTTGGAAATATTTTCCAGATATATCTTTTGTTTTGAGCCCTAGAATAGTTCATTTAGGAGAAAAACATTTTCATATAGAGAATATAGATTATATACCAATTTTTTTATGGAAATTATTTCGGGATAATGTATTTCCATAGGTTAAGGTTTTACAGAAAAACTATATTGTCGAAGAAGGAACATGAGAATCTAGAAATTCTATGAGGGAAAAATATCCCCACTTTCTTGATAAGTGAATAAAAATTATGAGGATGAAATTTCCAAAAGGGAGAGAATTTAATTACATATGAAATGATAGAATAAATAATTTTCATATTTATTCGAATTATTTAATAAGAAATTTATATTCATTATAAATAGATTAATTATTTTCTAAAATCAAAAAACAAAATTGTTTTATTAAACTCTATTATTATAAAGATTAATTCAAAACGATAAATTTCTAAATTATTGCATTTTATTTGGAAAAATTGAAATTTATTTTTTAATTAATCATGCCAAAATTCTCTAGGCTATAATTTTGGATAATTTTATGAAAATATTAGTTTTTCAATGAATAGTGGAAAAATTGATTTTTATTAAAAACTGTATTTTATTTTATAATATTTCAAAAGTAAAATTATATTTTTGATTAGTCTTAAAATGAAAATTTTCATTTTCATTTAAAATAATTCAATTTTTCATTCTTTAAATTAATTTTATACTTGAATTTTTCAGAAAAAACATTTTATATTTAAGAAGGGATTTTTTTGGAAAACTATTTTTCATTACATTTTACCAATTTAGTTTTAAATTAAATTATTAGAGATCTATATTTTGAATTTTGAAATTTTAATTAAATATTTGGAATCTATGGGTACAATTTTATACGTTATTTCATTTTTATTATTGGTCCATATGAATAGTAACATTGGTAATTTTTGTTATAATGATAAATGGAAAATCCAGTTTTAAGTGTTAAAAATGATATGTTAAGGACATTAAAATGACCATAAAACTTGAATAAACTTTATTTATTCTTATATATCTTCCATAATTCAATAAATGTCTAATATTTGACCTTTTTTCATTTATACATGATTTTTATTGTTATAATATTTAATTTAATGAAAAGTGAAAAATGTCGCACTCGTGTTTTAAAAAAAATATGATATTTTTTATCATCGACTAAAAAAAATGATATGTTTCATTATAAATTATAATCTTAAATATAAAATATTTATCTTCATCATATTATTTTCACTTCTATTTCTAGTGATAAAATAATTACCATAAATGCTTTAACAAAGAAGATCTAATAATTATTGAATTATTGGAAAAATGAGATAAATGATATTAAAAATATGAAAAGAAATATAATTTTATATAACTATTGTAATAAATTTTATTTAAATATTATTATTTAATTATATATATATATATATTAAAATATATTGTTATATTTTTTTCTTGTTGTATTGATGTTATTAGAGTCGATGTAACAAATAATTACAAAATTGACATTAATTATATTTTATAAGAAATTATATTTTATTAAATGATATAAAATTCATAAAATTATTATATTTGGTTAGGTGATTGGTATTTTGTTGTTAATATTAGAAATTTTCCATTTATATTAACTATTATGTCCCTTAAGGAATAAAAAAACTTGTTGACAAGGTATGTTTTAAAAGGGCCAACAAGGGCTTGAAACCAAAAGCTAAAGATAATAACAGTAAAATTGGTAAAATTTAAATTTTATAATAGTATTTCAACCAATACTCATCATATATTATAAATAAATCACTTATGTTCCCTTTGGAGTTAGAAATTAATATACATTAATTTAATATTTTAAGAAATTTCAAAAGTGCCTCTACCCAATCTTAATTAAGGGAACATTCTCTTCTCATTACCTTATATTTCAAAACCCTTTTGGTTTAGCTAATATATACCAAAATACCTTCTTAATAACTCTACCCATATTCTAGAGGACTTATATTGGGTAAAATACCAATATTATAGGTCTTAAGGTGTTAATTAAAATTGGTTTCCCACATAAGGTGAAGACTAAGAACTTATATGAGAGTAATACTCACTGTTATATAATTTCATTTAAAAAATAAACTTTCAATGTTTCCCCTATTACTCCATTTTTATTCCATATCCATATTTTCTAAAAATATTATAAATAAGGCTTTTTACTATTCTCCAAAAAAATTTAATGTTCTTTTTACCCATTTTAGTATTTTTAAAATATCAATTAAAAGGAAGACTATATGAAAACTGATCCATACCCATGCATCTATACCCATGTGTTGGTCAGAGTAGAGTACTCAAGAGGGGGGGGGAGGTGAATTGAGTATCTATAAAAATTTCTATTTGAAAAGTTTTATTGAAAAGGTTCCGCAATAAAAATTAATAAAGCCCAATTAATCACGGTAATACTGTTATGAAAATTTGACAATTCAAATAACTTCTCACAAGATTTATTAATTCTCAGTAATAATGAAAAATGATTATAAATTTTTTTTCCAGGATTATCTATCAATGTAAATCTATTGATTCTTGGATGATACAGTAAAAGAGAGAAAACTAAATTAAACAACATAGTGGATATAAAATAAGAGATTCAGTCTCAAACTGTGACCTAATCCACTCCACTTGGTGATCACATTCCACCACGCAGTTTATATTAATAAACTAGATCCACACCCATGATAGGGGTAAACAACGGTGCATAATACATTCCTTGTCACACCACCTCTTCCACAGTTATTCATGGGTATAAACAACCAGGTCACATAGGGACCACTTCCACACTTATCCGCTAGAGTAAAAAAGTGTAAAAAGATATGAGAGGAAGGATATCTTGTATCCTTTGATTTAGTGAAGGATATAGTGTGTGTTTTGACACAGAAACACACACACTACTCGGAAGCTAAAAATAATACACAACAGAGAAAATATGATGAGATAAGGCTAGAAGTACTCTTAGTGTTATTATATATAGCTCTGGACTTCTAGGATGAAGTAGATTCAAGTATCGGGTCATCTTGCCAGCAACAAAGTATCACAAGTCTGGTGATATATTTTCCAGTTAGATCTAAATCATGTTCTTTGTGGGGCTAGTATTGTGAAGATGTTCTTAACTCTTATCTATGGTATTCCAGCTTTTGGAACTGTGAATACTTCATTAGTTTTTTAGATGTTTCTTATAGAAGGTATCAATTCACATTAGAAATTTTTCACACGTCTGCTTCTCGACCACACCTTATTCTTTTGTTGTTGTTTAAGGTCCACACTATTCTTTTTATTCTTGGATTTTATGTGTTGGAGCCAACAAGATTCATGTACACTGTACCGCATACCTCATAATGGTGTAACTATGAAACACTGTATTTTTCTTTTCCTTTGAGAAGTAAGACATCCATGATGGAACAATTGTCTTGAGATCAGGAACCAATAGCATATATGCAGTTTTAGGATCATGTTGTTTGGTTCTTTCCCAAACATCGAATGGTGTCTTAGCAAAGAATCAGTGTCACAATCTTCAGGATATCTGAAACTGGTTACAGTGTCTAGTCACGATGTCTAGTCATTGTGTCTGAATCACGGTGTCAGGTCATAATATCTGGGCCACGGTATATCGGTCACATTGTTTGGGTCTTGGTGTGTGGGTCACAGTGTCTGTTCACGATGTCTGGGCCATTGGGATTTGGTCATGGTTTCTGGGTCACGTTTTCTAGATCATAGTGTCTGGGTCACAATGTCTGGTCCATTGGTAGAGAACCAGAACCGATGGCAGACTCACAGTTTCTCAAACTTATCCAAATATATATATATAGACTTAAGTGATATTTCTAAATTTAATTAAACTAGATAATTCATTATAAAACAAATTAAATATAGTTTACAAAAAACATTCATGATTTATAAGAATCAAGACCTTGGAAAATTTTATTTAGAGCATAAAGAATACATGCAAATTTACAGATGACTTGAAATTGATTAAACCAAATTAACAATATTTACAGGATGTATAGGATTTGTGATCATTAAAACATTACTAAAAAACGAGGAGTCAACCACCATGATTTTAAAAAACAGTGGTTAATGGGTTACTATAAAATTCTATATCCAAGATTTTGAAAATCCATTGGTATATGTCTATCTATACTAATGGGTTTTTTAAAAAATGAGTAAAGGTCAATAATATATTGAGATCCACCTCCCATCCTTATTAAGGGGACCTAATATCCCCTCCCCTTCAGTGAGACTTGGCCTCCACCTCCCCTCCTTAGGTGACACTGCCCCCATAGACCCACTCTTCTTCCTCTATTTCTAGAATTGTTTTATTGCAATATTTGAGAGGCTTGTTTTACTTCCCTCCTCTTCTTTATTCTCCCTTCAGATGAATGATGACCAGTTGTCATCTCCTGCGTTCTCCCCTAATTAAAGTATTTTTTTTATTCTAATATTATTTGACATTAGATTATTTATTTTTATAACATTTTCATCTTTTTCTAGGTATTATTTTAATTTTTATATTTTCATGTGATTCTATTGGAAAATGTAAGAAGGTAACACCGAGACCCCAAAATCCAAGAGCTGGTGCATTATTTTACTACATTGACATTATTACAAGGAATCAAATCCTGAAGGACCGATTAGCCGAGTAGTCTTGGAAATCCAGATTACATATATGATATCCACCACACATTATGTAATATAAAATATAGACAAGATAAATAATAAAAATAAAATAAACTACGTCCTTGAAACTAATTGAAAGGATTCCTCTTCACAACCTTGGGAAATAAAAAATATTTATGGTGAGCTCAAATACTCAGTAATGGTATGTAAATCAGAATAAATAATGAAATAATGAGATTAAATCAACATGGAATGGTATATAATTGAAACATGTTCCATTTAATCAATAATATCATATTGAAACTTAAAATTTGACATTATAACAAATCAAATAATCACAGAGAATAGAAATAATTGAATATATAATATTGGAATTCATAACAAAGTATATCTAAAACATATCATTATGGATTCATTCCTTGAATATAATAATTTCAAGTCTTCATGTCAAGAATCTGATATTGTCAATGCCCCATGCCAATAATCTAATACTATCAAGGATTTATGACATGAATATAATAATGCCAAGAATTCATGCCATGAATCTAATAAATGGGTATGGCCTCATAAAAAGCCATATCTAGATAGTCTCATAAAACCTATTAATGCATCGAGGGGCTATAATGGGCCCCTCCTATAGTATACTAAATCCAGTTCATTCCTCATATATAGAATAATTTATTTAATTAATAAATATTATGCCTTGTTATCAAATATCCATATTGAGAAAATAAAATTGTTTTATCAATAATTTACTAATGGAGGATAATTAACAAAAAGTATTGTTGATGTTGATGAATGGAAATTCCTTTTAAATATATTTAAAACATTCATGAGAAAAATAATATCTAAATATTCCAATGTGTCTCATACCACTTTGAAACATATAATTCATAATTCCAGATGAATTAAATTGAACATAGAATATCATAATAATAATGAGATTCATGATATAAAATGTCAATTTTAGTATATACACTATATAAAATAAACATGGTATTTAAAAAAACCATTTTATAATGGAATTTAAATTGGGATGAAATTCCCTTACCTTAACCCTCATTTGGTTGTGTGGTATTTATCATCCTCATAATCGGGTAACTCCTTTTGGTTTGTACAAAATGGATTCTTTATATAGCTTTATCCTCAATGATATGGATCTATATTGTGGGGAGGTATTTTGGGAGACAATTTTTGTAGAGGTTGAAGGACCTAATGTGGATTAACAGGTTTAAAGAAGGGGTAGAGTGTTTAACTTTTTATAGTAGAGGGAAAGTCGCACTCTTGTAAATACCAAAAGGTATTCATTATAACTTACTTATTATTCCTTCAAAATGGAAAACATAATGAATTAAAGGGAAACAATGGTCTATAAAAGCGTCTACCATAAAAAAATAAGCACACTTTAATAATTTTCCTCCTTTACTTCTAAGATTCCCCAATTATATCATTTTTGTTTTTATTAAAGCACCTAGCTTTCCAACATAATAATATTAACCATTATGACTTAAGTAAAGTGAAATTTATTATTCAATATAGAGACAATAAATTAGTAACATAATATCTTATATCTAAAATAAAAAACCCAAGTGTTTTCTAAATCATTTTTAAAACAAGCACATATGACGCGCTAAAACACTACTTAAACATGGATCATGTTAAAAATTATTGTACAATATATGGATCAATATGCTAATAATAATAGATAAATTGTTCCATTAATATAAAATATTTAATATTTATTGACACTTAAAAATCAGTTGGAAGAATATAGATTCTTTTATCAATTTTAAATCATTTAATAAAATTTCCTTTCTTTTAAAATAACAATAATTTCAATTTTTACATTATTTATTTAATTTTAATTTTAAAATATCAAAAAGTATTGGAATTAAAATATATTACATTTAAATATTTATAATATGATATATTCATTTAAAAAATAATTAATTTTAATAATTAAAAAAATTCATTTCAATTTTAATATTTATAGTATCATTTATTTTAGTTAGTTATCAACTGAATAATCACTATGTTGACGTGTCCTATGTACTTTTAGAAAATATACCACATCTAAAAATTATGGATAAATTATTCTGATAAAAATAAACAATTTTTATTTCAAAATGGTATGTCTAACTAATAATATGACGAGTTTTACATATCTCAATGTTTCATAAATATTAAAGTTAAGGAATGTTCTCCTTTTTTTCTTTTTTTCCTTACTTAACATTTTATATCAGACACTTCTATATAATAATATCACAATAACACATAAAATTTGAAAACATTGGAGATATGGTTGAATTATTTTTATCCAATTTCCTCTGTACAAGTTTCCATGCAATTTTGGTATTTAAGATCATGTTTTGGTCCCTTATTTTGCTTAATTCTATATTAACCTCCTTAATTAATTTTAATCACTTTAACTAATATTTTAGGTAAAACATTAAGTTGATAATATTAGAACACACATATTGTAAAAATTACAACCATTTGTTTTTATTTTCCAAAATAAAATAACAAATTTTTGAAAATTAAGATAAATGCTAATACCTCACATGTGTTGAGAAAGCATGTTTTTAGTATAGAAATGTTAAAAAGATCAATAAGTCTTGATGTGATATATTAATATTAAAATTATTTAAATAACCTAAATTGGACTTATATATGTATAATTTATCTATTATGTCTTTGAAAACCTATTTAAAATTTAATTTAACAAAATAGTTAATTAAACAAAAAGGTTTTTTTGATTAAAATAATTTATTTTCACTACTCATCAAATAAATGAAACTTCTCAGAAAAATTGGAATTTTTTAACCAAACATAATTTTGAAATTCCAAATTCAAAAATGAAGTTTATTTTTAAAAATAAAATTTATATAATTTAATTTTTAATTAGGTTCTCTATTAAAAGGAGGTAAAACCCAGTCTATTGTGCAACGTAAGCTAAATCCTTATGGTGTGTAGCATAATATTAACATGGTATTTCATTTAAATAGATAAAAAATAACATTTATTATAACATGAAAATATTTTAATGTATTGGGGTGTTACATTATCTCCACCATAATTAATTATGTCATCACAATTTAAACATTATCTCAGCAATTAAGTGATTAATATTTAAAAATAAATTATTTTTGAAAAAACCACATCATAAATAGGGTTAATAACACATATTATTAATAAGATAAAAGAGAATGTACAATGGTTATTTAATTAGGTCCCCCAAGAGGATAACATAGGTGGGAAATGTAAACCTGGATACAGAAGAAAAATCTAAAAATCATGTTCAGATATAGAGTGATAAAGAACATAGATATGAGAAAGTTAATAATCACAAGGCCATAAATCTTTAATGATCTAAGTGGGAATTTTATGTATCAGAATAGAAGGTACTAGGAAATTTTGTGTTTTAAGATTTATTTTATGGAGTTGAATAATTATTTCACACTATATGAATATAAGGAAATATACATACAAGGTAAATTTCTATAAGCACAATCTTATCCATTGGTCATGCATTCAACTATTTCTAATTCATCCATTAGAAAAATAATCATAGTATAATTAGGTAATACATCTATCTCTAAATCCACATCCAAAGTACAACTTAAGACCTTTACTAA
Organism: Viscum album; assembly: GCA_963277665.1. Taxonomy (NCBI): domain Eukaryota; kingdom Viridiplantae; phylum Streptophyta; class Magnoliopsida; order Santalales; family Viscaceae; genus Viscum; species Viscum album. Next base: position 344,091,533 of record OY728136.1, on the reverse strand, counting down.
ATATTTAACCTTTCCAAATGATTATGATCCAAATCTTTAGAATCATTTCTATGGTAGTTAGTAGAATCCATTTTATTTTATCCATACAAAACATCTCCTTGTCCAAAATTAACAAAACATTAAGGACATATTAAGGCTTATATTTTATTCATCCATGTGTTTTATAAAAAGATTAATATTATAAAAAATCAATTTTCATGGTACCATTGAAGACGTGAACTCAAATATTTAATGAGAAAGTTCGACATTAAAATACTTATATATTTAATAAATTATTTGATGAGAACATCGTCAATAAAATATTTTTATGATTTATTTATTAGATCAATATACATAATTAAATTAATCATTCCACATTATTTGTGTAAATAACATATGGTTAAACTTGATCCCATATCTTATTCTGGGGTATATTCTCTTGGCGCTTGGGGAATTCATTTGTGTAGTGCCCCATATAATTAAAGTTGAAACATTTAACATTAGAATTATTTTTCTTAACCTTGAAATCCTAAGAATGGTGGCCTTTTTATCCACACTTCATGAAAAATGATTTCACTTTTAAACATTCACTGAGGTGTTTCCTTCTATAATTATGACATGTTAGAAAATGCTTCTTTCCCTTTTACCCTTTATCCACCTATTGTATTATTGTACTCTTCTTATCTTTCTTCACATTGAGTCCATTATACTTTGATAATTATTTATATATCTTGAAAAAATATAAAACCTTTTCATCATATAAATATAATTATTGAGACACTAGCGCCTTTCAGAGACATGGCATAAATCCTTCAAATAAATGATCAATCTTTCATTCCGTTATGGGTATTAAATCAGTAGTATACCTTGATAATATTATAAATGTGGATTCATAATCCAAAACACTTTCTTCCTCATTTTTTCTTTAAAATAAGGAACTTTTTCTTCATATAAATTTGTTTCTCATGAGAGAAGTATTTATTAAAGAATGTCTTCTTAAATTATTTCCATTCTATGAGTTACATCTTTTCTTCTTCCCTGGTATTTTGGATCAATGACCACTACTGATCGGAATAGTATTTATAACAATGCGCTAATAGTGTAACCTTTTCTCTTTCACCACATAGTAACACTGAAAATATCTTCTCCAAATACAGAATCCATTGATCAACTATAATTGGATCAGTAGTACCACTAAACTATATGGGCCACTATTGCATAAAGTGATCCAATATAGGGGAGTCTCTTTGGAGAAAAATTTTCTCTATCTAGGAAAGGATACATGTCATAATATTTTTATGATTCCATAATATTTCCATAACATCCTTAGTTCCAATACCAGCAAAATCGGTTTCCTCAATAGGGGAATCTCTAAATTTTCCAAAAGTATTGATATCATTGTTCCTTCCAGGTTCCATTTCTGAACAATAACATGTACTATATTATCTCAATAAACTATGAAAATTGTATTTCTCAAAATATATAGTAACATAAATTAATAAATTTATGCAAATATTATATTATAATCATAAAAATGGATTATTTTGGGACATCATTACTTATAAATCCTTCATAATGCTAGGTAATGAAAATGAAAACTATCCTAAGTGTATCCCTCGGGAGTGTTAAACTAGGTGCATATTAAGGCCCGTTGATGTGCACTAGGATACATAGAGTCAGACCTTGCACACCATTTTAGATTTTTTACTCCTAGGTATGTCAATTCGAGAATCCCAACAACTTGAAGTATCTAGATATAGATTTATATCTTAAAATACCCACATAATCTCCACATTACCAAAATTCTATGATTTTTTTCAATACCTATCCTAAAATTATACCTTAGGGTTACGTTCCGTAATCTATGTTTTCTAAATCGAGTATCCATGGTTTTTGGTAAACTTCCTTTGATACCAACTATAACACACGACCTTAGAATCCTAGAGCTGGAGCATTATTTTATTAAATTGGAAAGATTACAAGGAATAAAATCCCAAGGGATTGATCAATTTAATTGTCTTTTAATTCTATATTACTTACATGATACACTTAATATATAAGGAAATTGAAAATACAAACATGATACAAAATAAAATGGAATAAAATAATTCCGTGAAAATTATTCAAATGATTCCTCTTCACAACCATGGAAAATAAATCATAATAAGGGTGAGCTCAAATTACAAATAAGGGTCATCAAATAAGAAGCAATAATTAATCAATGAGAATAAGTCAACATGGAAAGGTCGATAATTGAAACAAATTCCATTCAATCAATAACATGAGATTGAAAATTAACCATGGATATTGTGACTATTCAAATAAATACATGGAATAGAAATAATTGAATTCATAATGATGCAATGATTAACGATGGATATCTAAAACATAACATCAAGGCTTCGTGATAAGAATATAATTCTTTCAATGCTTCATACTAAGAATTTAATACAATCAAGGCTTTATGAAAATAATCTTAAATGGTCAAGGCTTCATTGCACGAATCAAATAAATGGGTAAGGCCTCTACGAAAACCATATCAAGTTTCTCTTCTGAAACCTATTGATACATCGAGGGGAAATAGGGGGACCCACAAATCACATACTAAATCAAATGCATTCCTCATATGTAGAATAATTGATTTCATAAATAAATATTTCTCCTTATCAATATATACTATGGTTTTATCAATAATTTCCCAGTGGAGGATAAGTAAAAAAAGGGTTGTTAATGTTGATAAATTATAATACCATTTAAATATCACTAATACATTCTTGTGAAAATAATCTTTAAACATTTTAATGTGATTTGTACCACTTTGAAACATTTAATTCATAATTCCACATAAATTATATGAAACTTAGAATATCATGAGAATAAAAAAAATCATGATATAACTCATCAAATGTTGTATATAAACCATATACAATAAACTAATTGCATTAAAAAAATTAAGTCTCAATGCAGTGTAAATTTAGATGAAAATACCTTACCTTAACTGTCCTTTTGTTTTGTGGTCATTATCCTCCTCTTAATTGGGTAACTCATTTTGGTTTGTACTAAAGAAATTCCTTGGGTGGATTTCTGCCCCAATGGGATAGATCAAGGTTGAGGGAAGGGATGTTTGGATACTATTTTTCCAGAGGCTGGACAAGCCAAAATGTCCTGAGAGGTGTGATGAAGGGGTAGAGTGCTTGCCTATTTATAGTGGAGGGGGAGCGGCAGGCTTGTAAATAGAAATATGTATTCATTAATAGGAAGTATGAATTACCTAATGTGCCTAAAAATATAAAAATAATGGATTAATTGGGAATAATGGTCAATGAAAATATCCACCATAAAAAAATAAGTTAATTTTAATACTTTTATTCCTTAACTTCTAAGATTCACCAATTTTATAATTTTTTGTTTTTACTAAAGAATCTAGTTTTATAACCTAAGAAATTTTATCATTAAGAACAAATTAAAGTTCGAATTATTATCAAATATAGATCCCCTTATTTATTAATATAATATATAATTTTAAGAATAAAAAACCAATTTGTTTTTTAAATTAATTTCAACAAAGTGCTTGTGATGCGCAAAAACACTTCTAAACCCTCTGTAATGTAAAAAATGTCTTTACAATATATGGGTAAATATATTAATTATAAAAGATAAATTGGTCCATTAATATATGATATTTTATATTTACTATCATATAAAATCAATTTTTTTGAATATTAAATTTTTATTAATTTAAATCATTTAATAAAATATCATTTATTGTAAAATAACAATAATGTCAATTTAAAAATTATTTATTTAATTTTAATTTTAAAATATCAAAATAATATTGGAATAAAAATATATTTAGTTAACATATTTTTAACATGATATATTCATCTTAAAAATAATTATATTGAATAATTCAATAAATTCAGTTCACTTTTAATATTTATACTATCATTTATTTTTGTTAATTATTAAATAAATAATCATTATGTTGGCATTGTCAGATCATTTCTAGTGTCTAAACCATCTATAAAATTTATTAATAAATTATTATGATAAAAATAACCAATTTATTATATAAAATACATGTATAACCGAAAATATTATGTTTTTGTACATATATCAATGTTTTATAGATGTTAAAGTTAAGGAAAGTTCTCTTTTTGTCTTTTTCATTAGTTAACCTTTTATATAAGGAACTTCCATTTAATAATATCAGAATAACACATAAAATTGAATCAAATATAGGATATGGTCTAATTATTGGCATCAAATTTCATTTCGAAAAGTTTCTAGGTCATTTTGATCATTAAGATTATGTTTTAGTCCCTCATTAAGCATACTTTTACCTTAATCACCATAATTAATTGTAATTAATATTTTTGGACAAAAGTAAAGTCAATAATATTAGAATAAAAATATTTTAATGATTAGAACTATGTTTTTCTATTTTTTGAAATTCAAATCACATAAGTGTATAAATTTTGATTAAAGAAAATATCACTCATGTGGTGAGAAATGAGATTTTTAATGTATAAATGTTCAATGTTCAATATGTTTTTATATCTAATTTTAATATAAAAATGATTTTAAGTACCAAAATTGGTTAAATATTTGTATAATTGATCAATTTTGACTTTAAAAACGAATTTAAATTATAATTTAGCACTAATAATTATTAAAAAAGGCTATTTTTAGTTAAATTTCATCATTTTTAACTATTCATTAGAAAATTAAACATCCTTTAAAAATAAAAAAAATTCACCCTAACCTCATTTTGACATTCCAAAAAAAATGAAATTTATTTTGAGAAATAAAATTTATTAAACTTTCAAAATTTAATTTTAAAATTGGTACGCCATTAAAAAGCGGTAAAACACAGTATTGTGTGAAATAAATGCTAAGTCAGAGTGGTGTATAGTGAAAGCATAACATGGTATTGCGTATAAAAGAGAGAGAAAATAATTTTTTTAACTTGCTAATATTTTAATGTCTTGGGGTGTTACATGGAATCAATTCTATCATCATTTTTTTAAATTAATAGCCTAATTAATATCGAATATAGTATATTAAATTCCCATAAGTTTGGTTTTGATTATAATTTATTCATTTTGAATACTATAATACTGATTATTTTTAATTTTACATACATTTGAGATTATTTTGTGGGAATATTTTGTGGATTTAGTTATTTTATTATTGGGAATCATTTTTAAGTTAACTATAGGTCCTGATGTTGATTTTTATTATCCATGAGTTGGGGAATTTAATTATTGAAATATAATTTATTATATTATAGACCACAATTAAAATATTTATTATACTTTTTAACCAAAAAAGAAACAATTATATGGTATTCTAAATGATTATAATATGATAAGTAAATATATAACATTATTTTATATAATAAGGTTGGTTATATAAGAATTCACTATTTTATTTAAAGTACTCGCCAACCATTTTTATTAGAATTCATCACTATGATTTAGACATGAATTAATGATGAAATATTGTTTCGAATAAGTATATATTTAGATTTAAATGTTTATGAATTTTAAATCCTTTATTGTATATAATTATTAATATTTTCTATTACTAAATTTCATTAAATAATTATATATGTTTGAATGGAAATATTGTTAAAACATATAAATTTTAAGAAACATGGTTTCCCCAGATAATGTTTACATTGGAAATTAGTTTTTTACAAAAAAATTAATCGTATAAACCTTATTTTCACATATTTTTATTAACTATTGAGTATAACATAGTTCTGTTTTTAGAAATTATTGTTTAATTATTTTTTCATGTATTGAGTAGGTTTCTATTTATTTCCACTAGATGTTAAATAAATTAAATACCATCTATCCACAATATACATTAATAAAGTGGTTTCATTAGTGATGATGTAATGGATGGTTTTCATAAAGTGGGATGTAATGGGTAAATTGTTTATTCTTAATGGTTGTTAACCAAATTAAATAATTTTTATATTTAAATAGATCATCATATAAAGTTAATTTTTCTTTTGTTTGAATAATATAAGTAGCGTTAACTATAAATAAAACTCATCACTACAAAAATATTATACTAAATTATGCTTAATAAATACACAATTTTTAGATAGTATTCCTTAGTTGTTATTTATTCTAATGCGTGAATCTTGTTTGGTTTTCTATATTTATTCCTTGTTTTTTTCTTATGAGATTCCTAGTTTTTTGTTTGGATGGATAATTTTATTCTATAATGGTAACTTGAATCATGAATTTTATTCAATTTGTTTTCCTATTAGTGTTATTTAATTTATTTTACACTATAATTTTTAATTTGTATTTGAATTTGGATGTCATTATTGCATTATAGTAAAAGTAGTATATATTTTTTATTTATCTCCTTAATATTAAGAATATAAAACCGGATATATTTCTCAAATAGACCCCCTATTATGGTATTGTTGAGATTTATGAATAGGTTTTCAAAGAAGGGATTGGTATTTGGATATGATAACACTATACATGATAAGATCATGGTACTCTAACTCTACCCAATTTCCCCTTTCCCAATACGATGGGCCTAAATATTTCTTAAATCCATGTAAACTTTCCCATTTAACATATCATTCAATGTCGGATATCTATTTCTGTTATTAAATTTTGTATATATATATATATTTTTTAAAAAAATCATAGTTTCTTTGATTTTATGATTTGATGATTATATATGTTTATATTAATTATAGTATAATTTAAATGATATTATTATACCAATTTTTTATGGTTTTGATGTAGAGTGACACATTGTTTATATTTTTGACTAATGTTTTCCATCATAAAGGAAAGTGTATTTAATTGGAATAATTCCATATTTAAAAAATGGATATTAAAAAAATGTTTCATAAATACATATGCAATTAATTAGATTGTGTAATAGTTATTACTCATTATATATGTTATACATTGTCTTGTTCATTATTTTTAGGCATTTATTATTCCACATGTTGTTTGTTTTATTCTTTTTTATAGCTACTAGAATTACTTGATGAATTTCATATTAAAATTGATTTTAATGAATTTTTTAATTAAAATTTACATTATTGATTTGGATATAAATTTTTTTCCTTGAAATATAATTTATAGAAGCTAGATGTATCATACCAATCAGGTTTTAGCTGAGTTTCAAATAAATTTGGAAATTTTTATTGATTTTTCATTTAACAAATCTTTAGATGGAGATTGTTTAAAGTTTCCATGTTATAATTGTGTTGCAAAACCATAGTTTTTTCAATATGATATAATACACCATATAATAAAAGCTATATTTTAAACATACTATTATGTTTGTTATCATAATGGAGATATGAGAAAATATTCTACTATTTACGAATGAAAGAATATAAAGGGCATATAATTTTTTTATGTAATTAGTTTTATTTTATTTATAATCAAAAGATAAATATTATTCTAGTTAAAGAAGACATGGATATCAATACACATGAGGAAAATAAAGAAGATGACGTTATTCAGAGAGTGAGAAAATTGATGGATGATTCTGGGAATCCTATATAATATGAATATATTAAAATGAAGAAGATGCTATTTTTTATGTGGTTATATCCAAGAAAACCCATGTATATAATTTATAATATCACTATTTATTATATTCATACCATTTTGAAGGACTTTCTTTATGATGGTAGAAATATTCCCTCAAATAATCAAAAGACATTAATGTTAAATAATCATCGAGGATTTTTTAAATGATAAAATTTATGATTTTATGGAATATAATAGTTTATTTGGGAAGAAACATAAGATATCAATGACTATAAATAATGTGGTACATCTATATAGAAGGAAGATTTAGATGAAATAGCATATCATGTTCCATAGAATGTCTTGTGGAAAATTATATTGATTCACATTAATAAAATTTTATTCATGTATGAATCAATGAAAAAAATATACAATTGATGATACTGAGATATATAAGAATAATTAAGATTTAGTTCATCTTGTAGATGGATTATAATAGAGGAAATTTGATGCATAATGTCACAGTTTTTCAACTGAGGTATGTAATGTCAGGTTGGGTCAATCCTGTGATGGTTTTAATCCATTCGGTTAGATGCACACTTTCCACAACATGTGGAAAGGTATTTTTTAATGTTTATGATATTCATACATGGATTCATAGGAAAAAAAATTCAATTTCTTGAGTATAATAATATATACACCTTCTGATCTTGATAATGACATAGACGTATAGTAGCAACATTTAATAAGAGAGTTTAAGAATCTTTAGGATATGGGTGTGAGCACATTAAATGCTTGTTCATAAAATATATTTTACATGCATGTTTCCCTTCTATGAACTGTCAATTATTTCCCTCCTTATGCAATGATTTATTGTTGGAGAATTTTGGGAGAGATATCATGTCAAATTTTTTTGAATAATAGAAAATCTAGAAGACATAAATATATTTATACTTTTAGTTTCATAGAATATCAAATATGATTACCAATATATGATCAATACATAAAGAATAATCGAGGTTTGATAATACTATTGACACTGAACAACCACCTAAACATATGTCAAGAATTTATTTGCTTAATAAACTTAAATATTGTATTTTTTCATTAGGGTATAGTTAGATGAAATCTAAAAAAAAAAATAATGCGGACACTTAATCTATAAACAATTGGAAAATAAAAAGTGTATTTTTTAAGTTACCATATTCATATTCAAATTTTTAACTTCATGGTGTAGATGTAGTGGTTATTGAGAAAACAATATTTGAACATTTTCATTTTATTATTATAAATATCAGAGGAAAGATGTAATATTACATATAATCTCACTAAGTCTCATTGGATTAGGGAATTTGACAAAAACATCATCATGTGTGTATCAGTGAAAACAAATGGAATGTTCCTTATGAATCTTATGTAATGAAAACTTTTGAGGAAATTAAATTTCTAGATGTATTGGAGAATATAAAGGTTCCCACTAGATATTATAGAAACAAATCTAAATGAGTCAATTGAAGAGATTAGAAATTAAATCCTTTAAATCTCATTATTATTGCATACTTATTTCAAAATTGATTCCAATATCAATCCAGTAATTTCTATTGAATAATTTAAGGGTGAAGGTTACTATCTTTTTTAGTTTCTAGATACATTTGTCATAATTTTTTTCAAATACTTTCTTGATAATAGTTCATCAATAAGTGCTACTAATTTGGTGTGAGTTGGAAATCCCCCCCCCCATCATTTTTCATTTGTATGCTGCATTTAACAGTTCATATTATAACTGATACACTTATTGGGTGACCTGTTAATTTTCAAAAGAAGCATCATATAGAAATAAATATTTGAAAAATGAAATAATTTATGGGATATAAGAATCATCCTTAAGGTTCCCTTATGAGAGGTTATCTAGCTCATAAATGTATGAATGTTTTTCAATGTATTTTTCTGATGCGAGAATAAGACATAACCAGATGATGAGAAATTAATATTATTAGTATGGGTAAATTGATCACTCATTTCCATCTCTTCACCAAAAAGTATGAATTCATGGGTCATATACTTTGTTTACATTGATCCTAGAAGACCGATATATGAAACATCACACAGTCTTGTATAAATGTGGGTTTTTTATGACTCTATCAAGTAGGTAATTTGAATAATTATATTTTATCTCATAAAACTCCATTTAACATATACATTAAACTCTTATTATCATTTTATGTAGGTAACATAAAAAAATTATTATTAGAGTTCATTAATCTTTTCCTTTATCAAGGAGAGAGGATTTTTATAGAAAAAGGATTTCTATTAGGTAGAAATGAAAGGTATGGCCATTAATTTAACTAACATAAAATATACATATTTTTTAATTGTATTATTCATATATATATATTAGTTATTGAAATAACCTAATGACTCTATCTGTCAATAATTTAGAGGATTGGGTTTTGGTCTAAATTCTTTCATTCATGAATTCTAATATTAAATTATCAATGAGTATAAATTTTTTACAACTTGATGAGTTAAAAAAATTAAAGCAAAAGATGATATAATTATGTTAACTACAATAACTGACACTTATTCCATTTTATCAGATAGTAAGTATCGATATGAAAAATTGTCATATTATGGACTCGTTGATAAAATATTGTTATTGGAGTACTACTCTCATGGTCATTTCACTATGATGAAAGTTAAATGATTTGACTCAACGATGTTAAATGGTAAATTTATTAATGAATATGTATCTAGATACATTCAATTGAATCTATTACTATATATCGAAGAACCATATATTTTGGCATCAATGTAAAAACAAGTGTTTTTAAAAGAATATCTGAGACCAATGACGATGTCATTAATTACGTAATCTAAAAACATATTTTTCATGATAATGGGGATGGAATTTACACCATTAATGCCCCCATTGGTGTCGAAAAAAATATTTTATTTTATTACCCAAGTTTTTCATTTATGGGAATTTTTGTTGAACCTGATGTAGTGGTGGGTAATATAAATAAGTTACCATATATGTCCACTTTTCAGTAAGATTACATTGAAATGGGGTTCTCAGGTAAGCACAACTTTAATTAATTTAATTTAGTTTCATTTTGGAATGATATGTTTTTTGAGTACTATTTTTTCCATTGAATTTAATTTGATTTTTTTCATTTTAGAAAACCATGTATAAAATGAGTTTTCAAAAAATGTATAACATTTTTTTTAAATTATTATTTCTAAAACATGTTATGACATGATTTATAACTTTTTTTACTTCTAAGTTGCATGCATAATTTTTAAAAAGTATTTCTAAAAAATTTACAATTCATTATTATGAAGATTATGAAAGATATTGAAGTAGTTTAAAGGATGATATTATTTGATAATGATCAAAGAATACATTATATAGGGTTGCCTCCTATGAATCCCTTAGTAAGTATCATAATTGTAATATTTTTCTTCTGAATTACATTTAATGTTATATTATTTTTCTTTGTCAAAATATTTAGGGAAATTCCTCTCATCCACAACTAACTTATCATTATCCTACTAGTATGGGTCTAAGTGAGGGTGCTTATAGAGATATACATGGAACCCATCATATCCTTCCACACCATGATCCACTAGCAGACACCCCATTAACCACAACTTTTCATCATCCTCTTGGGCCTCCATGAATGTTCCCACCCATGCTTCCACCATCCTGTAATTTAGCATCTTATTCTCATACCATATTTAGGTATCCTCTAGGGATGTTACCACCTATACCATATCCATTTACTATAATATATCACCATCCCTTCTATCCTTATCCCACCATATCTATACCCCCTCTATTTACTAATATCCATATAATATCTGATGATTTTGTTCATTTAGCTTCCACTATTGTGCATGAAGATAACCTAATTAAAATAATGGAATAAACATATCCTTCATAGTCTACCAATTAATAATAGTTCACGAATCCATTAGAGACTAATGATAATCCAACATCAGAGTTTTTTATATCTGTGTCAAATTATATCAAAATATCCCCTATTATATAATGATTTAAATATTTTTTCCCTTTATCTTATTCATTGGTATCTTTTAATGGGAGAGTTGGGGGAACCAGTATTCTTGAGGCTTGAAATCGAAAAACCTAAATAATAGTGGATTATAATAATTAACATCAAATGATAGGAAAAATATCTAGGAAATGTAAGAGTTTTATAGGAACATTAACTTGGTAAAATGATATTAGTCCCATGAAAATAGTCTCATAAAAGTGTACCGATAATAAAATGAAGGAGGTAGAATGGGTGGAGATATGGTTAAGAATTGGTTTAAATTTATATCTATATTATTGTTATAATTATATGAATTAACATGTTCATTTTAGGATTAGTGTAATGTTCCTGAAGATGAAGATACTAAGATCACATAGTTGATGGATCTTGAGGAGTATTCATGATCATATAAGCAATAGTTATATGATGGATGAAATAGTAGATTCAGTTTTCATTAAGTTAGTATACCAGTATTCCCCAGCTTTATAAGAATATATCAATAAATGATCACATATTAGAAGAGTAATGAGTTTAAGATACTCATAATATTTAATAATATTCATTTAAAATTTAATTCATATAAATTGTATTGATTTTTTTAGGATTCATCAGAAAAAGAAGAAAAAAGATGCTATGATATATTTTCACACTTCAAGGTGAACAATAATTGTTGAGCATGATAGGTTCTTGGTACATTAATATGAATAGAAATAATATATATATTTATATTGATACTTAAATATAAGGTATTTATTTTATTTTTAATTTTTTTGACAACCCAAATGACCAAATGAACAAGTGAAAGAATGATAAAAAAATGACCAAATAACCAAATGGTCAAATGGACAAATGAAAAAAATGACCAAAGGAGAAAATGAAAAAATGGCCCAATTATATAATGGGGAAAATGACCAAATGGGAAAATGAAAAAAATGGAAAAATTACCCAATGGACAAATTATCAAATCCCAAATTACCAAAATACCCAAATTTCCAAATAGAAATTTATCCCTTTAATGGGGCAAAGTGGCCGAGTGTCCATGAGGTTAAGTGATAATGTGGAAAAATTAATAAATAAAAATATGAAAAAATGAAAAAATGACTAGATGAAAAATTTACCAAATTATCAAATTACCAAATGGACATATGTCCAAAAAGACAAGTTACCAAATGGATAGGTGATATAGTGGACAAGTTGGAAAGTAGAAAAATGGCCAAATTCCAAAATTCCTAATTTCCCAAATGAAATAATAGCCAAATGGAAAAATTGACAAATAAAAAAATGACCAGGTGATTAAATTACCAAAAGAAATAATGACCAAATGGACAATAGTCCATATGGCCTAGTGTTCAAGTGTCCAATTGGCCAAATGGCCAATTTTATAAATCGACAAATGGTTAAATAACCAAATAGTGAAATGGAAAAATAAAGAAATGTATAAATTCCCAATTAACCAAATTTTCAAATGAAAAATGACCATTTGGATATTTAATGTTTCCAAGTGTCCATGTGGCCAAATGGAGAAATTCCTTAATGGCCAAATGTATAATTTCCTAATTTCCCAATTTCTCAATTGCCCAATTTTCCAAATTCACAATTTCCCCAATGCCCAAATGGAAATATTTCTGAATGGAAAAATTCCCAAATGGATAAATGAGAAAATAGAAAATTGGGTAAACTGTCAAATTGCCACTCGTCCAAATGGGAAAATGGTAAAATGAAAAAATTAGAAAATGGGAACATGGCAAAATTAGAAAATGGGAAAATGAAGAAATGTATAAAGGGGAAAATTTAAAAATGGACAAATGGACAATTTTCCAAATACACAAATACCATAATTCCCAAATGAACAAATTCATAAATGCCAAAATGACCAAGTGGCCAAATTACCAAATGACCAAATGTTAAAATCGCTAAATACCCAAATAGCCAAATGCCAAAATGGTTTCAATAGCCAAATGGCCAAATGGGAGAATAGGCGAATGAGAATACAAGCTTACCAAAACATGATCCTAATGACCAAATGATCAAAATTAACATGTAAATGAATAACTAAACAATGTATCACAAATAAAATTGGCCAAATGAAAAAATGGCCAAATCATAAAAAGGTAAAAATGTCCAAATTTCCAATTAGGATTTCATAAATGAACCAATGACCAAACAACCTTACTAAAAATGAACATAATGGCCAAATAATCAAAATTACCAAGTTACTTAACAACAAAATAAGATAACACAAAGAGTATTTGATCGAAATATACATACAAGTGAAATATATATCTTACCCATGTTTAGAATGATTATAATTATGTATTGATTTTGTTGTGCCACTATTATTAAATTTTTAATTAAATTTATATTCACATGCTTCATCATTTTATGGATTTCATTAATAACTAATATTCTAATTAATTTATGGTTTATCAATTATATATTATTCAATAATTAACTATTACAGTAATCAATGTCATTTTTAGTAAGTGACATTGGCTGTTGAAAGCTCTGTGCCTCAAGTGAAATTATTTTTATGGAGTAGAAAGGAAAAGAATGGAAGTGTTGTAAACGCATAGAAACAAGTAAATATTGTAATCTTTTTTATTGATATTTCAAATTGTGATATGTAATTAATAGTTAAATATCTTGTTTTTATTATCAACAGTGTACCATGGAGGCCCTTGATGAGAAAGAAGATGAAATATCCAGTCGAAATGATCATTTGAGATAGGTGATAGGTGAGGAGAACTAGGGGAGTGTCTGATGTCGAACCGGGAATAACATTTTCACCACTAGGTATTGGCCCCCATCAGGAATCTCTTAAATATATCACACCATAGAGATTTAAAAATCTCATACAAAAGTAGTTGAGGCTATAAAAATAGCTATATAGAAGAGTTATAGAGGTAAACTAGAAACCACACACTTCTTGAAATATATTTTAGTTATGTGTCCATCAATTCCATCATAGGATGATATGAAATCAATTCACACTTTATAAGATACCCCATGTGATGTCAGTGAGGGTCCTAGTGGTGGTCGAGATGATTTTATATGTGGTGGTGGTGGTGATGATGTTAATGATTATGAAGAAGATTATGAAATTGATGATGATGTTGTTGATCTAGGCACCGATACTGGTGATGATTACAATGGAACTCGTGGTGATGAGGGAGATTTGTATCCCCGATATTTTTAAGTTTAGTTAAAGAGACATGCGTTCATGAAATAAACTAATTGATTATGTGGATTGTATATGTATGTCATAATATTATGAATGGTTTGAAAAATATTTATAACTTAATTTCTGAATGATAAATATATAATAAGTTTACTATATTAAATATTTACCGTGTTTTTTAATTTATTTATAGGGTTTGTGAGAGGTGATGTATATCATTACTACTATACAATGGCGGTAAGTCTCAATGTCTATGGTTCAGAAAATAATGGGTATACATTAATTATAGAAGCCCATCAATACCATGGTTTTAAGAACCATGGGTACATACATATACTTACTATTTCAATTCAACAGTTATGAAATCCTCAAATTCTATACCCATAGTCTCTATAGAAACCATGGGTATAGACCTATACTAGTGGCTTAAGATACATTTCTTCCAAAAACCATTGGTGAAGCATATACCCACATTTTGTGGACTATACCCAAGATTTAGAAATGTGGATATAAGGTATGATTTTAGTAGTGGAATATTCTTATTGTTTTTAAAATGAGGTACTTTGGCAATTTTCTAAAAAACTTATTGCAGGAATTTTTGTTTAACTTATATGGAATGAAAAAAATTTCCCACCATTATGACTAATATTTTAGTTGAGTCAACCTTTAAAAGATTAAATGTTTATTTTAAAAGGAAATTTTTTCATTCAAATTAGAACATTTTTTGTAAAATAAGTTATTTAAAAATGTAAAGGATATTTTAATTAAGAAATTTTTAAAGTGATCTTTTAAAATAATTTTCTTTTTATGATAACTTATATTGATATTATTTTATATTATATTCCTTTACAATTATCAATATTTTCATCATATAAAAATTCCATTTTACTTTATGGTTTGATATTGAGAATTAGGTTTTTAAAGGAAATATGCATTTCAATATCTAGAAATATTTTCTTATATGTGCAAGGAATATTTTATGTTGGAATCCGCAAGTGTTTGCGTGTTTTTAACTATGTTATGTTTCCCACTATCTATTTTAGTTGAAGTGAGTTGCATTATAAACTAAGGATGGGTGATTATGTTGATAGAAATGGATGGGTGGTTGCATTATCAACCAAGGATGGGTGGATTAATGATTGCTCTCTAATTCATTTGGGTAATATAATGGTGGAAGTTATCCATATTGTAAAATTCATTTTATAAGAGCGATAAGTAAAATGATGTCTTATGTTATAAACATAACTTTTAAATTCTTTCTAATGATTTTTCATGTAAATAAAATTATTTTCAAAATGGATGATAATGGAGCTTTTGATAAAGGTGATTCCCTTTTATGGGTAAAAATGTATGGTTTTTAATTAAAAGGGTTTTTAGGTTTTTCACTCAAATAATTGTTTTGCACTTTTTTATGTCCCTAACTGAGATTTTTGTGCTCATCCCA
Source organism: Viscum album (assembly GCA_963277665.1). Classification (NCBI taxonomy): domain Eukaryota; kingdom Viridiplantae; phylum Streptophyta; class Magnoliopsida; order Santalales; family Viscaceae; genus Viscum; species Viscum album. Next base: position 344,075,351 of record OY728136.1, on the reverse strand, counting down.
TATATTTAAAAAAAGTTTCACTAGGTTTATAGATTTTAAGGGAAAATAAGAAGGTAAGTTAAAATTCATTAATCTATTTAATAAAGAGAAACATGATTTATTTTAAATGTTTTATATTTTGGAAAAAATGGATATTATGTAGAAGTGAAAAACTGATAATTTATTGGATTTTATATATTATTTATAACCTAATTATATAAAACTATAAACCTAAATGATATTTGGTAATGTAAGAAAGTGATTTATAGTTTAAAGTCACCAGAATATGTAATGTTTAAGGTTGGTTGCTTATAAATTAAATTCATAAACATTTGGAATTTTTTTGATTTTTCTTATCATACTACCTTTATTTATGATGAATAATTGGTTTTTTTCACACCACATTAGTTTATAGATATTCAATCATTGGAATTCTAATGATTATTCACTTTATTCTATTCAATGACCTATATAACTCTCAATCTTTATTTGGACATTATCTTTTTATTCAATAAAAAATTTCACTTCCCACTAATTTTTTTCTATTTTGAAACGTATTTATGTATTATTTGAGACAACCTTTATATTTTCCTTTCCCTTTTTTCAAGAGGAAGTTTTATTAACTCTTTCGATGATGTGAGTTTTTTAAAAAGGTATTTTAAGATGCAAACCCTTTGATTATTGAGATTAAGATAAAATTTTAAATCCATAATTTAGAAAATTCTGGGGACATAATATCCGGATATTTTTTAAAAAATACTACGATTGTTAGTATACAAGGTTCATAACACTAAGCTTAAAAAAAATAAAGTATTATTATTTAAATATATCTGTTATAATCTGCTACAGAATTGGAAGGTTTGAGTAAGAAAAATAAAATAAATAAATACATATAATTTTCATACTCAATATAAATCTAATAATTAATTTTTAGTAAATTAGCCCCCATTTTTTTATTAAATCCAACTTATTCTTCAATAACACATATTCATTAAAAATTGTTTTTACTAGTTTTTGTTAGAAAATAATTATAATTTATTTTTTAAACTTTATAAAATTTTATTTTATAAAATTGAAATAATTTTCTAAATTATAATATCAATATTTTTTTGGGGTGAAATTCTGGTATTTTTCTAAAAAGATTATTTTTACTGAATAGTGAAAAATACTTAATTTTTTAAAATTATCATTTTTATTTCATTAAATAGTATCATTATCCTTTGTATTTGATCTAAATGAAACATAAGTATTATTTAATTTTATATAAACTAATTACTTAATCTTAATAATTATTATACTTTATTTTTGTATAAGTACCTTTTTGGGCATATAAACACATTTTTAAAAAAACCATTTTTCACAGTGTTATGATCATTTATATTAAATGTAATGTTTGAAAATATTATAAATTGAGTATTAAAAAATGGATTTCATATTTGGAATCCGGAGGTGTAAATTTTGTTAATAAGTCCAATTTTTTTGGACATTATGAATGTTAACTTTATATATTTTATTACAATGGTTAAGGGTAAATCAGATAAATAAGAATGAAAATAAAATTATAAGGAGTTAAAAATTAAATTAATTTTATTGTATGAGTATGTATCATCAATAACCATAAAAAATTCAGATTTATGGATTTTTTTCAATATTTTTATGATTTTTACCTTTATATTATTTTATATAAAGAAAAGTAAAAAATTTAATTCTTTTAGATTTATTATTTAAAAACTTTTAAAATAGGGATAAATATGGGATATATTTAATTATTAATAGTCATATGAAAGATAAATTATTTTCTTCATATTGGTAATTTATTTATTTTTTGTTTTTATGTAGAAAGAATTACATTAAATGATTTAACAATGCAGACACAATGCTTGTGTAAACAATGGAAGACAAATAAAATGATTTCAAAAACTCAAAAAATCAAATTACATGAGTGAATAGTTATTTTACATGTTTTTAGATTAAAATTACATATTATATAGTTTTTATGTATTTAATTATAATAAATTTTTTCTCATTCAATTTTATAATTCAAATTAGTTGTATAATTTTTAATTTGGCATTACTGTTATTTTATAAAAAATAATAGTTTATTATAATATTTAAAATTACCAAAAATATTATAATTGGACAAGTGAATGAGATATGGTTTATTAGATCAACCATGGTCCATTTGTGATCCATTTTTCAATTTATACAAACTATATTAACACTTTAAAAGTAAAAAAACATTGATACCACCCTAGTTGTCAAAAGGGTTGATGAAGGTTTAAAAAAAATATAATGGTTCAAATATGATTAAAACTTTTCAAAATTTTAATTTATGAGATTATTTAGAAATATAATTAGATTATATTATAATATTATTAATTATTATCCATTTTAACTACAAATATAAATTAAATTAATTTTATATATTAATAAATTCTCAGAGTGCCACATCCGCTCTATTGTAAAAGGGAACCTCTTATTATTATTATCTTTACACTAAACATAACCATTGGTTTCAAAAAATACAGAAAAAAATCGTTTATTTTCATACTTAATAACATTATTGATTTGTTTTTTATCCTAATACCAAATAATAATTCTTTTGGTGTAAAACACAAAAGGTTGTTCAATGAAGAAGTATAATTCTTAAATGAGCATTTTGGTTTTATTTCTTCTTCCCCCTCCTTCAAATAATGTTAAAAAAGAATGAAATAAAAACACAAAAATATCATATAAAATGAGATATTATTATTTTAATTACACAACCCATATCCATATTCATCCTCTATCATAAGGGAAATAAATCCATCATTTGTGTGTAAGGAGGACTACCGCCTTGTGGACCAATGAAATTAATTTTCCATAACAACCTCTCAAGGATGATTATATGGATGTATTAAATATATATATATACATATGATATTCATGAAAAATTATCATTCTAAAAATATAGTATATAATTTTAATTTTATACCTTTTCATTCACTTAAAATTATATGTTTCTTCATGCATACGTGTAGACTGCCACCTCCAAAAAGCAATGTTAATAATTTTTTACCACCAAATGAAAAGTATTATATATATAATTATATTTAATGAAATAATAAGTTATTTAGGATACTATTACCATTCCTTAAATACAAAATCATATTTACTTTCATTCCATAATGTTTAATGAAAATTGTAAACGTTAATCATGCATACGTACAACCTACCATCTCTATGATTGTAACATAGATTTATTTTTTAGAAAACTATTTTATGGTGTCTTTTAAAAGTATTATTGGTGTATAAAAATATTTTTTATTTCATTATAATTTTTGTGATGAAAATTTATCAACGTCCCCTTTGACCTCAGATGCCACACTGAAATCTTTTGAATTCATGAACAAAACATCCCTAAAATATCAAACATGGACATAACTTATTTAATGATTAAATATATCATTATAATGAATAAAAATATAATTTAATGATAAATAAATAAACCTATAAACCAAGAAATAATTTATAAAATTTTATTATATGTGTTTGGAAGAACATGCATGGAATGTCTGGACTCAATGTAAGGGATTTCATCTCAATTTTCCTTCATTGAGACATATTTAATTATTAAGAAAATTATTTCTTTTATAAGGAAAATAATATACCATTATACAAATAATATCAATAATCCTTTATAATTCATGGTATATTATGTTTCAATTTGTATTATTGCATCAATGGGGATTTGACTTTAATGTTAACAAGATATAAAGGGTTTCGTAACACAATTTCATTACATTGGGTTATAACTATTCTTCATAGACATGGTTATTCTATGATTATTCCCAAATCGATATATAAATTATTTTACTCTATATATAAATTATTTTTGTATTTATTTTTGTTTCACATAATACCTATATTTCTTAACTCTCAATTTAATTTTGTGAACTTTTAAGGGTTATTCATCTCAAATTTACTTTCATTGAGACATTTGTTTTTGAAATTCAACTATCTTCTTTTATGAGGTGTATTTAATGCACCTTTGAAATGTTTTATCATGAATAATATTATTTTTTTGATATATAACGATTCATTTTAATTTACAGTTTCATGGGGCATATGATTGAAAAGTAAACAAAGTGGAATATTCCTTATGTTACAATCTCATTTCTTTCTGAGATAGTTTATGTTCATAGTTCCATTGAGGGAAATCATATTCTATAATTTTTTTGAACCAAAAATAGTTTATTATTTTATGTTTATGAATGTGGTTTATATTTTTAAATAATATTTACTCCCTTATTTATTAATAATACATCAAAAAATATTGTGGTATGTAATATTCGTCTTGTATGCTTTTGTAGAAATAGAATATTTATCCTCTATATATGTGTTTTCTAATTTTTTGTCAATATTATTCTTTTCTAAAAATTATTTATTTCCTAAATTTATTTTAAATAATATTTTACATTATTTTAAATATTTTTAAAATAAAATTTATTAATATTTTTAGTGCTGGTCACTGTTGAATATCTTTAAAAAAACGTTTGAAAAGAATGCTTATTTTTAACACAGACAATTTGAAATAATTTTACAGATGTCATGGATATTATTTTCATGTAATATTAATTTTGATGTTTCAATGTTTATTAGTCTATGAAAAATATTGTTAAAAATTTTTATAAATTTTAAATTTTTAAAATTTATTTTCAAAATGAAAATGAAAATTTCCTCCAGAATAGTTTTAATTATATTTTTAATGATGTCACTATTAATCAATGATAAAATCAATTTATGTCACATATGATCCACTAAGAATAATTTTTAAGGAATAAATAATTAATCCTTCTTTGAGTGTATTACGATTGATTCATAGATATTTTCATGGATACTATTTCTTTTACGTGGGTTTATCAATTTATTGAAGAAACCATTGTCGTTCCTATGAATTTTATGATGAAATGAAAGAATATATACTTTATTATTGTTATCATTAATGGTGATTGTTTATTAAGATGGTTGGTTCCATTTTAAACCATTAATGGGTGGTTCCATTATAAACCAAGGATGGGTGGTTACATTATTAACTAAGGTTGGGGGATTCATTATAAACTAAAGATAGGTGGGCATATGATAGCCCGCCAATGAAATAAATATGGAAGTTTACTGTATTGTTTTTCCTTTATTAAGAGTGACATGGAATGTTATATCATATGTTAAATAAATTATTTATGAATTCATTTTATAAGATTATGTGAAAAAGTTATGATTTCCGAAGGTAATCCCTAGAGTTTATGTATAAATACAAGTATTTTATACTTCCTATGGGTGAAAAGATATGGGGTTTTAATGATTCATTTTATCAAAAATTACATCACATGGATCATTATTATTTATTCCAATGAATAGTTTCTGGATAAATACATAGTCCATGTTTCATTATTGATGATCTAGGTATTGGTGGTTATGAATTTCATTATGTTATGAACATGAAAATTGATTAATTAATTATATGCTTATTCTCATCTTATTTTCACTAATGAAATTAAATTTTCAATTCTTATGGTTACCCATACTGAGAATTTGAGATAATCCTTATTATTTTTTCTATTCCCCAGGTCAAGAAAAATGATGTTAAATGATTTGTGTCTCAAAAGGATTCATATGTGAAGAATTTTACGGGGGATGTTAAATACATAATGTGGAATATGAAATTATGGAAAGAGCGGGGAAGATACAATATTAATCCCATTATTATTGTTTAAAAATAAATTTTTCCCTAAATTTTATAAAACAACAAACCTAAAAGTTGTTGGGTATGTTAGTGATCTATTATATCTTTTCGATGTTGTTGGTTTTGGAAGCTAATTTTTTTCAACAATTATCAGTATCAAAGTTAGAAATGTAATGTTTAGGTATTTACCATCCAATATAAGAGTGTGGGTTTAAGGTCATTAAAATATGGGTAACCAATTTATAAAATATGTGTATGTATAAAATAAAGTATACTTTTAATTTGAATTAAATTAAATTATTTTTCCTAAAATGACTAATTATATAAACTATTTTATAGAAAATCATTCATTCTAGTTTTTTTTATGTGATACACGTTTCAATTTGAAAAAACATATGATTAATGGTAATTTTTTTTGAAAATAATAATTAGGTTATCGTAAATTAGTTTGTAAATGATATGAAATAACAAGAATAATAGTCAATATTTAAAATATGAATTTTCTAATGAAAATGAGTTTTTAATTATATTTTAAAACATTACTAAAATAATAGATTTATAAATTTTGGAATTTGAAATTAGAAAAAAATGAAATTAGTTTTTTTAATTCCTCATATCAAAATTTAATTTTTATGATTTTTTTTCATTTTATTATTTGTTTTTTTCTTCAAAAAGTATAGCTTTTAAGAAACTCGTAACTATTTTAAATTTACCATTATATAATAATAAACTAGAAATTCATAAAAAAATATTTAATCAAATTTTAATTTATGGAATAACATTACTCACTTTAATATAATATTTTAACATATAAATCTTATGACAAACATTTTTATAAATAATTAATTTAATAAATTAATATAAAAACTGTTTTCAGTTTTCTCTTGGAATCAAGTATTTTTCTTGCGTGATTTGGTTTCGGAATACCTTGGAAGACTCCTATACTTTATTTTTTTATAAAAATTAATTTTATTTCATTAAAATTTGTATCAAGATAATTTTATCTATAAATATATTTAAATATTTTAAAAAGTATATCTCAAAAAAATATATGTTATTAACAGTTTTTAGATTAAAATTACATTTTAAAAAAATCATAAATATTATTTGATAAAATATTATTCAAATTTATAATTATAAATATTATATTATTTAAAAAGTTCAATCTTAATAACTTTCAATAAAATTAAATACTATGGTTAGAAATTAATTACCAAAGTAAAAGTAAGGTTGGGTAAAAGGAAAAAAGTTTAGAAAATCCATAAATAAAACAAATTTTCTCATAAAGTAGTGGTTGATGTCATTTTTGACCCATACTCATTCTCATCACATATTTTATTCCTTTTTATCCTTTTACACTTGAATAGTAACCTTAAATTTTTCAAAATGAAAGGGTTACTCCCAAAACTACCCTTTTGTTCAATTATAAAAGGGTAGCATCTTCCCCACTTCAAGATTGACCTACCACAATAATTTTTCCTAAAACAAAACCATTTTACTCTTACTAGATTCCTCTATGATGAAAATATTCCCTTGGTCACAAATGGTTGTCCTAATCTCTTCAAATTCAAGAATACTTACAAGAAAAATCCAAATCCCCGATGTGAGTATTATAAACCACTTAGTTTTATTCGTAATTATATTCTTCCAAATTTAAAATAGACACAATATTATAAATATATTATTATAATTTTTATAATTTATTTTTTATATATTATGGATATTATCATTATTTATTCATACAACCATCAATTAATACAGAAAAAATATTGTTCATGTGTTTTGCGCACTACCACCTCCACAACGTAACACATTTTTCCCCTTAATCTCCATAGAAGGTTGAAATAATAATGATATTAATGATGAAATATTATTTCTATTAAACCATTAAGTTTTAGGTATGAATAATTCGACAATCGTTTAATTATATTGTCAATAAAAAATCAGTGATAGTTTAATGGTTTAAAATAAGTGATATAGGAAGATAATATTTTATTCAAATCACATTATATTTTATATCCATTAATTTTTCTTCAAAATACCTCTAATTATGATATATAACACTAATAAACACTAAATAAGATCATTATGATCCTCGTATAATGATATTACAATAAAACCACATCATATTCGTTCATTAAATTAGAGTATATTCATGTTTGGGTAAGTTTAAAGAGATAATTAAACAATACTATGAATTTATACCATAAATGAATATGGTAAATTAATCATTGGTAAAACATTATATAAATGTGTAAATATTTATTTTTCAAAATATAGAGATTTTATATTAATATTTAATTCATTAGTTAAAAAAACAGACTTCGACAATAAAGATTCACCAAAACATGCTTGTTGTTGATTTCATCTTCAAGGATAAAGACTATAGCACTCATGAAAGTATTTTTTAACATATTAAATTATGAAACTAAAAATCCTTATATGATATATTAGTGTAATATTAATTATGATATTTTTAATAATGACGATTAAATATGCCTCTATTAAGAAACAAGTACAATCAACCAAAACTATTGGAAACATATGTGGAAAATGGATATAATTTCCGAAGATAATGAATTTTTTAGGAGTATAATTTAAATTTGAAATAAGTAAGGTTTTAAATTATATAATTAATATTTCTATGTTTTTGATACAAGAGGTTAAAGTATATTCATGGATGTATGGAATTTTAGGTAAGTTTTTTATCTCAATTTCCCTTAATTGAGATAAATATTGTATTTGTGAATAAAATATCATTTATGGGTGTATATGTTGTCTATTTGATATATAATATCAGGAATTATAATTTAATAATTTCATTTAAAATTTAATTAAAAGACCTCTCTTTTAAAACGATTTGATTTGAATGTTTCTAATGTCATAAGGGATCCCTTGGTCACAATTCTCATTATTTGATACACAATACATTTTGTGCCCCATGATTCATTTATAAGATCTATTTACTACATATAGATTAATCTTCATTTTTAGACATATAATTCCTGATATTTACTATAAAAATCATGTTCCTTATGAATGTGGCTATTATTTCAGTTGTTTCCTCTATTGTGAGGATTTTTGGCTACTCAATTTTTCATTAATTATGTAATGATCGTTATTTGAACATATTTCAAAAAAAATATCTTCATTCTACCATTTTTTTGCATAATTTTTTAGTCTCTAATTGTTTTCTATGGATATTAATTTCTACCACATAAACCATTTGAAAAAATTCTCACATATTTGGCTATGTTATTTTGAAACCATCCACTTTTTTTCTTCTCACAGAATATGATATTGTTATTCAAATATTAACATAGTCATATACTCATTGTTCTATATGGTGTGAACATAAGAATTTACATAAAATAGATGGCATGAATTTCTCCTAGAATTTATGAAATTCTATTGATTATGTCAGTAGTATTGACACACCATATATTTTTATTTCAATATAAATGTATATTTTTGTGTTTAATTATGTATTTTATATAATTTTCCCTTAAGTTGAATGTATTAGAATTATAAAATTAATGATTTTGGATCAAATTTATATATCCCCTTGATGCATCAAAAGTTATCAAGAGACAAAACTAGTTTTTATTTAGCATATAAATCGTTCTATAATAGAAAAATATCTTGTTATAAATTCTGAAAACATAATGTCTTGATTATGGTATTGAAGCTAAGTAAAATGACTTAGAAAACAATTTGACATTAGGGTTTCTGATGTATGAAATTATGCATTCCTTTAGTATGAGATAAGTATTATTGATATCTATGTTATTATTTGTTGTTATGTACATATAATTATCCTGGTTTCATGTTATGTATGGCTTCATTTTGTTTACATATTCCTTCTAATATATTGATTCCATGTTTTCTTTAGTTATATGTTTCCCTTAGTGATCGCTTGAGACAAAATATTCTTAAGTTTTCATTTCCCTAGGTTATGGAGAAAACTAGTATATGTGATAGTTTTAGAAGGATATAACATGTAAAACAATTTATGGGATATGTTGATGAATTTTCAATAATTAAATAGTTTCATGTATATTGGGAAAATATTCTATTTCATACAAAGAAGACGAGATTTATTGGATTTTGTTTCTATAATTATTCCTTAAATATCGAAACATGGCAAAATTTTCCAGATGTAACTAATGAAATAATAATTTATGATTTTGTAATTGAGGAATGTTATATCCAGGATTTCACACCTGATATCAAATAATGTTTACAAATTATGGGTTTATTGCACCGTGTCTGATCAAATGGTTCTAAGGAGTCACATATTAGATGACCTACGTAATGTTACCCTTTATGGAAAAAATTATCCATTCACAGTATTAATATCTTACGTAATGTTCCTAACCTAATGACTCCCCATTCAATTCCTTAATGAATCACTATTTTCCTCATTCATAACATAAACCTCTAGTCCATGGTGTGACCAACTATAGAACTAAAATTTTAGTTCTCATGTCACCCGATCCTTCTCTAATGCTCACCTAAGCACCTAAAACTCTATATGATTCTAGTTCTACATGTGAAAACCCTTCATAGAGAGTTTAAAACAATCAGATCTATAATATGAATCCTTACTCAAATAATGACCCCTGTAATAAACTTAAAAAAATCAATTTCCCCCTTATAATAATGTCTCAAAATTTCAAGGGTCCTTATAAGACTCTTTATTAATCAAGGAAATATAGAGATAATGCACTTTAATATAGATATATCCTCTTACTATACCAAAATCACAACACTGATAAGTTTAGTTCTTCTTTTGAACGAATTAACCATAATCCCTTGCACATAAAATAAAAAAATAGATATCGAATTTTTTTTTCACTATTTATAATTTTTTAGAGAAATACAACTTAGTGTCATCACCCAACCCAAAAAACATTTATGCTACACTATAGTTATTTGAGTACTCCTTATTATTACTATGTTAATTTTCTCGAAAATGGAATTTCCACTTTATATCATATGGTATATAAAATATATTTTTGATACATGATTTTTTTCTTCAACACATCCTCCCACGATGGAAGTATTATTATGAATTTCTAAGGATTTTGTTCAAAATTCTTACACTACGCATAGATTTTCCAAAAAAGATTTTGTTACAAATTCAAGAGGTTTCACAGAAAATTCAAATTATTTTCTATTCTAACATATGTTTCAACTAAAATAATTATTTTTTGAGGCACTCAAGACCTATACTCTCTGTCCCTATTCTAAAAACATATCCAAACACAATGGATTATATATCTTCTAAATCAATCCGAGTGTAGCAAAAATTTATGTTACAAAATCTTTGTAATTTGAAAATTATTTTTCATAAATTCATATACAATTCCAAAACCCAAAGGTTTATAATCCTTATAAATTCTCTACATGATTTTCTTATTTCATTATAAATTTCAATATTTACCCCAAGATTATCCACATATGATATCCTTCTAGACATTTTGTAGCTATTACTCTTATTTATTTCATAGCGAATGGAAACATCAGAAAATGGTGAGATTATATGCTCAGTAAGGGTAAAAGCAAGAGATAACAACTGAAAATCATAAGTGAGAAGAAGATCAATATATGGATATGAGAACACAAACCAGGTGTATAAACATAAGGTATTTTCACCATACCCATTAAGGTATATATCATACATCATGAGTTATAGAATAAATATCTTGGGAAGACATAATACAAGAGCTTCTAGAGTGAGAACAAGAGTCCATAATCACATCCCACATAAATAAAACATAAAAATATTTTATGAAATATAACTAATAACATGTGTGATAGTTAACCACAATGAAAATCATTTCCTAATACACTAGGATATGCACCTTCCCATAACATTTAATTCTTGATATAATAACCAATTTACCCTATTTAGACTTCCAATAACCATTGATTTACATTTTAAGGATTGGATTTATCATGATGCAACCAAATCATGCTCCATCTGAAACTACCTCATTTTTACCTCCATATTCAATAGGTTGTTGACAAGCACCAAAAGGATTATCTTTTATTAGAGGCATTTTCCTAATGTAAATGTATACTCACACCAAACCATCTCAATATAGAAATGCAGAGGAATAAAAGAGAATGATGGAAAATTACCATGCATGACAAAACTTTTAAAGAATACAAAGATAAAAATAGTGTAAACTGAAATATAAATTAAAAAATATATACCTAACTAAAAAGATGTACCAACATGATGAAATGGACAAGTGAAATTACGAGAGTACCCAAATCCTTATCTCTAATCCCCAAAAATCGTACGCAGTAAAATGCATAGGTATCTCTATTATACTCTATAATAATTTCTGATATTTCCATCATATTCATAAGACACAACACATTTAGTAAAATACCATATTGGGGTGAGTATATACATACCTAGAAGGATTCCCCAAAATTTAATGGGGAAGAAGTAAAAGACACAATAGAAATAGAAAACTCAACCAAAATAACAATATTTCGAAAATAAAATGACACATATATATTATCAATAAAATAATCCCAAAAGGGATAGAAAGGGGATCTCCAAGTCATAGTGAAACCAGAGAATGAGTTCCAATTGTTCCAAGAGTCCATCAATAAAGCCCAATATCTCATGCGTCTGCCCAGAAGAAACATCCAGGTCAAGAAACACCCCATAAATATGCCAAATAGTAGAGGGAAAAATCTATAGATAGAGTACCCATAATCTAGTAAAACAGGGGGTTCCACTCAATATATAGAGGACACATACCAAGACTCATCAAGATGGTGACATTCAGTAGATATCTGAAGGACCAATGCCCTATTTAGGTCGAATGGTGACACTTTGATGGTTGATAACCCATTCCCTGACTATATAGAAGGGTTCCACTCAATAGTCAATAGAGGACCCATCTCATATCCTCATAGGAGGGTGCCACTATAGTAATCAGAAGAGGAACCATGACCCATTCTATAGGAGGGTCCCATTATAGTGGACAAGGACCTATGCCTTGATACTATAGGAGTGAAACACATGGATATCAGATATAGGACCCATTACCTTCCCATCTAGGGGGTTCCAATCTAGTGGTAGATAGATGATCTTGCCAGCCTAGTATAAGGGTTCCACTATAATAGTTTATCAATGACCCATGCCCTACCTAGCCACAAGTTTCCACTGATTGGATTGGTAGATTACTCATGACTTGTCTTATATGGATGGTGATATTGTAATTATAGATAGAGTACCCATGCCCCACCCAATAGAAGGGTGACACTCTGATCCCTTTGTGGATACTACCTAATCACTAACATTGTTATGAATTACCAAAATAAGCGTCACACTCAAAAAATCTGGAAACATCTCTCAAAATCCACTATGAAAGACACCATAAAATTCAAAAAAAAAAACACTCAGGATAGGATACTCGACGTTAGAAATTCAAGTCCAAATTAAGGAGATAATAGGGGTTGAAGTTTCATTAAAATGGGTGAAGTGGTACACAACATGTATGGGGGAACACAAAAAATGTGGTCCCAACCCTCTGCCTGGATGTGCCCCTATCAGTACATGGATCGTTACCCATGTAACCCATCATGACATGCCTCATCCGCTTGGGGTCCTACCTATTCTTCTAGATAATTCTGTGTAACCTTTCCTATGCCTGTGTACTCCATTACATGGCGTGTTCTCCAACATGATGTCATACACATGTCGTTTGTTTTATGCCCTTATACACTGGATATGTTCCTGTACATGACCTATACTTGACTATTCCCATTACCATGTAATCTCGGAGTACACATCGAGTTCCCAACCCATGGATTATAAATAATTTGTGGGGTTCCTCATGGCATGAAAAACTTTTCTTTCCCGAAACACTACCAGTCATAGCCATGACCCTATACTCCATTCATTATTTAGAACTACGTGGCATATAGTTGGGATTTTCACAATACTTCAGATATATTTTCTATAATTATAGATCCAAATCCTATTTCCTGGATCTCACCTTTTTGATACCCAAAATTCGTGTATATTTCCCCTATACTTCATTTCCATCTATTTGGGGTCCAAAAATGGATTTCCATTGATCTATATGATTCTATCACAGGTCCTACTTGTACTATCACACCTCTTCCCATATCCCATCTCCTCACTGGTATTTCAGTCATCAGTTTAATCAACAAAACCCCTAAAATCATCCAAATCCATTCCCTAATCACTAACAATCTCCTCAGATATGACTTTTTCTTGAATTAGGGGCTCTGATTATGCTTGTTCCTACCTAAAAATAATTAATTGTTACCCCATGGTGTGAATATGAGTAATGAGAATAACATTTGGATAATGACATAAGAATAGATGCAAAATGATCACTGGCCAATACTTCTTTCCCAAAAATCATAGATTTGGATTCCCTATTTGAGAAACAATGCACAATATATAGAGATTGAATAATCAAATTAAAATCGATACATGGGCACATAAAAAGGCTTGAAATTGAAACCAATCAATGGAAAAAGATGATCATTTTCAATATATTTAATAAATTAGTGAAAATAAAAACATTTATGAGTCCTACTTCAAATTGGAACAATTTTCGATGAATAATGTTCTCAACAATGAATGGGTGAAGTAATTTCATTTAAAAGACCTCAATTAACTTTGATCTATATTTTCATTATTGTCTGATTTCAATTCTCTAGTTAGAGTGTGGAAAAACTTCTTCCCAATTATCCTTAGGTTATGTAGATATCACTCATTATCCCCCATATCAGTGAATTTATATTGGGATTTTAATGTTATTTCATTTATTTAAAATAAATAATTTAATAATTTATTTAACTAAACGCACCCGTTAATGGATGATTTTATCTGAATATCCCACACCGACCCATTTTAGGTCATTCTAGGAGTAAATATCATGTTTTTGGATTCAAAAATGTCTCATATTTTTGGTCTGAGACTTCATTTAATAGTTATAACATTTAATTTATGAAATATCATGTGTGTGATATAAAATATATTTAATATTTTTATAATATTAATTTCTGAAATATCAGGACTCATAATTGCACGTCGTCTCAGTTCTTGGCTCTAAATGTATATATAGATATATTACAGTGTCTTAAAAGGAAAAAATAGAGTATCTACATTATTCCTCGTTAAATATTTCTATCCTTGAATAGAAAAAAAATCTTGATATACTGAGGCCGTATCTAGCTCTCCCACTCTCGAGAGTTCTCCCAAATTCTAAAATATTGCCACTACAAACAAACTAAGGGAATTGTACATTCAAAAATGTTGTACTCTTTATGATCCTCGATAATCACTAGGTACTCCAAAAAACTATCTCCATTATTTATATTAGGTTTCCCCTGGCCAATAACATTCTTTGGGTCATGCACATATATCCTCTGTTGCAATACATAGAAAATTCCCTGCATTAATTCCAACTGTAGGGGTAGGGTGAGGTGGTAAAAACCTTTCTCACACTCTCTAGGATTATAAAAATACCAATGAACCTTTGGGATATCAGTTAACCCCATCCAAATCAACAAAATCTACATCATGGAAATTATCTCAGGGAAAAATCATCTCCGTACCTAAAATCCAAGTGCTTATGATGCCGATCTGTATAAGATTTATTCTAACTCTATGATGTCCTTAACTACTCATAGATGGCTGAGAAATTCTATTTCATCACCCGCACCATCTATGGATTAACAATTGTAACCTTTCTTGAATCTATTTAACACAAGGGTGACCTACAAGGTCTCCCATACAAGGCCAAAAATGGTTCCATGATGATAGTAGGGTGGTAGAAATTATTGTTTGAAAAACTCTACTAGTGGATAGTAATAATCCCATATCCAGTAAAAATCTATCATAAAATCCCATAGTTAACCTACAAAACCCAAATAGTGTTCTTGGAAATCCCATCTATCGGGGGTGAAAGGATGGACTCATCCAAATTTGGGCCTCAAATGCCCCCTTCAGGCCTCTCCAAAACCGTGACGTGAACCAAAAATCATAATTGGAGACAATAGTAAAGGATCCCCATTAAATAAAATGATCTCCCGTATGTTAAAATTCCCCAAAATCTCCTCCATACTATACTACCTGATATAAAATTGGTGTATTATCATCATGAGTTGGCCAACTATCACCCACTTTCCATTGTGGCCTCTCACTATCAATGTAATCTCTGTCATTAATTCCATGGATACGCCACCCCATTTACACTTCTATATCTCAAGGTGCTATAAAAACCAGCCTAAATCTGGAACTCAGCCTTCACATGCTTATAGGTGAGGCACTGAGAGATGAACTCATCCACACTCCATCTGATGTCGGCCTATTAAAACTACAAGTGTTGGTTTCTATACATCTTCACCAAACTAGGATGTATAGCCAAAGTATTTGTGTGGAACTCTCCCATCACCTCCTCCCATATAATGATTCAGACCAATATCTATCCCATGAAAAGTATGATGTGATTCCCTCAATCATAAAATCCATTTGGTGAACCACTTGAGGATATATGGTAATACAAGACCTCACATTTGATGTCTCCCAATTGGGAATCTCTCAGACACACGAAAAATAGAGGATTCAACACCATATTCTGATGAAAATATTCACCCTCTTTATAAACCATGGTTTGATATAAGGAAGATAACTGATTTGATGAATCCTATAGTAAGTGTTATTTGTAATTCTTACTAAGGGAATCTTTCAACAGTTTTCCCTTCCCTTATATATATACTTTCTGTAGGTCATAGTCGTATAGAAAATATAACACATTCCTAATCCTTTGGTACATGTTTCTCTATGTGGCGACCTACCTTAAACTATGATGGTTTTAGTAAACAAAAACAAACTTTCCCAGAATATTGTTCCTCCACATCCTCAAAGTGAAGACTACTGCTTCCAGCTCTAGGTTGTGAATTATTTAGTTATTATCATTGGGTATCAACTACATCAACCCATATGCAATAAATATTTATATATGTATTAATAAGAAGTCAATACTAGACCTTGAGGTATCAAAATATACTACATACTCCATGCCCACCTCGAGTAGTCTCAAAATAGGAACACTTTTAATCTTTAGATTCTAATCCTCAAAGTCTCTCTAGAACTACTCATTCTAGGGGAACAATATCCCTTTCCATGTTAGGTTAGTCAAAAGGGCTCCAATCCTGTTGAAATATACCAAAAACCTTATTTATTAATATTCCAAGAAACTAAAACTCTACACCATAAACACGCTATTTGTTGGATCCCAATAAACCATTAGATCAATCTTTACTAGGTCCACAACTAATCCATTATCACAAATAACATTCTACAAGAATTAAATTGTGTTAATCTAGAACTATAACATCAAGAGATTACCATAAAGTGGGTTCTCCCAAGGAAAATATAAGAAAAACATAATGTAATCACCATGTTCATTCTCATATATATATTATCTGAATATATTGTAAATGAAGGTAAAACATCTGTCCAAGTATGGATGGAAGATCTGGTTAACCAAATCCATAAACACAGCAGGTTCATTCATCATAAAAAAGTGTATCACCAATTTCTCATCATGTCTATAGAGACCTCAATATGATGGATTCATAATATCATCACCACGTACTCTCAGTTGGTGGTAGCAAGACCTGAGATTGATTTTTGAGAACCATCTCATGCCTCAAAAATGATAAAAGAGCTTATCAATCCAATAAAATGGGCACTTGTTAATTATCATGACATGTCTTAGGTAATTATAATCTACAAAAATCTATAATCTCCCATCTTCCAATTTCATAAACATTATTGAAGCTATATAGGGGGATAACCAGAGTCTGATAAAACACTTTACTCAAAGGTCCTCCAACTATAACCACATATCTCGGATCTCATAAGGGGTCGTCTATTATGAAACTGGAGATATTGAAACTGTACGGGATACAAGTCGATGAAAAAAATCCATATTTCACCTTATAGGTAATCCCAAAACATTCTCGAAGAAGAGGTCTATAAAATCATCCATATTTGAAAGAGTCTAGATTTCCAAATAGCTTGTTCCACTGAGGTCTACACTCATCAACTGATGGAATGAAATATATCCCCTACTAACAAAAACCACTCATCTCACCATGATATCTCTATGATTGTAAAGGATAATCTCATACCATCATTACAAAGGTATCTGACTTATCTGTAGTGATTTTAAATCTTGTATCAGACCTTAGACAACCAATCCATACCCAAGATAATCTTATAGCATTCCATCAAGATGAAAAAATGGTCCAAAAAGAACTTTTATTCACCACGAGATAGATCACACTTCTATCTATTAAATTATATAGAATAATCATTCCCCATAGGAACCTCTAGATGAAGCTAATGGGGTAACAACTCAATTGGGATCTCCATCTCTAGAACCAAGAGTAAAGATATGATGGAATAACTCAAACCTTTGTCTAATAATTAATATAGAATGTTTTATTACACACATATCATACCTAGAATTATATCATGTTCCACAATGTCATATGTTTTAATAGCCTAAAATTGTCCATAGCTTCGACTTCTAGCTCCTCGAGACTAATGTGGGCCTGAAGGTGTTGGTGGTGGAAGGATATCATAGCATCATACACTACCCACAACTCCTCCTCCAAGACCCCTAAATTCTTCTCTTCTAACTCTGACTCCATAGGGGACACCCTGGCCTCCATTCGGAGATATGTGATCGTGATATCTCCTTTACCATGGTGGTCTATTCTCCATCTTCATGCACTCCTCAGCACAACACAGCAGGTTAGGAAATCACACTCAATATGACCGTGTGTATCACAAGCATAGCACTTCCCCTCTCTAGGCTACCATGGACCTCTATGATGCCACTAAACACATGCCCAATCATGATACTAGGAATATATATTATGATAAGATCATATTTACTAGATTATACTATATTTTATTGACAACTCAACTATATAACACCCACTGCTAGCTTTAGCTACCTGGAATCCCTATGACATGAATCTCACAACCACCACTACCTCCTCCAACACCCCGATGTAGTTGGGAATGCACAAGGGTACCACACCAGCATATACATCTCAACAGAGACCCATATAAAACATATATTATTAGAAGTAATGATCTCAAATCATATTAGGGGAGTAATGCATAAGGTCTATGAACCTCTAAATATACTCATCCACTGTTATCCCACCATAATAAATATCTACATACTCTTAAATCAAAAATGAAAATAATAATGATAGGTAGTAATCCTCACTAGATAACTACTAGAAGCTAGTCAAAGAGATTGTTGAATCATCAGGAATCAGTGTAACAAGAATCCACCAGCACCCAAATGCTCCATAGAAAAGGCTAGCTACTAGCATAACTACCTGATCAGTTGGTGTTCGAATAAGACTGAAGATATGGATCACCAAATCATTCGAGTAATCAACCACCTAGGGATCTGGCTCATAAGGGATCCTCAGTGACCTTGGGTTCTGGAACATGTAGAGTATGATAATCATATGTACATCATCATCCTACTCCGTTTGTATGATCTGCTTGTTCCATAGGTGGGGGTGCTACTAACTATCCACCTAGATGAGGAATCTCGCATGTTGGAACTTGAAATGAGGCCCTATCACTCATAAAATCATTTTCAATATCCATAATTAGTAACATGGATGGATTTCATAATGGAGGAATCCTGAAAATGTAATCAAGATATACCATTGTCAGATGATCATATATATATAGTGAGGATTTAACTCAAGAAGGATAGTCCAAATACTCATTCCTATATAATGCATGTACAATTGATTCCAACAACCAATGTCTCAATATGTTGAGTTGATCATCTTGTTTTCAGAGTCCTAGTGATTGGATACATCAGATTCCACACCAACACTGGGTTTCCTAGTATGATAACCGCACTAAAGACACTTCAAAACTATTTCTGTAAATCCAAACCAAATATATATAAGAGGATGACTCCAAACACCATCCCAATGAAAGAACTCCCTTTGATACCAATTTTTCATGAACCTACCCAACAAGGATTGATTTTAAAATACCCCAAGACCACATCCATAGGCCAGTGGATGTAGATAATCATAGAAAGACATAAATAGTATGAGTCCATTTCTGAATGTACATGTATACATACACCCAAATATCTCAATGTATAAGTAAAAATGAATAAAATTAAAATTTAAAACGACTATAGTAATAAACATGAATGTGAAACATCTAGGGAATACACCGAGTACTATAGTGTAAACTGAAAAATAATGGGAAAAACATTTATAACTAGATTGATGTACAAAAGTAAAAAGATGTAAAAGTAAAATGTTGAGAGTGGTTAGATCCAGATCCTCAATCCCTGACCACTAGAAATAATCAAATACACTAGGTATCCTTATGATCCTTAGTTATCACAAACAACCTATCAATTTCTTGCATAAGACATGACACATGTGGGAAATTATGAAATAGGGGAGATTATATATGAACCTAATAGTGTACCAAAAAGATGATGGGGAAGCAGTAGGAGACACATTAAGAATAGAAATTTCAACCCAAAGAAATAGAGTAACAAAATCCAAGGACACATAAATATATATATATATATATATATTCTCAACAACGGAAGTCCAAAAATAGAGAATCTGGATCTTCATCTCACATCCCAACCTGGGAAATGGGGCTAACCATTCTAAGAGTCCATCATATCATGCATCCTTCTAGAATGTACATCCATTTCATTCAACAACACATCACTTTGTCACACATTCAGGGGAAAAATATCTAGGTAGAGGACCCATGCCCTTGTACAATAGGAGGGTGGCACTTAATAGATAGAGGACCCATACACAGACATTGCAAGGTTGTTCCACTTAGTAGATAGCTGGTAGACCAATGACCCATAATAGTAAGAGGGTGCTTCTATGATGGTTGAGGACCCTTTCCCTGGATCTTCTAGTCTTTCTAATCAATATTCGATAGAGAACCCATTTCCTATCCTAATAGAAGGGTTCCAATACAGTAATAATTATAGAACCCATTACCTACCTGACAATAGGTTTCCACTCTAGTGGTTGAGGACCCATGCTCTAGTACCACAGAATGGTGACACTTGGATAGAATATAAGGGACTCATTACCTATCCATTTAGAGGGTGCCACTCTATTGGTAGATGGAGGACTCATACCCTGCCAAGATGAAGGGTTCCACTCTAGAGGTAGATAGAGGACCCATGCCCTGCCCAATAGGATGGTACCACTTTAATAGTTGATCGAATACCCATAACCTACCTAACAGAAGGGTTCCACTCTATTGATAGGTAGAAGAACCATGCCCGATCATAGAAGGAGGGTGACACTATTATAAGAGATACAAGACTCATGCCCTTCTTAGAAAAAATGTGATTCTATAATCTCTTTGGTGATCCAACCTAATCACATCCATCATCGATAATCACCCAAAGTGGTGTCATACTTGTATAATATCACATGGTATCTAAAAATACACTCTAAATTCCACCATCAAATTATTCATGAAAAAACCCTCAAAAGTTTCTACTTGCAGGTGAAAATAATATTCCAAGAAAAGTATATATAAGAGGTATAATTTTAATAAAATGGAAATAAAGGGTACACGACATGCCTGGAGACCCACACGACATGTGGTCCCACCCAAATACCTTGCTGTTTCCTTTCTAGTACCAAGATCATGACCCATGAATCCCAAAAAGGTGTGTAGAGGGAATACATGGCGTGCCTCTGTCACTCGGTGTTCTTTCCATTCTCCTAGCTATGTCATTGTAACCATTATAATTACCTTGTAATCTAGTACATGGCACATTCTCCCACATGGGTTACTTCCCATGTCCTTCAAGATATATTTGTGTACCCTATCCATGTATCAATACATGATGTGACCTGGATGTGCCCAAAACAATGTACTCCGAGAATATATACTAGGATTCTGGAACATGGGTTAAATGGTGTGTTGGGGTCTCACATGGAAAGTGATAATTTTCTCACCAGAATCGTAGTTATCACCTCTAGGGACCTTTACATAGTGTTTTCTTTCAAAATATAGGGCATGTAGACCAGATATCAATAAAACTATGTATTTTTTCATCGGTGTTGTAGATCTAGATCCTCCACCATGGGTATTGCCTCTAGGCTTCCCAAAATCGATGGATATTTCATTTATAAATCATTTATATCTTTCTGATGGATGAAAAATGGATTTGTTTATCTGTATGAAGCCCCCAAGAGGTTGCCTTAAATTTTCACACCTCTATGGATCTCTCATCTAATCATTTGTTTTGATCCATAGTGGAATCAAAATCACGACTAAAATCATCCCAAACCTTCCTATGATCACCGATCCAATCATAACACATGAATCCACCATGAATCAATGGGTTTGATGATGCATGGTACCACCAGGAAATGTAGAATCATGGCCCCATGGTCCAAGGATGACTAACATGAAGAACAAAGAGAGAAAGAAATAAGATAAAATTTCAAAAAATAATTAGCCAAACATCCTCGTCCAATGAACACATATTAGGATTACATGGGTGAGAAACATGGAACAATAGATATTGATTGAATAATAAATTAAAAATAGACATGTAGGTGCATAAAAATGATTGATGTCGATGCATATCAAAGGAAATTGATGTGTATTATCAATCTATTTAATCATTTCATGAGGAATCATAAAATTGAAGAATCATAAGTTAAATTAGATCATTAATAGATGAATAACTCACTCACCGATGAATGAGAGTAGTCATTATGTTCCATACACCTCGATTCACATTGATTCGGAGTTTCATCTTCATCAGATTATCATTCACTAATGATAGGGTAAAATAAATTCATCTCAACAGTCATAGGGTTATGCAACTAACCACAGAGACCCTCTATAGTGGTCAATTTATAAATAGATTCTAATTTTATGTCATTTAAATAAAATAAATAATTTAATTATTTATTTAGCAAAATACACTTTCTAATTGATGATTTTATCTTAACGTTCCATGCCGAACCATTTTAGATCACTCTTAGGTAAACCACACATTCCGATGTCAACTGTGGTCTCAAGATTTTCAGTTTGAGACTCTGTTTATGTTTAATCCCATTTTATTTAAGAAATTGTAAATGTGGGATATAAAATATATTTAATATTTTTACAAAATTAATTCGAGGAACATCGAGCCTCAAAATCTCTCTCTTTCATAGTGACTGGATAGGAAAATATTTTGAGATATATTACAGTGTAAAACATATAAAAACCATCTCTATAAGATTACCCACCAAAGTAGTTTTTCATTCTTGAGATCACCACCTTTTTACCCATATATATATCATGAGAAATAAATGTTTATCGAATGAATTATAGGGACATAACGGAAATAACCATCACAAAATGATGAAGCATATATATGTTTTCCACATAAACATGAAAATATTTATAAGTTTCATGTGTCTTAATTAACCAGGGAAAAAGAAATGATTTTTTTGAAATCATCTATATAAAATTATCATAATACATATAGAAAAATAATGTTTATGGTGACAATATAGCATAAAAACTATGAAATAATGTTCACATAAATGAAAATAACTATTATAATAGAAATAAAATTTTTAGTGTAATAATGATGAAATAAACTATACTATTTTTATACCATTCAGAAGAATATTTAAAATAATGGAGAGAATAAAAATTTATTTGTAAAACCACGAAGACATGGATAATATGTTTTTTTATGAAAACGTATGTTGGTGGTAGGAAAAAACATTAGTACAAAAAATGTTTTAAAAATAGATTCCTTTCATTTTTTTAAATAAAGTCAAAGAAATTCAAATATAAATCATGAAGAATGATTTAAAATGAATCTTTTCAAACATTTTAATGTAATATAAACAATGTATAATGTGTAATTATGTAATTTGTTATGTGTATATTAGGACAACCATATGGAAATAAAAAAAAATTAGGATATAGAGGAGAAATATTTTTGATGAACAAGTAGAGATATGGGTAGCTTTAATAACATGTAAATTTTGATCAAATTTTAAACCAACGGTAGATGAAATGGTATGAAGTTATAAAAAGACCAAAAATAACTAGAGGAAAAAAATAGTGTGATTTAAGAGAGACATTTGTTTCAAAAAATAAAATTTTATACATACCCAATCATTATTAGAAGGTCGTAATCAATATGAAACCGCTATGGATCACATATACTTTGAATTAAAAGACTATACAATAAAAAATATGAGACATATTTTTAAATCGAGTTATTTATAAAAATATTTCGATAAAAATATATAGATGGGATTTATATACCCTACACAATATAAAATAATTAGTGAATATGGAGAATATCTCAATGTACAATAATTGAGATGAATAAACCCTTACATACAACATATTATTCAAGTAAGAATAACTTGAAAATGATTTTATGAGAGTGAAATGAATATCCAAATAAACATAGGATATATTACAATATAAATAATTCATAATGTATATTTTATCCAATTAATAGGAAAAAAATTCAATAATAATAATCACAACATGCTGAATAATAATTTTTTAATAAAATCTCATACAACTTTCATTTCTTTGAAATCAAATTCCATTGAGAGAAAGAACATGAGATAAAACATTAAAGATCATGAATTCATAGATAATATTGAAATAAAATGTCAAATTGGTTGTACATAAAATATATAAGTTAATATAGTGTCATAATATATAATATGTCTCAAAGAAGAAAAATTATAATGATAAACCCTAATAGATTTTCTATCTTTGGAATAAAAAAGGCATTTAAGGAGAGAAATTGAAATGGTTTTGTAAACCACATTAATTTCCAGAAAATTATCATCAAAAATGGATTATTATATAAAAAAAACTATATAATATATCCTTAACGTGTAATATATTTTAAATAAAGTAAATTGTGATTGTAATCCCTTATCATGGAATCCTTCTT
Organism: Viscum album; assembly: GCA_963277665.1. NCBI lineage: Eukaryota > Viridiplantae > Streptophyta > Magnoliopsida > Santalales > Viscaceae > Viscum > Viscum album. Next base: position 344,050,577 of record OY728136.1, on the reverse strand, counting down.
GGCCAGGCATTTTATAACCTCTCACTTTATCAAAATCACACATTATCATAATGAATTCCACCAGGATAAATGACTTACACATTAGTTTTTTGACCTAGGACATCCAAACCTATAATATGATTCTTGGATAAGTAAAATGGGTAGGTATAGAAGAGTAATTCCACAGAATATATTAATTTAAACTAAGGGAAGTGATGTACTTTATATGTATTAATGAGGGACATATCCTTGGAAACTAATGTTAGGTGAGGAGTAAAGATGGAATACAATGGTAATTATAGGAGTTAAGAAAGGAAAGGTCAGCGATACATGTGATTATGAATTCCACACCTTAGAAAGTTCTTCTAGAAGGGCTATGTGTCATGTTAATTTGTCAAAATTTTAGCCACGGATGATTTCCCCTTTTTACCCTCACATTACCTAGTAAATTATTTACTATTGAAATTATTATTTACTAAAAATAAAATATGGTATACGTTAAATAATTTCAATATATTAATTCTTTATTTGGGATTCCTTTATCCTAAATAATCTTTTAAATATTAAAAAATCATTTTAAATAAACATATAATATGTAAAAAAAATATCTTGAATAAAAATGTTTTTAAATTATTTTTTGTTTCAAATATTATTTCATATAAATTACACATTTAACATGTTTTAATATTTTTTGATGATTTTAAATATTTTATTACATCATCTAATTAAATGTGACCAGTTTAATTTATTAATATAACAATACACAATATTTATAATAATAAAATTCATTAAAAAATAATTTTTTAATGTGGAAACTCATATTTTCAATGGAGAATTATTTTTATGCTAAGAAATAAAAACGTAATTATTAAAAAAATTTGATATGTCCATTAAAAATAAGAAATTTTTTTTATTATAATTAATTTCTTAAAGTAATAGAAACTAACTTTAATATGGATGTGAATAATACATAATTTTTTTAGAAAAATGTTTTATTTAAGAATAAAGTTAATTTATGATTATTACAAGCATTATCATATCTAGTGGATGAATGATAATTTATATTTTTATATATATTATCTAAAATTTCATTAAAATAATTATTTATTAGTTATTTTAAAAAAAAAATAAAAAACTCTTTTAAAACGTAGTTTTAAATTTATCACTTTAATAGTGAATAATCATTTCCAAATACTATTAAAATTAATATTTTTTTATTCTAAGAGTATTGTTTTATAAATCCGTTAATACTAAAAATTTATTTAAATTTTATAAATACAATGTATCATATTTTTATAATTAAAACATGTCACACATAAAAATTAGTTTATAAACAAATATTTATATTAGATAATATTTTTCGTTTCATTATCTATTATTTATAAATTATTTATTTTAAGTTTTTATAAAAATATAAAACTCTAATAAACCTATTAGATACATGTGTATCCAAAAAACCTATTTCCAACTAGCATTTTCCAAATTCAATATTTCCAATTACCATATTTATAACCATCAAATTTTATTCTTATATATAACCTTGCACACATCACTATAATAGTTCATATTATTTTTTCACTTATCTAAAAAGATTCATAAAATATCTCTATTACTTACCCTTATTTGTAAAGGTATAATCCAGGTTATGATATTCATGGAATAATATTCAGATCAAGATTTTATGTTTGTGGAAATTATATATATATGTGTGTGTGTGTGTGTGTTTGTGTTATTTTTTTCTCCATGTACTTTACTTAATTATGTTTATTAATATATTCTAATAATATATTAATTTTCATATTTTATTGTAATAATATATATTAATAAAGTAGTTCATTATTTATTTTTTCATTTCATGTGAAATGACAAATTTAATATATTTATTTAAAGGGAAATACATACTAATATCACAGGGTGTTACACCCCCTTAAAATAAATTTTATCCACAAAATTTTATTATCCATCATTGATGAAAGTAGGTAAGGGTGACCATATAATAGACATGATTAAATACATAATTTATAATGATATAAGAACAATTATATCTAATTTAAGACTAATAATCTATTCTTTTTTTCCCAATAGAAATATATTCAGATTCTCAATTATGAAAATAACTTGCAGCTAATATGAGTCATTAAAAGATATGGAGACTAATTCTTTTGAATGAGTTTCTAGTTTAATACCTCGAATGTATTATGAAATATAGATAAATGAAAAACATTTATCAACATTACTATCAAAATGGTTGATGTAGATGATGAATATTTCATGCCTAATGAAAAAAAATCATATAATTAATTTTATGTTGATCCATTTTCCAACCATTATTTGATTATTTTTTCTAACAGATAGTGGAATTCATTTTATAAAACATTTAATGATGTGTTCTTCCACCTAGATCCATCCATTACTAAAACCAAATGGGCTAACATGAGTTATAATAGTAATATTTTAAGAAAAAATATGTAAACAACCATATTAAAATGTCAGTCCCATGATGTATTACCCACTAACAACAATGATACTTCTAGTTTAACTATGAAACATAATGTTAAACCTAAAACTCTCCTTGTTCATAAAACATTATCGATGCTTATTTTCCTATGAGATACTCAAACATAAATACTAATATTGAACACATCAAATTATATGAAAATATATTTATTAAATTTCATATTTTTATTCCAGACAAACAATTAAGGAAAATTGGGAATCTATATTAGGTAAAAATACACCAAAACAGAATACCTTGTATGAGATAATCAAAAAATTCCAGAATAAATTAAAATGATTTGAATTTTATACCTTGAATAATTTCCATTCGATGGAGGTAAAATCTAATTCTTGATTGTCCTTGATGTGATCCTCAATGTGATATTCCATATTTTCAAAGGTATGTACATGTTCTTCCATGCTTATTTTTGCCTCATTGAAACCACATATCAAAATATGATTCTGTTTATCAATCCAAGAGTTTTTTTATTCATTAAATTAAACTCATTGATATCTCTAAAACTTTATATGGGAATAATCCTTTGAGACCTTGATCATGAAGGACTCATATGGTATCTCATTATTAGACTTCCTAAGGAACTCCTGGGTGTTCTTCATGTCAGAAACCGCCTTATTTGTATTATCTTAAACACTGGCAGTATATTCTTATTTTTTGTATGGGAAAATTTACATATCTTCCTAGTTCCAATATACTTTTAACCAAGAACAAATGACATTATTACTTCAGGTATCATGAGATAAATACATAAGAATTCAGATAGGACCTTTCCAATACCACAAACCTTTAGAGTGTCAATAACAAAAACAACTCACTTTTGATAGAAGGTACCTTTATTGGATGGTTTTCTAATAAGAGGATATGGAATATTGGAGTATTCATCCAATATCTACGGCCTCTGAACATAGTGAATACACCCTAATGAATTAACAAGATTCTAATTACCTTTATTTTTATCAGATCAATAGTACTCTTTTGTTTAGTTCTACTTCCATGGTCACAGAGGAACAAGTTCTAGAATTAGAATCCTTCTCAATTTCATTATCATCCATCTTATTTACTATAATATTATTGTCATTGAGGCTAACCTATTTATGATTTCCTCTTTCTATGGGGGTTATATCACCATCATAAAACAACAAAAAATAATTCTGAATTCCAAATCCTTTCGAAGCCATGTTGAATTGTACATGATAACTATGAATTGTAATGATGAGTCACATTGGCCTGGAGACCGCTGCCTCAATGCATTATCATTACTAAGGAGATTAAGTAATGTAAAATATTCTTCATATCTCCATACTTTTGAAAAATATATTGAGCAAGATCATTTATGTTACCTTTGACACCATCCTCAAACATGTTTGATAAAGATGGAAGGATCATGCGAGGGAATGGTACAGCCTGTACTAGGACCTTCTCTATCGACTTGTATACATCCAAATCTCATATCAATGAAGAGAAAATATCTTTGATGATTGGATAAGGAACCATATGACTCAGCTTGTCTAGAATAGATATAGAATTTAGTGATATTAAAGAAAAAAACCAATGGATGTCCTAGTAGGAGGGCATGGAATGGTAAACTATCTAGGAATGAACTCCTCAATTGGACCTCAACATCAACACTGGAATAATGATACCATGTGTCCTAGGTTATTTGAATAAGAACAAAAACCCATCCAAGACTCAAAGACCACCTTTTTTTTATACCAAAATATTTTCCAGCCAAAATCAAATCCCACCCAAATAGAGGTTCTGAAACATCCATTTAGACTAAAATTTTCCATTAAATGGGGTGAAAACCTTATTTTTTATAATGTAAAAACATAGTAAGTGGCCTTCCATATTCTGTACCGATAATATGATTGGGGGATTTTGAAAAGAATAGAATGTTTTAGAGAAATCACCCAAATCCCATAGACAGAGCAACACACTTCATGTAAAATTAATATGTCTATTGAAAGTGGATGAAATGGAAGACATTATTGTAATGAGGAGATCTAGACCAAGTAGCAATAAAATAATCCCATGAGGAAAATGGTATCATGAATTCATACTTTTCAAGAAGTCCCACTGTCGAACTCTCCTGTAAACATTATGATCTGAACACGTACCTATAAAAAGAAATGCCCAAAGGATGATGCTGATAGAACCGATCCTCCTAAGTAGGACTCAAGATATTCACAAAATATATACATTTCATAATGTTTTAGGATGTTTTATTATATTTATAATTATCCTTAGGGTATCACTAATGTTATCTAGTCTTTATATCCCTAAAACAAAGAAAATATATTTTTTTACCAATTGAAGTGCCTCAGACCCACACTCCTAGGTCTGATGTTAAAAATATATCCTTATATAAAATCTTTAATAAAAACAAAAGTTAACCAAACATAACAAATAAACATTTTAAACAATCTTTATAATTTAAACATTATATCGTAAAAATTCATGCAAATTTTTAGAACCTAAAAGTTTGGTGTCCTTGGGAATGAGCTATATAATCTTATTAATTCATAGAAAGGATTTCAAATATCCCAAAATAATCACCAAACGTGTTATCCTTCTAGAAATTTCACACCAAATACTCTTATTCATTTTCTAGGGAATGGAAATATCAGAAAGGGGCGAGATTTAATGCTTTGTAAGAGTAAAAATTAGTGATAAAAACCTGTGATAATAAATGAAATTAAGTCCAACATATAGGTATGATAAAATAACCAAAGTTTATAGATGTTTCATAAGAGAATCATACACAATAATACATGTATCATAAATCACGAGTCATTGAAAAAATGATTTTGGAATAATATAATAAATGTTCCATAGGAGTGATAAAATTTTCTAATAATCACCATGTAAATAAACACATCATAATAAAAAAAATGTGACATGAAATTTAACTAATAAATTGTTTCACATTCAACCAAAAATACATTCATCACAAAATGATATGGGCTAACCACCTTCCAAAATATAGAAGGATTTTGATAACAACCCGTGTGACCTTTATGCCTTAGGATAACCACCCCAGTACCATTCTAGTCATGGTCGAACAACTTTTGTAACTTATTAATCATTATATAACCACTCATATGCCTTTTTAGGCATGAGATAACTACATGTGTTCCTCTTATGGACCAAGATAGTCAATAGTCCAATTTTTAGGCTATTTATAACCACTCATGTACCCATTTAAGTCTCAAATAACCACATGGGTACCTTTTTGGAAATTTTAACCACCTTTTCACATTTTTATGTTAACATAACCACCAGTGTGTGATTTTTATTATTAGGATTACCACCCATGTGACTTTTTAGGCATAGGCTAACCACCAGTGTACCATAACCTTTTGGACTTAGGACCACAACCCTTGTACCCATTTTGATCCCATTAGATATAAAAATGTATCTAATGATTTGTAAGCATATTAAAGACCAATACATCACATAATTATAAACAATACATAAATATTCTATAATATCATCAAAAAATTTATTATTCCATCAGATTGTAAATTAAACTATGAAAAAGAGACAAGTTTTATGGAAGAATACATAAGAAATTATCATAATCAATATTGAGAAATAAGGTAGAAAGTTCTATTAAATTGTAAGAAACATGAAATTATGTTTTTATAGATGAAAAATCTTTTATATGAGAATTAAAATATAAATGGAGAAATTAAAATAAATACCATTTAACTATTTGATAAATTTTAATAAAATATTTAATAAAAAGGGAATAAAAATATATTCATAAAAACATAAAAATTGAGAAAGTAAGTTTATTAATGAAAACCAATAACAATGGTGGTAAAATTTCTTAGTAAGAATAATGTTACAAAAATATATTCCTTTCAAAATCATGTAACAAAAGTCCATGTTTAAAAAAAATGAATCATACTATATTATTTAAAAAGATTCATTTCAAAAAAATTGTAAAATAAATTAAAGGAAGTAGAAATTGAACTTAAAAAATCATTTATGTTCATATAAAAGAAAATATATAATTTAATTTGAAGAATATAGTCATAGTTAAGATAAATTCTCGATCGATAAGACGAGATAGGGTTGATTTTACATAATATTAAACACATTTTATAATTATAAACCAATGGTCGATCGAATGGTAAGAATATGTTTGAACTAAATAAATAACTATATGGTAAAAATAAATGAGATTTAAGTGAGGAAGAAAAAACATTTCCCTAAAAATCATTTATAAAATATTCAATATTTATCTAAAAGTGTGATTGGAAGATTAAGCCATATGTATTTGGTAGAATTTGAATCAAAATACCATGAAAGAAAGAAAAAAATAGGGATTTATAAATACATTAAACTATATAATGATTTTGATAAAAAATTATTCCATTTGTAGATTTTATAACAAAAAACCCAATTTGAGAATATAAAGAATATCTTAATGGATGTAAATTGAGATTAAGAAACCCTTATATGAATCATATTTTTGATGTGAGAATCATTAGAAAATTATTTTATAAGAATTAAATGAAACTAATAAGAATCATAATATAAAGTATAATATGATATAGTCATAAGGTAAAATTCACCCAGTATATAAGAATAATTTTCCAAATTAATGATTATAATTTAATGAATATAAATTGAGTTAAAAACCCATTATGAAATTTTTATTTTTTAAATAAAAATACATTAAAATAAAGAACAATAAATAAACCAATAAAATATATGATTATTGGGATAATCATATATAAAATGAATGAAATGTAGTATATACCCCATATAAGGGAAAATTAGTGCATAATACATACAATGTGTCAATTAAAGAAAATTGAGACAAATAAATCTTTCAAGTTTAGTATCTTTTGAATTAAAATGACATTGAAGGAGAGAAATTGAAATGATCTTATAAAATGTAATATGAAATCTCTTGTACATTTTCTATGTTATTATTCTGAATAAATATTCAAATTAATCTAATTAAACTTCTTAACACAAGATAATTAACTTTTAAATAAAGATATAATATAAAAAAATGTTTACCGAAAAATATATTTTTTGAATACTAAGTATTCATCATATTATTTAATTTCATCTACTAATTAGCAAATTGTTAACATATTTGGTTATAAATTTAAATATTACAGCATATTATTAATTTCAAATTGAAAATTTTAATTTATTAGGATAAAAATATATAATATTTTAAACAATATCATTCAATCAAAAAACACATTTACTTGGTAACTAATATATACCTTTGTAACATATTTTTATGTTAAAAAATTAATATAAGTTATTAAAAAATTAGGATTTTTTGATTAAAAATATGATAACTATTATTTTATATTCTATTTTTGGAAGTGATATAAATTAATTTTAAAAAATAATGCCTAATGCATACACATAATTTTATATAAAATGTATCTTTTCAGCATAAAATGAATTTATTATTATTAATTTAATATCCTCAACTTTTTTATATTCTTTTATATATTATTAGTACATTTTATTAAAATTATTATTCAGTAGTGATTTTTTTTATTTAAATATTATACAATACAAAATAAAGTCTTTGAAAAATATCACCTTTATGTTAAATACTATTAATTTAATAATATTTAAATTAATTATTTCCATTATAAATATTTTTTTTTGAATCAACTGATATTAATATCTTGTATTTATATTTTATAAGTACATCATATCATTATTTTATAATTATTATATAAGACACATAACAATGCTTTTATAAATAAATAATTTTGTTAAATATTATATATTTTCTCATTATTTATTATTTTAGAATTATATTAATATAGTTTTTTATTAAGAAAAAAGAACTTTAGTATACTAATTGGTTACATGTATATCTAATTATTATATTTTGAATGACCATATTTCTAGTGATCGTGTTTATAATGGTAAGATTTTACTCTTATAAAAAACATTGCATACATCACTAAAATCATTCATCGCATTCATTCAATTATATTTCAACATGACATAAATAGATCAATTAATTAAAATTACATCCATAGTTTATATTGGTGTTATGATCATCTTGAATAACAATAAGGACAGAGATTTTAGGTTCATGGTATTTTTATATAATTTTGGTTTTATTCCACTTATAATTTTCTTAATCATGTTTCTTGTTATATTATTATAATGAATTCAAGATTATCTTATATTTTGACATTTTATCTAATTAAAATTTATTATGTTTCATTTTAGTGTTTTATTTCAAACAAGTTATTTAATATATTTTTTTTAAATGGAAATGCATACTAAAATCACAGGGTGTTATATTTTGTTTCTTTGATCGACAGATTCTCTCCTGTATTTCTTGAAATTTCCTCCATAATTAATAAAAATGAAGGATTATTTACAATGATCCTGGATATTTTCTATTATTTTATAGGATAAGTATAATTTTTATTTACTTTTTCATCATTTTTAGCCTTATTAGGTGTATATTTTTAACAAATCACTTTTTATCATACACCAAGACAAACTCCCCCTCTCTCATTCTTTATATTATCCTCATATTTTTATCCTTTTTTTGACCATATGAATAATAATTGGTAAATATGAATAAGATTTCATCACCATAATGAACTCTTTTATTTCAATTTCATTTTATATTTTTGTAGAATGAAACTCTATTAGATATGGAAAGATTTTTTTAAAAAAATTATTTCATGAACAATTCCTTAACTAAATTTAATTTTTCAAATTTTTTTATTTATTTCATCTAAACATAGTCTATAAAACGTTAATAGATTTATATTTTCAGATAAAAATCCTTTATTTTAGGCATTATTTGGTGAGTTATCTCTATTTCTATAGATCACATCCACCATTGATGTAGAAATGGTATTCTTATAACTTTAATCAACCCATATTTCTTTAGAATATTCATTATATCTAACACATTTCATGAAAACTATATTAGTGAAAAAATATTTGATAGAGAAAATTTAAAATTAATTTTCTTTTATCATGCTGTATATATACCTATAGATACCATAAATCCATTATTTATAATAGAATAAGGTCATATATTATTAATAAACTCATAATATTTCTTGATATAATCACCAATAACCCAACATCATGTTAATATTAAACATAAACCACATCTCTGTTTATAAAATTTTCTTCAAGTTCATGACATTTAAGATTATGAATTTTCTTCTTAATTTCAACTGATTTAACTCTATCTTTAAATTATCTTCTTATTATCAAAATATAATATTCATGAATATTATTATTGTCTTATATAATATTATCAATCAATTTAATTATTTTTTTCTTTTTTCTTTAGTTTATTAATATTGAAAGCATTGAAGTATTCAAATGCATAGATCATCCATTAATGAAATTTTATTGTCCTATATTTCGCCAAAATTATTTAAAAAATTTATTATATCATGAAGGAGTTTTTACGTTTATAATAGAATAAAAATAGATCCTAATTTTTAAAATTTTTTATGATTTTATTACAATTGATGAATTTATCATCTAATTCCTTCCCTACAATATTTTTCTCCATCTATATCTTTGGTTTATCATCTAGTATAACCTTAATAAAAAAATATATGATTGAAAATTCCAATAAGGATCAATTTCATCTATTTATTCACCTTATAGTAAAAGTTACAAACTCATTCAATAAGAACATAATAATCATATCCTAAACTACATTCCTCAATATTAATAATATCAATATATATAACATAAATTACTCAACATTGATTACATTAAACTATTGGTGAATCCTCTTTTCCTTGTATAATTTGTAATATTTTCATCAAATTATTTTTTTATCTATTTTTCATATTCTTTAATGTTTTTTAAGATATAAGAATCGTAATTTCATTAACATGGAACACAAAAAAACATATTTAAATCTTCAATTTATATATGGTATTTTAAAATTAATTGTATTGGTCCCAAGAATTTAAAATAACCTAATAGTGGGGGTGAATTAGGTTATGCAATTTTTTTTTATGAAACCCTTACGAATTATCTTCTCTAAATATTATCAGGAACAATATCTCTCAAGTAACTTGTTTGAAGCGATAAATAAATAAAACTATGAAAAAAATGACATGATTCACCCTAACTTGGATACTCTAGGGTTTATAAAATGTGTCTACACCAATGCACTTGAAAGAATAAGATCATAACATTTATGGAAACATGCAGTGGTAAAAATAACACTCCTAGTTTATAACCTCACTGTATAAATAGATAATTCACTACTCTCCTTACAAGGAAGAGCTCATTTCTCTCCTTGTAAACTGATAGACCATCAAAGAATAAAAAATATAAATTACAACATGGATAGTGAAACCATAAAACTTAGTATTATAAATGAGATGAAATCCATTGAGGCAACACCTATTATAACACACTTATTCTCTTATATTACATTTCATTCTAGGCATTAAGTTTTTTTATTCTTAATAAATATTATATTCCATGACCCTCATTTATTTTCAAAGGATTCCTCTAATATTTGTGTTTTATCTTTACATTAAATAAATTTATAAATACTAAGGTCATAGTGTGAATTTATTATTAATAACTCAAAATATTTTAACTCTAGCCACTATGACCACATTCTTCATAGAATGATTTTTACCCAAGAAATGTTCCGTGAAATTCATTTTGTGTCAGAATATTATATTTTCTTAAATATACTAAAATGATCCTATAGTCATTCTTAATTCCCAATCAAGTTGTGGAATGACCATATAATTTTTTATTGGAACATGATTTCAGGTGTTGAACAACCCGCAATTTAACATACATATTATTTGATTATTATTTTTTGCGTATATATGTCACAGTTTATTAAACACTTGAATAGAGACAATAAGGATGTATTTTGTGAGTTATTAGGTGGCCCATTTTTTCTTAATTTTACTCCCAGGTAAATTAATGGACCATGTAACAAAACATTCAAACAAATATATTCATTAAAATCAATTCAACTCATTTTTTGGAACGAACATTCTCTATTTGGTGTGAATAAGTCATACATATTTTATTTTGTAGAAAAGGATAGACCTTCATAAATCTCATCAATGGTTGAATAATCACCTTTGCTGTGAACTAATATAATTAATTAAATATACCATATAAATTATATATATGTACATGATTTATTAACTTTAAAAATTATAGATATATCTCCTAACTTTTTTTTTCCACACAACCAATGCGATTTACTTTAATGTATGTCCATCATGAATGGGATACCTTCCCATGAAATGAATGAATTTTAAGTAATAGACTGATTATTTTTAGATTGAATATAAAAATAATCTAGTATTTTTAAAAACATTTAATTCTTTCCAAAATATTACGCTTAGATATCTCTTAGAACCCCATGAATTTCCAATTTCCCTAGTAATTTTATCCTTGATAAAACTGTTATTTTCATGGTGTGAAAATTTCCTTATAGATATAACTGATAAAACCACTTCCATAGATTCATCAAAAACTTTTATGAACTTATAGTATCCTTTGACGATAAATTATCCATTATTTTCAATAAACACAACCTAGAAAATACACACATTGGACATCTATAAATAATATCACATTTTGGATTTATTGAAAACCCCAAAACAAATTCATAATATCTTTATTTGGAAAAAAGACTCAATCTGACTAGAAAAATAATATTAAATATTTTTTTCTATAATAAACCATCCTAATGATTCACCAATCATAAAATATAATCCCAAATGAGTAAATATTGATGTGATAAACAAGATTTAATTGAAAAGTTTCTTAATGATACAATCCCTTGATCATTACACACTTTAAAAATCCTCTAAAAATATCCCACATGAGTAATCATTCAAATAATCTTCCATATCCAAATTTTTTTTATAACAATATCCATTTATTTCAATAAGGAATATCACTATGAGCCATATTCATCGAAAATCATGATCATCATATACCAAGTTACAAATAAATGGCTTCTGCACAAGTTTATTGATTCTCAAAGTGCATTACTATAAATGTTTTAAAAAAAAGTATTAGAAATACATGAATTTAATAAAAGTGAGTTAAAATAACTTACTATAAATAGAAACTAAAATGGGTTAGTGGGGGTCCCATCTCTAAAATATTTATTTTGATGGATTCGGTTACACTATGAAATCTAACCAGTGCTTTTAAAATCAATTTGGGTAGTTTTATCATCATGATTTTTCAAATTACTTTTATGTTAACACATACTCTAACTAAACCAAATACTGTCTAAAATTATCTATAATGAAATGATACTTCATATTGATATTAGTTTCTATTTAATGATAAATAGAATTTTTTCTAAGATTGATAATACTTGAGTTATTATAACATATTTCTAAAAAATATTTCACATATATTTCAATCTCTTCATGTTTTATCCTTATCCATTTTAATTTTTTATAGGATTGAGTGTTGGTAATATATTCAAAATCCATAGTGTTTTGATAAATACAACCTTTAATCCTCTATAACCATGAAATTCACAAACATTCAAGCAAAAATTCACTACCCACTGTTAACTTACGATCATCACATGAACCTTACCAATCAAAAAATTTGTATCATAAAAATTGATAATGTGTTTTTATAACAAAACTACTTGAAATTAACCATTCTACTAAATTAAAAATATTTAATTCTCAGTTTTCACCTGTTTCATTCTGTAGGATAGCTTTAGTACCTGGAGGTTTTTCTTGAGGAAAACGATATGTCAGTTCATGTCACTATTAATTACAGTATTATTATAATTAATGTATTATATATTTTTTTATCAACCTATTTTCCATCATCATATCTTCAAAAATTCATTTGGAAATCCACTAATGTTTTCATCATCATATATCCATAAAATAAAATCCTCAAAGGGTTATCTTTGGGATATTTTTATTAGTAAATTATTCTTCCATGTTTTCCTTGAGTAACCTATAAAAAAATAAATAATGATAAATCAAAAATCACAAAAATTTCAAATTCAAACCTCATATATTCTAAAAATAGCTTCAAATGTAGTTTTTTGAAGCTCAAAAAATTATGTAATCAAAATATAAGAGAAAAATAATCCTTTTACCACTCTGATTCTCTATTTATAGGTTGTGATAAACTCTATCTCGTTGAAATACAAACTTATTAATGTTTTGATCATTCCTAGAATACCATGACCATAGTGGATGATTTACTTCATATAATGAATTATTCAACTAACACATTATTATCTCATCTTCAGCAATAAAAAAACTATATAGCTGATTGATGTTCAATTCCTCCTCATGGAATCTAAAATGAAATGTTTATTTTAAATCAATTTATAAAATCTTAGAACCTATTTTGTCACGACCCGTCCTCAGGGCCCGTGCCATGACTACCCCAAGCCCGCCTTCCATAGGCCAGGGGCTGGCGACTAGCACCAAGGCGTAAATCCCAGTAAAAAGGGAATCCATTGCCTTTGTAAAGTAAATAAACACCACAGAGGAAGCAAGAAGTATAAGAAAACACTAAGTAAAAACTAGGTACAACAGTAAGTGTGGAAAAGTAAGTGGGCCAGAATACAAACCCAAACTGAAAGTATAGTATAACTGGAAGGGAAAAATAGCAACTGAAATGTAAAGCCACAACGTCGAGCTGTGCACTGGAAATCCCACCTGAAGGGTGAGTACAGATAGCCTCCACAGCTCCTCGGGTCCAGCCGTCCGCTCCGAGAACGTCCCGTCCAGTGGTCCACCTCCATGTCTCGTCCTACTCTGCAAGCCTCAACCACGATCAGCGTTGTCCGCTGTCTGCAACCAACACAACTTAGTGTGGGCATAGCCCGTGCTGGGGCGATCATAAGCTACTCAGTAGGGACCCCAAGACATCGAAGGTCTCCCAGAATCCAAAAAGGATAAAACACAAAGGAATGATACAATCACGAAGTAAAATTCGACACTACTTAGGTATATGCCCATACATATACCAAAGTCATCTATTCCAATACGCTCCAACTTCTGAGCTCAAGTACAACCTAGTCCACACAGGAAAGAAAAACGTAAATCTACACAGGATACCACAACACAATCCACAAATGAAAGAAAAACAGGATTCAGCTCACACAGGTATACCTTTTCGTATGATGATAGAGATGATCAGATATTTCCACTAATTCATCTAAGCTGTCGGACCCACAATCGATCGATAGGTACTAACCCACGCAATGAACCACAAAGGATCGATAGGTAACTAACCCCCGCAATGAACCACAAAGGATCTGGCCCACAAAGGATCGATAGGTACCTAACCCCTGCAAAGACCCAAACAGGATCAGACCCACACAGGAGCTGTAGGCGCTGGCCCACGCAGGACCGCTGAGCGCTGACCCACACAGGATCAGACCCACATAGGATTGGTAGCACTGATCCACATAGGATCGCTGAGTGCTGTAGTCGTCGCCGTTGAATCCACTGAGGATCTCTGCACAGTCGTCGTCGTCGCAGTCGCAGCCAGCTCTAGGGTTCCCGCACACAGCAAGCTCGTTCAGGAGGGTCCGCTCCACGAGCCGAGAGGCTGATACATCAACTGACACATAGTCCAGATTTGATGTATCCCAAGGTTCCATATCATTTACAGGAACTCAACGTCGCAGACGGCGCGTCAATCGGATACCCGGTCTGAGAGTTATTGGCCTTTTCGTTCCAGGGGCCCGATTGGGTTTTAAGGAAAAACCAACCCGACCGTACTCCAACAGCGTCCAAAAGTCAGGCGAAGTAAGCCAAAAGATCCGTCTCACTTAGAGGAATCCAACAAAGTCGACGACACATCAATCAGACGTCCAGAGCTCAAGATATAAGCGTTTCTGCTCCGAGGGCCCGATTGGTTTCATGTACGAACCAACCCGACCAAACCCAAATTACTCTGAAACCATGAGTGTGATATACTGAAACGACTGCCTCGATCCAAGGATCACATCTTCGCTGACGGTGCGTCGATCGGAGGCCCGTAGCTCATGTTATGAGCAAAAAACCGAAAAGGTCCGAAAACGGGGGGTCAGGCCCGGACCGACCGGGCCCCACCCCCTGGGTCGGCCCGAACCGGGCGACCCGACCCGGTTCCGGGTCCGACCCGGCCGGCACGGCCCGGCCCGACCTGGGTGGCCCGACCCTGCCTGGGCGCGACCCGGCACGGCTGGCGCGGGTGCAGCCCGGTCGTCAGGCGGGTCGGCCCGGCCGGTTACGACCGAGCAGAGCGGGGGGCATGTTGTCCCCGCGTGATGGAGTCGCGGCCCCACGTGTGGTCTCCCATGCTAGCGGACGCGGCTGGCTGCCGCATCCCGTCCTTCGCCGGTCCCGCGCGGCTGCGGGATGGCCGGCCCGCCGCAGCGGCATCAACCACGACGGTTCTCCACGGCGGCGCGCCGGGCGCCGCCGGCACCGGCGTGCCGGCGTGGCGCGCCGGAGGGTTGCTCCGCGGACCACCGGACGAGTTCCAGTGGTCGAAAATTCACGCCATCTTCGCCAAAGCCCCTCCCGGGGTCCGTCCTTCACTGCGAGGACCTCACATCACCCGTGCTGCTAGTTTTGTCGACGTCTGCCGTTTCGCACGCTAAGAACGAAAGGGGCGGTGGGTTCAGACTTGTTCATTGGTCCGAACCCACCGCATTAGCGGTTTCAAATATTTCACAACAAAAGTTTAATCATACGCCGTGGGTATAAATCACAAAGATTTAAATGAATCAAACCCCTACCTCGTCGTAGTCGTCGAACATGAGTTCCTCACGGAATTGACAGTCACGGAAGAAGAGGTTCGTCGCGTCGCGGAAGGGGCGTCGCGTCGTCACGGTACGTGGCATCATGTAGACGATCTACAAGGGTTAAAGAAAACACACATATTTAATGGAACCATTTAAACCCATGCTGAGGATAAAGTCCACAAAGGAAAATAAAAGATCTTTAATCCCCTACCTCAATCGGTTGATGATCGAAGATTGTCGCGGGGAAGGATCGTCGCCAAAGAAATGTCACGGAAGGAGGATTGTTAGCGTTGCGGAACACGACATCGCGTTGTCGATCTCCGAGGGTTCGACGTTCTTCGCGTTCTTCACGTTCTTCACGAAGGAGGATGAAGAACTTAGAGTTTCTCCAAATCCTCTCAACAAGCCACCCACATGTGTTGGTCTTATTTTATTCTTATGCCAACAAACGAAAAAAAAAGTTAAGAAACTAACCATTAATTCGGTGAATTAATGGTAATGACTTAACTGCCCAATTAATAGGGGCGTTAAGAATTTAAGAAAACACACTGGTTGACTTTCATTTAAAAGGGGTTTTCGCGGGTGCGTTACTTAGAGGAAAAGAAAAGGTGGGGCTTGTGCGGGCCCCACCTCACATATATCCTACCAAGTGGGTAGGATATTTTGGGTTCCACCCTATCATCTTAACTTAGCTTAAGTGGATTTAAGTGGCTTTAAGTGAAATAAGATAAAGTTGTCACACCACTTTATTTTACTTCTTAACTTAACCCCAAAAATTAAAACCCACACCTGAGCAAACACAACTCTGGAAAAGGCGTTTCTAACAAAATAACGGTGCTGCAATTCCATTGGTTCCCTCAGAATTCGATTCCGATCAACGGTTCAAAAGTTAGGAAAACCCGCTCGTTCGTTCACTGAACGTACCCGAGCCAAACTTTTGAAAATGATTCCAGGCACACCGGGCCTCAGAATCTGGTGCCATCAGAAACTGCGTTCATGTAAAATTCCAAATAAAATTAAGAAAAAATATTCCTTGAATTTTACGGGTCTTTACATCACTCCCAACTCAGGGCTTTACATCCCCGTAAAGATACATCATAGACTGGGGAAACAAATGTGGGTACTGAGGACGCATCTGAGCCTCCCACTCCCATGTTCTCTCATGGAGGTTCCTATGCTGCCATCTGATGCGCACTAGAGGAATCGACCGTCCACGTAGGTCCTGCTCCTGTCGATCCTCGATCTCCACCAGGACCTTCGCAAAAGTCTCCTCATCATCAACGTCTAGCTCCCCATGGTCAATGATATGAGACGGGTCATGCACGTATCTTCTTAGCTGAGATACGTGGAAGAAGTCGTGAACCTGATGCAACAGAGATGGTAGGGCCAGGCGATAAGCCACCTTGCCAATCCTGCTGAGGACCTAGAATGGTCCGATGAACCGTGGAGACAACTTTCCGCCTCCTCCAAATCTTCGTAATCCACGTCGAGGTGAGACACGCAAGAAGACGTGGTCTCCATCCTCGAACTCTAGTGGCCTTCGTCTCCTGTCAGCATAAGACTTTTGCCGACTCTGAGCTGTCCTCATCCACTCCTGGATGACCTGGACCTTCTCTGTCATGGCCTGGACCATCTCTGGTCCCACTAGTGCTGACTCCCCAGGGTCTGTCTAGCACAAAGGAGATCTTCATGGTTGGTCGTACAATGCCTCGTATGGTTCCATCCTGATGGTGGAGTGGTAGCTGTTGTTGTACGCAAACTCCACCAAGGGTAGGTGGTCCTCCCAGATGCAACCAAAGTCTAGGACACATGCGCGGAGCATGTCCTCAAGAGTTTGAATGGTTCTCTTGGTCTGACCATCGGTCTGTGGGTGAAAGGCGGTGCTCAGACGTAGCAGCGTCCCGAACACCTCTTGCAACCCCTTCCAAAGCTGGGAAGTAAATCGAGCATCTCGATCGGAGACGATAGATGATGTCCCACCGTGAAGCCGTACAATCTCATGAACGTAGAGACATCCCAAGCTCTCCACTGAGCCCTTCTCTCTGATGGGTAATAAGTGAGCCGACATGGTGAGTTGGTCGACAATCACCCAAATGGAGTCGTGACCCCTGGAAGTGCGTGGAAGTCCAGTCATGAAGTCCATAGATATGTCGTCCCACATTCACTCCGGGACCTCCAAGGGATGTACCAAGCCTGCTGGTACCTGATGCTCTGCCTTCACCTACTGGCAGCTGAGGCATAGAGAAACGAACTATACCATAAAATTCTTCATGCCCGGCCACCAGTGCTATCGTCTGAGATCCTGGTACATCTTCACCACTCCAGGATGTACCGCCAAAGGAGAAGTGTGAAACACTATCAGCACCTCCTCCCGAAAAGAAACTGGTACGAAGGTGCGTCCTCTGAAAAGGACGCCGTGCTCTACTCCAAAGGAGAAACCATCAAGTGCCTGCCCTGAGGATATCTGCGCATGTCGCGTCTCATAGTCGGCGTCCCCACGCTGCGCCTATCTGACCCACTACAGTAGCGGAGGGGTGACTGTGAGAGACTGAAGGAAGGCTGCTCCATCTCCATCCACGAAGGATATCTGAAAAGCGGCTAGCTGCTCTGTCGCCTCCTCAAGTAGTTGAATGCCCGTCCTCCTGCTGAGAGCATCGTCTACTACGTTCCCCTTCCCAGGAGTATAGACTATCTCAAATTCATAGTCCTGGAGGAACTCAAGCCATCGCCGCTGTCTCAGGTTCAGGTCCTTCTGAGAGAAGATGTACCTGAGACTTTGATGGTTAGAAAAGATTGTAAAGCGCTCGCCCATCAGGTAGTGTCTCCATGTCTTCAGAGTGATGACCACTACTGCTAGCTCCAGGTCATGGGTAGCATAGTTCTGCTCATGCGGCCTCAACTGACGTGATCCATACGCGATCACTGCCTCCTCCGGCATGAGGACACATCCGAGTCCGGTCCCTGATGCATCGCAGTAGACTAAGTACCCTACTACCTCGTCCGACAACCTCAAGATAGGTGCGCTGGTCAATCTCTGTCTCAGCTCCTTGAAGCTCTGCTGACATCTGTCTGACCACACAAAGTGTTTCACCTTCTTTGTCAAAGTTGAGAGTGGTGCCGCAACTCTGGAGAAGTCTAGCAAAAATCTCTGGTAGTATCCAGCTAATCCCAAGAAACTCCGCACCTCAGTCACACTCCTGGGTGGCTCCCAAGCTAGCAATTCCTCGAACTTCGCATGATCCACCACAACTACCGCCTCAGAGATGACGTGTCCCAAGAAGTGGACCTCACATATCCAGAACTGACACTTCTAGAGCTTTCCATAAAGTTGGTGCTCTCGGACTGTATCTAGTACAACTTGCAAGTGGTAGGTGTGCTCCTCCTCAGTCGTCGAGTATATCAAAATGTTGACGATGAAGACCACAAAAAATCGATCAAGGTATGGCTGAAATATCCTGTTCATGAGGCCCATGGACATCGATGGAGCTTTGGTTACGCCGAATGGCATAACCAAGAACAAATAGTTGCCGTACCGACATCTGAAGGTCGTCTTCTTCACGTCCTCATCCCGAACTCTGAGCTGATGATAGCCTGACCTGAGGTCTATCTTTGAGAACCACCGTGCTCCCTTGAGCTGATCGAAGAGGTCATCAATCCTCGGTAGTGGATACTTGTTATTCACTGTCACCTGGTTCAGGCGACGATAGTCGACACACAATCACAAGCTCCTATCTGCCTTCTTGGCGAAAAAACATCGGGGAAGCCGAAGGTGAAACACTGGGTCGGATGAATCCCTTACCCTGCAAGTCCTCCAACTGTACCCGTAGCTCTCGAAGCTTGGAAGGAGCCATCAGATATGTTGGGGTGGATATCAGGGCTGTCCCGTGGTACAGATCAATATAAATGTCTACCTCTCTATGAGGAGGTAGTCCTGGAACGTCGTCGGGAAATACGTCCGTATACTGATCCACCACTGTAGGAAAACTAAGACTCTGCACGTCAAATGCTCCTAGGATGAGGCTATCCAACTGGTGAGTGATGGTCTGTCCTCTCCTCTGCAAGAGTCCATCCTGTGTTGCGAAGGCTCCCTTCTCATCGGTGAAGGTGAACCTGCTCCCATCGGTGCGTACACATCGTACCTTGCGCCTTATACAGTCAATCTGTGCATGGACTGTAGATAACCAATCCATGCCCAAGATTACATCGTAAGGACTCGATGTCGCTACAAGAAGATCTCAGTCGAAGCTCTCACCTCCTAGAGTAAGCTCACACTGCCGACACCAGTGCGTAATCGTCGAGTCTGCTCCCGTAGGAGTCACTAGCCGTAAGGATCGAGCCAACGGCTCTGTCGGAATCTCCGAGCTCCGAACAAGGAAAAAGGCTATGAAAGAGTGATTTTCTCCTGTGTCTATAAGAACTACAACAAGGGTGGAATAGACACAGATAGTACCTCGAATCATCTCGGGCACGCCGTGGTCGTAGGCCTCCGCTGCCTGGAGCTGTGCCTGTCTCTGCACGCCAGATCCCTGTGGCCGGGGTGGACCTCTTGGTGGTGGTGGTGGTAGAGCCTCAAAGCGTCGCCCACCACCTGCTGCTCGGCCAACTCCTCTTCCTCGTCCGCCTGCTCCCTGCGGACCGCCACGTTCGACCCTCTGCCTCTGCCTGCGTGGCCCCTCAACCGTCTGCTGCTCCTCGGCACGGTGGGTCAGGCAGTCATGAGCCATGTGGCCCTACTAGCCGCATGTGTAGCACTGCCTGCCTCTCGAAAGACTGGCTCCGTGCTGTGTGCCCCGTACTGCTGAGCCAGTGTCCTGAGGTCATCTGCCTAAGGTTCGGGTCTGTCTGGACCCATGAGTCATCCGACGACTGCTTACTGTAGAGGACTCTGCTACGTGCCGCCCCGCGGTAGGTCTCGCTGCTGAAGAAGGATCAGCAAGAAAACTCTCGATCAAAAGGGCTCGCTCCAGTACTCCTACGTGAGTCAGAATGCTTAGGGAGATCAGCGATGCCCTGATCTCATGTCTCAATCGCTGCTCAAAGGTCTGGGCCCAGAAGAATGGGTCCCATACCATGTATGTCGAGTAGCGCGAGAGATCGTTAGCACTGATCCACACAGGATCGCTGAGTGCTATAGTCGTCACCGTCGAATCCACTGAGGATCTCTGCACAGTCGTCGTCGTCACAGTCGCAGCCAGCTTTAGGGTTCCCTCACATAGCAAGCTAGTTTGGGAGGGTCTGCTCCATGAGCCGAGAGGATGATACATCAACTAACACATAGTCCAGAGTTGATGTATCCAGAAGTTCTGTATCGTCAACAGGGACTCAACATCACTGACGGCGCGTCAATCGGACGCTTGGTCTGAGAGTTATTGGCCTTTTCATTCTAGGGTCCCGATTGGTTTTTAAGGAAAAACCAACCCGACCGTACTCCACCTGCGTCCAAACCTTGTACGGAGTAAGGAAAAATATCCTTCTCACTTAGAGGAATCCAACAAAGTCGACGACACGTCAATCGGACGTCCGGAGCTCAAGATATAAGCGTTTCCGCTCCGAGGGCCCGGTTGGTTTTGTGTATGAACCAACCCTGCCAAACCCAAAGTACTCAGAATCCTTGAGTGCGATATAAAGAAACGATCATCTCGATCCAAGTATCACATCGACGCTGATGGTGCGTCTATTGGAGGCTCGTAGCTCAATTTATGAGCAAAAAACCGAAAAGGTCCGAAAACGGGGGGTCTGGGCCCGGACCGACTCGGCCCAACCCCCCTGGGTCGGCCCGAACCGGGTCAACCCGACTCGGGTCTGGGTCCGACCCAGCCGGCGCGGCCCGAACCGGCCTGGGTGGCCTGACCCGGCCTGGGCGCAACCGGGCCCGGCCGGCGTGGGCACGGCCCGGTCGTCAGGCGGGTCGGCTCGGCCGGTAAAACCGCGCGGAGCGGGGGGCGTGCTGCCCCCACGTGATGGAGTCGAGGCCCCGCGTGGCGCTACCCTTGCTAGCGGACGCGGCTGGCTTCTGCGTCCCATCCTTCGCCGGTCCCACGCGGTAGCGGGACGGCCGGCCCGCCGCCGCGGTGGTTCTCCATGACGGCGCGTAGGATGCCGCCACCTTCCCCCGACGGCGCCGCCGTGCCGGCGTGGCGCGCCGACGGGTTGCTCCGTGGACCACCGGACTAGTTCCGGTGGTCGGAAATTCACGCCATCTTCGCCAAAGGCCCTCCCGGGGTCCATCCTTCACTGCGAGGACCTCGCATCGCCCGTACGGCTAGTTTTGTCGACGTCCGCTGTTTCGCACGCCAAGAACGAAAGGGGTGGTGGGTTCAGACTTGTTAATAGGTCTGCACCTACCGCGTTAGCGGGTTTAAATATTTCACAACAAAAGTTTAATCATACGCCATGGGTATAAATCACAAATATTTAAATGAATCAAACCCCTACCTCGTCGTAGTCGTCGAATGTGAGTTCTTCACAGAATTGACCATCAGGGAAGAAGAGGATCGTCATGTCCCGGAAGGGGAGTCACGTTGTCGCGGTACACGGCGTCGCGTAGACGATCTCTGAGGGTTATAGAAAATACACAGATTTAATTGCACCATTTAAACCCATACTGAGGATAAAATCCAAAAAGGAAATTAAAAGATCCGTAATCCCCTAACTCAATCGGTTGATGATCAAAGATTGTTGTGGGGAAGGATCGTCATGGAAGAAACGTCACGGAAGGAGGATCGTCGGTGTCATGGTACATGGCGTCGCGTCGTCGATCTCCGAGGGTTCGGCGTTTTTCGCGTTCTTCGCGTTCTTCGCGTTCTTCGCGAAGGAGGATGAAGAACTTAGAGTTTCTCCAAATCCTCTCAACAAGCCACCCACATGTGTTGGTCTTATTTTATTATTGTGCCAACAAACGAAAAAAATAGTTAAGAAACGAACCATTAATTCGGTGAATTAATGGTAACGAATTTACTTCCCAATTAATAGGGGCGTTAAAAATTTAAGAAAACACACAGGTTGACTTTCATTTAAAAGGGGTTTTCACGGGTGTGTTACTTAGAGGAAAAGAAACGGTGGGCCTCGTGCGGGCCCCACCTCACAAATATCCTACCAAGTCGGTATGATATTTTGGGTTCCACCCTATCCGCTTAACTTAGCTTAAGTGACTTTATGTGGCTTTAAGTTAAATAAAATAAAGTTGTCGCACAACTTTATTTTATTTCTTAACTTAACCCCAAAAACTAAAAACCACACCCGAGAAAACGCAACTCCGAAAAAGGCGTTTCTAAAAAAATACCAGTGCTGTGATTCCATCGGTGCCCTCAGAATTCGATTCTGAGCACCGGTTCAAAAGTTTAGGAAAACCCGCTCGTTCGTTCACTGAACGTACCCGAGCCAAACTTCGAAAAATGATTTCAGGCACACCGGGCCTCGGAATCAGGTGCCGTCAGAAACTGCGTTCTTGTAAAATTCCAAAGAAAATTAAGAAAAACATTTCCTTGATTTTTATGGGTATTTACATATTTTCATCGATATATCTAGGAATCGAAAAAATATTTTTAACTCAACTATGGGGTAAAATGTCTTATCAAAATAAATGACTTTGATTTGGTGATATACCTCAAACACTATCCATTATTTTTTTCAAGATAGCAATCCATATTCTTCATGTTTATTTTTGATTACCCACCTAGATCAAAATAAATTTATTACTTTTATTGCATGTAAATTTACTATGTTTTAGTTTTTTTAATATTTGTAGCGTCATCATATATTTGTTTAACTATATTGACTTATTTTTAATCCTCTAAAAATAAATTAGAATTTACTTGATATAATTGATAGGTTTTTAAAAATCCTTAATCAACTATGTTATCACTTGATTGGTCTGGTCAATAATAATGTTTCCCTCACTAATTTCAACCTGGATTTATATATTATTTATAATTAATAAACATGATATATTCTCCACACGCTCAATATTTTACTCTAAATAATCTTCAATCCTATATTCTTTCTATCTAATTATCAATTCAATATCACCTTCATTTTACATTTTATTATAATTTTCTTAAAGAATTTGGTCACTAGGTTGAAAAACATGTTTATTTTAAAACATTTTGAAATCCTGGATTTGAATAATTTTACCAATAATTTTTTACAGAATAGTAAACATTACTTTTGGATAAATATCCAAGGAAAATACCCTTACCCAATTTTCTTAAACCCTCAACTAATTTTAATTAATGATAATAAAACATTAAATTCTAAAATTTAAAAAATAATTTATAATTATAATCCTTATATACCACATATAGTAGAGTGTATTTTTTTTATTATTTTGATATAATAAGTTCCTATTAGATATTTAAACTAATATGAAATTTCCTGCTTCAAAATTTTATTCAATAGATTCTTTTTAATGATCTTTTTCTGATCTATAGTTTTAATGATTTGGTCACTCCTCTAAAAAAACTATTTTTTTGATGAGTCCTTGCTGCAAAAAAATATAATTCCATATCTAATGATTTTCAAGATATTCATTGACCTTTCATTGGAGTTGTTTCCTTAGCACTAACTATTTTTACATTTATTAAATGTAAATTCAATGTATTTAAAATTAATAAAATTTATTGTTATATATTTTTTCCCATTATTCATGAAGTTAATGTAATAATGTCTTTGATTATTTGTTTCATTGATAAGTTCATAAAAGATCCATTCTATGATGTGATCCTTGAAGTTATATGATGATATTACTAAATATAGTTATGTTATCTGATAATCTACTATGATGGGACACATAGTATATATATTTTCTAGTGAGAGTACTCATAAAAAAATGAGGTTTCATCTCATGATGTTCACACATAGTGATATCTATGATAATAGTTCATGAGAACATACCTGCTAGTATAAATTTCACATGTTTTGGTGTCATTAAATATTCTTATCTACGAATGTGTTTAATGGTCATTAGACATTACGATTATCATTACTAAAATTCAAGACTCCCAAACATAGATTTACTTACAAAAACGATGACGCCATATGTTCACAGTGAGGTACGAAACATTGGGTGCATCATGTTTGACTAGTCATTAAAAGATATGTTGAAGATGGATTTTTCCCTTCTGTCTTTATGGATGTTGATATCCCAATACAATGTTTAGAATATAACTATCACCTTAAATTCATTATCTACCTTGAAATGGAATATTTTTTCAAAATAGTATAAGAAAGACATATTGAACATATAGGTTGGGGACATAGACATGAAACTGACATGATAAGATATTGTGACAAGGGGATTATATTTAAAAGTGAGTGTTCATATATGGTTATCATCAATAAAAAATTAATTTAACAATCTTGGGTTACTTTAACCATTTCTAGATATTAATCTTCGACTTTAGGCAAGTATAACTAATTTCAAAAATGAAATTATCCTATAGGGTCATACCCTAAGTTTTTTTATGATCATCATTATAGTATATTTTAATTTAATTAATTGAGTAAATATAAATCTAAAAATCTTGAGATAACATTATTTAAATTTTTCCAATGACAAATTCTTATTGTCGAATGGAATATTTCAATTGAAATTATTTTAGTAGTTCCATAAATTATAGAGTTTGGATGGACCAAGACTGAGTCTAATGACAAATATTAATTGAAAATCTGTTTGAATAATATTTATTATTGCACAAGTTGGCACACACAACAAAATAATAACAACAATATTAATATTATTACGTGTCATGGAGTCTATTATAAAATATTATATAATTTATGGTTGGTATGAAATTAAATAATAAATTTATCTTAATATATAGTTATTTAAATAGATAATTATTTTCTTTTTGTATTGCAAAAAAAATAAAAATTTGTCAATCACTGTGAAAAATGAAACTCCCCATCATCCCCTCTGATATCTCTTCCTATCAAGAACTGGAAATGTAATAGATATAATTTAAAGATCAAAGGATGAGAGATCAATAAAAATAATATTAGACACTTGAATCTCCACACCTTCACCTGAATATATATTAAAATTTAATAGAAATCTAAGGATAATGTGTGGATAACTGCTAGAGGGATTATATACTTGCATCCTCACAGTGCAATGAAGGAAATATAAAAGTTCCTTTATAGATGATTGATTGTTATATTGTAGAAATACTTATTTGATTAGGTATTAGTTTATTAAAATATAAAATAATTTAATTATAAATTTGGTGTGATAGATCCTCTCTTGGGTTTTTGTGTAAATAAAAATGAAAAGTAATTATAATTTATCAGCTTCCACCATACACTTCCACTGCTTTCAGAACTAGAAAGTGGTATCAAAGTAGCCAATTTTCAATTTATAATTATTTAATTTATTCTTGATCCATATGAACTCATGGTATAATTTTCATTTCATATTATTTGTTATGTAATCATTTTTGAATTAACATGTTATCAAAATATTAATTAAGTTCATTAACTATTTAATTTTCATAAGGTTATAAGAATAGATGAAGAAATACTATAGATTACATATATAAATTACAAAATACTTGGAATTTAAGATTGGGTCACACAATGTGTTGTAGAGTACATCCCATGTACCCTAGTATGTTGTACCTAACCATGTTGTGGGACACATGACATAACATGGAGTTACTACACACGATGTACATCATGTATTGATAAAACAACCTCGAAAATGGTATGTCATATTATGAAACATGTATAGGGAGTACACACAAGGTATTATACACTATTTTTAAGCATAAATCACAAAATTTGTGTGGTCATTATACATGGTCAAACCACACAAGAATGACAGTCTAGATAATTTATGTTATACACAGTGATTATGTGGTGTAAAAACCATGTAGTTCATCATTTTATACATCTATAATACATATTGTTCCATTTAGTGAAAAAAAGCACAACACACTAGGGATACACCTAATTTGTATGGATTGTACATGTTGTTTTATCCCACTGAGATTAACATTAATGGCCCAATAAAGTATCTCGGGCTCAAAGAAATAATATGAAAGGAAGGTAGCAAGCATGTGCACACAGTGTTTTCTAATACAGTGAATATGATGAATTTCCCGGTCTGTAACCTGAATACATGATAACCAAGGTACATGACCAATAGGTGGATAACACACACTGTGTTTTCTTCTAATCATTGGAAAAAATAAAATTATATTAAATTTATAATTATCACATCAAATCCTTATTTCATTGATTGTAAATTTGAGTATTTAAAAATTAAATAAGGGATTTAAATAATTTTAAATATTGAATTAGTTTATTTTAATAAATATTAAAAAATTGGTTCTTCCATTTATTTTACAATAATTCCATTACGATACTTATCTCCATGTGGATTCAGATGGTCATTAAGATTAAAGGGAATTAATTAATTATTTATTTATTTAGTACAAGTTCATTTATCTTAATAATAAATAATGAATAATAAATGAATTATTATCCATTATATTTTGTGTATACATTACATTTATGACCATTAATGATATTTAGAACGACATATGTATGTGTTAGATATTTTAATTTAATTTATTTCATTGGATGGTAATTATTTTTTACTAAATTAAACAGTTTTATCTATGAGTCTTGCTTCCATCCATTATTATATATGACCTATTTGCTTATGAATATTTTTATAATTTACCCCAAGAAAAACTTTGGTTCCCCTCAACTTTTTGTGAGTTATAAATACAGTTTATTAATTGATTTTACCGAAAGTGTATAAAGGTGATTCACGATGGAACTATATTGATTTCATCCATGGTGCTATACAGGTGGAAATGTGGAATGCTAAAAATCATGCCAAGACTGAAAACAAGACTTATTTCCCCTAGATCATAGGTTAATTAAATATCCACTCATTAAATCAACCATTAGATAAATGTCATGAATAGGTCATGTATTTATTCTATTTTTGTCTATGAATTAATTAATTTTATGAATGGAAGACCACAAAGACATAAATGAGTGAATTAATATAAAAATATAGAATTAAATTAAATGGATTATGCATAAATGTTTTAACCATCATTGTTAATTTACTAAGTAACATCCATTTTATATTAAAAGGACATTTAATGGATAAAAAAGATAGCATTTATTCAATATAAAATAAAATTACAAAAACAGATATTATGTTATACTTTTCTTTCCATTACAAGATTAAAAATAAGAGCCTTAGAACTATTTGTTTGACTAACCCTCATCGAGAAACATATTATTATTTTGTAGTTATTATAATGGTATGGATTTATATAACCATCTTACATCAACAGATTTAGGCCTCTCTAGAGTTGTTGTAACTCGGAGGTAGGTGTTGTGAAAATCCATGTTAGGATTTTAGGAGAGGGGAGTCTACTCAACAGTTCCAGGAGGTTCATCCTCAATGTTGGTGTAGACCATACTACCTAAATACCTTCAGATAGATTAAAAACCCCTTATTAAAGATATATGAAGATGCATATGGATCCTCTCCACTAGAATTATCTAGAAAATAGACACTACATGTTCAATGATGAGGGATAATATAACATAATAAAATAGTGGTACTTTTAATAAAATAAAGTAATTTATTATTTCTCATATATTTTGTAATCTTGAAATGTGCTGAAAATTTACACTTTTTATAATATAATATAATGAAGAGTTTTTCATGCACACCATCCCTTCTATCCATGATAGATAATGATAATATCTTCCATGAAGTAACTTCCAGGTGTGGTTTAGAAGCCTTCATGTTGTTTTTCTTCATGAATAGAAATATTACATATTATAATCCCCACTTCATTATCAGTCTACACAAGAGGTGAGTGATATAGAGCTCCTATTATATGAAAAAATTGAGAGACACGGTCGAAGTTCAATGTTTAATGATTTTCTATATGTCTAGTGAAATCATGAAGTTTCATGAAAATATGGATGTGAATAGAATTATTGAGATCCGACATGGTATTTACCAAGAGAGATATAGACATGAACAACTTGAGATTTACAATACTCTCTTTTTGGGAAAGCATAAAGAGGGTACCCCATCCATGCCTCCTATAGTCGTGTTCGTTAGATAATTCAATACCTAGAGGTTTTTAGTATTAAACTCCCCAAATAAATGGGCACCAGTCTATACTCGATATTTTCACTCTTTGTCTCCAAATATATAAGGAGATGAAGAATGGAAATACGTTGGTCCTTATTATGAATAAATGAAAAGGGAAATCGATGATATATAAGACTAAATCTTCTTCACAACCTTTCAAGAAGAGGAAGATCAAGGGGAATGTATGGGAATATGATGCTACATATTTCACATGGGGAAATAAAAGAAAATCAAAGAGTAACTACACCTAGTAAAATAAGAAAGTGAAATATTTAGGTCTGTTTTTTATCAAGTGAAAATATTCCATTTCTAAAAATTGGTTATTAGATACATCTTGTGGTACTCATATAGGTATTCAAATACATGAACCATGTTTATCTATAAATATTTTTTAAGGGGAGGTATACTTATGAGAAACCAAAAAAGATAAACATTATGCTATATCTTTCTGGGAAAAAAACGTCACATTTCCAACTTGAATTTTCATGGGTTTAAATGGTTTTAATAATGTTCCTTCAGTTACCAAAAACATTATTCATATATCCAAACATGATAAAGATGGTTTTATTTTCATGTTTAGAAATAAATGTTTCTTATATTATAAATATATTTTATCTATGGTAAATAATATTTAAATAACTATATTAATGTGTTGTATTACATAAAGAAAGTAATAGAAAAAGATAATGAAACTACTTCACATAACACATACCACAACCAACTATAGAACCACAAGATAGTTTATGTAATTGAAAATTGACTAACTAAATCATACCAAGAAAGATATTTTTATTATTTTTTAACTAAAAGAAATTTATATGTCATTCATTTTTACAAGGAAAATTGAATAAATCCCCATTTAGTAGAAAAAGTGATAGGTCAAATGTTGTTCTTGAATTAGGTCATATATGTGTGTGTGAACTATTTCTTAATGATGTCAGGGGTGGGTACACAAATATAATAACTTTTACTGGTGATTTTAATAGATATGAATATGTAAACATAATTATGTATAAGATTGATTCTTTTGATAAATTCATGAAATATAAGAATAAAGTTGAGGACCATCATGTTAAATAAGATTAAGAAACTCTGCTCAGACTATGGTAGATAATATCTCAATCAATATTTTATTGATTACATTTGGTTGTATGGGATCCTATCCCAAATTACTCCTCCTTATACACCTTAGTGGAATGGTGTACGTGAATAGAGGAACAACACCTTATTATAACTGTTGAGACAAATGATGAGTCATGCAAGTATTCTATTATCCTTTTAGAGATACATATTTAAAACAGTAGCATAAAAACTAATTGAAGTTCCAACTAATGAGAAGGATGGTATACTATACCCTTTAGTTAATGGGAAGAAACCCATGTTAGAATAAATAAATGTGTGGGGGTAGAGAAGTGTTTATTACACTAGTAGAATGAGTGCCTTTAGCAACCACCAAAATCTGTCACGAAAGGTCTTTAACGACTACCTAGCGTCTTCCATTTGGAAGATGCTTTAGGCCCATCGTTGTTGATAACAACATCCGATATTTGGCGAATGATGAAGACAAGAAGACAGGGACTCTAGACACCACCATTTGGTTGTCACTATAGGAGATATTGACGACACACATAGCAGCCACCAAATAGAGGATAAAATAGACCATTTTGGATTTGGCTACAACGTCCGCCATTTGGCTGACACTCAAGGTTCTACCGAATTCCCCAATAGCGACCGCCAAATGGTGGTCCCTATAGGATTTTTTTATTTTTTTAAAAAATAGTGTCTGCAATAAAATAAAAAACACTATATTTCAAAATCTCAAAAAATAAACTTTTTCCAAAATATCTAAACTCATACACGCTTAAATCTTTTTAGCTCGTCATCTTCCAAACTTTCACATCCATCCTCGAATATAACTGTATGAAAATTTCAATAAAAAAATCAATACCGAAAAAAACATCCTATAAAATATTTGAAATGAAATTACATATATTTCAATTCAAGCTTACTCTAACAGATAAAAAATATTTGGTTTTGAAAATTTGTTAATAATTTTGAATTCCCTTTTTAAAATGTAAAACCATTATTTCTAAGGTTCTAATCAGACCAAATTTCTGATTGTTGTTTCCAATGCTAACACACGTCATGGATAATAATTAAAAAAAATTCATGTGATTTGAATTCATTCCGATGTCATTCAATATGAATTTGACCGTTAGACACATGTTTTGGTCGTTTATGGCACTAGAAGTGCATTTTCGGTCACCACAGTCACATGACAAATCCGAATGATGTGTGGTCTGCCCAACCATATAAAAATTCACTATTCGGTAGTTTTCACATGATTTCATGAAATTCTGAGGTAATTCAGCCTATTTTGACCTCCCCATGCTTCTTTCTGAAGCACTCCAAACACAAAAAAACACATATTCAGCCATACCACACGAACCGCAGGTCCGATTGATGCACCTTCTTCGCGTACATTTCACAAAAAAAATAGAATGTTTTCATGTGATTTCAAGTCATTCTGATGTCGTTTGATATGCATTTGACCGTTAAATGTATGTTTCGGTCATTTATGGCATCATAACTGCGTTTTCGATCACCGTGGTCACACGACACCTCTGATTGACATGTCGTCTGCACAACAATTTCAAAATTCACTCAGCGGTTGTTTTTTTATTATTTCATGGGATTCTGAGGTCATTCAACCAGTTTTGACTAACCCACGCACCTTTCTCAAGCGCGCCAAACACCAAAAAAACTCATATTCAACCGTACCACGCAAACCGCACGTCTGATTAACGTTACGTCTCTATGTAAATGTCGCAGATAATAATTAGAATGTTTTTTTTGTGATTTCATGTCATTCTCATGTCGTTCGATATGCATTTGACCATTAGACACTTGTTTTGGCCTTTTATGGCACCAGAAATGCATTTTCAGTCACCGCGATCACACGAAACCAACGATTGACGCGTTCTCTACCAACCATTTCAAAATTTTCTCTCAAGTTTTTTTCTCTATATTTCATGGAATTCTGAGGTAATTTGGCCAGTTTTGACTAGCCCACACACCTTTGTCAAGATCTCTAGACAATGAAAACACACATATTCAGTAGTACCATGAAAACTGCATGTCTGATTGACATGTTGTCTCCTTGTACACATCACAAAAAATAATTCTAATGTTGTACAGTGATTTCAAGTCATTCCAATGTCGTTTGGTTTTTATTTGACCGATAGACACCTTTTTTGGTCGTTTATGGCACCAGATGTGAATTTTTGTTCACCACAGCCACACGAAACCTCCTATTGATGTGTGATATTCCCAATTATTTCAAAATTGACTCACCGGTTATTGTCACCTGATTTCATGGAATTTCGAGGTTAGGAGGCTGGTTTTGACCACCCCACGCACATTTTT
Source organism: Viscum album (assembly GCA_963277665.1). Taxonomy (NCBI): domain Eukaryota; kingdom Viridiplantae; phylum Streptophyta; class Magnoliopsida; order Santalales; family Viscaceae; genus Viscum; species Viscum album. The sequence continues at coordinate 344,017,751 of OY728136.1, read as the reverse complement.
GAAGCACTCCAAACACCTAAAAAAATATATTTAGCCATACCGCGCAAACCGCATGTCCAATTGACATGATGTCTCTGCGTATATGTCCTGGATAATAAATAGAATGTTTTCCTATGATTTCAAGTCATTCAGATATCATTCGGTATGCATTGGACCATTAGACACCTGTTTTTCTCGTTTATGGCACCAGAAGCGCGTTTTCAGTCACAGTTGTCACACGACACGTACGATTGATGTGTCGTCTGCCCGACAATTTCTCAATTCACTTTTCGGTTGTTGTCTCCTAATTTTATGGCATTCCGTGGTCGTTTGGCCAGTTTTGACCACCACACCACCTTTCTCAAGAACTACAGACACAGAAAAAACACATATTCAACTGTACCGTGAAAACCGCATGTTCGATTGACTTTCTGTATCCACATAAAAAAAATTAGAATGTTTTCCGATGATTTCAAGTCATTCCGATGTCGTTCGGTATGCATTTGACTGTTAAACACTGGTTTTGGTCATTTATGGAACCAGATCTGTGTTTTCGGTCACTGTTGTCACATGACATCTCCAATTGATGTGTCGTCTACCCGACCATTTCAAAATTCACTCGACAGTTGTTGTCATCTGATTTCATGGAATTTTGAAGTCGTTCGACTGGTTTTGACCACCCCACACACCTTTGTCAAGCGCGCCAAACACCGAAAACTCACATATTCAGCCAAACCCTACAAACTGCATGTTCGATTGATGTTCTGTCTTTGTGTAGACGTCACATATATTTATTAAAATGTTTCATATTATTTCAAGTCATTTTGATGTTGTTTGATATGCATTTGATTGTTAGACACCTGTTTTGGTTGTTTATGGAACCAGAAGTGCGTTTTCGGTCACTTGGGTCCAAAAACACCTCTGATTGACGTGTGGTATGCCCGACTATTTCACAATTCACTCTCTGATTGTTGTCACCTGATTTCATGGCATTACGAGGTCATTCAGCCAGTTTTGAGCACCCCACACACCTTTGTCAGGTGCTCCAATCACCTAAAAACACATATTTAGCCGTACCGCACAAACCATACGTCCGATTGATGTGTTGTCTCCGCGTACATGTCAGAAATATTAATTATAATGTTTTCCTATGATTTCAAGTCATTCCGATGTCTTTTGGTATGAATTTGACTGTTAGAGGCATGTTTTGGTCGTTTTTGGCACCAGAAGTGCATTTTCAGTCACCTCAGTCACACGACACCTCCAATTGACATGTCATATACATTACCATTTTAACATTCACTCTCCAGTTGGTATCGCTTGATTTCAAGGAATTACGAGGTCGTTCGGCCGGTTTTGACCACCCCACACACCTTTCTCAAATGCTCCAGACACAAAAAAATAAAAATATTCAGCTGTACTGGGATAACCACATGTTTGATTGACATGTCGCCTCTGTGTACATATCCAAAAATATTATTTTAAAGTTTTCTTGTGATTTAATCTCATTCGGTTGTTGTTTGGTATGAATTTTCCTATTAAATGCATGTTTTGGTCATTTATTGCACATAAACTACGTTTTTTATCACCACGGTCACACAACACCTCCGATTGATGGATTTTATACCTGGACATTTCACAATTTATTCTCTGGTTGTTTTTGTTTGATTGCATGGAATTCTGTGGTCGTTCGGCCGGTTTGACCACCCCACACACATTTGTCAAGTGCTCCAGACACCGTAAACACACATATTCAGTCTTACCACGTAAACCACATGTTTGATTGATGTTTCGTCTCCGTATAAACATCACAGATAATAATTATAATTTTTTCATGTGATTTCAAGTCATTACAATGTTGTTTGGTATGCATTTGACCGTTAGACGCCTTGGTTGGTTATGGCACAAGAAATGTGTTTTCCGACACCATGGTCACACAACACCTCCAATTGACATATGGTCTGCCCGACCATTTTAAAATTCACTCTATGTTTTTTGTATCCTTATTTCAGGGCATTTTGAGGTTGTTTGTCCAGTTTTGACCACCCCAAGCACATTTTTCATGTGATCCAAACTCCGAAACCCACATATTCATCCATACCGTGCAAACCGCATGTCTGATTGACGTTCTATCTCTGCGTACACATCACAAAAAATAATAACAATTTTGTCATGTGATTTCAAGACATTCCAATGTTGTTCGGTATGCATTGGATTGTTAGATTCTAGTTTTGGTCGTTTATGGATCTAGAAGTGCATTTTCGGTCACAGAGGTCACACGACACCTTCGATTGACTTGTCGTCTACCCGACCATTACAAAATTTACTCGCTGGAAGTTGTTTCTAGATTTCATGGCATTCTGAGGTCGTTCGGCCGGTTCTGACCACCCCACACACCTTTGTCAAACGCTCCAAACACCTTAAAAATACATATCCTATCATACGGCACAAACTGCATGCCCGATTGATTTTCTATCACCATGTACTTGTCAGGTATAATTATTAGAATATTTTCCTATGATTTCAAGTCAGTCTGATGTCGTTCGGTATGCATTTGACCATTAAATGCCTGTTTTGGTTGTTTATGGCACCAGAAGTGCATTTTCGGTCACCGTAGTGACATGACACTTCTGATTGACATTTCATCAACCCAACAATTTCAAAATTAACTCTCTGGATTTTTTAGCCTGATTTAATGGTATTCTGAGGTTGTTCAGGTGGTTTTGACCACCCCACTCACCTATCTCAAGTGCTCCAGACACCGAAAAACACATATTTAGCCATACCATGCTAAACACATGTCCAATTGACGTTACGTCTCTGAATACACATCAAGAAATATAATTATAATTTTGTACTATGATTTCAAGTCATCTGAGGTCATTCGGTATGCATTTGAACGTTAAATGCCTGTTTTGGTTGTTTATGGCACCAGAAGTTTGTTTTCATTCACCACAGTCACACGACACCTCCGATTGATGTGTGGTCTGTCCAAGAATTTCAAAATTCAATATCATATTGTGTTTTCCTGATTTCATTTAATTTAGAAGACTCTCGGTGGGTGTTGACCACCCCACTCACCTTTTCATGCTCGCCAAAAACATAAAAAACGCATATTTAGTCGTACCCCACTAACTGCACGTCCGATTGACATGCCGTCTGCCCAAACATTTCAAAATTCACTCACTGGTTATTGTTGTGTTAATAAATTGAATTTTTATTTAATATTTCATAATTAAAAATTAGGTAAACATTAAAATAATGAATTAAATCACAAGAATTTAAACAATAAAACACATAAGTGAAAATAAACATAAATGTTTGCGAATAATTATTAATTCTTAATTAATTTGTGATATTAAAATGTTAATGTAATTTACCTAATGCATGTTCATCCACATCTGGATCACCAATATCACTATGATGTCCACCAGCTATATTCAGAGCTTACAATATATATCAATATTATATATCATAAACATATATAAACAGAAGTCGATATGAGTATGGATTGTTTTATTGTTTACCTGTGATGCCACTTGTGTACCACCTACAAGGCATTGTGTTGTCACTTCATCGATACATCCTAACATCTGTGATAATCTCTTCTCATGCTCTGTATGTAACTGCTGAAACTGCGCATCCATATTATACTGTATAGCCTGCATTGCAGCATCTATATTAGTCTGTGTGCAAATCCCTGCATCTCTTCATGTACAAATCACCTCTTCTCTAACAAATTCACATCATGGGACACCACCACCATATGTCAAGGAATAACCATGACCATTATGCCCCACGACAGGCTGAAATATGTCATCTCTATGCATAGCACTACGGCGTTTCTCCTCGGGAAAATCTGGTAACGGATCGTCAAACTGAGCATGTATCATATAATGAATCAATGACAAGTATTAATAATTTTTATAAAATAAAAATACATTTATTAGTAAATAATTTTCTTACTATAACAATGGAATCATGGAAATCTCACACCCTACGAGTCCTCACCCATATGGACATCTGATCGATCAGCTCACCTCATTAGTGTAACTATAATAAAGCTATTCACCATGTTATACTATAATATTTTTAATATTTTAACGAATAATAAATTCAAAACATACATCATGTCTGAGCTGTGACACATGTCATGTTCCAAGTCTGGAAGGTGTTCTCTACAACGCCTGATTATGTGAATGACGAGCAGACTCAGTCTACATTCAATGTATTCAGTTAATAGACAAATGAAAAATTAGTCATTTATTAATTAAAAGTAATAAATCTTACCATCGTTGCCTCACTCAACCAAAACGAAACCAAATCCTACCACTACACGGGATGAATGCCCAGAGGGACTCGCTGTAGAATGTCTGACACACCCGCAAATGGCATCCAGTGAAATCTTTTCACCCTTCCCTTGTAATCCTTCTATAATTTTCAGAATTTGGTCATACATACGGCCCGAAACTCATCTATAGAGGATGTCAATTTTACCTATTAAAAAATATAGCCAGTAGATGTAACAATTATAAAAACAATATCATGAAAAATTAAACATTGAATTTACCTGAACCTCCCTCCATAATCTGTCAATAATATCCTGGGGGAAAGAAGTCCAATCATGAGACTTGAGGTGGAATCTATTTGGGTCACATATCAAATGTCCAAACTAAAAAATCAATATAGTATCACCTTCTCCGAGGGGGAAGAATGTGTCATCAAATAACACAACCAATCGGGCTCTAGAGTTTGAGGATAAACACCTCTACCTTGACCATGAAATCTATTGGAAGAAACACTAGAACCAAATAAACATAAATTCATAATTCAATAACAATATAACTTCATTTTTAGTTACAAAATTAGAAACGGTTCGACAAATAAACACAGAAATTAACAATAAATTAATTTAGAAAAATGAAAACATACATAGAAACAACATCTAGTGAACCACTCTGATCACCATGTGACATGCCTACATTAAAAAAATTATAGTTAAATCAAGAAATTTTTACACATATATAACTCATTAACTTTTTTACAATCAATATGGGGAAATAATTACAATTTTTACTAATCATGCTAGTCTACCGTATCTCCTTAAATTGTTTCTATAGACCAGTTTATATCTTCATCTACTACAACTACTATAGTTTGGTTAAGTGTTTGATCAGGAGATGCGACAACATCAGTTTCCTCTTGATCAATCAGAAACACCCCTCTTCTAGATATTTTTACCACAACATTCCAATCAGAATCAATGCAAAAAAAAATAAACTTTTTCTACATGCGATGTCAATATAAAGGGCACATTGCTTACTCGGTCATCTTTCTATAGAATATTGAAAAAGCATGCTAATGTAAATTAGATGTTATCAAGTTCCATTCCATGAACTAGATCGACCCAATCACACCATAACAATATGTATTTTAAGCCACGACCGTAAATAACCTCAATAATAACGCTCAACAGTCCATAATAATAACCCGCACCTACAAAAGGAAAACCAAAACCACTATTTTGTGTGGCTCGATTCATGTAAATATCCCTAATACGAAATCATAATCTGTTTTCCAATAAATACTTATAGCGACGAGCAATAATAAATGGTCCATCAGCTAGTTGGTTGAGTTATTCACTCACAGTATTGGTACTTAAATAATGTATCCTTTGAATCTGTAAATTTCACATAGTTCAATGGATAAAAGATTATAAAAATACATCTAATTGAACTATAAAGATATTAATTTAATTATTTATATGTACATGAGTCTTGAAACACTCATAAAATGTGTTAAAATGATTTTTTTGGATCTCTTAGTTAGTTACACGAGACCTTTCACATTTCAAATTAGCGATATGTGTCCTAAATCACAACAAAATAATAAGTACTAAAATAAATATTTAAATAGAAGACACATGAACTTTTAAAATTACTATGTCAATGGCGTAACAGATGGAGTGCGGAACAATACATATCGATGAGCTTGAACCCACTCATCATTGTGAATATCAAACATTAGTCCTTCTCCAATTGGACCGTAATCATTCTGTGAGGGTTTATATAACTTTTTTTCATCCTCATCAATATATGAAGTACATAAATTAGTACACTCATCCCTTAAATATCACTTGGAAATTGAAGCTTCCAGGTGTTATTTGTTTCGCACATACTGTTTCAATGTATTTATGTATCACTCTATAGGATACATCCACCTGAATTGCATGAGCCATCCATAAATTAATTCACTAGTTAAATGCATAGTAAAGTGAACCACGACATCAAAAAAAAAATAGCTGGAATAGTTTCTCTAGTTGACATAGTGTTAGTTCAGTCTTATCCTGTTGCTTTTTCAAATCACTCATGCGATGATTTCTTGAAAGGAGCTATCTGAAAAAATTAGAAACATCAATCAACATCTCATTAACATGGGTAGGTACGAAATAATGAATTGCTATAAGAATTAACTATTGAAGAAGAATATGATTCTCAAGACTTTTCAACCCCTGTAATGTCATTATTGTCAAACTGAGATTCTTGTAAATATTAGATCAATAACCATCAGGCACCATAACGGTCTTCAAATTTGATTGAAATTTTTATTTCTCTTTTTTACTCAATGTGTACTGTGTAGCAGGTATGTATGCTTCATTATCTTCACACAGTTTTAAATTTAATGGTTTTCTCAATCCCATTTCGTGAAAATCACTTCGAGCATTAGAATTATCCTGTGTTTTCCACTTGACTCCTAAAATTGTGCACAATATATTATCACATACATTTTTTTCAATGTGCATCATATTCAAATTATGTCTTAAAATATTATATTTCTAATAATCAAATTAAAAACAAAACTCTTTTTCTTCAAATAATGATTGCGCTGTCTATTTGGTGCAGGAATAGAAGGCAATGTAGGAGCCAATTAATCTAGAAAATCAAACAATTTATGGATGTATTCTTGATCTAGTTGTGCACAAATTTAATCCATATTCAGTATTTGTGGTGATGGGTCATACTCTCTATTCCCATCAAACGACACATGGTCTGTTCTAAACCTATGCAATGGAGGAGGAAATCATCTGGGACCAATATATGACCACATTATATAGTGCTTAAGCCATATAGATTTCTTACTCATATTAAAACAAGGGTAGGAGAATTATCCTTTTGTACTCCAACAAGATAAGTTATCATACATTGGGAAATCGTTAATTGTTCATAAAAAGCAGCTCGAAGTATAAAAATTTCATTATCTACTGAGTCAAAAGTTATTACACCATCAGCCCAAAATTATTATAGTTTATCAATCAAGGGTTGCATATAAAAATTGATTTTATCGCAAGGTCCTATCAGTTAATCAATTAGAATCAGCTGTAAGAAAAATGGTCACTTCATACATACCCATGGGAGTAGGTGGTATGAAACCAACACCACTTGCCACATAATATGTGCTCACCAACAATGGACCTAAATGGGTGAAAACAATATACTTCCAAACCCAACCGAATATTACGATCATCCTGGGAAAAGTTTGGGTATCTTTCATCAAACTCTTTCAATGAACAATAATCTGCCAGGTGAGTTAATTAATCAACCTCGCTCTTTCTCTCTGAATTCCAAGTCATAAATTTAGCAATTTTAGTTGACATGTTGAATCCATTAAGTCTTGGTTTCAGTAGAAAATATTACATCTGCTTAGTGGAAACTTGTTTCCCTTGATTCAAGACTCTACCAAGAATAATCTGACTAACATGATTAATCTCATTGGCCTTACACCTAGATGTATAGAAAATCATACAATTATTTAACAGTTCATTATCTTCTATGAACAACATGCAATTATTGTTGCACACATCAATGGTATTGTATATTAAACAAAGCTCATCTGTCAATATGAAAGCTTGAAAGAATGACTCAGGAATCTTCTCCCCCGCATGGAGTACCTTCTTCAACAATACCAACAACATGTCGAATGAGGTGTCTGACCACTGGTTCAAGGACTTCAGGTGTAAAAATTCAACAATGAACGAAAATTTACTACATTATTTCATCCATGATATAATTCTGTATGTGTATCATCAATAATCTCAAAGAATTTCAATGCTACTCTATCAACAGAAGAATGATGATTACTCGATCCAAAGTCATCATTTGCGACATTATTGTCTTCATGTTGAAACTGGTGCATTATATGATTAAGAATTATGTTCATCAGATCAACTACTCTCGAATCAACATCCATATGAATATTTTCTGATTCTTGACATGAAACCGACTCTTCTCCATGGAATTTCCATGTCTTATAGTTTTTCAAAAATCCATTCAAAAAAATATGTTCTCTAACACTCTCTCATTTGAAGAGATATCTATTTTCACATTTTCTGCACAGACAACTAATCAAATCACTTGTAAATCCATTGGATAAATCCATAAATTGTTTAATCCCATTATAATATTCTGTATAAAACCTATCTTGCATACCAATCAAACTCTTATCTATATATGTAATCAATAGAAAGAAAATAATTGAAATATATTATTTAAATTAAAAAAATCATATCATTAAAACATAAAAACCAATGAGTTCAAAGATATATTTAAGGAAAAAAAACCTCTCTTTCAGGTTTGGTCAAGAATAAAAAATTATTCCATCTGAGAGGTCTCTATGGGAAATACAATTTTCATAAATAACCTGCATAATATATTACGGATTTCAAAAAATGAATTACCTATAGAGGACAAGAAATTTGGTAATGGGGTGCGACTCGATTGCAGATCCATGAAGGTGCAGAGTCTTGAAAACATGGGTTTGATAAACGGACTAAAAAAGTGCAGAACTACTGGAAGAAGCACATGAGGTTTCTACACGACGAGGAATAATGCACTGAGAGTGTTCAACGATGGCAGGACATGAGAAAAATAATAAGGATCAAGAATGATCTATGACCTTCAGAATTACATTAAGATGTATACTCACATTGGATATATAAAAGTTAAAGTAAAATCATGACGATATTTGAGGAAATTTAGTTTATTTCAAAGTGTAATAATGAGCTATTCATAGAGTAATGGAAGGTGTGGGGATTGATCCTAAACAAGATTTTATCATTGTGAATGAACTATGAAAAGAACCAACTCTTATTATGAATAATTACTAGGGAGTGGTTCAAAAGGAAACAAAATAAGTAAAAAAATACACAATATAATATTAAAAAAATTAATTATTTTTGGTAAAATATATGTTATAAAAAAAGTTTTATATTGTAATTATGTTCTTTAAGGAACAAGAGAAGTGGATGTAGTCATGTAGGGATTAATACTCTTAATCTATTTTGTGGATATTATTTCTAGTATAAATATTATATAAACTAAGGAAAATATAAAAAATTAGGTTTGTGAACGAATGTTATAATGGAGGTTGAAAATTTTTTGGTGAAAAAAACAAAGGAGTCATAGATTAATATAAAAATCAAAAATAGGTTTTCATATTTGATAGATAGGATGATCTATCACAAATTGAAGAAGAAAAAATATTTTAATAATTAATGGATGTTATAAAAAAGGGTTAGGTGGAACCATGTGACACCTTGAGTTTAGGGCACTTATTAATTCATGTTTTATAGTGAACGATTTATTTGTATGATGAAAGGAATCTTTATGATAAACTGTGTAAGATACAAGGGAAAAACATGAAATGTGAAAGTGTTATGGTATTGAAAAATTGTGATAAAATAAAACTCACCTAAGGGGTGTAGCTGGGATGGGAGGGAACGACCATGCGGGACAGTCTAGCATGGAGGTGGGGGTCATCGGGGTGTCTCAGGGTCACGGGAGGGGGGGGGGGGAAGCATGGAGGCAACGGGTGGTGATCGCCAGGGTCACGGGGGGCATAGCGCAGAGGTAAGGGGGTGGGGGTCACCGAGGTCACAGTGGTGTCTCGGGGATGTGGGGGCGCAACACGAAGGCAAGGGGATCAGTATTTCCGGGGGTATCGGGGACGCCAAGAGGATGAAAAGGGAAAGGGTTGTAGGGTCGGGGAGGGAAACACGGGGGGTTGGGTTGCAGGGTCAGGGAGGGTAAACGAGGGGGAGGAAAAATTAGGTTTGAGGTAGTAAAAATATAGGGACCGCCATTTGTTGGTCGTTGTATTTATCCCACCTCAAAATCTAAAAATTATACTAGTTTTAAGACCTATTTAGGTAACACACATGAACCCCCATGGAAAAAAGTGTACCATTATGGGATACCAAAAAGAAATAATGGGATATTTCTAATATACCCCCTCAGATAAAATGTAACAGTGGAATGACCAACCATATTAATTGAGTAAGATAAAATGGATAAAATATTTATTTAGAAAAAGATAGAATTTTATGAATTTGAAACTAAAGGTACATCAAAGTTGGCGCAATATTTTTAAAAAAAATTATTTAGGAAGAAGAAATTGATCCCTTGACACAAGTACTGCGTAAGAGTGCACAAGAAGATAAAAAACTAGAAATATATGGTTTTAGAGTAACCAAATCGGCGACTCATTATTAGTCAATAATAATAATTTTCTAAACTACAAGAAATAATTAATTATAACACATAATTACATATGGAAAGAAGAAATGAATTTTAAAAGGGATTCCATATCGAAAAACAGTGTCTAGATTTTGGTAGATCCTCTTGTACATGTAAATTTAATTAGTGAAAAATGGGTATTCTTAAAAAACTGGAAATGGAAGGACACATTAGTACCATTAAGTTCCTACTTTTTTCAAAATGGTTTAAACATAATGAATTCATTGACTATGAAAAAACAGTTTCACTAATTTCAATGATGAAATCCATTAGAATTCTACTTTCCACGGGGACTTACCAAGACTATGAGATTTGGAAGATAGATGTAAAAACAACCTTCCATATTGAAACCCATTAGGAGGATGTCTATATGGTATAACCTAAAGTTTTTGTGACTCCAAAGTATTCCAACAAGATATAAAAATAAGAAAAAACCCGTTTATGGATTTAATAAAGAGTCCAAGTCATGTAACATTTATTTTGATGAATCCATATTGATATTTGATTTGATAAAGAATGACTGTGATCCTTGTGTCTAATTTTTTTTAGTATGATTTCCTTAATTTTATTCAAAGTAAATGTCTATGAAATATTATCCATTGGAATCAAAATATTAGTCTATAATCTATTAAGGACTAGTTGAATAAATACATCTATATGAAATACATGGGTAAAGAAACTTAAATTCATGGGATCGATATATATTGTGATTGATCCAAAAGATTTCATGACCTATGTAAAAGTATATACATTAAAAATATAGTGTATAGATTTAGTATACAACAACCCAATAAGATATTGTTCTCAACATCACAAAAAATTAAACAATCATGGAATATCTATCCTCATATACATGAGGATAAAAATATAATTAAAAGGATTACATATGCGTCAATGATTGGGTCAATCATGTATGTTATTCTATTTACTAGTCTAGATGTATCTAATGTAGTAATTGAGTTATGAATATATCAAGATGACCTAGGTGAACACCATTCTATGGAATCCAAACTATCTTTAAGTATCTGAGGCATACAATGGATGTGTTCTTAGTTTACATATGAGATGGGGAACTAGTCATTAAAAGATATGCATATTCTAGTTTCCAAATAGATCTATATAGAATGAAGTCAAGAATGGTATACATTTTCACATTTTATGGATGTTCTATCAGATATAATAGCTCAAAGTAGGCAATAGTCACAGATTTAACAATAAAGTTTGAGTATGTTGCAGCTTCTGAGGATACTAAAGAACCAATAGGGGTAACAATCTAGAATTCCATCGATGTAACTTCCCTTAATATAATTATGTCATATAGTATAAACCAAATTAAATAACATTAATAACAGAATACAAACATTGTAATTTAAAAATGAATGAGATAAGAGAAATTAAGAAACCTATACCAATGGAATAATAACATGAACTTAGAATAATAACATGACCATAAAGAATACTAATATATCAAATAGAACAATAACCTAAATTATTAAAGTATTAATAAAAGTTAGGAATTTAATAAATGATAATACGATATAAATATATCATAGTCTAATTAAATAATTTTTTTAAAAAAATTATTAATTAATTATTGGTATTTTTATAAAATATAAACTGTTATTTACAGATTTAAAATTAATATAATGATTTAATAGGAAATTTAATTTCATAAAATTTATTAAAAATTTAAATTTTTTTTATTTTTTTGATTATAAATAAATTTAAGATACTTTATTTAATTTTATTAAAATGTTATAAAAGTAGTTTTAAATTTAAAATTTGTATTTTCCAAGTAAATGATAAATTTAATTAAAAATCACCATTTTCATATTTAAAAAATTATTATTTTTAAAATGGTGTCCATTTTTGAATTATAGAAGTTGACAAAAAAATTATGTGATTTTTTGGGATTTTTCAGAAATAGTTTAATTTTTTGGAGAATACAGAAATACAGTAATTTACGGTATAAAACAATATGAGTTTAAATCAAAATTTCTTGATTCATGGATGATTTAAGAACCATAATCTTTAATCCACTTAATTTATTTAATATATTTAGTGAAATGGTATAAACTATTCATTTTCATTAGGAAAAAAATAATAAACTAATGAATAAATTAATTAAAAAACACCCCTCTTCCCGATTATAAATACCACCCCTCACCACATCTTCTCCACAAAACTCAAAAGCCTTGAATATTGTATAATTTTTTAGAAAACCTCTTCCAAATCCTCTGTAACATGTACATTGTCCTTTGGTCTTAATAAAATACCAAAACCAATTTTCTTAAGGAGGTCCACATGGAGAAGAATTCAAGAGGATATTAAAGTGAGGAAAGCATTCAAAGTTAAGGTAAGGGGATTCTTGAAACCAATTCCTTTCTTTGGGTTATTATCTCTACCATGGTATGAATGTTCATATTATATTCTTAAAATATCATTTCCATTTTTTTCAAGATATACACGTTTCCAATCTAATTTTATGACAAATCAAAATATTTTCCCCAAATTTACTCTTCCTTTTAAAAACTTATGTTTTACTTCTCCTGAGATTATTTCCTTTTCACTCATGGATGATGATTATTATACCATATTTTTTATTACCTTTTAATTTTTGGAACCCCAATTTTTATTCATGAAATTGTGATTTATCAAATTTTCCTGAAACTCATATCCTTTCTATTGGTTATCTTATGGAAAATATTGTTATGAGTTCTATGTCACGGGAATTGTTATGTAAATGTTATGATGTGACGGGTGAACCTAGAAATATATAGAAGCATAATTAATTTTATAATGTATCATATATCATGATATAATGTTCAATATCCATGAATATAATTCTATCTTTGTTCACAATGATGATAATTTTTTGATTATGCACATATTTTACAAAAGAAAACGATGAAATCTTTGTTCACAACTATGTGTAATAGTTTACCACTTAAAAATGATGTTTTATTTTTATGAATTTACAAATCCCAATACATTATATAATGATCTCTATAATTATTAGGATTATTATCCCGTGATTATGTTATGATTATGATTATTATGCTCACCCAAGTTATATTGATTCAGGTTATAATCTATCCCTTTACTGGGATTTTAGCTCACCCCATTCTTTGATGCATATCCTCAGGTGACTACATATGCTAAAGAGTACACAAAGCCACTAAGAATCTATAGAATAAGGAATTAAATAATGAATTTTTTTATTATATAATTTTTTGGAACTAATTTTTCCAATACACTAAACCTTTTGATCCAAGTTTTGTAACGATTTTATGTTATTTAACTTTAAAATTAAGTGAACATAATGCAAGAAAAGGCAGTGTCTTCATAGTAGGTATTAGAGCATGACTTATATATTTTGTTAATTAAAATTTGAGATTATTAGTGAATACTCTTACTATTAGATGAAGCATATGGAAACACCCAAGAAGCAATGTATTATTAAAATTCTAAACATGGGGATCCCATAAGATGTGAATTTATTATTAATTTCACAAAAAATAAATTTTTTTATTCATCAATGGTTGAATTGTGTGTTTTTTTGAAACCTATTCTATTTTGGAAAATGTTGGGAACTAGGAGATACAAGGCCAACAATCCATGTTAGGGATAGTACAATAATTGTCCAAGTGAAATCCCTAATGCCTTGGTAGATAGAGTTTAAAATTTCATTTTGGTTCTTACACAACTATATTAGGATATGAACAATAACCCAGATAATATAAACCATCCTCCTTCACCTAAGTGTTGAAAATTATACGTCACATATTTTATTCCAAAATGACAGCTGAAATTTAGTGGAACTTATGATCCTATAGTCGTGGAATATTTTTTCAACTTAATGGAGATGTTGTTTTTTTCAGTTCACTATTCTAATATTGAGGAGGTGGCATTGGACATTTATAATTTAGATGGTGTGTATGATAAACGGTGGATGTTGATTGAGAACACAAGTATAAAGTGTGTAATTGAAGATATGGAGTGGTAATAATTTAATAAAATACTTCGTAAAAAGTATTTACTTCATACTCTCCATACAATGATTGAGAGAGAATTTATAGAGATAAAGAAAAATGCATGTGAATATGTAATGTATTATGAAGAAAATTTCACAACCAATTCAAGGCAAACCTCATGTTTTATTATAAAAAATGATAAAAAAATAGATATTTAATTCTGTGGTTTGAAACCACACATTTAAGTATCTCTATAAATTCAATACTTTCTGATTTATGAATAAGTTTTCTGTAGTGATATCAATGTGGATATGATGTTTGAAGAATAGTCCCCAAGATATGAAGATAATAAATGAAAGATGAATTTTCAATATTGAGGATCTAGGGAAAAAAGTGGAAATAAAACCCAACTACTCACATATTACTATTTTGGAAAGAAGCATAATGGGAATTACATCAAAGTGATGGGAAAATAATTCAAGTGTGGGATAGAAAGCCAATAAGCTCTTGAATATCAAAGAGACATGAGGAAGCTGTAAAAAGTGCTGAAGGAAAGGGGAATTCCACCCATGGTCCAATGATTTAACTATAGTTAGAAAGATAACTCTATAGGATAGTGCACTAAACCATGAGTCGTCAAGGGTAATCAACATCAATATCCACCAATGATAAAGAAAGAAAGGGAAATATTATTCCATCACTACTACCAAGTTTGTCCCAAAACGATGTGGTGACATGTACCCTGGATACTCATTCAAGAATAATTAATGTACTATTTGATTATGGTTCTACTTATTCATTCATATATTGAAAATTTAGTATAACTATACATACACCACCTCAAAATATGGTGCTTGAGTTATCTATGAGATTGGAAATTTTGGAAATTTCTGTATTCAAAGTATATAACTCCTCACCGGTTAGTTTTTGTGGACTAAACCTCTCAAAATATTGGTATTACTTCCTTTGGTGGAGTTTGATGATATTTTGGGAATAGATTTGCTATCTTTATAAAAAGACAAAAGAAATTATTGAGAAAGGGAGATCATCCTTACATCCCGAGACATCCTGAAATTATTTAAAAGTGTAAGGGAGAGGATGAATATCCTTCCGAATCATCATATCATGTGTGAATATTATTAACTTATGAGAAATAATATACATCACAAAATATTGAGGGAAATGAGAGAATAATTCTCAAGGACATTCCCATTGTGAGGGACTACACTGATGTGTTCCCTAAATAATTAAATAGTCTTCCTCCTGACCATGAGGCTGAGTTCTAAATTGAACATATTCCAATATCTCTTCATATATCCAAGACACATTTTATAATAGAGACCATTAAGTTGGAGGAACTTATCAAATAGTTACATGTGAATCTAGAGAATGGTTTTATATGCCCAAGTGCTTCACCATGGGGTGTGCCAGTCCTCTTCATCATGAAAAAGGATGGTCTGATGTTCCTCTACAAGGATTACTATTCACTCAACAAAACAATGATAAATAAAAAGTATCCCATTCCACTGATAGATGACTTGTTTTTTTAGCTATGGGTGGTCATGTATTTCTTCAAAGTAGACCGTCGGTTAGGATATCACCAATTAAATGGGAGTAAGTAAGGTATTCCCAAGACAACCTTCAGAACAAGGCATGTACACTATGTGTTCATAGTGATTCTTTTACGACTCACTAACACTCTATTAATGTTCATGGACATAATGAATGGGGTGTTTATATAATACCTTAATAAACATGTCTTAATATTTATTGATTATATTAATATATACCTCAAGACCAAGGAGGAACAAGATGATCAATTAAATACTATTTTAAATACTTTTATAAGGGGGAAAACTATTCAAAGTATAGTAAATTTGAGTTTTGGATATAATATGTATCATTTTTGGGGAATGTCATCACCAACAAGGGAATATCTATAAACCCTTACAAGATAAATGGAATCAAAAAGTGTCCTATGCTAACATCATAAATAATGATCCATCATTTCAATGGACTAATATGGTATTTTTGGAGATTTGTGAAGAACTTCTCATGATTTTTGAACCTCTATGAAAGATGACTCAGAAGTGAGAAAGTTTTTCTCGACCAGTTGATATGTGGACTGCATCAAATATTTAAAAAAGAGACTTATCATCATGCCACTACTCACACATCCAAAACATGGGTAACATTTTCTGGTATGCAACAATGATGAAAATAATGGATTAGGATTCTTAATAATGAGAATTGATAAATTGATACCCTAAGTCTCAATGAAATTTAAAATTCAGGAGTAAAACTATCCCACACATGATCTAGAGTTAGAATCTGTGATTTTCACATTGAAAATACGGTGAAATTATCTATTTGTAGAGAAGTGTGAGGTATGTACTGATCATAAGATCATCAAATAAATATTCACACATAAAAATATTAAAATGAACCAGTGAATGTGGTAAGAGATCATCAAGTATTACGAATTCCAAACCCACTACCATCCTTGCATGGAAAATAAAGTTATAGATTCTTTATGTATAAAGGATCCTCCAAAATTATCAATTATTTAAATTGAGAAGGATATAATATCTATAGATTTTTAATGGATGGACATGAGAATCATTAAGGAAGGAAAATAATAAATCCCTTATCATGTTATTTTTTAGCCTTCCCTAATGGAGAAAATAAAAGACGATCAAAGAAAAGATGTGGAAATTTAGAATAAGGTGTAAAATCTCAAAAAAGACAAATACATAGCATTTAAAATTTATGAGGAAGGATTATTATGATTTGGGGAAAACTATGTATACCATACAATCCAGAAATAAAGAAATATCGTCTGAGTGATGCACATAGATCAATATTCTCTATTCACCTAGGGAGCACAAGGATGTATCGAGATCTCTGAGATCACTATTGGTGGGAAAATATGATGAAGTAAAACACTGAATATACTTAAAAGTTCTTGGAATGTTATAATGTGTGGAATAAAAGGAAAACTTATTAGGGGATGATGCGACCATCACCCATCCCTACATGGAAATGGGAAAACATCACTATAGAAATTTTCGATGAACTTTTAAGGACATCCAGGGGAAACAATGCTATATGGGTTATTGTGGATCATCTCAATAAGACGAATCACTTTATCTCAATTTTAAAGGACTTCTCACTGGATCAACATGCACAAATATATATTAGATAAGTGGTAAGTTTTCATTGGATATCACTATCTATTATATCCAATCAAGTATAAGATTCACATCCATATTTTTGAAAAGTATCCAATATTATCTAAACAATGAGATGAACTTTCATATGGATTGTAATCATAAAAATAATGGTCAATATGATGAGAAAATTAAATAATTTGAACAAGTTGAGAGCATGTTCTATGAAATTCAATGTAAGATGGGACCAACATCTATCTTTGGTCGAGTTTTACTATTATATAAGTTTCGACTCAAAAATCTAAATGGATTCATATGAATACATTTATGGTAAAATATTTAGAACACCATCATGTTGTGATGAATTCAGTGAATGTATGCTTTTAGAACCATAAATGGTTGAAGACATAGTAGAAAGGTGAAAACTATTTAGAATCCCATCATGTTAGCCTGAAGTAGATAAAAGATCTATGAAGACAATAATTGATGATATATAGAGTTAGAGATTTGATACATGGTATTCCTCCACATATCTTCATAGAATTTGATCATATGATTTGAGAAGAAAGGAATGCTAAGTCCTAGAAACATCATCCCTTTAGATATTCTTGATCGTGTCAGAGCTGGGGGCCTATCCATTTGCACTTCTACCAACCATGAATCAAGTAAATTATTTATTCCACGTATCCCTCTAGAAAAATAACATATCAGATCCAACATATTTACTTAATTCCGAGGTGGTATAGTTGCAAAATAATCTATATTATGAGGAGAAGATGATGAAGATCTTGGACTATAGAGATAATTTTCAATGCAAGAATATAACTCATTTGATCAAAGTACAACGAAATAACCATAAGCATGATGACTACAAAATGGTAACCATAGGATGAAATGAAGGAGAATTACCCTCACATGTTTTCACCATAGCTTGTAAAATAAAATTTCAAGAGTGATATTTCATAAGGGTGGGGGGGGGGGAATGAAACAACCCAGAATTCTATCAATGTGAATTACTATCCAATAATTATTTCATGTAGTCTAAATCATAAAAAAAATTTAATAACAGAATAAAAACTTTATAAATAAATTATGAAAAAATAAGAGAAATTATGTAACCTCTATCAATGGAATAGTAACTTGACCCAGGGAATAACTACATGACCATAAGGTATCGTAATCTGGCCAGTAAAATATTAACCACACTTTTGAAGGAATATATTAAATGGAGGCTAAATATAAATGAAAAATTTATATAATGTTATCATAGTATAAGTAAATAAATGTTGTAAATTTTATTAATTAAATGTTTGTATTTTTATGAGACATAAATATTTATTTTAAATTTTATATTTAATATATTGATTTAATAGAATTTTTTTTCCATTAAATAGATTCATAAATTAATTTTTCATTTTATGATTATAATAATATAAATTTATGTGCCATTATTTAAATTTTCAAAATTTTATAAAATGAGTTATAATTTTAAAATCGGTATTTTCCAAGTAAATGATGATTTTAAATAAAAATTAAATTTATAATATTTATAAAATTATTTTCATAAAATGGAGTTCAAATTTTAATTATACACATTAAAAAATGATTAGGGTGAATTTTTTGGATTTTTATAAAATCTTTGATTTTTTTGAATAGTGAAATACGACAATTTACATTATATATAAATATAAGTTAAAATCACTATTTCTCGGTTCATGGCCGAAGTAAGCACCATAATCTCAAATACTCCATCTTTATTTAATATTATTAGTGATAAGGTTCATAATATTCATAGTCTTGAGCAAAAATAATAAACTAATGAATAACATAATCAAATCACACCCCTCTTATCCCCTATAAATACCACCTCTTGCCACCTCTTCTCCCCACATCTACAAAGACTTGAAGCATGTCCAATTTTTTCCCAAAAATATTTAAAATCCTCTCTCCCATGTCTATGATTCATTGGTCTCAACAAAATACCAAAATTATTTTCCCTAAGGATATACCTAATGAGAAGAATTCAGGAGGATATTAAAGTAATGAAAGCATTCAGACTTAAGGTAAGGGGATTCTCAAACCAAATTATTTTATTTGGGTTATTCTATCTCCCATGGTATGAATTTTCATATTATGTTATTAAAATGTAATTTCCCTTTTTTGTGAGGATATACATTTTTGTAATATTATTTTATGAAATATAAAAATATTATTCCAAAAGAACAATTCTTTTTTGAAGAACTCATATTTTACTTCTCTTGAGATTGTTTCTTATTCAAAAAAGAATGATGACTCTTATACCATGTATATTATTACTTTTTGATTTTGGGAACCCAAATTCTTTTTCATGAATGTATTATTTATCAAATTATTATGAAACCATTTTACTTTCCATGATTTATTTTATTGAAAATAGTGATATAAGTTCTATGTGGAAAACATGACTATATAAATGTTATGGTATGAAAAGTGCACTCGAAATTATATATCACCTGAATTCATTAGGTAATGTGATGTATCTCATAATATAATGTGCAATATTCATGAACATGATGCTATATGTTATCACAATTATGATGATTTTGTTATTATACACATATGTTTTTCATGAACATGAAGCTATATGTTTTCCGAATAAAGATGATTTTATGATTATGGACATATATTTTTCATGAACATGAAGCTAGATTTGTTCAAAACATTGTGTGGTAGTGGATCACTAAGACATGATGCTTTATTTTTATGAATTTACACAATCCATTCTTTTATTTAATGCTACCTATAATTATTATGATGAGGATAACATGCTTATGTTATGATGATGGCGATTATGCTCACCCATAATATATTAACTTATGTCTTTATTTATCATCCTTATGGGATTTCAGCGCACTTGTTTCTTTGATATATATCCTTAGGTGGATAGGTATACTAAGGATTACATTGTGGACAATAAGATGACAGAGAAGAAGAAATTAATTAATATTTATGTTTTAATATGTAAATGTTATTTTTTGTCAAAATTTTCCCAAGAAACTAAACCGTTCAATTCTGGTTTTGTAACACTTTTATGTTATTTATATTTAAAATAACGATCCGTAATGTAAGGAAAAGTTGTGTCACAATATTTTGTATGTGAAAATTATCTCAGATCTTGATGTAGTAAATATATGTAAATATCTTATCACACTATATTGTGATAATACTTCTGTGGTGGCCCTTGTAAAAGAGCCAAAGTCACATCAGTAGATGAAAGACATACCCTATAAGTTTCATCCCTTGAGGTATTTTTCCTAAAAAGGTGAGGTTACAGAGTATAGTGTTTACAAGAAATAAAATATGGAATATCCCTTAAATAAATCCTTCACCGAGTAGAAATATGGATATCATGTGATTTTTAGTAGAATAAAGGCATAGGCAGTTGGCTATAGTCCAAGTGGGAGTTTTTTGGGGTTGGTGTCATCAGACAAACTATTTTTACTTTGACTATATGTATATTTTATGTATTGAATATTAATAAAACTTCTTATTACATAATGTTCATTTTCCATAATGACACTAATGTAATAATTTCATAGACTAAATATTTCATTAAGAATTTAATAAAAGTCCCCTTTTATGATGAGAACCATGAATTTATGTGATGATATTTTTAAATATAGTTTTATAGTCGGATAACATACTATGATGGGAATCATGGTGCATAGACTGTCATGTGTGATTAATTGTATGTTTATGGGGATTATTATCATTTGGTCTCAGATGGTAATCTCCATGATGCGGGGTATGATAATAGACTCACAAGAAACAATTTCACTAGATTTATTGTCATTAGATATTTCAATATGTGAGTGTGTGTAATGGTACGTAGATATTTTTTTATAATTAATTTATGTCAGGACTCACACACTATGATTTAATAATGAAAATTGTGACCCCATATGATCACAGTGAGTTAGGGAACATTGGGTGCATCACACTTTACATTTCATTAACAGATATGTCAAGGAATTATTTTCCCTTCAAACTCCATGAATGCTAATATATTGGTCCATTGATTAGAATAGAAAAATCAAATTAAACTCCATGTCCATGGTGAAATGATTTGTTTATTTTATATAGACAATGGAAGATGTAAAGAGAAATTTGGTTGGTTACATAAATGTTTAACCCATTTTATGAGATATTGTGACAAAGAGAATATATTTTTACAATGAGAATTCATCTGTGGATTCCATCATTGTGACAATAAATTATTTCTATTTTGTGAAATGACCCACTACTAGATAGTAACATTAGAATTTAATTATGCGCAACTAATTTCAATGAGAATGAATCCTTGATGGTTATACACTAAGTGTTTCTGACGATCTTGATTAAATTATTTTTGAATTATTTAATTTATTAAATACTATTCTCAATAACCAAGGATAATTTTACTCAAGTTTTATTGAACTTAAATGTTCTTTATTGAATTAAGTTTTTAAATTATATATTTTTTGTGATTTAAATAAACGTTAGAGAAGTTTGAATAGACCAAGAGTATGTCTAGTGAAAATATTAATTAAGATCCTGGTTAAATAATATTTCTATTATGAAAGTTGGTACACACCAAAAAATAATAATTAACATAATAATATTATTAGTATGTTTTATGGGGTATATCAAGGACTATTATTTTATTTAAGAACCTTTGTTCCATTAAATAATTATTCTAAAAAAAACTATCTCTATAAATAGAAAATTAGTTATATTGGGTATTTCATCCAAATTAAAAACATGAGAATTTTTGCACACATTGAAACTCTCACCTGACACGTCATTTTTTCGGTTCCTGAAGAGAATAATAAACATAATTGATATCCCTTAATGTTGAAAGGAAAAGTGGTCAATATGAATAACACAAGACAAACAAATAACAGTGATAGCTCATAGAGATCAATTGGAATCGCCCACATATCAAAGGATCATGTGTGGTTAACTGCTAGAGGGATTCTATTCTTGGATCCTCACAGTGCGATGAAGTCAATATTGAAGGGTATTTTGAAATGATTGAAATATATATCAAGAAACAATGGATAGATCAAGTATTTATTTATTCCGATATTAAATAAATTAATTATAAATTTCACATGAAAGATCATTTCATGGGGTCTCAGTAAACTCAATATTAAATGAAATTTTGATTTATCGGTATCTGCCGCACACTATCATTGTGATCGGAACCTACAAATTTTTTTGGGGTAATTATATAACATTATAAGTTAGTAACTTCTAAAATTTCTTCTTAAATATCTTATCTACCCATCATTGGAGAATGATAATAAAATTGAACAACATAGATTTATGGGAGGTGATCGTAAAATATATCGTCATGATATATTCATCTATAAGTAAAATATATTACATTTTCTCATCCATGGACTTGGGTGATATTGAACCATCTACATTTATGTTCACCAACTAGTGAATTCTCAAAAACATATTATCCTTCATATTATATGTCTTCTGAATGATTTTTCCTTCTTGGGAAATGTGGCATGTATGGGTGAAATCATGCGAGATTTTAGTAATATCATGATCTAATTCATTCCTCACAAAATCATCAAAGGTCCTTTGGCTCATGTAGCTATTTAATTTATGCCACACCTCATTTTCTTAATCTATTGATGTGAAACAAATTCGTTATTCTCTACTATGGAGTTAAATAATACCCTTTATGCACTTTTTATAAATAACAATTGTACCAACACTTACATAGATGATTGAAGCCTTATTATTGAAATTAACCACATACCTCGTGTCACATAATGGGATCACACATAAAATTTAGACTCATTTCTTTATCTAAAATTGCACTAGAATGCCTCAGGTATTTTCCAAATTGTTTATATTGTTTAGTGTTAATGATCATCAAACATTTATTATTCCAAAGCACACTATACCATCTTTTTTATACTTTATTCTCATGATTATATTTTTGTTACCTCCAATATGTGATGTTCATATATTATTAATGATCAACACATCATCTTAGTCTAGTTATATCAAAGAAACAACAAGAATATTAACATTGAATGATTTTTATTTCTTCTCCAATAACCACTTATTTACTTCATTTAGTGGTGAATAATCATATTCCACCTCCCAAGCTATTGATTCTTCATCATCTTAAAGGGTTGTGAATTTTGTATGTGTTTTATACCCACATGATTATGTATCTTATTGCTAAAATATTATTTTTTGAGACTCTAATGGTTCATTTCGTTATAAAGTTGATAAGTTATTCTCATATATGTTTCTATATAAATCATTATAAAATAAATATATGTTAAGAATATATCGATACCATGTAATTTTTCTCATCGTTTTTTGATTATCTTAGTCAAAGAAATTTATTTTTTATCTATGGATCACACATATTTTTTATGCCCAAAATATCTAAAATCAATAACACAAAATATATTGTTTATTTTTTTTTTGTTTATATGTTAATCTAATAAAAGAAATTTGTGTATTTTTAAGGTCACTAAACTCAACATTATGCTTGGGTGTGTGTGTTTATGGTTTATCATTATTCTCAGTTGATTTTTTTTAATATTATCAAGCCCCTAATCAAATTTTCTTTTCTCCTTAAACCTATAAATTATTAGAAAGTTAATTTTCATTACATGGACTCCAAGCACACTTCATTAGATTATACAACTACTCATGAACTCAAATTTTTATATTATATATAATAAGTAAGAAATAATTCTTCATTGTCCAACATTATTCAAATCCACATGAATTCCCCTTTCAGTTACACAATTCAATTGAAATGTACATAATTGAATAAGTGAAGCCATAAATCTATTGGAAAGATGTTCAATTATGACAATGACCTCATCTACCATCAATGAGTCTTTAAATCATAATTTTTTAATATTATTTTTCATTTTCTTACATGTTTATATATAGTATTGAATCACATAACCCACAAATATAAATCTTTATTCAAGAACTCTAAACATAAATTTATTTAATAAATTATTCAAGTTTAATATTTATATAATAACTTCCTTCAACATTAATTCTTTTATAATACTATATTCCACTTGAGGTCTATATTTTATATCCAAAATAACATCCCCACTAGTGTCATTACAACCCTCAATTTGTTCCTCTTAGTTTATTCCATGATGACATATTCTTGCGAGAGAAACTTATTCTCTTTGATGATTTTTATTATGGGCTACACATTTTCTATCACACTTAATTAATTTTTAAGGGGTTATTCATATTCTTATTATTCATGAATCTTCTTCCAATATCCTTTCATAAGGTTCCTTATTTGACACACTAAAATTATTTACATGGAAGATAATTTTTTACCTATTCCACTTTTTAGATTTGAGAAGAAAATGGAAATAACATTATCCACTTCCTTAATATTGGTATCATTTTCTTATGTGTGTTTCTTTATCACCTTTAATTAAATCTCCAAAGAATTTTTCTTTTCTAGGGATTAATTATCACTATTACTCATCTCATATTCTACAAGAGAGTTGTGAATACTAACTAGTGTCAATTATTTTAGATCCTTATCATATAATAGTAATACTATTTTTGGAATTTTAGTGGAAATATTATCAGTATTCTCATTGGATTTTGATATATTTACCGAAACAATGACTTTATTGAATGTTTCATTAGAGTTAATTCTTAAATAATTCTAACTGCTCTGTTGTGAAAATAACATAACTTCATATACCATTATATATACTTCATAGACACTTATTAGTGTTTTTCACATAGCTTGTGATGATTTACAAGACATCACATTCATATATATATAATTGGATAATGATCCTTATAATGTGTTGAATCTTATGAATTAAATATCTGTGATATATTTCTATGATAGTTTTATGATCTCTACACTGAATAAAATCTAATGATTGGTATCCATGAATACATCCATTATAAATGATCAGAAATATTTTTTTATCTTATTCTTCCATAATTGAATCTTATTTCTTTAGATTATCATAATACCCATTGTGGTTAATGATGAATATCACTACTTTATAAAAATATAGATAGAAAACTTCCCTAAGAAACATTTCCTTATATACCACTTCATTTTACTAAAAATTGTATATACCCTTTTAAGGATTATCAGAGTATGTCAGATTATTCAAATGACCCTTAGCAATGATTACCCAATTTTTATAAGGGATACCCCCCCTTTCCACTTCTGTGAATTGATAAAGAAGTAAAAGATAACCATAAAAAATTTACTTGGTTCCCCCATGTTGTGATAGTCTATAAAGCATGAAATTATGATGTATTGATATACTAAAAACACTAACCACACTGATCATATTACAATATAGAGTGGTCATATTGATCCTCTAGATTTACAATCTCATATTATAAATAGAGATCACATTAATCCCCTTACAACATAGAACTCACTAATACCCTTTTAAAATTATACCTCTTCTATGAATAGAAATAATAAATTACAATTGGTATGGTGAAACCATAATTTTACATCTCATCAATAATATGAATTCCAAAAATATTTTAGACATATGGTACCACATTGAATTTTATTATTCTCCCCTTTTATTTCTATTGAATTTATAGAATTTTTTTATTATATATATATATATTTTATTCCATGATACTAATTTTTTAATAATAAATGAATTTATTCTTTATGTGATATATTTAAAATAAATAAATAAATAAATCCCTTAGTCATGGAATGTTGTCCTTCAATGTTGCATGAAATTTCTCAACTCCAAAAATTTTATAGTGTGATTTACTTCTTCATGGTATGACCTACTAATATTTCTCTATTATCAAACTACTTATTTCATAATGATCTACATTGTGAAATGATATTGATTTCTCCAATTAAATAACCTCATATTTATCATTCAAAATCCCTGATGATTTTTTACGGCTATATACTGATGTGTTTTTTTTCATATAAATGGAGAATATAATGAAATGTTCTTTCAAATGTGGAATGAAACTTTTTTTTATCACCCAACTGGTGGATGAAATAATAAAATATTGGATGAAAAATTAAAATAAATAGAACCACTGAAATTTTATCAACAATATTCACAAACTTTTAATTCTTTTAATTGGGTGAATCATTTCAACACACATTCTTATTTAGTAAAGGAATGACCCTTTTAAATAATTTCCTAGAATAAAAATCACTCTGATTATGTGAAAAAATATTTAAAATTTGAATTTATATTGAAATTAATATTATATAAAATCTTGTTTTCCTTTACACTTTATAGTCCATTATCCTGTATTTATCATATTTTCTACCCAACCTGTGAGAGTTAATTCCATGTATAAATATCATGATATGGCTACCTTCATATAGTGTGAATGAGTCCTATTAATTTATTTGGTTACCTTAACATATACATAGAAATATTTTCCATCAATTTGGTAAATTTCTATTTATTCTAAAATTATTACTGTTATGTATCTCAATAAACTCCATGAATTTGAAATTTCTCTAGAAACACCATTCATGGAATGACTGTTGAGTTTATGAAAGGATTTATGTATTATAAATAGTGCCTCTACAACCAATTTCAGTGTTTCATTAATTTGTATCATTATCTATTAATATCATTTTTAAATAACATTATTTGTGTTGTCAATAAAAACATCCCAAAAAAATACTCCAAGATAATTATTTTTCTAACAAACAAGAAACACAGTAGTGACCCTCAGATGTAAGACCATCATTCAGATTCAAATTAAGTGTCCTAGTAAACCATGAAACCACACTAAGAGGGGATTAATTACTGTGGATTTATTTTATTGATCTTTTAATCTTTTAATTATTAAATACTCTTCATATATTTGGATTAATGGATCTCAATCATTCCCTAAAAAGCATTAATAATGAAATAAATATATAAATTAAGGAGGGCATAAGAACATGATTTTTCTAGATAGTTCACCCCCAATTTTAGTGAATACATCCTTGACATATTTAGTGAAAGTAAAAGACATAAATATCCACTATTTTTATAAATCAAATAAATGTGGGGAAAATATCATCCCCATCCCTAAATCTATTTCCCAGTAGTTACTATCTTATAGTAGGTTCATTATATAAATTTCATTATAAATTACATATAGAGTTGAAAAATTTTCCTCGAATAGGATTTCCATTACACTCAATATTTCACAACATCAATGGAAGATTCCATTCCTCACATAATTACATTAACATCCTGATGATATTCATTAGAATTAGTTTCTTACGGGCCTTTATCACCATTATAATGATTAATATAATGATGAACAAGGTAACTCCATATTTCGTTCTTCCTCCTCAATAGTGTGCCATCATACATGTATTAATAAGAAAATTTCCAATATATTTTATCAAAAAATGAAATTTACAATATGTTTAATAGTTTTACTAGTGTCAGACAGTGAATATTTCTCTCTTCTACTTTTTTTTCAAGAAACCTCAATGCACAAGATATTCATCGATGATTCCTTTTATTTTTTATATAACCATCTTCAACTTATATTTTCTTAAAAAAACATCATTTATCATGTTGATATTATAAAAATTTAAAACTTGAAAAAATCCTAGAAAATTAACCACACGATCATAAAAATTTGAAAAAGGTTTAAAATTGTTCCTTAAAAAGATTGAATTTAATCATTATAAGTAGAGGTGAAAACATCATTTCAATTTCATGAATTAGTGTACGCAGATCCTAAAAATATTCCCTTTATATTATTCATTTAAATATACAAAAATTATAGCTAATTATTTCATTTGATATTACAAAAAAATTATAATTTCTACTTACATGTTTTTGTGTTCACATTCACACTTGTACTCATGTTCCATATTCTTATTTGAAGATAAAATTATCTATTAGTGAAAATATCTTGAATATCGGGTCACCATATTACATCATGATATTTGAAGAATGAATAAAAACAATGTATTATTAGATAATATATTACAAAACATAATAAATAACATATTTAATATTATTTTCCCCTTACAAATATCTTTTATATACATTGAAATACTTGGTTAATATTACATGTCAATATTTTACTTTAGCATATGATCTGAGTTAGACATATACATATATTATGATGACCTCTCAAAAACTCATAAGTATTATGTATCATATATTATTTTTGAGTTATTATTTTTTATTATCTTAGTTATTATTATATATATATTTCAAAATCAATTTTTTTTTCGAGAAGTACTTTTACATTTTTTTCACACCTGATCTTTTGTATTTCCTTTTTTGATATTTTTCATCAAAATAGTTTATAAATGTAGTGAAAATATTGAAATAAAATTATATATATAGGAAAAATATCTTATTATTATCATATATTAATTCTATTTTTCTTTATAAATGATTAATTATCGCAAAATATATTCCAAACATCTCCTGATAGCATAAAATATTCTAGAATTTTCCAAACTTCCATTAACTTTTTAGTTTAATTCCAAAATAAAATTTAATATAAATAAATTATTTTCACATCTTTAATGAGACATCCATTTGTTGAACTCTTCTATTAAAATGATTTATAAAAATACTAACATAGTGATTCGATTTATTATTATTAAATACAGTTCCTATATTAGAATATTTTAAATTCAGCTCAAAATATTATCTGAGTTTATAAATACATATACTACAACAAACATTATACTCAATAAAATATGGATTAATTCTCATTAAATTTTAAACTAGATTCATTATTTCACACATTTTATCTTGAATCTCTCCCTCAAAAACATTATTCTTTCTCCCTGAGATAGAAAACATTTTTCATGATTACAAACATAAAAGAGTCACACCCCTAACTTATATTGTTTGGGAGATAAAAGATTTATTATATTTGTTTCCATTAATGAAAAGGAATCCTGGAATCTTTTTTATTTAACAATTACATAAAATATCATGGTAAAAATTAAATTATTTCCATATCTTTTCATCTGCAAAAAATTAGTAAAACTATTAAAAAAATTCTATACATGATTTTTCAAGAAAGAGAAACCAAAAACTCTTATGGGTCCCATAAAATATTCTAATTATCTTACTCAATATTTTTAGAATATTATTTATTCAACATAAACTCTAATTTTTATATCAGTTCAATCTAACCATATATTGGGTCCAAATATTAACAAAATACATATTGACATTACCAAATATTTAAAATAAGTAAATTACTCTTCATCACAATTCTATGGGAACTTCACAACCTTGGTTATCCAAACCGTTAAACTCCTTAACAAGATCTCCCTAATCCACCCACCCCTATGGATTAAAAATATGATTTTCAAAATAAGGTTCTAGTAAAACATTTTTAATGCGTACACCAACATAGTATGAAATTATCAAAATATATATTTTAAACCATGTATCGTTATTCAATACATTCAAGTAAATTTATAAAAATAAAATAAATTTAAAATTATATAATTTTAATAAATCCTAGTCACTTCACAAAAAAATCACAATGAACAATCTATGTCATCATCCGTAAAAATTATATACCTTTAAAAAACTCCATTTTCACAACCCAAAAAATAATTTAGTTGAAGTCTTTGAAAATATATTTTTTTCTCACACAAATCCAATTTTATATACTGATTTTTTAATTAAAGTCCACTTTTATGTGATTTATGGGAACTCGTACAATTGAAGGGAATTTTTTGTATAGAAAAAACTAAGAACAAGTGAAAAAATTGGATTTTTTGACGGCCTAACTTGAGACCAAAAGTATAAAAAAAATCAACCCAAAGATCATAACCCACTGTTAACCCCACTTATAAGAAGGAAAAAATCTATCCAAAATCATCACATCATAAAACACCACACTATAATTTCATAAAAAAAGAACATCCTTTTTTATTCGAATGTTTTACATTATACACTTTCTATCCATATTTTTTAAAATCATAACACTGTTATAGAAACTATGATTTATTACCCTTATATTTCCCAGTTATTTTTGAATGTTTTTTGAGAAAAAAATTTATTATATTAGTTGTAAAAATAATTCTAAACTAAAAAATATATAATTTTGACAGTAGTCTAGTCCGTTAGGCTGACTAAATTATGATCCATCACACTGGATAATGTCTCATCCATCAGAATAATGAATTATAATCCATTTAATGAAAAATTCATGTCTATAAAAAGGATAAAACAAAGCCTATTTATGGGATTAAGATTAGTTTTTAGTGTGAATATGATTTTTTCCATCAATTTTGATATATTTTAGAATATATATGTGATTAAGTTTAGTATATCGGTCTGATTGAGTTTAGTCTAGTAGAATAAACATGTTTTGATTCAATAGACTAGAAATCATTTATTACATAAGAATAATAATATTTATATTTAGATTCTTATAATCATTTCTTATAGATTAACAAATTTTAAAACATTGTGATGATGAAATCAAAAAAAAATCAGATGGCGATGTATAGAACATGTTGAACTATCAAGACAGATCTCATCTAAGGATATTAAAACCAATAACAAGAATAAAAAAAATATGAACAATGGATGTGTGCCTATAAATAGAGGTGAAATTTTGGAGATATTATCTAAGGATTTTGTGACACAACCCGTCTGAAATTCACTCTATTATAGCATATGTTTACTCATAATTTTTAAATTTCTGATTGTTTTTGTTGAAAACAACACCACTAATGATTTTAAATTCCTTAGAACCTTTTGAATTTGTATTCACTGTTTCTAGTATGGGTATAGAACATGGGATTTTGGGGATTGGAAGACAGCTAATTTTCATTAGTCATGTTAAGGGATTAATGAGATAAGAATACATAGATGGTTATGATATTTTATGATCAAGGGATTTATATCAATAGAAAGACATACCTTATGGTTAAGTTGAAAATTGAGGATGATCAAAGGTAATGTTTATTACTTCCTTAATTTTAATGGTTAACAAGTAACAAATACTATATAAATCATTATAAAAGTCATTATTTATATTTTAGTATTTACTTAACTTGATTCTATATGTTTAATATTTCCACTATAAATTGACATAAAAATTTTATTTCACTTAACATTTCTAAAATTTGATTTCTTGGATGTAATGTGTGACTGATATAGAAACATTGATCATCAGATGATATATATTTCAGATAAATATTAACTAAGAGGTTTTGGATTTTAGATAGTTTAAATTTCTTTAAAATAAATTACACCCTTTATATAAATTTATATACTCTTCGACCCGAAAATTGGTTTAGGAAAATGGTATACTACTTAGACAAGAAATTTTTTAACTTTTTATTTCATCATGAACTTTTTTAGGTTTAATGTGTTCATTGAAATTTTATTAAACTTATCCTTATTATGTAGAAAGATTTTTCGATTAGATGAAATGATTTAATATTATAAAT
Organism: Viscum album; assembly: GCA_963277665.1. Taxonomy (NCBI): domain Eukaryota; kingdom Viridiplantae; phylum Streptophyta; class Magnoliopsida; order Santalales; family Viscaceae; genus Viscum; species Viscum album. The sequence goes on along the minus strand of OY728136.1, from coordinate 343,985,584 downwards.
TTTGAAAATGTAAATATTAGAGGACCAAAAGAATTTAATGATGAAGACAACAAATTTTGGAGAGTTATAATGAAGAAATTTTTTATACTCGATTTTATATCTTTGTTAAGTTGAGTAGAAATTATAAAATTCCTGAGAAATATGTTTCTACTTTTAAAAATCAATAGAAATCGGAATATCAACTGAATTATCATGTGATAAGAAAATTTATTTATGAAATGAAAATAAATATATATCATCAAACATCATCTTTTAGAGCTAAAATTAATGTATAGAAGATGTTTGAAATTACACATTTGGGAACTTCTAATGTTATTTAAATCAGAAGATCCATGCTTTGTGCATATTATCAAACTATTGATTTTATTCCTATTGAATCTACTTCTAAGAAGAATCAAATATTTATGATTATTATAAATTATTTAAAATATTTTGGTGAAAAATATCATAAAGATATTATTTTAGTATAAAAGATCATTGAAATTAATCCTTTATAGTTGGAGTTTAAATGAATAGCTTTATATGACACTAATATAATTACAATTTTGTGTTTGGATTATCTTATAGGTAAACTCTTGTAGTATTATGGTCAAATAAAGAGTGAGATTTAAAAATATAAAAAATAATAATGGTATATTTTATTTTTCTTCAAAATCATATGTTTTTAATAATTTGAAATTAGTTGATGAAGATTCTAAAACATTGATGATAAAGAATAATAGAGTTGAGATATAAAGTATTTCATCTGAAGAAGCTTATAATTAACATGCTCCATTATCTAGAAGGATGAATAATATTATTGAGATGGATGATTTTAATTATAAGTATAATAAAAATAAAAAGGAAATAAATGATAAGATGTATTCTTCTGAATTAATTTTTATGAATTCAAGAAGGTTGGAAATATAAGACCAATAAATACTAAGATTAATTGAAATGGAAAAATTATAGAAATTATGAGAGGAATTATATGAAATTATACAAACATAACAGTAAAAAAATATTGAAATAAATATAAACATTTAGGTCATGTTGTGGTGACAGTTCTTAAAATTTTTTATAGAGAATGAATGTAAAGATTTGAAGAATATTGATTTCATTTTTCAAATTAAAAACAATTATAATTTCATCATGTATATGGTATATATCAAAATCACAAATATTCGAACATTAAAATCCATTTAACAAAAGAGTGAAAATGAAAATAATTCGATATATTTGGATGACGAATATACTTTATCAAAAATTAGTATTTTACATATTGTGGAAGAAGTATCATGATTTTCTAATTTTATAGAAAAATAACATTAATTTTTTTTTGAAATACTTGATGTTACTATGGTAAAACCTGATAATGAAAATTCAATAATACATACAAATACTAGGTAGATTTATAATATTTCAAAAGAATTATAGAAATATAATTATTAGAATCCTATTAATTCAAAATGGATAGATAAATATAAATTTTAGAAAACTAATCCTTGAAGATAGTTAGAAAAATATAATCCTGAGAAAACTAATTTTTCAAAAGGGTTATAAACAATTATTTATATAAATAATTATTTTAGGGATAAATATTTAGTTGTCAAAATAAATTATTAAATTTCAAGTTGCATAAAATTACTATAAATGTATAATGATGGTAAATAAAATTTTGATAAAATGTATAAAAAGATAAAAACCTATAAGTATGTGTCAAGATTGGGTTTTAATAATAGAAAAACAATTATTCAAAATAGTTTATTGGTTCTAAAGGGAGAAACATTATTTACAAAATGTTAAGGTTTAAGATATCTGAAGAATAATTTTTGGTTTAAAAAAGTAAAATATTTAATATTTAAAAAGAATTATTTTTATAAAGAATTAAGAACTTCTCAACATAGTAAACATGGATAGATGTGGATTCCAAAAATATTATTCTCTAATGATGCTAGAACCATGAATTTTTGGGTTCCCAAATACCAATCCTTTTAATTTCAAAAAAAATTCTACCAATAACAATTTATATATCATTTATAGAACATCTTCTAGGAATATTATTGGGAATAGATATTTCTTCAATATATATTTAAAATTAATGGTGGAAAAGCTACCATCAGTGAAAATTGTCAGGAAAAATTGTTATTATAGTGAACATTTCTCTTCTTGGTAAATATTTTATTTCAAATGTTCTATTTGTTTTAGGTATAAGGCATAAAATTATTATCATAAATTATTATTTGATGAGGGATTTATTTTGATCTTTAAGAAAGATAAATGAAATTTTCGTAGTTCAAAATATGAATTTATGTTTTCTTCTAATAAGTATTATAATGTTTATACAGTTAACATGGAATACCTTTAGACATAAGATCTACCTTAACCTATTATAAAAGGAGATCAATCTTGGTTATGGATTAGAATATTAGGAAAATATAATGTTAGAGATTTATCAAAACTATATAAAAAAGGACTAGTTAATGATCTACTAGATCTTATGTTTTATTCATCTATAGTATATGATCTTTGTCAATTTAGAAAGAAACATAAGTCGTGTTTTAAATAAATTGATGAAGTCTTAATTTTTTATTCTTTACAGTTCCATCAAATAGATTCATTAGTTCTTATAGAAAATAGACGTATCCATAAAAAATATCATTTATATGTTATACTTAATGATTACACGTGATATAAATGTTTCTATTTTCTTGCAAAGAATTCAAAATCCTTTTTCAATTTTAAATATTTTATAGGCCATGTTAAAAATGGGATATATCTATCCTTGATAAATATTCATAGTTATCATGGAGGAGAATTAGTAAATTATAATTTTGAATCATTTCATTTTAAAAATTATATAATACATAACAGTTAAACCCTTATAAATTCATAGTAAAATAGTGTAGATAAAAGAGGAAATGAAAATCAAGAGTAAATTACAAGAACCATGCATAGTGAATACTAAATTGCTATACATTTTCGTCCTGAATCATTTATTAAAACCTTTTATACTATAAATAAAGTTTTAATTTGACATTTTAATAATAAAAATTCTTATGATTTGTGGAGAGGAATAAAACATAAACATTATTACTTCAATTTTTTTGGATCAAATGTGTTCATTTTTAATAATAAATATAATTTTCATAAATTGTCTCTAAAATCATATGATATAATAATTTTTTAATTTATTTTATAACTTGTATGGCCTATAAATCCTTTCTCTAATAAATTAGTACTATTATGGAAACAGTGCCTGAAAATTTGAAGAAATTGATTTTTTTATTTTCAAACAACCTCAATTCGAATAAATATATGTTTTTTAGAAAAATGATTTCCAAATATTTTTGGAATGTAAATATTATTGGAGATAAATTGAAGAGAATATTTTTAAATTTTTACCTCAATAATAATTTCAAAATATTGTTAATGTACAAAGTTTTATAAATCCAGGGAATCATTCGATCCTTAATAATCATCATAGTGATAAAATCATTATTGATGTAGAACAACCTATAATAACTATAAGTTACTTAAGAAATGAAATTGAAAATTATTCTTTTCTATCACAATTTGAACATGTGACTCTTGATGGGGATCTAGGTGTTTAATATTCGATAAAATATATGATAGATGAAATTAATGAATTCTAAAGGAATCAAGTTTGTACTTTGGTTGAACAACCCAAGGATACTAATATATTATACGTAAAATGGGTTTTTATGAAACAAATGTGTTGAAGATGGAATTGTACTTAGTAATAAATTCAATATTTTTTCAAAGTGTCAAATTCAACATGAGGAAATATACTTAGAAAAAAATTATTCTCTAGTAGAAATAATTTATGTTATTTTTATTCTTATAGAATATATAGAATTTATTAATTTCAAACTTTCTCAAATGTACATAAAGGGTTATTTTATTAATGGATATGTATAGGATGATGTTTATGATGAAAAAAACCTATTTTTGAAAGATAAAAATCAACAAAACCATGCATTTAGACTTATTTATTCACTTTATAGACTTCAACCAACCCCTAGAGCATGGTATGACAGATTAAAAGAATTTTTTACAAAATTTTTAAGGGAGTTTCGTATCAATAACTTTTAATTGAATATGTTTATAAGTACACTATCATTTTTTAAATTTATGTTTATTACATTATATTGGGATCAAATCAAAATTATATTACAAATTCCGATAAAAATATTATGGAATTTGATTATGAAATGAGCAAGATAGGTGAGCATACTAATTTCCTTGTTTTTCAAATTTCACAAAACAATTGATGGAAATTTTAAATATTAACATAATTATATGAAATATATTTTTAATAAATTTGGTTATGATAATAATAAACGTTTCTATTATCATATCATTACCTCAAATAATTTATATTTTGATTAATATGGGAAACTAGGTGATTGAAGTCTCTTTTAACAAATGATCGGTAGTTTTCAATACTTAATAGATAATAGTTCACATTAAAAACTTCTATATTGTTGAGTAAAATATATCAATATAATCCAAAAATGTACCACCTTATGGCTATAAAATGAATTTTTCATTATCTTAAGGGAACCATTGATGTAGGATTACTTTTCACTTCGAGAAATTATTTTTAACCTCAATGATTTTTAGATGATTATTTTGTAGGATTTAAAATGAACAAAATTTACATCTAAAACAAGTCACTTATTAATAGAATATTTAATTTCTTGGTGTTATAATAGAAAATATTCTATATAAATTTCCACTACTGAGTCCAAATATGATCTAGTTGGATGTTGTTGTTCTCATGTGTTGTGGATGCTACAGAGACTCACTGATGTTGGCTTGAGTTTTTTTAAACATAAAAATTTTTGTGATAACAAAATTATCATTGTTTTAAGTATAACCCAACACATCACTCAAAAGAAAATAATATATATATAAGACATAAATTTTTATTTTAACCACACACATAAATGAAATATTGTTTTATACTTCATCCGAATGCAAGAACAATGTGCTGAAATATTTACAAAAACCAGAAATTCAAATTGATTCCAATATATTAAACAGAATATTGGAAGTGTAAATACTATGTGTTCATTAATATATACTTCTTTATTTCCAATCTAATTATTGTTAAAAATTTCTTTTAAAATTTGGATGACAAATTTAATGGTTTTTAAAAAATTTGAAATGATTGTTTTTATAAAAATTTTAGTTTTTGTAAAATAATTTTTCTTTCCAAATTTCTCTTATTTATAAAAACATTGTTTTTTTAAAAAAATAGTTTTTCTAAATACATCAGTTTTCTAAATTTTAATTTTTTTTCCAAAAAGTTTAGTTTTATAAATAAATTTAGTTTTTATAAAAACTATGTTTTTTGTCAAATATTTATTTCATCAGACAAATTTTGTATTAGAAAAACAAGAAGAATAGTTACCTCACATAATTTCCCATGAAGGATATAATTTTTTATTAAGGGAGGTTATTTATATTCCTTAGTTTTTACTATCTCTTGTATTGTATTTTTAATGTTTGTTTACCAATTTATGCTTAATAAATGTTGTAACAAAATATTTCCAGAAAATATTTTCATCCAATAAAAATTTAATTAAAAAAAATAAAGTTCTCAGAATATATACTTAAAACTTATGAGGATAAATCTCAAACATCATATCATATATGACATTTTTTATGAACAATCATTTTTCTAGAAGTCGAAAGGTCACCCCGAGCCAATAATTATAATTGTGGGTCACTACATCTCACATATAACACTCAAATTGATCTCCACCCACGACCGTTAAAATATTTTGTACAACCAATTGTTAGGAAACGATATGATTAACTTTTACCTAATTTGGTAATTTTTTGCTAAAGTGATCATTTTTTAAAAAATAGCTTCTGCTAACGAAATTATGAGTAGGGAAGATATGATGGAAAGATTAATTGAAAATCATTGGTTTGATATGGAAAATTATAAGGTGAGGGAAATTTTAAAGGTAAAAGTATGGTAACGTGTTTTTATTGAAAAAGAATATTTTTATCTTCACTCTCTTATGATATTTTAGCAGTTCTATTCTTCTCTTATTTTTAGTGTTGAAGATTATTTGGAGGTAATTTATTTCAATATTTTTAATTAATTATACAAGATTAATATTCAACATGTATCAAATTTGGTAGTAGTTACATTGCAATGGGAATCTTATCTAGTTACACATAAGATTCCAAAAAAGCATGGACATTTTAGAATGATTAAGGATGAGGCTTATTTTATTTCAACTTATGGGAATATGATTCTGATATTTAATTTCAAAAAAGGTGTAAGAGTAGTATATTTTTGGATTCAAGGTCATATCATTCCTAGGAAATGGTATAGAGATAATTTAATGGTGTTGAATATATATTTTTTGTATTTATTGATCAATATATGGATGTTAAATTTAGTAATTTTGTTTCTATAAATTGTATATGTTAAGAACATTTCAATGAATATTATAATTCTATTGTTTCATTGTTTCATTAACATGATGTTTGTAAATTTTACTATAGTTATAAAGATCAAGAATTAACCATTTATGGTACACGAGAATGTCTCTTTGATTAGTGTAGTAGTCCCTCCAAGAATAAAATTTGTTTTTTATCCCATATTTGAAAGGATTTGATGAAAAATCAATCAAATCAACATTTGATGTTGATGCTATTCAATTAATGGAAAAAATTAAAGAGAAATAGAAATGCAGTTCTTCTTCTCTGAGGCTAAAAAAGAAACTGAAAAAATGACTTATGAATCATATTGAGAGTTAATTATACACAGATCTGAGAAGAAACCTAGTGATTCAGAGTCAAGACTTGATAATCCATAAGAATTATCCTTGAATGAGAAAACTAGTGATGTTTTAAAATATGAAGAAATGAAGAATAAATATAATAAAAGGTTTTATGTAGTGAATATTTTTGAAAATATTATGAATGCCGTAGAATGGTCTCATTGAAATTTATATATTTTTTTAGGAAGGATCTATTTTGATTTATCAATTTTCTATTGTCTCATCAATACAAAAACCAACTATATTTTATAAACCTATTATACCAAATCTAAATAATGTTAGAACTTAAAATTTTAATTTATCCATTGAAAAAGGAAATATAAATTTGTGGAATGTCACGACCTGCCCTCGGGGCCCATGCCGTGACTACCCCAAGCCCGCCTTCCATAGGTCAGGGGCTGGTGACTAGCACCAAGGCGTAAATCACGGTAAAAAGAGAAGGCATTGCCTTTGAAAAGTAAACATGCACCAAAGAGTAAGAAAACACAAAAGTAAACACTAAGTAAAAACAAAGTACAACTGAAGTGTGGAAAAGTAAATGGGCCAGTATACAAACCCAAACTGAAAGTAAAGTACAACTCGAAGGGAAAATAGCAACTATAAAGTAAAAGCCGCTACACCGAGCTGTCCACTGGAAATCCCACCTGAAGGGTGGGTACAGATAGCTCCACTGCTCCTCGGGTTCCGCCGTCCGCTCCGATCACGTCTCGCCCAGTGGTCCACCTCCTGGTACCGTCCTGCTCAGCAAGACTCAACTACGATCAACGCTATCCGTCGTCTGCAACCAACACAACATAGTGCGGGCATAGCCCGTATAGGGGTGAGTATAAGCTACTCAGTAGGGACCCCGAGACCCCTGAAGGTCTCCCAAAATCCACAAAGTATAAACCACAAAGGTAAGTTACAAACACGAAGTAACAACCGACACTGCTTAGGTATATTCCCATAAATATACCTAAGTCATCAATTCCAATACGCTCCAACCTCTGAGCCCAAGTACAACTCAGTCCACACAGGAAAGTATACGTATTCCACACAGGAAAGCAAAACGAAATCCACACAGGATAGCACAACACATTCCACACAGGAAAGCAACAGGATTCACCTCACAGAGGTATACTTTTCGGATGACGATAAATATGATCACTGATCCATCTAAGTCGTCAGACCCATGAAGGATCGATAGATAACTAACCCCCGCAATGACCCACACAGGATTGGGCCCACACAGGACCTGTAGGCGTTGGTTCACACAGGACCGCTGAGCGCAGACCCACACAGGATCGGACCCACATAGGATCGGGCCCACACATGACCCGTAGCACTGATCCACGTATGATCGTTGAGTGCTGTAGTCGTCGTCGTTGAATCCACTAAGGATCTCTGTACTGTCGTATTCGCAGTCACCGTAGCAGTAGCAGTAGCAGTCGCAGCAAACTCTAGGGTTCCCGAACACAGTAAGCTCGTTCGGGAGGGTCCGCTCCACGAGCCGAGAGACTGATACGTCAACTGTCACAAAGTCCAGAGTTGATGTATCAAAAAGTTCTGTATCGTCAACAGGAACTCAACGCAATAGACGACGCGTCAATCGGACGCCCGGTCTGAGAGTTATTAGCCTTTTCGTCCCAGGGGCCCGGTTGGTTTTTAAGGAAAAACCAACCCGACCGTACTCCACCTACATCAAAAACTCGGGCGGAGTATGCCAAAAGATCCTTCTCACTAAGAGGAACTCAACAAAGCTGACGGCACGTCAATCGGACGTCCGTAGTTCAAGATATGAGCATTTCCACTCTGAGGGCCCGGTTGGTTTCGTGTACGAACCAACCCGGCCGAACTCAAAGAATTCCAAAACATTGAGTGAGATATACCTAAACGACCGTCTCGATCCATGGATCACATCTCCGCTGACGGTGCGTCGTTTGGAGATCCGTAGCCCGAGTTATGGGCATTTGAATCTAAACCGCTCGGTAACGGGGGTTTCGGGCCCAGGCCGTCCTGGCCCAAGACCCCCCAGATGGCCCGAACCGGGTCGACCCACCCCGGACAGGGTCGACCTACCACGGCCCGGCGCGGCCCGGCCCCACCTGGCGCGGCCCGGCCCGACGCGGCGCGGCCCGACCCCACCTGGCGCGGCCCGGCCCGGCGCGGCGCGGCCCGGCCTGGCCTGGCCAACCGGCCTGGCGCCCCGGTTCGGCGCCAGGAAGCGCGTTGGGTGCGCTGCCAGCTCGGCCGAAGGCCGAGCTGGCTGGAAAAAATGGGGGGCGGCACCTGCCCCCCTTTGTGAAACCAGCCCCCCCTCATTATGGGGGGCCAATTAACCACCCGGGGGAATTAAATTCCCCCGGTTTCCACCATCCCGGCCGGCCCGACCTGGCCGGCCGGCTTCTTCTCAACAGGACCGGCAAGGGCCTATCCTCTTCCGTCTTCTGGCACCGGCGGCCCGGCTGGCCGCCGGTCATCACATTCCGCCGCGGCCCGGAACCAGCCGCGCCCTTCGTTGTCCGGCGCGATGCGACGGCACCGCGGCCCCGCTCCGGCCGCGGCGCCTTCGGTTTTCTTCGACGCGGCACGACGGCGTCGCGTTCATGATAATTCTTTCCACGGTGCGGCGCGACGGCGCCGCGCAATAATTGCCGTGTGATTCCCGCATGGTGCGACGACACCACGCCATCTCGTTTCATCTGCAAGAAACATTAAAGAACAAAGGAGGGGGGTTCGACCATGTTTGTGCAGTCCGGCCCCCCCTCTCGTTAGACGATAACACTTAATCATTTAACCTCAAATATCGTCATGCTATAACCAAGAACGAGAATAAATAAATTAAACAACAACAAACCCCTACCTCGGTTTCAAGAACGATGATCGTCAACGACCCGCGGAAGATGAGTGTCGCGGTGGTCGGCGTCGCGGAAAAAGGACGTCGACGTCGTGAAGCGAGGATTCGAAGCTCTTTGACGGCGATTTCGTCGCGGGAAACCATCGCGGAAGAGATGACATGGAAGAAGTACGTCGCATCGCGGATACGGCGTCGCGGAAGGACCGTGTTCTTCGACGGAGAGGTTCTTTGTTGAAGAACGGCGTTCTTCGCGTTCTTCATTGAGTTTGAAGAAGAAGAAAGCTCCAAATTCTCTCAAGGTGGCTAAGGGGACTAACCAAAATAAAATAAGCTAAGGCTTATTTTATTTACACAATTATCAACTTGAATTTCAATGGTTTGAAATTCAAACAACTCAACTCAATTAATTAACCAAGTTGTCAAGTTAATTAAAGAGGAGTTATAGAGAGTTTAAAAAAAGAAGATGAAGAGTTAGGGTTCGTGTGGTCCCCACCACACTTAATCCTCTCAAGGGAGGTTAAGTGGATGTGGATCCCACCCCTAACTCCCTTTGGGAGAAGTTAACCTACAAGTTAAAAATAAAATGTGTTTCCACATTTTATTTAACTTCTTTTAATTTTTCCCAAAACTAACATTCATTCCGCATAAAACACAACCTCGGAAAAGGTCTCCTTAAGCGAATATCAGCGTTGTGAGTTCATCGGTGTCCTCAGATTTCAATTCCGAGCACCGGATCAAAAGTTAGAAATTCTCGCTCATTCGTTCACTGAACGTACCCAAGCCAAACTTCGGAAATCGATTCCGGGCACTCCAGGCCTCGGAATCAGGTGCCGTCAGAAACCGCGCTCTTGTAAAATTCCAAAGAAAATTAAGAAAAAATTTCCCTTTAATTTTACAGGTCTTTACATTACTCCCACCTCAGGGATTTACGTCCCCGTAAAGATACATCAAAACTAGGGAAACAAAAGAGGGTACTGAGCACGCATCTGAGTCTCCCGCTCCCAAGTGCTCTCCTGGAGATTCCTGTGCTGCCATCTGATGCACACTAGAGGAATCGACCGCACACGTAGGACCCTCTCCTGTCGATCCTCGATCTCCACCGGGACCTCCGTAAAAGTCGCCCCATCGTCAATGTCAAGATCCCCATGGTCAATGATGTGCGTCGGGTCGTGCACGTATCTCCTCAACTGAGATACATGGAAGACGTCGTGCACCCGGTGCAACTGAGGTGGTAGAGCGAGGTGATAAGCCACCTCGCCAATCCTGCTGAGGACCTGGAAGGGTCCGATGAAGCGCGAAGATAACTTACCGCCTCGGACAAATCTCCGTATACCACGTCGAGGTGAGACCCTCAAAAAGACGTGGTCGCAATCCTCGAACTCTAGTGGCCTCCGCCTCCTATCAGCGTATGACTTATGCCGGCTCTGAGCTGTCCTCATCCGCTCCTGGATGACCTGGACCTTCTCTGTCGTGGCCTAGACCATCTCCGGTCCCACAAGTGCTGACTTTCTAGGGTCTGTCCAGCACAAAGGAGATCTACAAGGTCGGCCGTACAACGCCTCGTACGATGCCATCCCGATGGTGGAGTGGTATCTGTTGTTGTACGCAAACTCCACCAAGTTTAGGTGGTCCTCCCAGTTGCGACCAAAGTCGAGGACACATGCGCGGAGCATGTCCTTGAGAGTCTGAATGGTCCTCTCCGTCTGACCATCCTTCTGAGGGTGAAAGGCTGTGCTCAAAAGTAGCTGCGTCCCGAACGCCTCCTACAACCCCTTCCAAAGCCTGGAAGTAAAGCGAGCATCTCGATCGGAGACGATAGATGATGGCACACCGTGGAGCCTCACAATCTCCTGAACGTAGAGACGTCCCATTCTCTCCACTGAGCCCTGCTCTCTGATTGGTAAGAAGTGTGCAAACTTGGTGAGTCGGTCAACAATCACCCAAATGGAGTCGTGACCTCTGGAAGTGCGTGGAAGTCCAGTCACGAAGTCCATAGATATGCAGTCCCACTTCCACTCTGGAACCTCCAAGGGGTGTACCAAGCCTGCTGGTACCTGATGCTCTGCCTTCACCAGCTGGCAGGTGAGGCATCGAGAAACGAACTCTGCCACAACCTTCTTCATGCCCGACCACCAGTTCTATCATCTGAGATCCTGGTACATCTTTGCCACTCCAGTATGTACAGACAAAGGAGAAGTGTGAAGCTCTCTCAGCACCTCCTCTCGCAAAGTGACTGGTACCATGGTACGTCCTCTGAAAAGGATTTTGTGCTCTGCTCCAAGGGAGAAACCATCAGGTGCCTGTCCCGAGGATAATTGTGCATTCCGTGTCTCACAGTCAGCGTCCTCACGCTGTGCCTCTCTGACCCACTGCAGTAGTGGACGGGTGACTGTGAGAGACTGGAGGAAGGCTGCTCCATCTCTATCCACGAAGGATATCTGCAAAGAGGCTAGCTGCTCCGTCGCCTCCTCAATTAGCTGAATGCCCGTCCTCCTGCTGAGGGCATCGGCTACTACGTTCCCCTTCCCAGGAGTATAGACTATCTCAAAGTCATAGTCCTGGAGGAACTCGAGCCATCGATGCTATCTCAGGTTCAGGTCCTTCTTCAAGAAGATATACCTGAGACACTGATGATCAGAAAAGACTGTAAAGCACTCGCCCATCAGGTAGTGTCGCCATGTCTTCTGAGCGAAGACCACTTCTGCTAACTCCAGTTCATGGGTATCGTAGTTCTGCTCATGCGGCCTCAACTGACGTGATCCACAGGTTATCACTCCCACTCCTGCATCAGAACACATCTGAGTCCGGTCCCTGATGAATCACAGTAGACTACATACCCTACTCCCTCCTCAGGAAACCTCAAGATAGGTGCACTGGTCAATCTCTGTCTCAGCTTCTGGAAGCTCTGCTAACATCTGTCTGACCACACGAAGGGTTTCCCCTTCTTCGTCAAAGCTGTGAGTGGTGCCGCAACTCTAGAGAATTCTGGCACAAATCTTTGATAATATCCGTCTAGTCCCAAGAAACTCCGAACCTCCGTCACGCTCCTGGGTGGATCCCAAGCTGACACTGCCTCGATCTTCGCAGGATCCACTGCAACTCCCGCCTTAGAGATGACGTGTCCCAAGAAGTGGACCTCACGTATCCAGAACTGGCACTTCGAGAGCTTACCATAAAGCTGGTGCTCTCGGAGTGTGTCTAGTAAAACTCGCAAGTGGTAGGCGTGCTCCTCCTCAGTCGTCGAGTAAATCAGTATGTCGTCGATGAAGACCACGACAAACCGATCAAGGTATGGCTGAAAGATCCTGTTCATGAGGGCCATGAACACTGCTGGAGCATTGGTTATGCCGAAAGGCATAACCAAGAACTCATAGTGGCCATACCGACATCCGAAGGCCGTCTTCTGCACGTCCTCGTCTCTGACTCTGAGCTGATGATCGCCTGACCTGAGGTCTATCTTCGAGAACCACCGTGCTCCCTTGAGCTGATCAAAGAGGTCATCAATCCTCGGTAGCGGATACCTATTCTTCACTGTCACCTGGTTCAGGCGACGATAGTCGACACACAGTCGCAAGCTCCCGTCCGCTTTCTTGGCGAACAATATCGGGGAACCCCAGGGTGAAACACTGGGTCAGATGAACCCCTTTCCCTGCAAGTCCTCCAGCTGTACCCGTAGCTCTCGAAGCTCGGCGGGGGCCATCCGATATGCTGGAGTGGATATCGGGGTTGTCCCGGGGTACAAGTCAATATAAAAGTCTACCTCTCTGCGAGGAGGTAGCCCTGGAACGTCGTCGGGAAAAACGTCTGCAAACTGATCCACCACTGCAGGAAAACCAAGACTCCGCACGTCAACTGATCCTAGGATGATGCTAGCCAGCTAATGAGTGATGGGTTGTCCTATCCTCTGTGGAAGTCCATCCTGTGCTGCGAAGGCTCCCTTCTCGCTTGTGAAGGTGAACCTACTCCCGTCGGTGCGTACACATCACACCTTGCGCCTAAAACAGTCAACATGTTCATGGACCATAGATAACCAATCCATGCCCAAGATGACGTCGTAAGGCCTCGACGCTGCTACAAGAAGATCCCAGCCGAAGCTCTCGCCTCCTAGAGTAATCTCACACTACCGGCACCAGTGCATAATCGTCGAGTCTGCTCCCGTAGGAGTCTCCAGCCATATGGATCGAGCCAACGGCTCTGTTGGAATCTCCGAGTTCCAAATAAGGGCAGCGGCTATGAAAGAGTGACTCGCCCCTGTGTCTATAAGTACTGCAGCAAGGGTGGAATAGACACAGATAGTACCTCATATCATCTCGAGTGCGTCGTGGTTGTAGGCCTCTGCTGCCTGGAGCTGTGCCTGTCTCTGCCCTCCAGCTCCCTGTGGTCGGGGTGGACCTCCTGGTGGTGGTGGTGGTAGAGCCTCAAAGCATAACCCACCACCTGCTGCTCGGCCAGCACCTTTGCCTCGTCCGCCTCCTCCCTGCGGACTGCCATGGTCGACCCTCTGCCTCTGCCTCAGTGGTCCTTCAACCATCTGCTGCTCCTCGGCACGGCGGGTCGGGCAGTCACGAGCCATGTGGCCCTTCCCGCCGCACGAGTAACATTGTCTGCCTCTCAGAAGACTGGCTCCGCGCTGTGTTCCCCGCACTACTGAGCCAGTGTCCAGAGGTCGTCTGCCTGAAGTTCTGGTCTGCCTGGACCCCTGTGTCATCCGTCAACTGCCAGCTGCAGAATACTCTACCATGTGTCGCCCTGAGGTGGGTCTCGGCGCTGGTGTAGACTCAGCAAGGAAGCTCTCGATCAAAAGGTCCCTCTCCCGTACTCTTTTATGAGTCGGTATGCTGAGGGAGATCAGCGATTCCCTGATCTCGTGTCTCAATCCCTGCTCGAAGGTCCGGGATCGGAAGAATGGGTCCCGTACCATGTCGGTCGAGTAGCGTGAGAGATCAGTAAATCTCGCTGAGTACTGAGCGACCGTCATGCAGCCCTGTCGCAGCTGGAGAAGCTCCTGGATGCGCAACGCACGAAGGGTGGCTGGGACGAACTCTGAGCGGAAGAGGCTCTCAAAGTCCGTCCATAGTAGAGATGCCTCATCGTGCACCTGGAGCATCAAGCTCCACCATCGTCCTGCTGCTGCGTGCAGTAGGCTCGCAGCGAGGATCACCATGAGGTCTGCAGGTGTCCTCACTAGCTTAAAAACGCGTACCACTACCTCCAGCCAGTCCTCTGCTACCTGGGGGTCCATCTCCCCACGAAACCTGGGCGGTCGCTGGCGCTGGAACTCGTGCAGAGCTCCAAGACAACGTACATCGTCAGCGGCTGGTACTGGAAGCATCGGTGGCTCGGCGGGTAGTGCTACCGCCGGTGACACTGCTGGCAAAGGGCCCTGCACCGAGTCCTCGTCGCTCGGTGGGCTGTCGTCACGCTCGACTCTCGGAACCCTAGCCGGCTGCCGTCGTGGGGCCATCCTGAAAAGGAAACAGGTGCGCCACTGTCAGAACAGTATACCTGGTGAGCAGATACAAAGTAATCATAATGAAAACTTGAAACACACACGCAATCAATGTTTTCATGCATTAAGTCGGAAATCAGAAGTCAGGGTCCTGGTGTACGGATACGTCGGCCTCCGCACCACCGCTGGACTCCCTGGACTGATAACCACACTCAATACACTAAACAGTATTGATTCACATAGAAAAGATCAGAGTTTGCGGTAGAACCAAACTCCTCTGATACCAATTTGTCACGACCCGCCCTCGGGGCCCATGCCGTGACTACCCCAAGCCCGTCTTCCATAGGCCAGGGGCTGGTGACTAGCACCAAGGCGTAAATCCCGGTAAAAAGGGAAGGCATTGCCTTTGAAAAGTAAACAAGCACCACAGAGTAAGCAAGCAGAAAAGTAAACACTAAGTAAAAACAGAGTACAACTGAAGTGCGGAAAAGAAAATGGGCTAGTACACAAACCCAAACTGAAAGTAAAGTACAACTCGAAAGGGAAAATATCAACTGTAAAGTAAAAGCCGCTACACCGAGCTGTCCACTGGAAATCCCACCTGAAGGGTGGGTACAGATAGCTCCACTGCTCCTCGGGTTCCGCCGTCCGCTCCGAGCACGTCTCGCCCAGTGGTCCACCTCCTGGTACCGTCCTGCTCAGCAAGCCTCAACTACGATCAACGTTGTCCGTCGTCTGCAACCAACACGACGTAGTGCGGGCATAGCCCGTGCAGGGGTGAGTATAAGCTACTCAGTAGGGACCCCGAGACCCCTGAAGGTCTCCCAAAATCCACAAAGGATAAACCACAAAGGTAAGGTACAAACACGAAGTAACAACCGACACTGCTTAGGTATATTCCCATACATATACCTAAGTCATCAATTCCAATACGCTCCAATCTCTGAGCCCAAGTACAACTCAGTCCACACAGGAAAGTATACGTATTCCACACAGGAAAGCAAAACGAAATCCACACAGGATAGCAGAACACATTCATATAGGAAAGCAATAGGATTCAGCTCACACGGGTATACTTCTTCGGATGACGATAAAGATGATCACTGATCCATCTAAGTCGTCGGACCCACGAAGGATCGATAGGTAACTAACCCCCGCAATGACCCACACAGGATCGGGCCCACACAGGACCTGTAGGCGCTGGTTCACACAGGACCGCTGAGCGCAGAGCCACACAGGATCAGACCCACACAGGATCGGGCCCACACAGGACCTGTAGCACCGATCCACGTAGGATCGCTGAGTGCTGTAGTCGTCGTCGTCGATGAATCCACTAAGGATCTCTGTACTGTCGTCGTCGCAGTCACAGTAGCAGTAGTAGTAGTAGTCGCAGACAGCTCTAGGGTTCCTGCACACAGCAAGCTCATTCGGGAGGGTCCGCTCCACGAGCCGAGAGACTGATACATCAACTATCACAAAGTCCAGAGTTGATGTATCCAAAAGTTCCGTATCGTCAACAGGAACTCAACGCAACAGACGGCACGTCAATCGGACGCCCGGTCTGAGAGTTATTAGCTTTTTCGTCTTAGGGGCCCGGTTGGTTTTGAAGGAAAAACCAACCTGACCATACTCCACCTACGTCCAAACCTCGGGCGGAGTATGCCAAAATATCCGTCTCACTAAGAGGAACTCAACAAAGCTGACGGCACGTCAATCGGACGTACGTAGTTCAAGATATGAGCGTTTCCGCTCCGAGGGCCCGGTTGGTTTCGTGTATGAACCAACCCGACCGAACTCAATGTATTCCGAAACATTGAATGCGATATACCGAGACGACCACCTTGATCCAAGGATCGCATCGCCACTGACGGCGCGTCGTTTGGAGATATGTAGCTCGATTTATGGGAATTTGAATCTAAACCGCTCGGTAACGGGGGTTTCGGGCCCGGGCCGTCCCGGCCCGAGACCCCCCGGATGGCCCGAACCGGGTCGACCCGCCTCGGACAGGGTCGAACCGGCCTGGCACGGTCCGGCCCGGCCCGGCGCGGCACGGCGCGGCCTGGCCTGGCGAACCGGCCAGGCGCGCCGGTTCGGCGCAAGGCAGCGCGCTGGGCGCGCTGCCAGCTCGGGCGAAGGCCGAGCTTGCTGGAAAAAAACGGGGGGGCCGCCTGCCCCCCTTTTTGAAACCCCCCCCCCCTCATTATGGGGGGCCCATTAACCGCCCTGGGGAATTAAATTCCCCCGGTTTCCACCCTCCTGGCCGTCCCGACCTGGCCGGCTGGCTTCTTCTCAACAGGACCGGCAAGGGCCGGTCCTCTTCCGTCTTCCGGCACCGGCGGCCCGGCTGGCCGCTGGTCATCACATTCCGCCGCGGCCCGGAACCGGCCGCAGCCTTCATCGTCCGGCGCGGTGCGACGGCACCGCGCCCCTCCGCCGCGGCCCCGCTCCGGCCGCGGCGCCTTCGGTTTCCTTCGACGCGGCGCGACGACATCGCGTTCATGATAATTCTTTCCACGGCGCGACGCGACGGTGCCGCGCAATAATTGCCGTGTGATTCTCGGGTGGTGCGACGACACCATGCCATCTCATTTCATCTGCAAGAAACATTAAATAACAAAGGAGGGGGGTTCAGCCGTGTTTGTGCGGTCTGGCCCCCCTCTTGTTAGACGATAACACTTAATCATTTAACCTTAAAGATCGTCATGCTAGAACCAAGAACGAGAATAAATAAATTAAACAACAAAAAACCCCTACCTCGGTTTCAAGAACGATGTTCGTCAACGACCTGCGGAAGACGAGCATCGCGGTGGTCGGCGTCGCGGAAAAAGGACGTCGACGTCGTGAAGCGAGGATTCAAAGCACTTTGACGGCGATTTCGTCGCGGGAAACCGTCACGGAAGAGATGACGTGGAAGAAGTACGTCGCGTCGTGGATACGGCGTCGCGGAAGGACCGTGTTCTTCGACAGAGAGGTTCTTCGTTGAAGAACGGCGTTCATCGCGTTCTTCATTGAGTTTTAAGAAGAAGAAAGCTCCAAATTCTCTCAAGGTGGCTAAGGAGACTCACCAAAATAAAATAAGCTAAGGCTTATTTTATTTACACAATTATCAACTTGAATTTCAAAGGTTTGAAATTCAAACAACTCAACTCAATTAATTAACCAAGTTGTCAAGTTAATTAAAGAGGAGTTATAGGGAGTTTAAAAAAAATATGAACAGTTAGGGTTCGTGTGGGCCCCACCACACTTAATCCTCTCAAGGGAGGTTATGTGGATGTGGGTCCCACCACTAACTCCCTTTGGGAGAAGTTAACCAACAAGTTAAAAATAAAATGTGTTTCCACATTTTATTTAACTTCTTTTAATTTTTCCCAAAACTAACTTTCATTCCGCATAAAACGAACCTCGGAAAAGGTCTCCTTAAGCGAATATCGGTGCTGCGAGTTCATCGGTGTCCTCGGATTTCAATTCCGATCACCGGATCAAAAGTTAGAAATTCCCGCTCGTTCGTTCACTAAACGTACCCGAGCCAAACTTCGGAAATTGATTCCGGGCACTCCGGGCCTCGTAATCAGGTGCCGTCAGAAACCGTGCTCTTGTAAAATTCCAAAGAAAATTAAGAAAAAATTTCCCTTGAATTTTACGGGTCTTTACATTGAAGTTGAAGAATGATTGAAGAAATAGAGAAAAAAATAGAATTGATGAGAAGTAAGAAAATATAAGAACCTAGATTTTCTGTGAGGTACATAAATTTTTTATTTCTATTTGTACTCTTTATTTATGAAATTACATGAATTCCTAGTTAATTCATGCAAGAAATGAGGGTAATAAAGGATCGTTGGGAGAATAGATCCCATGTTTTGGAAAAATAGAAGGGCCACATGGTTAGGGAAAATCATGCCACCTGGTCCACATGGTTAGAGTAAACTGTACAAGGTATTTCAGTGCATAGTAGAGGGGGGATATTTTTCCTTTACCTTAAATCCCATGAATGATGGCTGTATAGAAGATATGTATTTTTTAGTAGAAGAAAAATTCACAGTCAAGTCATGGTATGTTTAACTATGTGCCATGACTTTGTAAGGGACATATTGAGATTGATAGGGGTGCATGGTTGGTGCATTCTTTGGCCAACAATGTAGCCAAATCGTGTGGCCTTGTTTTTAGAGGGGAAATTAACATTTATCCCTTACAACATTTAAGTGTTAAACATCCTCCTTATTTCCCCATACATATAAGAGGTCCCCTTTTCCCCCATTAATGCCTCTTCAATCCTAGGCTAGGTTTGGGTGTTTTTTCCTAATCCAACCACTAAATCACTAAATGTCAATCTAGTTGGATGATTTTTATTGTGTAATATGTAAACATGAATCTTTTTATCATTTTTATTTCAATATATGATGTTATATCAGTGAAAGATCTTATGCCCTTTTTTCTGGGTGTTCATCTATTATTTCATTTTCTTTAAATCTAGATTGAATTTGGGGATGAGTATGGATGACTAATCCTCTGTGGGATTAACATAGGTGGTCTATACCTTTTCCCTAAATGTATCATTTTTTATAGAAAGTTTCAATTGTGCCTCATGCCGAACATTCTATGTGATGATTCCTAAATTGATTAATCCTAAAATTGAATGTCCAAATCATGTTTGTGACATGAGATGACACATTTTGTCAATGATAGAATTTATCAACCTCAACCCAAACCATCGATGGGGTGATTTTTTATTTTTTACCAATATTATTCCACACTTGGGGTGTGTTGAGATCCCTTAGGATAAATCAGAATTATATACGATAATTAAGGTAATTTTTAATGTTTGTAATAACCTTATATCACATTTTCATTATATATAAAATGTATTAAATGGTAAATCTCTTGTATTATATATGATTATAAATGTATTAGTGAGATGATTAAATTAATGGTTGATTATGATGATGTTGAATGGTTCATGGTATACCATCAATGGCCCACTTGGATTCTATGGACAACTATACTCCTTAGATCCAATGTACCTGACTTATTAGATTTCCATGGAAATTTAAAATACTTTGATCAAGTTTAATTAGCCTGCTAGGATGAATTGGGAAATTATACTCCATGGATATGATGACTATATTAGTATTCCTTGGACATTTCTACTCCTAGGATCCTATTACTCCAATTACTTGGATCCCTCGGAAAAATCTACTTAGTGGATCTAGTTTAATTTTTTTACTTGATATGATAGGATTCCTGGGATATTTCCAATTAGTGGAACTAATCCAATAGGATGAATTCAAAATTCCGAATCCTTGGATCTGGTTTACTTGTTTTATATAGATTACTGGGATTTCATGGACATTTATACTCTATAGATTCAGATTACTTAGATTCCGTCAAATAGTTTAATTCTTAGACAGTAGATCATGTAGGCCAAAAGCATGATTACATGGATTTAGTTGATATATAGTTGGATACTATAATTTGGTTGACATATCATAGTGAGACCTAATAGACTAGACATCATCACTTCTACTGTTATTATTTATACACCCATGATACTTGTTCAAGGATTCAGGTAATATGAATAGACTGGAATTTTTATTAACAACATTGGTGGTGGAATACTGATTTTTATCTTTGACCCTATATGGGATGATTTTGGGAACATATAAATAATTCATGTATGCAGGTCTATAGAGGGGAATGTGTCTGCTTGCTGATTCTTGACTAACTATTGCATAGAATATGGGGATCATAGGACCGATTCTAGATCATGATGCTATACAAGGATGGTTTCTTTTGGTATTTTTTTACTCTTGATACAAGTGTTGTACTGGATTCCTATTTCTATGTTTTACCTATCTTCTCTATAAAATACCACTATTACCATTTTTATACGACACTTTCTAATGAGATTACTATGTTATTTATATGATGGAAATTTATCCTCGAGCTACTCAGTTATATAAAAATATTTCTATATTGATCATTATAAATATATTACTCTGATACACTCTGATCCTAAAATGATAGTCTCCCCACTATTTCATCATAGAAACTCATGGTTAGAAAGTAGTCTATGGCATATGGGGACCCACACTTGAGGCCATGGGGCCAATCGAGTTTTGTTACTATTGAGTGAATCGAGCCAGGGGAATCAAAAAGTAGTATCAATATTGTTTATTTTATTTTTTCTTATTGTTTGAGAATATTATATAGGATAATTGGAATGTGTTGGAACATAGTAATGAGTTTTTCCTAGGATTAACAAGCCCACATACATAAAAAAATCCAATTTTTTGGGATGGGATATGATGTTATGCAATATTCCTGTTATAGTTTATTTGAATTCATTGTTGGGTGAAGCAGTTGATGTTTTATGTTACTTATAAATATATATTTTTACCATTGTATTAGTATAGAAAGAAGATATTGCACCATAAATCATTATAGGCACTTCATGATTTAAATATCTTGCATTATTCTATTCCATATTTGCCGTTATACAAGAATTTCTTACAGCATGTTTTGGTCCTTATATTGCAATGTCGAAGATATTGTACTAAAATTTCATACAGGTATCTGATAAATAATTTGTTTTAATTAAATGGACACGACAATATTATTTATAAGGTGTATGGGACCTTAAAAATTGGAAGTGGTGATCCATATAGTTCAACATTAAAAAGATAATTTCTATATTAATTAGAATTAATTTAAATGATATTGATTTCTAAACCGAATTCTTTCCACTAAATGGGGATTCCAATTTTAATTTAAAAGGTTTTTTTCCTCTATAAATTATGATTGATCCCCTATATAATGAAACTCATAACTCATATAAGAGAACATGACCAAGACTTGAACTGAGTAGTGGGAAGTATGTAGTGTCTCTGGATTTTCTTTATGGATTTCATGTCACACTGACCTTGATCTAGGAGAAGAAAAATCGGGTTTCATTATGTTTAAAAAGTATTTTTAATGTATTATATATATATATATATATATATATATATATTACTTTGTTTCAAAATCTTCTCTAAGTTAAGAGTTTCATAAGTAGAATCCTCCCATCTTTTTGAGGGGTGGATGACCATAGGCTACAGAGTCATCGGTAGAGACCATGTTATTGATTTTAGAGCCTATCGAGACACATCATGAGAGGAGAGTACTATATAATACATATATGATATGCGATTTCATTAAGAGATGACAAGATGTGACTACTCAGATAGATAATCATCAAGATATGTCTTGGAGAGAATTCCAAACTACCTTATATGATCATTTATATCTTGAGACATCAAGGGCCGATATATGTTGGGTTTTTATGAATATAGAGAAATGTACCTTATAATTCGTGGGATATTATTCTCATTTTATAGATATCTGGATTTTTGAACCTATTAAGTTAGTCTAAAAGTTATCGAAATATGGGTGATTTGAGGATGGTCTATTATTTGACATCCGATAATAAGTGAATGTATTTCGTCTTTCTATAGTATCATAAATAATAAATTGGGTTCTAATTATAGAATATAATATTAGGGAATCATAGGACATAGAGTATCATATATCAACTTCTCGACCTGGTGCCTTCATTTTAGGTGTCAGGAAGAGATGATTTGAGATCTTTTATGAATGGAATAATAGTTTGAGTATGTTTTTGTTAGTTTTTTTCTCTGTCATTACTGTGGGTGGTAGGGACAAATGGTGATTATGTGTGATAAAGACCATGGCGAGTTCGAATATTAGAGAATGATGGGTAATATAAATTATTTTTTTATTACCATTCAATTGAATCTAGTAAGATAGGTTCTTCACTGAATCCATGTTCACGAGCATAGTTAGAAACCTTTTGTCAGACAGGGAGCTGGAGTTTGACCTTCCAGTCAAGCTGAGGATGTGGTTGATTCAGGGGCATCGAGACATAAAATTATCATATATAGAAGAGAATAATTTCTCAGTGTTTCTAGGATTTATATCTAGTCTATAGATCATTCCATATATGTAAAGTTACGCTAATACCTGAGGAGAATAACTCTAGAGCTACACCATGTGGGGTACTATTCTTGCCGGCTCTATGTTAGTGTCCTAACTTTTTTTTATGAAAGTGAATATCATTATACCATATTTATGCCTATTGTAGAGAGCCTTTGTCTCAATTCTCAGTTTTTATATGTGTTATTACACTTGATACTCCATTGGGGATGTTATCAAAGTTTGTAAAACAATGAAGGTAGTTTCCCATTGAGGTAGGTGTGTGTCACTTCTTGTGGAACGAATTTATCCCTAAGATGATAGTGTTTGGAATCATTCTTGGGATGGATTGGTTAGCTACCTATCATTATTACATTTACTTATATCATTAAAGGGTAACTATAACATCACTATAGTTTGGGGTTTTTATTCACAAGGGTGAAAATGATTTCTCAGAAAACTATGATGGACCTGATAAGCATGGGCTAGGTAGGGTGACTACCCAGATTGAAAACTTATACCTTAATGACCACAGAATGCATTGGCCATATTTCACTCCAGGGGTTGGTAATTTCTAGGGAATTTTCCCAAATTAATAATAAAGGACACTTATCAAGAGTTAGGTTGATCATTCCATCCAGTTAGTTCCTAAAGATAAATCGTGATTCGTTAATCCTTATAGTATAGAAAATACTATGTTGATGGATCTCAAGAGGAAACAGTATTATTTGGATGCTCGGGGGTTTATATGAACCAATAATTCTCCATGGTTTTTGTTAGTCCATTACACTAATAAGTAAGCTGAAACCCTTGGGATTTTCATGGATTATTGTAAATTGAACTAGTTGATGTTTAAGAACATACATCCCTTTCCACAGATAAATGATCTCTTTGACCAGCTTCGTGGAGCTTGGAAGTTCCCAAAGATCGATCCGAGATCTGCTTATCATCAGATGTGTGTTTAACCTTCAGATATACTTCCTTCAAATTGGTATGGTATGTATGAACTATATGAGTATTTGTTCATGTTGTTCAGTCTCATTGATGTTCTCATAGTTTTAATGACATTTAAGAAAATAGTTTTCCATCCATATCTATATTCATCTGTGGTGGTTTTCATTGATGATATCCTGGTGTATTCTCACACTCAACATAAACTTTAAAAACATGTTAGGCTTATATTGATTACAATGATAGAACATCATTTACAATATAATATCACAAATTTACAATTTTTGAAGGACAAGATTCAATTTTTTGGTCATATTATCTCAAGTAGATGAGTATCAGTTGACCCAATGAAGGTGAGTGTAGAAGTTACCTAAGAGTATCCCAACAAAATATTTGATAAATAGTGTTTCCTTGGTATTATTATTTATTAAAGTAACTTCATATTTAAATCCCCACACATGGAAGAACCTATTATGTGCTTGACATAGAAGGATGCAATGTGTATATGGTTAGATGCATGTGAGATAGCCTTTCCGGAGCTGAAAGGAAGATTGAATTCATCGCCAATCCCAATTCTTCCTGAGTTGAGGAGAATATATACAGTATAGTGTGATACATGAGGTATTGGGTTAAGAGTATTTATGATATAGGAGGACTAATTAATGGTATGCAAGTCTCATCGTTTGACTCCATATGAATGTAACTAATAGACACATGATCTCAAGTTAGCTGCTATGCTTCATGACTTACACTGTTGGAGGAATTTTTTATTGGGAGTGTTTTTTATGTATATGAACCAAAAAATCATCAATTATATATTAAAACAATGTGAATTAAATCTCAAGAAATTTAGTTATGTTTAAAAACTTTAGTCATTTGACTTAGAGATTGAATATATTCCTAGAAATGGAAATATAGTTGTTGATGCTCTGATTATCAGGACTCAAAAAAGGCATTTTAGAAGAAAAGTAGTGTGTTGGAACTTATGGCCTGGTTTTCAAAGATATATATGGTGGTATGAGACCATAAAATATAGTATGTACTTGTATCATTATAAGTGAAATATTCACTTATATAGAGAATGATGTTATGGAAGCTATTAGATTCCAAGGTCTTGGTCCTATGGGAGAGCCATGAAAGAGATATCATGCCTCTATGTTGGATCATTAATGATAATGAGAACATTCATATTCACTGACACTTATAGGTTTCTACAGATATTTGGGAAGAGTTTATGTGAGAGTCTCAGGCCTCTATATGGGTTGTCCATCCCAGTCTTAACAAGATGCATCATTACTTGCAGAATCAATACATGTGGTTAGAGATGAAGTGAGAGATATTTGGGTTTGTTAATTGGTGTTCAACCTATCAAAATGTGAAGGTAAGAAAAATAGTAACCACTAGGGACTTTATATTTTTTACCTATTATTAAGTAGAAATGGGACAACTTCACCATGTATTTCATGATGAGACTACCAAGATCACCTCGGGATAGTTATACTGTATGGGTGACTGTCGACAGGTTGAAAAAGGATTCCCATTTTCTAACTATTTGAGAGACTCTTATAGTGGATAGTATTAGTAAGATATATATTCTTTAAGTCACATGCCTCCATGGGGTTCCAGATTATATCATATTAGAAAGAGACACTCATTTCACATTATCATTCTGTAAGTGGTTATATAGGGATCTAGGTTCAAGGGTGCCACTGAGTAAAAGCAATAACCCACAAGACTGATGGTTAGTCAGAGCATAGAATGCATGTTTTGGGGGAAATTATTTGAGAATAAACCGTTAAATTCAGAGGTACATGGGATAAAAACATACCACTCACTGATTTCACTTATAATAACTTCTTCCATGCTTGCATATAGATGGATCCTTGTGGGTACCTATATAGTAGGACATTTTATTCACTATTATACTGGTTATACGTAGGAGAGGTATCAAAAATATGTCATTGTATCTTTAAGAATAATTTTGAGTTGGGTTATATTATCAGTATACAGTTGTCTAAAAATTTGCTTAAATAGAATTCATATGTTGATCGTCAGTGTCAACCACTAGGCATTAAGTTGACGAGTCTGGTTTTCTAGCTAATTTATATAGACTAGGGAATAAATGGAATTAGAAACAAATGAATACATCTCCCTATTATTCCAGGCCCTTCAAGATTCTAGATAGAGTCAATCTGGTAGCCTATAATTTTTAGTTACTATAATGAATTAGTCCATGCATGATTTCTTCCACATATCCCATCACATACATTATCATTCCAATTTGTTGTATATTCTTTATCCTGAGGATGATGAGTTTGAGGTTGATGTGTCCTTTGGGGATAATCCTATACATATTATGGATTGATGAAAGAAGGTTATATAAGGTTGGCCAGTTCCTCTAGTGGGGTAGATATGGAATAAAGGTTTTGTATAGGGTACAACTTGGGAGTGGGAGGACAACATACATGCTCGGTGTACAGACTTATTTTTAGATAATGCTTTCCCACCCTTGAAAGAGAAATTTGGGGATGAATTTATTTAATAGTGTAATATTGTGAGAACCATGATTTTACATGAGGTATGAAACCTCTTTATTTCGAATATAGCTCATTGTTTTTGACATTACATGAATTCAAAGTGAATCTATAGAGGAAACAAGGATGTTCATGGATTTTTAAGAGTTTGGAGTCCTAATTTTTGGAAAAAAATAATCAGTACAAAAGATTTTTGGAAACCATACCATCCATTCCAAAAATTTAGATTAAACAATGTGTGAATTTTGAGTTAATATTAGAGGGAACATTGTTTCACTAACCGTGAAATACATGCCACATTACCATGAGAGAGAAATGTAATTTTTTATAGAGGAAAAATTCACAATCGAAACCTGATTGTTTTAACATTATTCCATGAATGTGTGGGGGAGGTATTGAAGAAGATATGGCGATATTGTTGGATCATTTTTTTCCAACGATGTGTCCAAACCATGTGACCTAGTTTTCAAAGTCTAAATGACCATTTTCCATACCTCAATTATATTTTAACCATACTCATTGTTTCTCTCCCCATAGGATAAGTTGTCTCCTTTTTTTCCACATTAATATTTTTTTATCCTGGGATATTATTTCATTAGTTTTCCTCTTCCGTCTTCTGAATCATATCCCGTCAGTCTCATTTGGTGTACATTGATGTGTTCTCTTTTAAAATTGTTCATTTATTCACATTAATTTCTATTAAATATGCTATTTTGGTCAATGCTATTATATTCTATGTTTAGGGTGTTCATCTATTCATACAATTTCTTTTGATTTGAACTAAATTAGTGGCTGAGACTAGATGAGTACTATTCTCTTTTCTTACAGTGGGTGGTTTATAACTTTTCTAATAAATACTTGTTGTTTATACATAGTTTTCATTGTACCGTATGATTTTCATTCTAGGGTATGATTAATAAATTTATTAATACATAAATTGAATGTTGAAATCATGTTCAAGACATGTCATGAAACAATTCATCAAGGTTTGATGTTTTCAAACACATCCTGAATAACCCATGGGGTGAGTTTTTTTTTTGAAAATGGTTATGCCACCCTTGGGGTGCATTTAGATCACTTTAGATAAATAAGAATTTTATAGGGTAATAAATATATTTGTTAAATTTTTTAAAATCCATGTATCTCCTTTTCATTTTAAACTAATGGAATTATATTTTTAATACATTTTATTTAATTTTATTATAATGGAATTAGGGAAATGAGTAAATGAATGGTTGATTATGATGATGTTGAAGGGTTTACAGTATGTGACTGATGGACCATTTAGATTCCATTAATATTTATTACTCCTTGGATATGATGTATATGAAATATTAGGATGAATTTCACATTTTTACTCATTTGATCCATTTTCAATAGCTTTCTCGTTTTCCTTAGTCATTTCTACTCCTTGTATCTGATGATCATATTGTGATTCCTTGTATATTTCTACTCTTTCGATCATATTACTCAGACTATTGGGAGACCATGGACATTTTTACACTATGAATATAGTTTAATTAGTTTAATTGAAATTATATGATACCATTCACATTTACAATCCTCATATAGGACCATTTAGGATTCCTTGGATATTTCCACACCTTAGACCCCATTTACTTGTTTGATTTAGCTTACTAGGATTCCATTGACATTTAAAATCCATGGATCTAGATTACTTATTTTCCAAAGATACTTACACTCTTTAGACACAAGACTATGTAGGTATCACACATGATTAAATGATATAGGTTGTTGATGTTGCTTTTTATATATTACAGATAGTTGTTATGATTTAATTTCATTATGATAGTGAGGATTTATATACTAAAAAAAAATTAAATTCTAATTTTATTATTTATATACCTATTATACTTGAACAATTATTCATCATAAATAGGTAGAGTAGAATTCATATAAACACTATTGGTGGGGTCCTCCAGAGTGTTATCTCACACCTTGTTCAGGCTACCGTTGGGAACCCGAACAAACATCATGGATGTAGGAAGGGATAGTGGAATGTTTCTGCTTACTAATGATTGATTCATTACTGTGTATGAGTAGGGGAGAAATGTAATGGGATATGGATCATGATTATATATTGTGATAGTTTTTTGTCCTTTTTTTACTCTTGATACATGTATTGTACAAGATTCTTATTTTCATCTTTTACTTAACTTTTGTATAACATTACATGACCATCATTTGCACATGAACCTATCAAGTGATATTACTTGTGTTTTATATGATGGGTTTTTATTATTATACTACATAGGTTTTTCTTAGTCTTATGAAATTGTTTTTATGATTATACCTCAATTCTACACTCTGATCACAAGGGTATACTCTCCCCACTACTCCACTATAAACCTTTCACTACTAGTAAATAGACTTTATCATATGGGGAGGTGCGCCTAAGGATATGTGGCCAAACAGGTTTGGTTATTGTGGGGTTAACCAGGTCTGGGATCTCACACAAATAAAATTAGAAACAATTTATAATAGGAATCAAAATAAATTTCAGAAGAGGAAAAAGAAGAAGTAAATTTTCAAAGACCTCATATTTCATTTCTCAATCCAAAAAAGATGAATTTTTGGTGATTTATAAAAAAGTGAATTAATCTAATAATGAAAATAAAAATGAACAATGTTATACAAATTTATTATAAAATGATAAATCACATCAATATTTTGATGTTATGGAAGTATCAGAGTCTTGGAAATAAAAATAGAAAGACAAACCGAATGTAATAGTAGATGTTGGTACATCAATATGAATTGTTTCTAATGTCTCGTAGGATTCAACTAATTCTTAGGATAGTTAATGAGATCAAATTATTGAATAAATATTTAATTACTTCAATTAATCTTGGTAGAAGGTCATTGATGCAATTCCACTTTTTCCTAGTACTGATTCCTATTGTGAATATATTTAGTGGTGGATAAATGTTTTAGAACAATGTGATGCTCTAAATCAGTTAGAAAAAATTATTATATAGAATTTTCACAATTTTACAAAAAGGATTAATCATTTTCGATTAGTTGAATTATTATTTTTAAATATCCTGTTCAAGAAATATCATATCTAAAAAAGATGAATTTGTTTATTAATAAATAATTTGTGAAGTTGAAAAAATAAAATAGTAAAATAAATTTTCAGTAAGAAAATTTTATGAATCTAAATAAAGAAGTTTTAATGTTTTTAGTTCTATAAGATAAGGATTCCATGTTAGAGTCATCTATAGTAGAGATAGAAAAAAATCAAGATGATTTCAAGAAGATGAAAGTTATTCCAAAGAAATTTAAAAATAATCATTGATTTTTTTTATTTCAAATCTGAATGATTTAAAAGAAATATTTGAATGAATAATTTTTGAATAAATTATCCTCCACATATTTTTGGTGGGATTTTATGAACATATTTTATTTAAATGGTCTTTCTATATTCTTGGATGAATGTTATTTTGTAGATTTTTGTCTATAATTTTTATGAAATTTCAAACTTCCACATTCATTTTAAAAATCACAAGGGGGGGGGGATTTATTAAATATGTTTTCATTGGGGGAGAATTTGTTAAAGGAGATTATTAGGAAGTATCATTTTTAAGAGGTTCATATCTTATTAGTACATTATCAATATTTTTGGATAAATTTGATTAAAAAAGGGACTTAAAAATATTGGTAGAGATAATAAATAAATGGGGATTATTTTTTTAAAGAAGAATATAATTTTGTTATTAAACATATAAAGGGTTTGTAAGTTTTTCAATTTTATTCGTTTTTATTTATTTATTTATTTATTTATTTTTTGATTTTCAAAAATAGGGATATTGTTGAGTCCATTGTTTTAATTTCTACACATTCTCTCCTAAGGTTTGAAAATAAAAAAAAATCATAAAAAGTGTGTTTTTATAACATTATATTTACCAAGTATTTTAGAATGAATTTATATAATACCATTTTTCTACTAAATGTATAAATATTTGTAAACTGCAGATTATAAACATTCCACACTTGTCTAGTCTATCTGACTAATTGAAGTCTGATCCAACAAACTGAATAAAATCTGACACATCAGAATAAAAAAGTACTATCCATTGGAATGAAATAGTCAAGTTCATTTAATGAAAAAACAAATTCCAATAGATTGATGATGTATGGTATATAATTGTGACTATGTTTAGTTTATCATTGTGATAGTGTTTAGTATATTGGTGTGACCGAGAATAGTATATCAGTGTGACTATATTTAGTCTATCATACTGATTGTATTTCTTTCATAATACTAATCATATTTTGGTTAATTGGACTAAACATAATTTATTTTATTAGAATAAAAATTTTTATAATCAGATATTCAGGGTAATTTCTATCAGATGAAATACATTTACAGTATTATGATGATGATATCAAAAATGGAATCAGATAGATATGTAAAAAACATTATGAGCTATCAAGATGGAGCTAATCTAATGCTATTGAAACCAACTCTATGAATCATGGAATATCATCATTTGAGATTTTCCTATAAATATATGTGAAATTAAGGAGCAGAGAGATACTTATTTTGTGACACAAGATATTTCATGTTTTATCTTATATAAAATCTTGTTACTCACACTTTGTAAAATTTTAGAGACTTTTTTTATAAGTAATTTAAGTGAAGAGTATAAATTCTTTAGATCCGTTTTCAATTGTTTTCCCAGTTTCAGATCAAGGTTTAAATCCAGATCTTTTTGGGATAGGAAGATAGGTGATTCTGATTAGGCTAATCGAGGGATTCCTAGGATATGAAGAAAAAGTTGATTATGATATTTATGATCAAGGGATTTATTTCTATATAAATATAGACCATATAGTTAGCTTGAAAACTGGGAGACTGAAAATCAATGTTTTTGAATTACATAACTCTTATGGTTAAAGTGTTGAAAATATTTTATAAATATTTTTTAATATATTTGTACTTTTTTTAAGAATTGATTATGTTTTTTCTAAAAGTTTAATATTTATATTGTGATTTATAATTGAAATTTTATTTTACTAAACTTTTAGATACTACGATTTGTAGGATGTATTATATATCTGATAAAGAAACTAGGATCATTAGATGATATCTTAGTCTAATAAATCTTCACTAAGAGTTTTTGGGTTTATTTTAGTTTAATTTTTCAAACAACAATTCACCCCATATTGTATCCATTTATATACTCTTCAATATAGTAGTGGTTGATCTAGGTTATATCTCAGTTCCTATCTGATGAAATCACGAGTTCTTTCGTTGGTCTTGATTAAAATTGTTGTTTCACAATTAATTATACCACCTATTTTACCCACCAATAAATAATCCATCTAAAAACACAAGGCCATATATTATAATTTTGAACCAAAACCATAACCAACTGTAATATAATTGTCACAAAGACCAAGAACCTCTTACAATCATTCACAATGAAAACGAAACATACAAAGAGAGCCATATAGAAAAAAATAAAAATGAAATGATACTAAATCTAAACAAAACTATGATCACCAAAAAATTGAGAAATATCCAAACCTCCAAACTTGAACGCACCTTCACTCATGTTCAAATTCAATGAAATGCACCATTATAACCGTAAAACCTTTTCCATTAGTGAATACAAAGTTAAAAAACCCTATCTTGTAGGTACCCTCGATATAGATCAGAAATAAATATCCCAATGAAACTCAAGGAGCAATCTTGTGGATTTAGTGATATCAGAATCATCCATTAGAAAAATAAATGAGAGGGAAGAACAATAAAGAGTAAGTAAGAATCACCAATATGAATCCAATTTTAAAAACCAAAAAACACCAAAACCCCAACCAAAATAGATATGAATAATCACTAAAAACCACAGCGGGACACCCATAGTCTCAATAAATAAAATAAAAGGAATCCTATAATAAAATTCTCCACAAGACACTCACACAAACACAATATCAATAAAATCCATCACTATGAATAAGAAAATGTCAAAAATAATTTACCTAGAGATAATGTGAACACAGATTTATAATGTGGAAATTACCACTGTATCTATAATGTTTTGACCCAATAGCCACTAAATGGCACCCTAAACAGGTGGGTCACACAACCTCAAGGATTTATTCCCATCTACAAGAGGCTGATAACTAATAGTGAGGGTATAATGTGGTAAAATGGGGAGACCTTACCCTAATGATTAGGGTTACACAATGGTATCACAAGTAAATAAAGAACCAAAAGCATAATAGAAATAACTTAAAAAAGATAAACATCCAGATGAAAGGAATAAAGTACACAATGAATATGAAAATATCATATAAAAATGAATATTTCGTCTCTCAACACAAAAAATGATTTATTAATGCATGGAAATACGATTCTAGTTGAATACATGTATCAAAACATCAAAAAGGAAAAAAGTAATATCTCTAAATAGAATCATGATACTAACTTAGTCTTATGATGCCCATACACTAATCATAATCAATCAATCATAAAAAATCATATGCTTTCCTCGATTCCTACCTACATCCATGAAGTCTATATGGGTACCCAACAATGGGACAAATAGGGTGTGAGATAACACTTAGTAGGCTACCAAAAATATTGTCTATAAAAAATCTAGTGTTTGTATATAAGTAGAATTAATTATTAATATATGATAGTAATGTAAATAGTAAAATAAGAGTAATTACAATATATCAACTATAATTAGTACCCCATAATAATGGCTAACTGAATTTATGAAAAAACATCCATTGTGGCCTATGATGAGTAATTAAGTGTTTGACCCAAAGGTCCATGTCTATGTTATAAATGAACAAGATATACTCATTTTTGGACCTAAAATGGACAATTAAATGTTGTAAATAACAAATCCATCATCATATAATCCATGGAATTTCGTCCTAGAAAAATAAATAAGTCCTTGGGTGGAACCCAAGGAGCGTGTCCACAGAGCATGTCCATAGTGGTCCAAGCAAGTCAGATCTAGGGAGTAACAATTTCCTTGACATTTGAAATAATTCAGATCCCTAGAATATAAATTTATATGTAATCCAAATCCATTGGTATGTAAGGATTGTAAATTTCCATGGAATATAATGTAATAATAACCATTTCATTAATTATTTCATAACCCATTTCATAATCTTACTCAATCTCATATTTCTCCCAAATCATTCCAAAATTTCAATTTAAACTATTTAACCATTTTAATGACATGTAAACACATGTAACTAAGGCATAATTCATCTCCTTGTATCCCATTTAATTCATTAAGTATCTCACTATGATGGTGATGTCATACACAGACATAGACACACACACACCAAATGGGGTGGTATGTCGTGGTAATTATACATAAACATATCTGAATGTTGATTTGAGTTGAGGTTGACAACCTCCAACATATCATGGTATAAAGTGGGAAACCTATTAAGGTTACACCAACTTTATCAAGTCATTTAAATAATTTTGTATCAATTCCATAATGGTCTGGTATGTGACACAATTACAAATAGCTATAAAACAACTAAAATTTGAGAGAAAATTTATAAACCACCCACCTCAAGTCCATGGTGGAACACACCTCCTGTATCAGTTCTAAAATTAACCTAGATTGGAAAAAAAGATGAATGGATGAACGACTACCAAAAAGTAAAAAGTTCATACACCAAAATAGAATCAGTGATAGAAAGGAAAACTATGAAACATGCATGAGGAATAGGTAACTCATATACGTCCATCCAATCAGACTGACAATGGAATAATCATATTCTAGTTCATAATATATTTCCAAATCCAAGATTAGGATTTAAGGGGACCTTATTCATGAGATAAGAGGGATGAGTTAAGATTTTTTCAAAATATGAGGCTTTACCTCATATTAAAAAAAATTCATAGTTAGATTTAATTTTGTGTAAGATTTAAATACCATGTGATGTTGTAGTTTGTCACCTCTATAGAAAATACATTATTCTTCATGATGGATTATTTTCATAAGAATACACATCATTTATTGAGTAAACACAATGTATTATAAGTACACATCACGTACTTGGCCTATAGCCTAGAATTATCCTCCTGTCATTTTTCTTCCTAAAAAAACCCAACAAGCCCATGGGCCTGACATTAAGGTCAAAATAAAAAATAAAACTTAAAAAAGTGTTTAACAAGAAATGAAATGATATAAACCCCATTGAAAATCCATGTTCTTATAATCCCACCCTACCTTAAATAAATTCATCCTAAAATTCCTTTCAAAGGGAATTCAAGCATCTTTTGAGAATAACTCTTTCCATTGAACATGTACATTTTTATTCCACTTCTAAGTACCTTCTTATTCATGACCATTTCTCTATAGAACCCATACTGGTGGAGCTGAACAGCCTCAGAGAACCTTCATGCACAAATCAATGGTGCATAAAATATTCTCATTAAATGATATATCTTTCAATAACTCAACCTCATAAATATTAATATAATGAGATAGGATTTATAGGTAAAAATGTAGATGGGATAGAAAGATGACATCTTTCATGTCTCAGTACCTCTAATTTTGCTGAAACCAATAGGTTACCGACCCAAATCTCACTAGAATCATCAAAGGGTTGACATATCACATTGAAAATCGACTCCTTCTCTGAATTCATATATTCCCCATCCTTTGTGAGATACATAAAAATACTGATCCCTAACCTCAAACTCTAGAGGTTGTTAATGGTGATCGAAATTAGTTTTCTGTGAAGACTGTACAATATCCATCGGATTCCTGATCAGTTGGAAATACTCTAAAGCCACCCAAAATGAGATGCGGTCCAAGTAGTGTTGAATCTCCTACCTCTAACAAACACATAGGTGATCATAATAACCTATAATATAAATCCTCAAAATTTTAAATCTATATAGTCTCTTCAAATCTATTTTGGTAGTAGATATTATCTTGGGGTAAATTACAATCCCAAGAACCCCCAAAACAAAGGATGTATTTTCTAAAATCTCCTCTAGAAACTTAATTATGTTCTCTGAATATCAATTGGTCTAAGAATGATATTACATGATCAAGAGAACCTATGAACGAAACAAACTCTATAAAAATTTCCTTAAAATGGATTTAAATCGAGCCTGCCTATTTGATACAATGGTGTGTGGAAACCAGTGAAGGCATAAAATTTCATCGGAATAAATCCTCCCAAGATCATCTTCAAAGAGTATATCCCTGATAGATAGAAAGTGAGTGACCTTTATCATCCTATCTATAAAAACCCATAAAAAATAACTACATTGATGAGACCTCTCAAATATTATCAAGAAATATATCACAACATCATTACATTTCCACTATAAAGTGGAAAACATTTGTAAACTTCAAGATGGTCACTGGTGTTTTTCCATCACCAGATTATAGGTGGAACACCTCATAAAAAATGTAGCTACCTTACATTTCATCCTCTTCCACAATCCTTGACAGCCCAAGTCATGATATATCTTGGTAATATCAGGATGTACTGCACATGTTGATGAAAAAAAAACCCTTGAGTCATCTCATTATGTATATCTAATAGAACTCAAACATGACCATGAATGCATATAATTTCAACCTTACTAATAGTCCACCCAAGATGTAGGGCCTCACCTTATATGATCTCATATAGGACTAGGCCTTCAGAATATAATAAGTGTCTCATCCTCACCCTATCCAAAAGAGTGGAATTAACTTCCACATATAAGATATTTTTTTTCTCTTCACCATCATGACCCTCCAAGGGAATATATGAAAAAAAAATATACGATTCCACTCACTACTGGCCTCTTGAACAGCCAATGTTAGATTGCACTTACTCAGTGCATCAACAACTGCATTTCCCTTTCCATGTGTGTAAGCAAGATCAGTTTCAAAAGATTTTATGTACTCAACCAAGATTAATTGCCTTAAATTCATGTCACATTGTATAAATATGTACATGAATATTTTTCATAAGTGTACCACAACAAATGATCAACCAGTAAATAATTCATTAACTAGGAATGCCATGACAAATAGAGGCTAACTCAAGATCGTTTGTCTGGTAGTTCCTTTTGTGTGGTCTCAACTGATGAGACCCCTATTCTATAACCCACTCCTCCTACATTATAACTTCTTATAATGATACCTTATTCATCACATTATAATTTATATCTATTGTTGTGGCTATAAAATAATTCAAATAAACAATCAATTTAATATTCCTTTTATCTCTTTGATGTATTTCTTCTAGGTATATGACCATACAAACTTAACACCCTTATTAGTCAAGCCCATAAGAGGTTCTTATGAGCATGAAAAGTCCTATGTGAAACAACTATAATATCCAGGTAGGACAAATAAAAATCATATGTCAAATAAGTTCATGGGATAATTTTATGGAATAAAAAATTTCACGTTCTCTATTGTCAACTAATACTCCTATCTTAGAGATAATGAAACCTAATAAGTGAATCATATCCATCCTAAATTGGTAGTTTGTGAGCTTAGCATATTAATTATGCTCCCTCAATGGGTCAAATATGATCTTAAGAATTTATCATGGTCATGTTGAGTGTGATAATACACCAAGATATCATCGATTAATACAACCAAAAATGAATCCAGATATGGATGGAAAACCCAGTTCATCAGTTCCATGAATATTTTTTCACATTAGTGAAGCCAAACAATATGGAAAAATACTCTTATAGGTCATACCTTCTGTGAAAATATGTATGAGGTATTTCAGACGGCTAAACACAGAACTGATGATAAATTTATCTCAAACCAATATTCATGAAAATGATATATCCTTGAATATGGTCAAATAGATCATCTTTTTGGGTAAAGGTTTACCAGTTATTAATGATAAAATAATCCAATTTTAGTTAATCCACACATGGAATTAGGGATTCTCCCACCTTCATGGAAAAAAGGACATGTGAACCCCATGTAGATATACTGGGTTATATAGAACCATTTTCTCCCAAGTCTTATAACTATATCTTGATCTCATATAGCATCTATCCTATAAAGATGAATGGATGTTAGTGTATCTCATATAACTAGCTCAATAGAGAACTCCATATCTCTCTTATGTGGTAAGATATAATATTTATACTGGAAAACATCTCTAAAATGATCATCCATTAGAGTGAAATATTCAAAACATGATACATAATCATTTATATATACGTTAGAAAAATAGGTTTTCAACCCAAGTAGCCCACAATTCTCTTGTCCAGAATGATTAACTTGAACATACCATTTACCCTATTGAATAAAAACTCCACCATCTAGTGATGTGAAGGTCACCCTCTAATGATATAAATCATTGAATATGTTAAGGGGAACCATGAATTCCATCATGAAATTGAAGTCAAACCCTATCATCATGAGAAAAAAAGAAATTCTATAAATGGAAATACCCACCTATCTCAAGGGGGAACTCCGTACACATAGGTATACTCTTCAATATAATTAACCCCAAATTATCTAGTATCATAATGGCATAAAAAACAGAAAATTGAGCCAAGGATCTAAAAAACATGGATAAATATGAACGAATAGAAATTACCTATATCAAAAAAGTAAAGGTACTGGAGTAAATGTAACTAAGATTGTATCAATCATTGTTGATAGTCTGACACTCAACTCCTCATTTTTAGGCTATACTAAATAAATATATAATGAACTGTGGACCAATAAAAACCAGACTACCCTAAAAATGCACACTGTACTATTAAGGTGAACTGGTGTTAATATCCTCCAATAATGACCACCTCAATGGCCTGAACAACTGACATCACTCCATCTCCCTACCTGAAACTGAGTTGTGAATACTACTCCTGAACCTAGAGTAAGTGTCATACCCCTCCCACTAACCACTAGATGAAAGGTCGTGAATAACCACTATATGTGACCCCTCATAGAGTAGGCTAAGCATTCCACTAGGTCTCTATCACATTATATCCTCATGTTTCCTTGCCTCCAACACTAGTGCTAGAATAAAAAACGAGCAGTACTCACACCCTAACATGTATTACCCTCATGAGAAGTCACAAAACATCTCTTGATATGAGCTGACTCTGAACCCATAAGTTGAGAAGTTTCACTACCTTACACTAGGCCCCCATCTTCTTTAATGTTACATTAAGTAATTATCTCTAAAATCACTATATCAGTTATACAAGTAAACTAAAAAAATTCTTCTATTATCAAATGACATGCTTGAGACATTCTTTGAAGTGTCTCTCCCTAGGTGTCTCATCACTAAGATAAATAGTTGAAAATTTATGAATCACTGAAAATTATGTAGATTGATCCCTAAAAACCATTGTTCTATACTCCAAATGCATAAATTCGTAGGATCTTCCATCTCTCAGAGTATTATGAAATAATTAATCATGAAAACTGATCTATAAATACATCCAAACCATATTGTGAAGCCTATAATCCCATTTTAGAACAATTGACAAGTGCATAAAAGCTCCTAAAATCATACACATCGTGAAATTCACTCTAATATAACAAGGAGAGTTAATATTCTCTAAAATAAACAATATTTTTTTATATACTAGTTGAACAAATTATGGACCACCATCCCCACAAAAAAGTGGGTGGATACGAAAGTTGGAACACATTCATCAACTCTTTTATAATCTTGGAAGGATGTGGTGCTCCTTGAATAATATACATAAAGTGCTTGAAACAATATTTGAATTAGATATCAAAACATATATCAAGGAAAAATTTTGGTTTCCCATGTTTCACTGTTGGAGGTTTTATATGTGTCCAAGGGCCCACCACCTCTGCTTCGTGGTTGTCACCACCCTCGAGGTGAACGACTTGAGGTCATCACGGTGGCATGTCTCTACAATTCCAGGACTGGAGAAAAGGAGTAGTCATAATGAACACTAGATACATTTCTTACTACCCACTACTAAATTCAGGTCTTGGTCATGGTCCCTATTTCATAGCATAAGTCGTATTATATTGACTATAAATTACAATTGGGAACTCCATTAAATGGAGACCATTATACGTTAGAAGTCGATTTATTTTAATTCCATTTATTTACATTACAATTTTCATTATAAAGCTTAACTATATTGATTATCACTTTCAATTTAGAAGATAAAATACACATTAAAATTGAAATTTGGCATTAATTTAATCCCTTCCATAACACATTCCGTCCCATGTGATTGCTGTTCTGTGAGAAAAAATTCCATAATTGACTTAACATTATTTATGTTATAGTAGTCACTTTAATTCCCAATTATATTTCTTTATCCACTTCAAAAAAGAAAATCAAATAATAGATATATTACTCAAGGAGTACATAATAATTTCATAAAACCATGAAATGAATCCTATATAGAATTGAAAATGCATGGAATGTGAATCTTGTAAGGTACCTAATATGATTAATGATCAATGCTTCCATTCCATATAGATCCAAAGATAAAATAGAATTCATCAATCCTAAAATAAAATAACATCACAAATAATTTGGGTTACCCAGTAGTGGAATCAAATAAATTACAATAGAAGAAATCTCGATCAACATATCCCATCCCATAAAATTTGGATTTTTCCTATACATGGGTTTGATACTCTCATGTGTAGATGATTAACAATTTCTAGCACATTTATATTTCTCTTTCATACCACCCCAAACAGTATGGAATAAAAACAAAATAAAATAAAAACCATATGACACCACATTATAATATCCCATCCCTGGATACACTAATTGGTTCTCTGAATTGTTGGGTCACATTGCCTCATGCATGCTTCCCCACATTCTAGTGGTTTTTGACTAGTGACGAGGTTCTAAGGTGGTATAGTGTGGAGAATAGACCTTCCTGATCATAGAAACACTACAATGTTACCTGAAAATAAATAAGTAAATGAAAAATATAAATCCCAGATAGAAGATAGAAAACCACAAGATAGTAGTAATGTAAAACATTTTGAAGGAAATATCATATAAAAAATGAATATTTCATGTATCAATATAAATAAAGAAGTAGGAAGGCATGGAATTAGCCATGTAGTACAATACATGTATCAAAAGCCAAAAATACGAAACATTACTATGTCTAGATAGAATCATGATTCTAGATCGGTCCTATGATTCCATTCTCTGATGAATAATCAATCAAGCATTAAAAAGTGTGTTATTTCCATGTTACCTACCTAAATCCATGATGTCTTTCTGGGCACCTAACAGAATCCCATACAGGGTGTGAGATAACACTGAGTATGCCACCACTAAAGGTGCCTATAAGAAATCCAATCTGTGTATATAAGAATAATATGTTTTCAATATATGGAAATAATGTAACAAGTAAAACATGAGTTATATATTCAATTATTTCAACTATTATCATGAACCCATAACTAGCGTCAGATGCACGTATGTTAAAATTACAACTGCAGGCTATGATGAGTAATCCAGTGTCAGAACCAACATTCTAGATCTATTGTATAAATAATCAATACGTCCTCATCATGTTTGGCCTACATGATCCAAATATATGATATAAATGACTAGGGAATCCTCATCGAGTCCATGGAGCATCTTCATAAAGAATTCGACAAATATTTGGGTGGAACCCAAGTAGCATGTCTAAAGAGAATTTCCAAGGAAGTTAACGAAAGCCCAAAACAATACGTAGCAGTTTCTTTGGCATCCAAATTAATCCCTATCCATAGATAACAAATGTAAATGGAATCCAAATTAGTCAGGATACATAGAGAATAAATTTCCATGGATACCAATGTATTCAAAATTATTTCATTAATAATTACATAAAAAATTTTACAACAATACATAATCCATGAGTTCTTCTAAATAATTCTACATTTTCCATTTTAAAAATATAACCATTTTAATAATATGTAATAAAATGGGATAGAGGAAAAATACCTACCTTTTTCACCCATTTAATTCATTATGTGTCACACCATGATAGCGATCTCACACTCACACACCAAATGGGGTGATAACTCACAGGATAGATAGATAAAATCTCATCAATGTTGACCCGAGATGAAGTTTAAAACCTCTAACAATATCATGGTAATAAGTGTTCAACCTATCAATGTTACAAAAATTTAATCTAGACATTGAATCAATCAAGGAGAAATTCCATGTTGGTTCAGTCTGCAACACAATGAAAACTAGCAATAAAGTTACTAGAATTTGTGGGAAATGGTAGGGAAGACCTACCTAAAATCTATTGTAGAACAATAATACAATAATAGATCCTATCTCAAACTAGATTGGAATAAAAAGGAAGAATATATGATAGCCCTAAAAATAGGGCATTAGAGACTTCACCAAAATAGCATCCCAAATATCAAGTAAAACTATGAAAGGTGAAAGAGTAATAGAGAACTCACCAGTGCACATCCAAAGAGACTAATAGTGGAAGAATAAATTTTTAGATCATAAAAAGGAAAAAATACCAGATTAGGTTACAAGGGAAACTTATGCATGAGAGGGTAGAGAGGGGTGATATTCTATTGAAATATGAAGCCCTACCTCATATTAAAAAACGAACTAGGGAGATTATATGGCATCTAATCTTTAAAGGCCATGTAATTTTCTGGTTTTCCCCCTAAATAAAATACATTACTTGTTAGGAATGGTTCTATCCATACCAATACATGAATTGAAGTTGGTACATGCCATGAATTTTAAATAAATATCATGTACTTGGCCTGTAGCCTACCTTCGATCCCCCTACTTCCTTCCTTCCAAAACAACCCAACTGGCCCATGGGTCCGACTTCATGGATTAAACTGAAAAGATAATAAACAAGATTTTAATTGGAAATAAAAGTTTATGTACCTCATTTAAAAACCATAGATATTATTGTATCTGAAAAATTATTGACGACCACAATGAAGTATAATCTTCGTTGTAATGATATTCTATAGAAATAGAAGAGTATGTGAAATGAAATTGGTAGTAAGAATGCTAGAATAACAAATATAATGGATTTTGACTGAAAAGGAAAGGGAAAAACCGAAAATCCCATGGAAATACCAATCTATAGAATCTAATGAAAACACCTCCAACACCTCTGAGGCCACCTAGTATGGCCAACTCTTACCATGACCCCCCTCCAAAGGTACCCTTCTTATCCTGAAAATGAAGGAATGTAGATAATGACAAAAGAGTCCCGACTCCAGTTGGACCCATGTTGGTGGATAACATCGAGGGTATAAGAATCTCAAATGTGGAAGGCATTGACATAAAATATGATATATGATCGGGAGATAAGATATAAACCCTCAATAATATCCATGA
Organism: Viscum album; assembly: GCA_963277665.1. Lineage (NCBI taxonomy): Eukaryota > Viridiplantae > Streptophyta > Magnoliopsida > Santalales > Viscaceae > Viscum > Viscum album. Next base: position 343,942,696 of record OY728136.1, on the reverse strand, counting down.
AATAATGTGAAAAAAAGGAAACAAAAACCATCTTACAAATCATGTGTAAAAAATATAAAGAGTGTCCAAATAAATACTCAAATGAAATTTCAATGGAGTAGAAAAAACACCAATTAAATCAATTAATGTTCATCATGGTTGATGATATCCTCATTAAAACCTTAAAAATAGTATTTATATATAAGGTGATAATACAATTATAATCCATAGGACCAAACCAAATGTATCTCATGAACATGTGAAAATATTATACTAATGAACTAGTGAGAAAACAACAAAACCAAAAAAACCTAAATAATTTAATTTTCCAATCCCAACATTACTGAGGCATTCTCAGCAAATGACACATAAATTTATAATAATATAATAAGACTAATATAAAAAAAATGACACCCACACAAATTTCCCACAGATTTTACATTCTCATGACCTAATGTCATACACCATTGTGATCTTGTCTCTTCTATAAAGTAATCCTACAAGAAGAAACCTAAGAAACTACATCATGCCAAGAACAATGTTTGAAATTGGTCATCTCATCAGGCCTACTAACTCTTGGGCCACCACAACATATCTCAACCATTTTCATAACTATAATAGTAGGGTATCGTGAGCCTGAAGGAAATAAAAGTTGTGTTCTCATTCTACCATTAACAACTCCAAATATAAGACACCTCATAAATCCCATTAAACCTGCCATAAATTAACTGTATCCATAATCCATCACACCCAATACATAATATCCTTGTATATAATAGAGATCTGGAATAAGTGGTTAGCTACCCGTCTATCACCATTTTCTTCGATGCTTGGAAAAACACCCCGAAAACATTTTGGTTGAAACACATAATGGTTTATGTGTGTGGGATGAATATTGAAATCATAATGAAATCAAAATATATAATAGTTAGACCCATATAACCAATCTATGTGTTTCAACAATAATATTATGCATCTCAAAACATCACCATAAGGGTCTCAAGACCTCCACCACTTTTACTGACACTTATAAATGCACAAAACCACAAAAAAAGTCTCAAAACACAAAAAACTTTTAACTATTCCTTTAAATCTTATCCAAATTTCATGTTTTCCCAATTAACAACCATAATTATTTATTAATCCCATAATTTTTAAATTAAAAATAAACCAATTATAACACATCCCATTTAAAAACAATTGTTAATTAGCCATTCCACCAAACACCATTTTAGTTTCATTATTATAAATTTATTCCATCAGTACTAGAAAACTATAAAAAAACACAAAACACAATAGAAACCCATAATTTTCAATATGTCATGCCCTACATGGCCCTTATTTTACATCACCACCACTTCCAATCACAATATCCACATTACAACCATATATCATTAGATTACCCCCACACCAAAAACACACATCATAGTCTCTTTCAACATATTTCTCACATATTATTTCAGATTTCAACATAGGGTTTCATAACATTTAATTCTTTAATGTTCAATGGAATTATCATAAAAACCAGAATTTCCATGGGAACCCAATTCATTATCAGTACATATATTATTTTCCAATTTTATTTAAGGTGATATCAAACAATCACACAATAAGGGACCCCTAATCACATCAACAATAATAGAAACAAAACCCCCCAAAGATTATGATTTTCAGTAAATGTACCAATATTTATAAACCCAATTATAATAAAATCAATGTATTAAAAGATGAATTTCTTTTCCAATTACAATTAATTTTAATTAACCACTTAATTATTATCATGTGGTAATATATTTCTATTTCGATCTTCTTTTTATTATCGAAATTAACACATAATGTGATAATAAGAATAATAATTATTTATGCATGCAATAAAATTCTATAAGTATATAATTATTTTTAACTTGACTAAATTAGTTAAATTAAAGGTCATACTCCCCATTCAGTTAAATTTTAATTATCCAATTTATTATCTTTGTGAAGATAGTGAAAACTAACCCCACATGGGAAATAAAATAATGATTCCTCATGCATGTAGAATTAAAAGATTGATATAGGACCCTCTAACTCATATTTTCCCTTGAAGAACACTATAAACAAAAAATAAAAGAGATATAAGGTTATTTTTCAACTGTATATTGAAAAAAGAAGTCTTCATGGGATATTTTAGGGATCATAGACATGAAGATATGGATTTGGGATAATCTAGATGAGAGGAAAAAATAAAATTCAAAGGAAGGGATAAGGGATAAGGGTTTTCAAGAAAAATATTATTGTTTTTTTGGAGTATAGAACATTTAAACCCTCATTTAATTTTCACCAATGACCTACTTAAGGATCAATAATTAGTTACAGATAAATCAAAATCTTGCAACATGATTTAGAAATTGTTAAACTAGTTGAAGGTAATTAAATCCTCAAGTTTAGGAATTAAATAATGCATGAATGGTGTGTGTGGAGTTCACAGAACAAAGAATAAGGAAAAATCATAAGAAGGGAAAATTACAGGACCCATGCATGGGAGGGGTGTTTATAAGGGTAACTTATTTTACCCTTAAATATAACTATGTAAGGGATCATGTAGGTGTAGCTTGATCTTACCCTTACACAGTCTTTAAATGTTCTTCTTGTTTTGGTTCTCACTTAGTCTCAAAGTGAATTTTTTAGGTTCTCACTCAACCATAAATGGATTTATTTGAAAATACAGAAAAAAATGTTCGGAGTTACCTTGTTTTAACCTTACACAACAATATTCCAAGGATAATGTAAGGGTAGCTTACCCTTACACAATATTTAAAAGTGATATGTTCGCTTATGTGAGTAACCTTATGTAACTCTACCCTTACACCATTATCCTCACATATAATATAGTATAATTGATTTACTATTATGTGAGGTCAGAGCTACCTTTACATAGTACATGATCATCCTTATGCATCTAGTAATACATTTATTAATTACATTTGGTTTTTATGTGACCATTACAAAATATTTTATAAAAATTCCTTACCTTTACAAAATATATGGAAATAAAGTTGACCCTTATGCAATCCTTAGAAAATAAATCATAACATTAGAAAATCTATAAAAAACCTTCACCAAACATGAATGACCTAATTGTTTTGCATAAGGGTAGGTATATATTTGAAAATATTAACTTTTCAACTAAACTAAATTATAAATTATTATGAAGAGTTCTTATTTTTTACTTTCAATGTTTCAAAAAACTACCAAAATCCATAAAATATTTTTAAAACCACTAAATTAATTTCTAAGTAGACATTTAATACCATTATATTATATCCACATATAGTAAAACAATTTAAAAACTACTTTATAAATTCAAAAATCATTTTATAACAACTTCAAGAATTAATTAAACTGCTCCCAAACCACCAAAAACCCCAAAAATGGGAAATGAGGGATGAGGAGTATTCTGGACCTTTGTATTAGATACCTCTTAATCAATTATACTTCTCAAGAATCAAAATGAATCATGTTAAAGGAAAAAAGGAATGAAGTATAATAACCATCCCATGAGATACCTCTTGGGAATATCAACACAACTGAAACAATGATACTATCTCAAAACAACCTCGAGCTATCTCCCTCACACAACCATCTACACCACCAATATACCCTCCACATTTCTGAAGTAAAAAAATTATCACAACCAATATGACACATGGACCCAATCACAAAAATCAAGGAGGTCCACTATCTATATCGACATGTTATCCTCTTGGGGTGAAACTGACTCACCCAAACTATTTTATAACATGCCAAAGTATAACACATCTTGATTATGAATGGGTTATCACATTTTAATAAGGTTGAATATTTAATCAGAAATCATCATTAAAAAAATTTATATTTCATTAACAAATAAAAAATTAGGATCACAATATCAATAGAATAAATGTAAGAAAAAAATCAAAATATATTTGGGTACTGTTCTTGCATCTACATCTCACACTACCAAGTTCACTCTTATAGGAAAACATGCCTCTACAAAAAAATTGTATAATGGTTCATCTATATTGATCCTTCCTTGGATTAACCTAGATCTCTACTAGTCACTCCATGAACATCACTTTGTGATAAATATCCAACTCTCCCATGTCAATGAAAACAGAGTCATCTTAAAGACACTAACACAGTAGAGTGAAATGAATTAAATCATGGGCCCTTCATAGTTATGGAAGGTGTTCCAACCAATAAGACACTTTTCTAATATTCCCCAACACATCAAAGGGCCAAAAAATCATTGGTGAGATCTTACACCCCCTTCCAATTATTTTTTGACTGTGACGAATGGAAACCTATAGGGATAAATGGTTTCCAAATACAAACTCAAAAGGTATCCTCCTATGATTAGAATTATAATTTTGTTGGTCTAGTACCGATTTCATTCTCCCATGAAAAATTTGAACCTTACGTATCATGTTCTATATAACATTAGGACTTAGAACTAACAACTCCCTAATATCTACTCACTAGAACATTGAATTACATGGATTCACATAAAAATGATCAAATAAGGACATCTTTATGGATGAGTAGTAGCTGGTTTTATAATTAAATCTACCAAATAAAAAAAATTCCCATGATATTTTGAAGTCCAAGATACATGCCTACAATATATCTTCTATTGTATGTTTAGTCTTCTTAGTCTTTCTATCTATTTCACGATCGAAATATGTGTTAAGGTGCATCCTAGTTCTAAATGTATGATACAATTTTTCTATAATCACACAGTAATATATGAATCCCAATCCAATACAATTTTCATTATAAATCGTTTCTCTCACAACATCATCCGTATACCTCCTTAAAAATAACATCCACCACTCATGAATCCATGATTTTAAGGAAGAGAGACAACTTTTTCATAGGATCCATTATTATGTAGAGAGCATAAAATAATCCATAAAATTACAGTAATAACATGATTATGTCTGTTGATATGTGGTTCTATTTCACTCTAGAACATCCCATGGCTAAAAAACATCGTAAACATAGTTTTTGGCCTTTACCTACAAAAAAATTAGGTCACTGGCCACAAACTATTGCACCTATTATTTTATACTTAACCACTAAAACTGAGTCCTCAAAAATTTTTATTATAACCTTTAGGACATGAAAATTTTCATATCTATCTCCCCTACCATGTTACTTAATCCCACCTTCATGACCGAGCTCATGTCAAGGTCCCTGAAGACAAGGAACATCCAAAGTTCAACTTCTTCATTTACCATATCCTCTTGGGAGAGATATAGCCTATTTCCAATGCTTTTGAAGTAGAATTTCTTGTGGCTACTGTTGAGGATGATGCTAAACTAGACCAACTCCACCATGCTATGCTCAATGAACCACAATGCACTAATTCTCTTAATAAACACAATCGACATTGACTTAGAACACTTCCCCAAGCCCCCATGAAAGTAAAAAATACTATTGGCCCCAAAAGGGCAGAAATGATTTTTTAGGTCAACTTTTTATTGGTTGAAACCTCAAAGTCCCTAGATCCTATAATTTTCTAATAGTAAATTTACCCCTCAATGAACCTTTCTGATCCCCCTATTGTGGTAAACCTCTTTTGGAGTGCATATGCCGGATCACCTCTTTGTTCATGTATAATCCAATGAAAATTGGAAAATGTAAAGGGAGTAACTTTATAATTGATAAAAGGGAAGATTTGAACATAAATATGTCTTTCATGAGACTCCTCATCATTATAAACTAAATGCGGTAAAACAAAAAATATCCATAAAATTGATCCCACGTCCTCACATGAACATGATCTACTACTAAAGAGAGATTATCTCATATCCCTTCATTTCCATCATGGATGATGATATGAACTCTACTCAATAGTCCTTCTAAATGTTGGGATACAACACATATTCCTCATTTAATTCTCCAAGATACATCATCCGGTACTGATGCGTTGCTTCGTGAATATTACAATCTATCAACAAGGCCCATTACCCTATTCAAGATTCTATCAATCTGAAGTTTTTCTCAATATCCTCCAACCAGTTCTCTATCTCTAGATCAAATAAATTATCCTCATATCTCAAAAAATATAGTTTTTGGAAGGCAGACAATATCCTATACCACTGATCATCCTCTTCAAATATATTAACCCTTAAATAATTAATTGGGACATCTTCCTAGAATATAAAAACATGAACCACACATAAAAAACATCCATGATCCATAGATTAAAAGGTAAAGAATGACTTCTTAATAATGAAATTATTGAATTATATTAAGACTCATTAAATTCATTTTTACTACCAAATATTACCCAATTCAGATATGAACACAAACCATCATGATTCATATTACTCCCCTATGTCTCTACCCTTCATGTGACATCACCTCACAATGTTTTTTGGTAATATAATGTGCCTTATATATTGGGTGGACCTAATATCCTATTTCCTAGTTAGTCTTCTCTAGCCTATGTAATAAAAAAAGATCAACTGACACCATTTGACTTGTAGCGCTGGAAATATTATATATCCTAACTATAAAATCCATTCTATTTATCAACCAAAATCATTTAGTACTACTATAACATGACCCCCAAAGGTACCCATCCAAGACTAAAAATGATGTAAGATTGATAATGATGATCACATACAACCTATTTTTGGATATCGATTAGAAACTAGCATCGAGGGTATACAAATATAAAAAAGGGAATGAATTATATAAAAAGTTGATTTAGGATTGGGAGATATGATATCAACCATCAGGTAACACCATAACATAATATAAATTAATGTAATGCAAAACCATCCAGAAATTCATGTGTAAAGCAAACAAATACAATGGTTTTGCAAATAAGAACACAAAAAATTCCTAATTTAGAGGTATAACAACAACTCCAATGTATGAAATAATACTTTCCACCACAGTCTATGTATGAACCCGTACATTATCTTCATGTATGGTCTTCTTATTCTGGTTGTTTCTGAGAAAAAGAGGAAATTCTGGAAATTTTCAATGTACATGTCGTGTAATTTATGAGTACACACCCTGTACTCGGATATCATAGGTATCCGTGTTCTTGCCGTGTAACAGCCATGCACACAACCATGTGAGGGTGACCTAGAGACCACCTAAAACGGAGTACAGAAAATGAAAATACAATCCATGTAAATCAAAATTACACATCGTGTATTTTTTTTTAATTAAATGCACTGGGGTGGTGTCTAATCTCCAGAACGATCTTCTTCTAGGTCTCGTTCGACCGAGAACTCCGTATGGCTGCGGATCATCGATGAACCCCTGAGCCTCCATCTATCCTCTGAATCAAACACCATCAGTTGCATTGGAATCACATCGATCTTCAGCATTCTAGGGTGATTCAAGCTTCGAGGTTTACGTATATCATTCTTACAATGCTGAGGTTGGTGGTTTGTGTCTTTCTGTTCAAAGTCATTGAGTATTATGTGAAAATATTACAAATACACTTGAACAAGGTATTCTGTGATTATTGTTTTACCCCTTTTGATTTTCTACCATGTTCGCATGTTTGTGTAGGGGTTATTTGGATATGAAGAGGGTTGATTGTTATGATTTGGATGTATTTCCCATGGATGTTATGTTTATAATCGGTTGGTCCTGTTTAGCCAGTTTTCCTGCCTTTCCTGTTTTCCATTCCTGTTGCTGTAGAATGGAGAGTTTGTATTCTTACATGCTTGAAATGTTGTAGACTGTTTAGCCAAGTAGTTCTGTAGGTTTACATCGGCCATACTGCTTTTCTATGCTCGTTGACCTACACAGGGCCATGAGAACCTGGTTTAGTAGGCTATAAGGGGAATTGACTGAGTGATATTCCTCATAGAGTCTTTGATAACATTAGACTATAAGAGGATTTGACCTGCAAGATTCCTCATAGGGTCTTTGTTTTACTTTGAATTACCTTGATTACTCTAAACTACAAGGGGAATTGGCCGAGTGAGCTTTCTCAGAGTATCTTTGAATGACCTGGTCTATAAGGGGAATTGATTGAGTGAGCTTCCTTAGAGAGTCCTTGACCTTTGGGCCATAAGGGGAATTCACTGTGTGGGCTCCCTCAGAGAGTCCTTAACTACCTTATACTATAAGGGGAATTGACTGTGAATTCTTCCTCAAAGATTCTTTATGAAATCTTATGACTGAACCGGAGGGGTTAGGATGAGTGCACTACCAAGACAGTTGCTTGTACTTCTTATGTAGGACTAGAGGGGATGGCTGTGAGTACTTCCCAGAGGGTTACCTGTTTGTGTTTAGCTGTTTGATTCGCTAATTGCTTGATATTGAAACTGTGGATTATCTGCTACTGAGTACTTTCTTTTTTTCTATTTTCTATACTTTTACATGCCATATATTCACTGACAGTTAGGCATAGATCTCCAGGTGGTTTCCTATTGGGATTTAGTCTCACACCCTATTTGGGTGATGCTTTTGGGCCTAAAAGGATTATATTTTTGTAGGTATAGATTTGGGAAATCTCCCTTCTACATCAGTTACCTAACTTGCTATGGAGCTGGAGAGCATGGGACCAATTATAGCCTTGCGATGTTGAAGGGCTGTTTATCTTTTTATTTTGTACTTTGGTTTAGATCTATTTGTATTTCTGACATTGTGAATTTTTTGGATGATTTCCTAGACATATGTATCATGAATCATTATATATATATATATGATGAAATTTTATATTATTATAGTCTTCTTCTATTTACTGTTGTTGGATATTTACTACTTCCACTATTTTGTGTTGTTTACTTCCACTGTGTACTCTGCCAAATGAGGGAATAGTTTCCCCACTATCAAACCCAATCCCTCACTGCTAGTTGGCAGCCTCTGGCATGCAGGGAAATGCGCTTGAGGCCATGTGACTAATCGGGTACGGGGCACCTCTGGGTGGCTTCCAGAACTGGGACATTACAAAGTGGTATCAGAGGAATTGTTTTCTTCTTGACTTACTATTTGGAGCCTATAGCCAGAGATATAATGAAATTGATACTTGGTAATAAGATGTTCCTGGGAGTAGCTAACCCATGTATAGGAAAAATCCAATCTACCTCATTTAATTTCAATTTTTCTAGCATAGAAATGATTACAGTTGATCTGATTTCACCTTGAGTGATTCACATGATTTGTGTTGTTATTGTTGATGTTATTGAGGAACTATTTCTGTCTCAACCTGATGATATGAGGGTATTCCATCTCATGCATCATATAAAAACTTTCTAGAAATCACATGTCCTGCATTTTTACCATGCCATCTAGGATGCATTAGCGATTTCATGTTGTTGTGATAGATGTCGTGTAGAATATGTATGTTGTTGTGATAGATTCCTTGATAAAAATTACCTTTTTGTTTGATAGTGTATTGTTTTTTAAGGTTTTGTTTTAATGAACGCCAAAATTTGGTTCTTGAGCTGTTATGGGCCCTCATGGAATGTAATTTGGTGTATTATTCCCTTTTTTTCCTAGTTATAACTTGTATAAAATGCCATGCTTTGATTCGCAGGGAGTATGATCCCTCATGGATCAAAATTTGGAAGTTTAATGTTTGTTTCAGTGTTTTTCTGGGCTCCGGAGTAGTTTATGAGGCTTACTGTCCAGAAAAAACAAGAATACACACCTTGTAGTTTTGAATACACGCCATGTGTTCTTTTGTTCAGGATGAAACTGTTTTTCTTAAGTACACACAGTGTACTATATGAACATTCCGTGTAGTCTCTAATCATGTCATAGGCCGTGTGGGCAGAGAAACAGGATAGGGAATTTCTTGAAGGAACATATCGTGTACTAGTTGAACACACCTTGTAGTCTGACTTAGGTACCTGTCCATTTCATAAACAACATGGGTCAGTGTTATTCCTTCTCATACACGCCATGTCCCTATGTAACATGCCGTGTAGTGTCACCCTTGTAGCTGACCATGTAACCAACAACATGGGTCGGTGCTATCCTTTCACATAAAAAATGTGTCCACAATTAACACGCCATGTAGGGTGAGATGTGTGTCAGGCCGTGTCACTAACATGATGGGCCAGGTGATTCTTTTCTAGTACATGCCGTGTCTATTCTGAACACGCCATGTAGTCTTGTCCTAGGAGAGCCGTGTGTCTTAACCGTGTAGAAGGACTCAGGCAGAGAAAGAGGATTCAAGTACATGCCTTGTGTTTAGACAACACTCCATGTGATTGCGGTGTTACACGACTTTTTTAGGTAGGAGTACACGCCCATGTAAATGACTTGAGGGAACACGTCGTGTAGTTATTGTACACGCAATGAAGTCATGTTTTTTGAAACATTAATGTGTTATTTATTTTGTTCCATTCTTAAAATTCTAGTTTTTAGTCCTTGATAATCTTGATCTATGGTGTGTGCTTGACCTTGCAGAGTCATTCCACCAAGACGTCCTCTGGTTGTACGCCAGTTTCCAGGCAGTGATCAAACACTAGACATAAATGATCAAGGACTACCTAAAGATCCTCTAGTCATGCCAGTATTGGAACCAGCTGTTATACCCAACATAGGTGCTGATGCACAGTTCAGAGAGGGATTTTTGAGGATGATGCAGACCTTTCAGGGATCACGGCCTCTTTCCCCATCGATGATTGAATTGACGTTGGTCATTCAGCAGTAGCATGATCCCACTTTTTCAGGGGATGGAGGACCCCAGGCTGCAGAGTCATGGCTAGAAGTCACGCTGATAATCTTCTAGCATCTGGAGATACCTCCAGATATTAGGGTGAAGGTCACCACCTACATGCTTCGAGACTCTTCAAAGAGGTGGTGGGATGTTATCTCACAGGCGGGACGCTACCAGAATATGTCTTGGGATGAGTTTGGAACATATTTTACAATTACTTCTACTTGGAAACCTTAAGGGCCGATCATGCCCAAGAGTTCATGAGTCTTGAGTAGGGTACTCTTTCTGTTATGGATTATTTTTCTTACTTCACAGAGCTTCAGTGTTCCCTCCTATTTCAGGTGGTGATGAGTTGTCCTTGCACGGAAGTTTTAGGATGGTCTGAGGCATGACATACGATATCAGGTGAATATCTTCAGGTTGACTTCGATATCCTCTATCGTCAACCATGTGCAGATCATAGAGAATAATCTGAGGGGTTTTGGATATGTGAGCGAGGGAGGTTTGACATCCAGAGTTAGTTTTCCTCCTACTGATTGCAGGAAGTGCCACAGGGAGATTTCAAGGGGAGATCAGATTAGGAGGGATGCATCTTCTGGTAGCCAGGTGGTATTCTACCAGTGTGGGAGGAGCAGGCATATGAGGTTGCATTTCCTGAGAGACTTGGTGGAGTACCGATCATGCATAAATATGGGTCACCTTCAGCGATTTTATCTGTTATTCTCACCAAGAAACTAGTGACATGGGTTCTTCTATGACTCATCGTTTAGGAGTAGCACCACTGGTTTCTCAACAGTCAGGGAACTGGAGTTCTTCTGGTCATTCGGGCTGAGGTGGAGGTCATGGTCGGGGTAGCCAGTCGCCCTTTTTTCAGTGACAGTTGGGTGGATTAGCTCAGAGTGGTCAGGTAGGGTCATAGGGCCGCGGTGTAGGCTAGACTTTTGCAGTGGAGCAGACCCAGCAGGAATAGGATCCCGAACATTCTACAGATAGAGGTACGATCTTAGTAGCCTCTGTTTTATCTTCTGCTCTTTTTTGATATAGGGGATTCCCATAGATTCATATTTGTTTCTATTGTGGAGAGCCTTGGGTTATGTACCTTTTCCTTTGTATATATTGTGACACTGGACACTCCGTTTGGAACTTGAACGGATAGTGTACGTCAGTGCAAGGAGTGGCCTCTTGAGGATTGTGGGTGTCGATTTCTATGGGACCTCTATGTCCTAGAGATGACAGGCTATGATGTCATTCTCAAAATGGACTGGCTAGTTCCCTTCCTGGAAATCATCGATTGCTATCGCCATAGGGTGAGTTTCTTATCACAAGAGGGAGGATTGTTTCTTTATAAAGGATAATGGGATGTACAGGTGAGTAGAGCGGGACCAGAGAATCATGGGTTGGAAGGAGTTACAACCCATATTGATAGTCTATATATGGATGACTAGGGGACTTCGCAGTTATAATTTCTTCCCATGGTGGATCGGTTTAGAGATGTACTTCTAGAGGACTTTTCAGGTTTTCCTCTGGAGTGATAGGTGGACTTTTCAATTGAACTCATGTCAGGAGTGGAACCGGGGTCCATTCCTCATTATAGGATGGATATACCAGAGTTGCAGGAGCTCAAGAAGTAGTTGGAGGAGTTACAGGAAAAGGGTTTCATCTGACCCAGTACTTTTCCTTGCAATTCGCCTGTCCTGTTTGCGAAGAAGGTAGATAATACCCTTAGGCTTTGTGTGGATTACCGGAAGTTGATCCATTTGACGGTAAAGAACCGATATCCCTTTCCTAGGATTGAAGATATACTTCATCAGATTCGAGGAGCCAGGGTGTTCTCGAAGATTGACTTGAGGTATGGTTACCATAAATTGTGCGTTATATCATCAGATATACCTCTCATAGCCTTCTAGAGTAGATATGGTCTATATGAGTATATAGTTATGCCATTCGGTCTCACGAACGCGCCTGCAGTTTTCATGACACAGATGAACCGAGTGTTCCATCCATACATGGATTCTTTCATGGTGGTTTTTGTGGACGATATCGTGGTGTACTCTCACACTCGACCCAACCATGAACCACATTTTGAGTTCGTTCTGAGTACAATGAGAGAGAATCGTTTATATGCTAAGCTCTCAAAATGTCACTTTTGGATGGATCAGATTCACTTCTTGGGTCATGTTATCTCAGAGACAAAGTATCAATAGACCCAAAGAAAGTGATAGTAGTAGTTTCCTAGGAGCATCTAAACAACGTTTTTAATGTATGAATTTTTATTGGGATGGCTGGATATAACAGAGGATTCATTTAGTACTTTTCGCGATTAGTCGCACCACATAAGAATTTAACTAAGAAGGGTGCGAAGTTCTTGTGGATAGATTCTTGTGAGTCAGCCTTTCAAGAGCGGAAATGGAGGTTGAATTCAGCACCGATACTTGTCTTTCCAGAGCCATGAAAGAGCTATACTGTTTATTTTTATGCTTCAGGTATCCGACTGGGAGATGCGATTATGTGGGGAGAAGGAGTCATTGCGTACGGGTCTTGGCAGTTGCGGCCACATGAGAGGAATTACCAGACACACAATCTAGAGTTGGCAGTTGTTGTTCATTCCCTATGCTATTGGAGACATTAACTGATGGGAGATCATTTTGTGATTTTTACTGACCACAAGAGTCTCAAGTACATCTTCACTCAGCATTATCAGAATTTATGACAGCAGAGGTGGGTCAAGTACCTACAGTCCTTTGACATTGAGCTTGCCTACATTCCTAGGAAAGGAAATGTAGTGACTGATACGTTGAGTCGAAGGACTCAGATATAGGCAGTTCAGGAGGCTAGTAGTGAGTGGAAGCTTATGGATCTATTCTATGAGATGCATTTGGTGGTGCATGAAATACAGGGGTAGAATTTTCTTTCTTCTGTAGTTATTAACTATACACTTCTTGATCGAGTGCGAATGAGGTAGCTATCAGACTCAGAAGGCCTATTCCCATGGGATAGCATGTTGGGAGAGGACCCTATTCCTGGATTGAAAATAGGCGAGGATGAGATCTTGTGTTTCTAGGGGCACATATGGGTGCCAGTAGACATACGTGAGTAGCTGATTTGGGACTTTCATTCCTCAGTTTTGGTAGTTCATCCTGGTGTCACCAAGATGTATCGTGATCTACACCATCATTATTGGTGGACAGGTATGAATGGGGATGTTGCAGGTTTTTTCATTAGGTGTTCTACCTATTATCAAGTGAAGGTAGAGCATCAGCAACCAACATGGGTCTTACAGCAGTTACCCATTCCCAAGTGGAAGTGGAATGAAATTGCGATGGACTTTGTGACCAGTTTTCCAAGGTCACCTCAAATGAATGATGTAGTTTGGTTTGTCATTGATAGACTCATGATGGTTTATCACTTCATTACAATAAAAAATACCTTCATTTTTTATGAGCTGGGACGGTTGTACATTCGAGATATTATATGTCTTCATAGAGTTCCACACTCCATCGTTTCAGACAGGGATGTGTGTTTTACTTCTCGGGCTGGAAGGGGCTCCAGAAGGCATTGGGTACACATGTACTTTTGAGTACAACCTACCAACCTCAGACATATGGCCAGTGCGAGTGTAGGATTCAGGTACTTGAGGTTATTCTCTGAGCATTTATTATATATTTTAGAGGTTCTTGGGAGAAGAATATACCTCTTGTGGAGTTTTCCTACAACAATAGATTTCAAGTAACTATTCAGATGACACCTTTTGAGGCTTTGTATGGTAGGCCATGCCGATCACCCTTATGTAGGCTGGAGGCAGAAGGTGCAGCTTTGCTGGGACCTCGTCTTTTTCAGGAGACCACAAAAAAGATAGAGTTGATACAAAATAGGATGGATACTGCACAGTCTCTTCAGAAGTCTTATGCTGATCAGCGAATATGACCTACAGAGTTCGAGGTCAGGGATCAGGTTTTCCTATGTGTCACACCATGGTTGGGACACAGGAGGATTAGAAGATAGGGTAAGATTTCACAGAGGTACCTCGGGCCGTTTGAGGTGTTGGAGAGAGTTGGGATGGTTTCCTATCAGTTGCAATTACCTCATACGTACCGAGATATGCATGAGGTTTTTCACGTTTCTCATCTTCGACATTAGTTTTGAGACCCATCTCATATCTTTCAACCTGAGGAGGTTGAGCTTGAAGTGGATGTGTCGTTCGAGGAGCATCCAATCCGGATTGGTGATTAAAGAACAAAGGTTCTCTATGACTAGTCTATTCCTCTGGTATGAGTGCTATGGCAGCAAGGGAAGTTACAATATGAGTCTTGGGAGAAGGAGGCCGATGTACGAGAACAGTGGTCGGGGCTGTTCGAGGTTTTTTCTTCTATGCATTGCTAGGGAAATTTGGGGAGAAATTTCTTTAAGGGGTGATGTTTGTAAGAACCCAGACCTTCTCTTCAGGTATGTTCTTCCATTTTTGGTCATTTTTGAGAAAAAGTGGAAATTCTGTAAATTCTAAAACTACACACCATGTACTTGGATACCGCAGGTAGCCATGTGTTAGCCATGTAGTGACCATGCACACGACCATGTGAGGGTGACCTGGAGGCCTCTTAAAGGATAGTACGGAAAAGGAAAGTACAAGATGTGTACTTAAAAAGTACACTCCATGTATTTTATTTCATTAAACATACCGGGGTCGCGTCTAATCGCTATAAAAATCGACATCTAAGTCTCGTTTTACCGAGAGCTCCGTACAGATGCAGATCTTTGACGAACGCCCAAGCCTCCATCCATTCTACGAATCAAACACCGTCAGTTGCATTGGAATCGAATTGATCTTCAGAATTCTAGGGTGATTCAAACTTCGATCTTGATGTATATCATCCTACATTATTGAGGTAGCTACTTTGTGCTGTTCCATTCAAATTCATAGAGTATTATCTGCAAATTCCACCAATACCCTTGAACGGGGTATTGTGTGTTTATCGTTTTACCCCTATTGATTTCCTACCATGCTAGCATGTTTGTGTAGAAGATATTTGTATATGAATAGGTTTGATTGTTATGATTTGGATTTATTGCCCATACATGTTCGTTTTACGACCGATTGGTCCTGTTTAGCCAGTTTGGCTACCTTGCCTGTTCTCCATGCCAGTTGTTGTAGGATGGATAGTTTGTATTCTAACATGCTTGATATGTTGTAGACTATTTAGCCATGTATTTATGTATGTTTACTCTTCCATACTTCTTATTTATTCTCATTGACCTACATAGGGTCGAGAGAACCTAGTTTAGTTGGATATAAGGGGAATTGAACCAGTGAGATTCTTCAGTGTGTCTTTGAGCACATTAAAATATAAGGTGAATTGACCGTGCAAGCTTCCTCAGAGAGTCATTGTTTTACTTTGAATTAACTTGATCAATATAGACTATAAGGGAAATTGACAGAGTGAGCTTGCTCAAGGTGTCATTGAACGACCTAGGATATAAGTGGAATTGACTGAGTGAGATTCCTCCGAGAGTCCTTAACATTGGGGATATAAGGGGAATTGACCATGAGGGCTTCCTCGGAGAGTCCTTGACTACCATAGACTATAAGTGGAATTGACTGTGAGTGCTTCCTCAGAGAGTATTTATGAATTATTATGACTGAACTAGAGGGGTTAGGCAGAGTGTACTGCCCAGACGATTTCATGTAATTCTTATATAGGACTAGAGGGGATGGCTGTGAATACTTCCCTGAGGGTTACCTGTTTGTGTTTAGTTTTTGTTTCATTGATTTCTTTTTATTGAAATTGGGGATTTTTTTCTAATGAGTACTTTCCTATTTTCTATTGTCTATACGTTTACCTTCCATATATTAACTGGCTGTTAGGAATATATATTCGGTTGGATTCCTACTGGGACTTAGTCTGACACTCTGTTTGGTTCATGCTATTAGGCCTAAACAGATTATATTCCTGCAGGTATAGATAAGGGAAATCTCCCTTCTACTTCCAGTACTTGACTTGTTGTGGATTTGTAGAGCATGGGACCAAGCTTAGAGATGCGATGCTGAGGAGCTGTTTATCTTTTTCTTTTCTACTTTGGTTTAGCACAGTTTTTATTTCCATCATTGTGACTTGTTTGGCTTCTTTCCTATACATACCTATCAGGCATCATTATATATATGTTCTCTAGTTGGTTATTATTCTAGTCTTTTACTGTTTACTATTGTTGGATAGTTACTGCTTTTGCTATTGTGTGTTGTTTACTTCTACTGTGTACTCTTCCAAATGAGGGCATATTTTCCTCATTATCACACCCAATCCCTCACTGCTAGTCAGCAGCCACTGGCGTATGATGAAATGTTTTTGAGGCAATGTGACTAACCAGGTACGAGCTGCCTCTGGGGGGCTTCCGGAACCAGGATGTTACAGTCTACAATGTCTTCTTACAAACCTAAAAAATGTGTTGTATATGTGTAGTGTGAGAATACATGTATACTCTATAGGACCACACCCAATTTATCGAATGCATATGTGGAAATATAATACATATGCACTAGGGAAAAAACAGATGAACCAAAAACACCTAAATATGTCAAATATCCAATCCCAACCTAATATATGGACGATCACTAAATAAATAATTCATGTATAATAACATAATAAAAATAATATTGATATAAGGGTACCCCCACACTTCTTTTCCTATAATTTTTTGTTCGCAATCCCCAATGTCATTCATCTTGGAATTCCTATATCATTCATAATGTAATCATTGCTAATGAAACCAAGGAAACTTCATCGTGCCAAAAACCCTACATGAAACTAGAAACCTCACCCCATCTGAAGAAACATGGGCTACCACATCACATATTAACCAATACCATTACCATTAAAATATGATATCTTGAAAATGATTTACGTCAACCTTGTTTCCTCCTCCTTCCATGCATGAACGCCACTAATATCCACCTCATCAATCTCATAAATGAAAAGAAAAAAGAACTATATCTATAATTCATTACATTTCTATATAAAAACCTTATCTAGAAAAGATAGAAGAGAAGAGTGGGTAACCATCCATCCATCGTTGTCATCTTGGATGTTGTAAGAAATTCCCCACAAAACATTTGGGTGTCGAGAAATGTTTCTCGACATAAGTGGGATTTATATAGAAATCCCAATGGAAATAAAATATGAATTATTCACACACATAATCCAAAATTATGGGTTTTCAATAATAATACCATCCATCTCACAACATTTACCCATAAACATGATGAACTCCTCCACTTTTGATATAATTTTCAAACGTATAACACCCTGAAAACATTCCCAATACCATTATACACATTCCACATTTATTTTCAGTTAATCCAAATTCTTGTTTCTCCCAATTAGTAACCATATCAATTTACTAATTCCATAATTATAACATTAATATTCAATCACTTTAACCACACATCTCATTCTAATTCAAGTGTTAATTATATATTCCAACCCATGCCATTTTAGCTTCATTATAAATTATTTATTCCATTGGTATTCAGACTCTAGTCCAACAGTAAATACCATAACAAAAACCCATCCTTCTATTTCAAATAAGACATGAATCACCCCAATTTCAGATCACCACCACTTATCATCATAACAGATACATCAGAAAAACATATCATAACATCTTACCCACACCCTGCAACCAAAAATTACAATTGATTTCCACAGATTTCACACATATTATTTCAGATTTATACAACGGTATTTTCATCCCACATAATTTATTACATTTTAAGGAATTCTCACACAAACTACAATTTCATTAAGGAACAAATTTATTAGACAAATATATGTAATTATTCAATTACATTTAAGGTGATATCAAATAGTTACACAATAAGAGTTCCTCAATCAAATCAACTAAAAAAACAAAATATTATAATAACCATTATTTTCAATAAAATCACCAATAAGTATAAAGACAATGATAATAAAATAATGTCTATAAAACATGAACTTACTTTCCCTTCACTTTCAATTTAAACATACCACTTAACTATCTTAAATTTATAATAATTTTATCTTTATAGGAATATATTTTGAATATCTAAATTATCTAAATAGGTGATAACAATAATAATAATTATATACACATTCAATAATAATCTCTAGGATGATAATTATACGAAATAATTGTAAATTAGGTAAAATAAAGGTGATACTTCCCATTCCCACTAATTTCAATTATCCAATTTCTTTATATTTATAAAGCTAGTGAAAACTAACCCCCTAAGGGAAAAAAAGAATGATCTCTCAGAGTTGTATAACAAGACTAATTTTTAAGGATACCCTTCATGGTATATTCTCTTAAAGAATGATTCATACTAGGAATAGAAGAGATAAAATGTTATACAATGTATTGATCTTAAACAGGAAGAGTTTCCAGGAACTTATAAATTTCATCAACATAAAGAGAGTGTTTTGGACTCATTTATATGAGAGGAATATTGAAAAAAATTAGACATATGGGTTTGGGGTTTTCTAAAAAATAAGAACCACATTTTCTGAAAATAAATCATTGAAAGACTATTTAATTTAGACCAATTATTTGTTTAAGGATCGTGACTCAATTCTAGATTGATAAGAATATTCCAAAAATAGAGACTTAATTAAATTTTATAATTGAAGCTAATTAATTCCTTGATTTTTTGAATTTAAGTATTATATAATGGTTCCTCGGGGGTTATAGAATAAAAAATAAGGGGAAAAATTAAAAAATATGAAATTATCTTACCGATATACAATTGGGGAGTACTGTATATGGTTTTCTTGTTTTAATTTTATATATTTCTATATAAGGGATAATATAGGGGATTATTAGAATTACCCTTGTCCATGATTTGAAAATCCAATATTATCAGAATGCAAAGTTGGTAGTCTACATTAGGGTAACTTGTTTTACCATTTTGCATCACAATAATGTGTCTCGCATAAGGGTATCTTACACATATAGAATATTTAAAAGTGGCAGTAACAATTTAAAGTGTACCCTAACACAACACCAACTTTACATGATTTTACTAATATAGACCATATTATAATTGACTTAATATCACAAAATTCTTGAGATACCATTACATAGAGGAAGACTACCATTACACAACTAGTGGTTTCTTTTTCCAACACATTTTATTTTCATGTTACACTTACACAAAATTTAAAAAATATCCTTACCTTTATTAAATAGTAGAAAATCAAGGTGACCATTACACATGTCTTATAAAATCATGATTACATTTATGTAACCTATAAAAATCATAACCACCCCCATGTAACCTCAATATCATGAAAAGGGGTGGATATTTATTTGAAAATATTAACTTCTAAATTAATTTAACATGTAAATAATTATTAAAAGAGTTTATTTTTACATTAAAAATTCAAAAATACATCAAAAAACATTAGAATGCATGTAAAAACTAAAAATTAATTTCTATAAAAACTTTCAGTACTCTTCAATAACTTATATAAATTGAAAATAATTTTTAAGACAAATTTATAAATAACAAAATCATTTTAATTTTTTTATAATTTATGAATCTACTACCAAAGAACCAAACATACAAAAATAGAATAGAAAGGATCAAGAATATTCCAAATTGTTACACCACATTCTATAACTAACATATTAGTATCCAGTACACCAAATACCCTTTCCCTCACCACTAGTATCAAACCAAATCAAACCAATAGATTTCAGGATATCCACCCCTAGAAAACAATGTAGATCTTACTCTATTGGGGAGAAGGAGGAAATGAATCATTATGTTTAGGGTTTATAGAGATCTGAAATGGGTTATAATATTGAATGTGCAAATACCATAGAAGAAAACATATGCGAGTTAGAGGAAAATAAGGATATACTAAAGTAAAACATGGGAATAAATAACATATCCTAGATGCAACATTATTAGAGGATAATGTAATTCTAATAGATAAATCAGAAACAAAACATAATAATAAACAAACCATTAAAAAATGTTGAAATTAAACCAAAAGTAGCTGAAAAGGAAAGTGGGTGAAGATGAGGATCAATGAGGTGAGAAGGAGTAACTTCCAATGAGAAGAGACATAATTAATGAAGAGAGGTAGAGTTCCCCTATGTACAGATCCATTAATAAAATGTTTCTAATGAAAATATATGTTTCCATATTCTATATTCACTTTAAAATAAATATATATAAATAATCCTATAATTTCAATCAAAATCAATTGATCCAATATCCTCAGTTTGGATAAATTTTCAACTTCATAAGTATATAATCATATTAATATTTAATAAACCATAATAAATTAATAATTTATAAAAAAATATCAAATTAAAAAAATATATTAGAGTCATATTCTCAGTCATATTGGTTTTCTGTAGTCCAATTTTTTTCTTCTTTATGATTCACACCAATGAGGTCGTATATTTTAATACCAAGTAAAGATGAACATACATCCTCAGTTCTATGTCAAGTAAATTCAATTATATGATATTGATATCTCTAGATTCAATTTAATCAATGAATTAGAGGGGAGATATAGATCAATAGAGAGAGAGATCCAATATACAAAGGAAACATCAAGACTCATCCTTTGATTCCACATTGACGTAAGTGATCATCATAAGAAATACATTGATCATTAAAAGAGATGAAGGAATGTGTTCCCACAAATACTTCATCCCATATAAAATGATGTTATAGGAATAATACAAATTAGTGGTTCCAAAATAAAGTATAAATTAAAAACCCAAGTAATAATCATAGACACAACTAATTAAATCACATGGTTATACTAACTATCCATCTAACCATGTCTTCCATTCTAGGTAAAAATTCATGTTCGATGGTTAAATTTCTTGGAAATCGTAACCATTTTTTAAATATAGAGACAGTACTGAAATATCATCACACCATGTGGTAATTTTCATGGTTTATCCAACCTTGTTGTTATGGATGATTAACGCCAAATTGAGACAAAATTTATAAATTTTAACCAAAAACTTTGAAACTCAAAAAGTAAATACCCATCGAATCATGGGTTCTACAATGGTAATGTACTATAATGATTTACATTACACTCACCCATTAATTTAGGTTGAGTGGGATAATGATATTTATCCATCACAAGGATTATTCTGGGTAGAGAGTTCCAATGATCTATATGCATATTTTTATTCATTCAATATTATTACAAGGTTAGGTATAACTAATTATATATAATATTTAGATATATAGTGATTCAACTATGTAGTTAGACTCATTTTATCCCAAAACATAGGGATTGAGGTAGATGATGATGTATAATATTTAAGTAGATTACTAGTAAAAACCCCATATTTTAATATGACAATAAAATAAACTATGAATATGTTATGATATGATCACTGTGGGATTTTAATATAATTGTAGGATGGTGAATCAAGGTTTAATAATACTATGAATATACAACAAAGTACTTTGATAGATTTATAAAAATTGAATATTTTATTTCATCCTAAAACTACAATCTATATGTGGGGTGGAAGAAATCCAACATCCATCGAGGAATGTGTATAGTGATTTCCTCATATGGACTGATAGTTATGATAGTTACTCATATATGAGTGGTAGTATTGTTGAACAACATGTATTTTCCCTTGGTTATTATTACTCATATCTATAAAAATATTATCTGGATTGAAGCATAGTGGGGTAGTGATATTAGGTAACATGGTACCTTTAGAAGGATGAATTTCATTAGATAGAATGGAAAAAATTTATATTTATATGAATATGCCATTTAATAAGCTAAGATTTTCTTGAAAAGTAATGATCATGATTTTTTTTATTAATAATAATGGTGTTTTGATGTCATTTTATCTTACAATAAGCTTTGATAATGCACATAGACACTAGTTTGTTTATGGGGTATGTTTATAGATTCTGATTTCCATACCGGGTATTTTTTCTCATCCCTTTTTATGTAATCATGTTTTGTATAATCTTTATTCACGTATAATAGAAAATATAGTTGATTTATAATCTCATAGGCTTGAAATATATGGTATAAATATAAGATTTTGGTATGGATAATTCATTATGATCACCAAACTCAAGTAATAATTATTCAATCATATAACTATTTAAGACATGATTATTGTATTTGGTGATGATTTTGTTTATCTTATATTATATTATAGTGACATATTTAAATATAAATATAAAATAATGAATGGTTAAGTATTAATTTATAATATAATGGATATGGATTCCTAATATCATGAGGTATGTTATATTTAGAGTTAATGGCCCCTATTATTTGAGTGAATTCCTCTGTGATGGTTACTAGAACATGAGAAAATAGGTTGGTCTTGGGGAGTTTACATATCACAAATTTGGTATACGATAGATTAAATGATAGTATTATGCTAGTATTTTGAGTTATTTACATGTGAGAACAGTTCATTATAGTTTGAAACTATTTTACGAATTAATATATGTAATATAATAAAATAGAACCTTTATATATGAATTTGATATGAATGAAAGAGACCTGAATAATACAGATTTAGGTCATGATTTTGTGATTTTATGTCTTGTTTATTTGGTAGAATTTACAAATAATATATATACAATAAACTATTGTAAGATCTATCTGTATCTACCTCACTTTCTATAAGATTAAGATCACATTTATTTCATGTATGAAGGGTGTATCGTTAGATATATTGGATACAACATATGATATATTATGATATATATTGAGATATTTTTTGGGAATACCCATACAAACTTAATTTTTGGTCTTGTTATGTAGTGATATATATTTATTATATACATATAGACAAATCCATCAATATATTCTAAACTTTTGTCTTCTTTTACCTATGAATTGATTATAATATTTAAATCTTCTTTTGTGATATTTATACATTTTATATATTTTTATGTTAATTAAAGAGTTTCTACCTCAGTGTTTGTATCGATTAGAGTGTCACCTATGGTTGTTTTTTAAATAATGAATGTTTTTTATCAGAGTAGTGAAAAAAAGTGTTTGAATTTTATATGAGTGCAGTTTGAGGATATTTGGTGAATTTAACTAGATTATTTTCCAATAATTGAATTAATCAAGGTAAAATGACATATTAAATTTTCTAATGAGGATGTAGTATATGTATTTATTCATAGTTTCTAAACCAAATCGGACCCCATTTGGAATTTTCAATCATTCTTTCTGCAAAAAATATGAATGAATATTTATATTAAATTTTACAATTATTTGAAATATGCTATGAATTTTAGTGTGATGATCAAAAGAAGGTGAGTGATGAGTCATTTGACAGTATTTTTATAGTCTATCATCTATTATTTTGTGTTATTATGGGATTTGGGCCAGACTAACTAGGGATATAAATATATGAATAACATTGCTTACTTTATACAAGGACTTTTGGGTCTCATTAAAATTATTACCATTTTATACAATGGTTATTTATGGAAGGATATGTTTGTGAAACCTCCCTAAATATAGTGTTTTATAGGAGAGTGATGATGAGAAGGATAAATTACATTATGGTTATTGATGAAATATGGACTAAAAACGTTATGTGTCAATTATATTATACTTAGGGTCAATATAGATGATATTGAGGTGATATTATTGGTTATTGATCATTAATGTGATTCAATGATGATACAATGATATTTAAGTGATTATTCTTCAGAAAGAATTAAAGATGTCATGAGTTTATTATATTTTTTTGGGTGATGACTGATGGAGACCCATGCTTCAACCAATACTCACATGTGAGATTCCCCAAGGATAAAATTCCTTCATTTTATCTCATACCAACAATAGATACGCAATCATTTTACACACAAGATTACATGATTTTAATCCTTATAATCCATTAAATATATAAAATGGATTGAAAAGTCCATTGTCTTGAAATACTAGGTATATAATTAGAAAACATGAAATAGGAATAAAAAATAATTTTAAATATTTATAATGATCTCCATAATCTCTTTGATCTTCTATAACTATAGAGGATAAGTTGGGAGATACAAAGACCAAATGGATGTTCTAAACCACTTAGTAAGGGAATAAACATGTGAATAAAGAATGTCACATGATTTTTAAATCAAAACATGGTAACCTAATAGGCAGGTATCATGAATAATCATAAGGAATCATAACCTATAGAACAAGAAATCATATGATCATGGAATCGTAGGAATATTAAATCATCATATAAAATGACATAAACATGATTCAAGGCTAACTGCAATGAATATATCACATAGTGGATAGAGTCCCATAATAGATTAGGTTTACTCGAAAATAACAAACATGATGTCTCATGAGACTAAACCATTACCCAATTGATTGAATTACTTTTTTAGAACACCCATAATAAAATGATCATGAATATGTGTTCCACATAAAGAATAAAACAAATTGAATAAAAATTAGTGTTACCCTTGTAATGAAATTGGTAAAGAAAATATAGGAATGGATAATGAATAATGAATTGTGACTAATGTGAATACATTAAAATGAGTGGTTTGGTTACTATAGGAATGTGCCACATAATCATGGTTTTAAGGAAAATAAAAAAGATTTTTTAAAGTGGATAAAAGAATAAGTGTTTTCATAAAACCCGAAATAAAATAAAATTACTTTTCATGATAATTTCTGTTATTTTATGAAAATATTTAATTCTTAATGTAGGTATGAAGAATATATAAAAATGGGTAAGAAAAAGAGAAGTTCCCTTTAGTCAAGTTTTCTTATCGAGAGGAATTGTGAAGGGAACCTTATAAATTATGTATTTATCAATCAAATTAAGATAATTTTTTTCAATATATATATATATATGAAACATAAATAAATAATATAGAAGAATTTGATAATAATAATGAATAGATAAATTGATGAAAATAGAGATAAATATTTACCTAAATGAAATATGGAGGTTCATAGTGATTCCTTACCATATGTATGAATGCATTATATGTTTGAACTCAATTTCTGAGATAATGAAATTATATTAATTAATTACCTATTTCAGTAACTATTCCACATTATTTTATTTATTATAATTTTATTACATTCATTTATGAAAATTTCAATGTGTTATAATGTTCAAATTCATCATTCTATGAGTATTTTTTTCACAGTTTTAGGACTGGTTAACTTTTGTATATTTATGGGAGTTATTTATGAATGGAAATAAAACTAAATAAGTGAACTAAAATGGTTTTTATGAACATAAAAAATATTAAATGGTCTAGTTTATCATTTTCTATTCTGAAATTAGGATAATTCATTTGAAAAAACATTAATGATAGATGTTCAGTTAATTTTGGCTGTTTTTTGTCCATTACGGACAAGATTTTTTAACTCAATATCGTTACTATATATTCATTCTGAAACCTATAATAAGATATAATATAAATATTATAATTTTTGTTACCATAATAATAGTTTTATGACCATCAAGGATAGAAGTAATGAAAAAATAACTCTCATTGTTCACGAAGATGGTTAATCGCCATAATATGGACAATGGTGTCATTTATTTGAATAAGATGAGTTGAGAGAGTGAATGGATAAATGATATTAATTTAGAAATATAAAAATAATGTATACAACTGAAATATTCTTTATTATTAATTTATGGTTGAATTAAATGAGGAGAAGAAAGAAAAATTAATGAAATTAAGAGCTGTGGTTTAAGAAAGTTACATCTTGAATATCTCCTCCTTGAATGATCCATTAAGGAACATGGAATTGTCATTTTGGTGGTAGAAGAAGCTCTATAATGTATATATGGATTAGAATAATACGATTTTGAAGATTTTGGTAAATATATAAGGTTAAATGAGGTGAAATTAAGTGATTAAAGGGGTGCCATTTTATAATTGAGGTGAGAGACACTTTTAAAATTACTTATAATATTGAAACATAATATGACTATTCTAGAGTAAAATTCTTCCAAATAGACTCTTAATGTACATGGTATGATATTTTAGAACATATATTACAACATTTTACCTTACTTAATATTTTTGTTATTTTATAAATAATTTAATACAATATTATATTCATGATATATCATATTATCAAATTTGTTAATATTCATTACAAAGACTTGAGAAACCAAAAAAATAAAATTTGAACCAATTATATTGTTATATACTATACGTGCAATAGTCCACTAGATATTTTCTGGAATATTGTAACTATCTATAAATACAATTATTTTATTATTTTTATTATCATTTACTTGATATTTGTGTTAATTTAATAATTTATGTATCGTTATTGTGTAAGAATTTAGGGTATTTATTTATTTCCTAAAAAATTAATACAAAATTATCATGAAGAAGATGAATATTATATATTTCAAAAATACTATTTTGGGTTGAAAATATGTTTTATAAAACCATATTATAAAAAAAAATTACTTTGGAAAAATAATAGTGCGCTAATTTTGACGTTCTTTTAAATTAAGTACTATATGAATCTAAATGTAAACTAAGTGAATCAAGTTGATCATAAATTAGAAAACTAGATGATTATGGTTGAAAAATACTCTTATAATATGATATATTTAATTTTTTGGTTTATTAAATGGTTATTATAATTTTCTTTAAAATCATTTTACTGATTATTCTTTGGCATGCCAAAGCACTGCGTCAGTATTGCATAATCTTTAAATTTATTTATTTCATATAAAATAATTAAAAATAAATAACTGTCACAAAAATAAATAAATAAGGGTTCATATAAAACATTATATTTGTTCATTATGTTAATTTACTAATATTCATGTCAATACAACTTATTTAATTCGTTAATATGACTTTTCTAACACTACACAAGCATTGCACATGCATTTGGATATTTATATTGTAATATTTGTAAAAAATCCGAAATTATAAGTGAAAATAATAATTTAAGAATTATATTTAAAAATAAAGTCATTAAAATTCGTTTTACATCTTTATTATAATCCCTAACACACTAATGTTTCCTTTTCAATGATGTGTAGGCACTGCATCAACACTGAAAATGATTTTTATATTTATCATGAAATTATTTAATATTTATATGTTCTAAATTATTTTTTTATGATATTTTCATTATATTATCATAAATTATTATTTAAATAAGTTTAATAGATTTTCATACCATTGTTTTTTCGGACTATATTAGAAAAGATACAGAATTTAATAAACTGTATTTTTTTACTCTTCAGAAAAAATAACTTTTTAAAAAAAATTATCAAAATTCAAACACATACTAATTTTGGTATGAAAATTTCAAAAATGAAGTTAATTTAATCAAATAAATCGTCTTAAGGTGTCAAAAATTAATTATACTATCATTCCCATAGAACGTAATAAATACCATTTTTTGGTTAAAACATATATGTCACGAACCGGTCCAGGTCGACCATCAACCGGTCACCCGAGTCAGTCCGCGGCATGGCCTAAAGGGCGTTCCTGATCCCCATGGGCTAGCAACTAGTGTCGGGCATCAAAACAAGAAGTTGGTAATGATTTATCCCAGAAAATAAAAGGCAGATAAACATAAATTAACTGAACAAACAGGTAAACACTAATAGCGGAAAATAAAATAAAGGTAAGAAATTAGACATACCTCCAAGTGACCCCATTGGTCACCACCAAATGTAAAACCAAGCTCGAGTGATCCAAAACTAAAACCTGAAATTGTAAAGATAAAGTAGGCATGGGCACCAAGATTCTCAGTAGGAAATCCAAAATACAACAATTCCCTATGTCACTGCCTTTAATAAGAAATCCAAATCATGCTATTTTGAAAATAAGGCATAATAAAATAATGTTTTTCACTCCTTTAAAATTCAATTAAAAAGATTTCATTTCCAAGAAAAACATTTCTATTACCTTTTCAAAATAGGTTTTGAGCATGCATTAACATTTCAAAATTTTAGGAGACCAACTTAGATTAAAAATATGGTTTTCAAAAGAGAGGAACATGAATGAAACACCTGAATTGAAAATCATATCACAAGCACCATGGGAAGTCCCTAAACATGTAGTGTTATTTGGGGACCTAGGATCTTTGTGTCTCAGTGAAAAGTGTCTTAGAAACCACGACCCTCAGAAAATGTGGCTTAGAAGGCCACGACCATCAGAAAACGTGGCTTAGAAGACCACGACCCTCAATCATTCATATATTTAGTTAGTGTTTCAATAATCCATCTTTATTCAAAAATAAACATTCACAACACACATTCCAGTCACTTAATAAAAACCACTTTAAGGATTTTTCATTTCAAAACCAATTTATCATAGAAAGGGGTATTACATTTCCCAAGAATGGTTGTAGGCATATATCAACATGAAAAACATGCATTGGAAACTTTATAAATTTTTCATAGATAATGAAGAACCATTTTTCAAAAACACTTCTAATCATTATATGTGTCAAGCTAGAAAAAATATCTAAAATAAGGCAACACATTTTAAATCGTAAAAGTAAACCAGTAAATATAAAGGGACGTCCAACGCTAAGAATTAGTAACACTCTTCATATCACATATATACTATTAAATTTTGAAAGCACTTCTTAAATCACTAAAGCTTTTATGGAATTAAAATTGAAGGAATATGCATAGGGGACCTACCTTAAACATGAAACTATTTGTGGGCGACCGCTCGAACTGACACTTGGTACATACATTCACATGCATTTATACACACATATATATATACACCTCTAGGTGAAATGCACATATTCCCCGCACCATGGGGGAATATTCAAAAATAAGGCATATATATATATATATATATATATATATATATATATATATATATGCCTTACCACATGCATGTGCATGTAGGAATCCTCGACACCCACAACCCAAAGTCATCACGGCGAGGTCCAACGCACTACACATAATATTTAATAAAACAATTAAACACATAGACAATCTATAAAAAATTTAAAGATAACGCGACACGGATTTTCACCAGTAACACTCAATTTCAAGTAGGAAAAGCCACTTCAAAAATAAAACACACACTTAATTTTTTTGAAGGACACTTTCACACCATGCATGCAATTGAAAAAATCAATAAAGCAATTTATGAAACACTTCCACATTAGAAACACAAAATTTACACTAAAAACTCACCCAATTTCATATCAAAGCACCAAATTAAAATCATCCTCATTTCGTAACCATAGAAAAACATGATTCCTATCATCTATACAAATTAAATAAACAATTTACACAATTTATAAAACATTATAAAAAGGCATAACACAACATAAAACAACAGCACACCCAAAAACCTTTTCTATGGCCAAAAGCGCACCAATAACAAGTCAAAACAGAATTCACACCCCTTGCGCAACATAATAAAACACTAATACAAGAATATACATGTGTTTGTCACCACAAATACAATGAACCATATATGATCAATCCACTAAACAAATCCAACACATGATAAACTTCAAGAAAACCAATTTTGCACAAAAAAATAAATTAAAGAACAAGATAAATTAATTATAGAAGAAAATTAATTCATTAAATAATATTTAAAAGTAGAAACACCTTCTTATTTATAGAAAAAATTCGCATCCTTTCTGTGGAACTCCATACCCTAACAACCACACCACATCAAACTCAGATTGAATTTTAAATACAAGACATCGAACCAAGTTCATCACAATTGGACCCTAAAAACATAAAACCCTAATAAACAACTATATTAGAGGAAGAAAACAACCAATCAAAGTAGATTGCACCTGTGATAATGGTTGTAGGAGACTGGTCGAGAAAGACATGGGTTTGTCGGAAGTGCGTTGCACCAGAAAAAGGGGGGGTCTCGCCGGAGGTGCACCAGGAAGGGGTTTCGGTGCTGGGGGGTCGTGACACAAGGGGAGTCTGTTCGGAGGTGTTTCACTCCGGTGGGAGTCACACTGGAGGGTGGCTGGCTGGACTTGGAGGGGGAGCAGGGGAGGCGCACGTTGCTTGCTGGATGGGAGGGGGTATGCCAGTCCAGTTCGACAGAGCAGAGCGGAACAAGGGAGGATGGCCGCTGCACACAAAGGGGGTTCACCATAGGGATTGGGGGGGAATTGGTGTGTGATGAAGAAGAGAGGGGGGAGAGGAATTGGGGAAAAAAATTGGAACCAATAATACAAAAAGGTTTCAACCTACTTAAAATAATAATAAAATTAACGATAATAAAAATAGTAATAATAACAATATGTTAATAAGCTTAAAATCGTGACAAAACTTTTAATATTAATAGTCTAATTTAGGTATTAATAAAATTAATAATAAAAATAAAAATATTCATTTAGTTCATTTCATTTTAAAACAGATAGTATTCATAACAATTTAATACTAATTATATTAATAACATTCTTTTGTGATAATGATATTATTAACAACATTTCATAACAATGATATTATCATCTAAAAAATAATAATAATATTATGTTTTAAATATTTTGCCTCATTTTATTATCAAAAAACTTTTATCATTTTATGCAGCGGGAAATAGAAAGAGAAATTCGGGTCGACCAGACGGTTACCTCCAACCGTGCGGTGCTTGCGCCCCAATCTGAAACACATCAAAATTATTAAACTTCAAACTTTACAAATCAGGACCCCAAACTCAACATGTCCAATGATGTGAGACCCCGGGGAAGAATAAAATAAAAGAGAGTGCGGGGTCGGTGTGTGACAATTCTCCCCACGACAGACACATTCAGCCCCCAGAAAGTCACCAGGACAACAATTAACACAACTCAAGTCCATACCCAGACAAAACCAAAGGAAACTGAGAAAATCATGTGACTATTCCAAATACACATCACACCCATCCAATTCAAGTAGAGACCACCACAGAAAAATTAGGGGAGAACCCGAGAGGTTTCTCCCCACCACAAGAATTCCACTAGTACGAAAACCTTGAAACCGGAAGACCCCACCCTCGAGGGAAAAAAGCGGGAACTCCCAAACCAAAATGATTCAATTTCTCTACACGGACCACACAATATGGTAGAGATTTTAAACAGAAAGCTTCTTACAAAACAACCCATCTACCTAAGGATGAGAAACTAACTCAACACCTCCCACACCAACCAAATAAGGATAATCACCACAATCGGAGTCTAGGGAGTCCCTATCCCAAACCCAACCCACATTCTCAATTCCAATGAAAAAATTACCCCACTAGGGTTAAAACCATTGCGGGGAAAACTGGCACACTAGAACACTGGGATAGAGGAATCCCCTATGAAACTAAAACACACTTAAGGAAAGCCCATGGAGTGGAGCCCGAACTAAGATAGGGTCTAGAAACACCACCTATTTACATCACAAAAACAAACATTCCCCAAACAAACATAATTGAGACCAAACCCTCAATCAGGACGGGTCTATTTATTCACGGGTCCAACACCCTTTTAGGAATCCAAACGATTTAGAAACCACCCTAAGAGCAGATAGTGCCGCTTTAATTGAGGTAGAATGATCTCATCGCACTACCACAACAAGAATTTTCTTATGACGACGATAGGACAAAAAACAAGGAACCTTTTTATATTTCCATCCCAAAGTTGAGAATAATATCCAGACCGAGGTTCCATTCACCCCCGGAAAATCCTGACTGTGCACGAGCTTCACCCCGAAACCTGTGGTTGGGGCCCTGATTGTCGAAGCATCTTCTGCCTCATTGTCGGGAATTTTCATCCTATAGTTCCCAACTTCTTCCTCTTGATGATTCAAAAGACCACAATGGTCGTAAGTTTTCAAAGAGGTGCAACATTACATCTTAATATTCTTGAACCGGCCATACTAATGGCACATCAATATGTGGTATGAAAAACTAGATGATAGATCCTGCGAGGATAGCTTCTTATAGGCGGGTTCCTCTGGCATGTGCTCCTCACCAGATGGATGACCCTTACAAAATCCGATTTCGACCAGATGCACCCCAAACTCCAACAACGGTAAAACATTATACATCCACTGGCCCAAAACTGGACCTTCAAACCAAAAAAACACAAACCTTAGTGACCTCGGGTTTTCCCAACAACCCGAAGACACTCTAAATCCACCAACCACACAACAATCTCTAATAAACCTAGACTAAATTAATTAACAAGAAACAATCGATTCGATCCAGAATTGGGTATAACTCATTAATTTTTTTTGGAGAATTTCTGGGTAGCACATCATGGAAAACAAGGAAAACAGAATCTAAAATTCCATCAATCCAAAGAATAATAAAAAAGGAACACCCTGATCTCAAAAAAACCGGCTGGGAATCCAAATTAACACATGAACAACCAAAAACATCTTTTCAAAAGTCCAATTTTATATAAACTTTCAAAATCACCGCATTTTCAAAAAATTTCATTCTTAACACATACTCACATCAATCAAGATAAGAACATAAAATGACCAATAACAAGCCACCAGAATGAGGAACTAGTTCCTCTGCCTAACCCAATGATAGGGTAGTGAGCCATGCCCCAAGTATGGCGTGACACTAAGAGGACATTGAACCAGGCACTTGGACCCCACATAGGTCACTACCCCATGTGAGGCCTCAACATAACTTGATTTGACTCCATTGTCATCCCTCAATCCAAAATAATCCAAGAAAAAAGACTCCAATCCAGGAATACCCCTGGTAACTCGATGATAGATACGAGAAAGAGTTCGCGATGCTCTTCCCACGCCTACATCCTGAGTCCTATAAATCCTAATCTTCTTCTACCAAAAACCTCAAATAACAATAACCTCCAGCCTTTGATACCATTTTTTCACAAACTGGCCCGGGTCGACAATGAACCGATCACCTGAGTCAGTTTGCGGCATGTCCTGAAGGGCGTTCCTGATCCCCACGGGCTAGAAACTAGTGTCGGTCATAAAAAAAAGCAGTTGTAAGTGATTTATCCCAGAAAATAAAATAAAGATAAACATAAATAAACTGAAAAAATGGGTAAACACTAAAAGTGGAAAATAAAATAAAGGTAACCAAGTAGACATACCTCCACGTGACCCCATGGGTCACCACAAAATGTAAAACCATGCTCGAGCGATCCAAAAATAATACCCGAACTATAATGATAAACTAGGTGTGAGCATCGATATGCTCAGTAGGAAATCCAAAATACAAAAATTTCCTATTCCACTACCTTTAATAAGAAACCCAAATCATGCTAGTTTGAATATAAGGCGTAATAAAAAAATGTTTTTCGCTCTTTTAAAATTCAAATAACAAGCTTTAATTTCAAAGGAAAAAATTTATCTTCCCTTTTCAAAATAGTTTTTGAGCATGAATTTAAATTTCAATATTTAAGGAGACCAACTTTGATTTAAAAATATGGTTTTCACAAGAGAGGTAACAACAATGAAACGACTGAATTGAAAACCATATCACAAGCACCATGGGAAGTCCCTAAGCAGCTAGTGTTAGTCGGGGACCTAGGATCTTCGTGTCTCGGTGAAACGTGGCATAGAAACCACGACCCTCAGAAAAAGTGGATTAGAAAGCCACGACCCTCATAAAACATGTCTTAGAAGACCACGACCCTTAGTAATTAATATGTTTAGTTAGTGTTGAAATTTTCAATCCTGTAGTGAAACCAGGTCAAGTCACCCCCGGTCCACTAGCCCACAAGTCATAGTTTCCCCCACCTAGATACCCAGGTTTCCCATTGTGTGCTGTTTTAAAAGGTGTTGAGTTTTTATAAAGCAAACATATATGTACAACACACTTTCTTTATCCAAAACTCATTCAACCTCTCACCATAGTTCTCCCTCTTTATGTGAATCCCCCTATTTCACGTCACACAAAGAAATAGAATCAACACTAGGCACATATCAAAAACAATATTATAACACTTGCCTTACATTTCTCAAACTAGGAGGAATGACTGGAGAGGGGTTTTCCAATTTTGAAAACAATTTTCAAACTGCCAAACATGCCCCATTAATTTATAAAGAACATTACCAATCAGAAAACAATGTTTCCCAACATCTTTATGCTCAAAAAATATTCTTAAAAATCCATTTTCTCTATCAAGGCACCACACTTTAAAAATACACTCTTAAAATAAATCAATCCATTGAAGAAAGGAAAATTACCAATTAACCCTAGATTTATTTCAAAACTCATTTATTATTACAAACTAACGGAAACATAAACTTCCCTCTTTTATTAAAGTATTGAACTAATCCATCCTTTTTCAAAAATCAACATTCACAACACACATTCTAGTCACTTAGGAAAAACCATTTTACGGATTTTTCATTTCAAAACCAATTTCGCATAAAAAGGTGTATTACATTTCCCAAGCATGGTCGGGATCATATATGAACATGAAAAAAACGCGTTCGCAACTTTATAATTTTTTCAAAGAGAATGAAGAACCAATTTCCCAAAACAATTGTAATCATTATATGTGTCAAGCTAGAAAACATATCTAAAATAAGGCTACATATTTTAAATAGTAAAAGTGAACCAGTAAATATAAAGGGATGTCCAACGCTAAGCATAGGTAACACTTTTCATAGCACGTATATACTATTAAATTTTGAAAACACTTTTTAATGAAATAAAGCATTTATGGAATTAAAATTGATGGAATTGGCCTAGGGGACCTACCTCAAACATGACACTATTTGCAGATGACTGCTCGAACTAACACTTGGTGCATACACGCACATGCATTTATACACACAGATATATATACACCTCTAGCTGCAATGAACATATTCCCCATGCCATGAGGAAATATGCACAAAGAGGGCATATATATATATACACCTTACTATATGCATGTGAATGTAGGAAACCTCGACACCCACATCCCAAAGTCATCACAGCGAGGTCCAACACACTACACATATAATTTAATAAAACAATTAAACACATAAACAATCTATAAAACATTTCAAGATAATGTGACACAGATTTTCACCAGTAACACTCAATTTAAAGTAGGATAAGCCAATTAAAAAATCAAACAAACACTTAATCTTTTTGAAGAACAATTTCACACCACGCATGCATCTGAATAAATCAATAAAGCAATTTATAAAACACTTCCACATTAGAAACCCCAAATTTACACTAAAAACTCACACAATTTCATATCAGAGAACCACTTTAAAATCATCCTCGAATCATAACCATAAAAAACATGATTCACACCATCTATACAAATTAAATAACCATTTACACAATTTATAATACATTCTAAAAATGCATAACACAACATAAAACAACAACACGCCCAAAAACCTCTTCTAAGGCCAAAAGCGCACCAATAACATGTCAAAAAAGAATTCACACCCCTTTCACAACATAATAAAAGATTAATACAAGACTAAACATGGGGTTTTCATCAGAAACGCACTACAACCCATATGATCAAGCCACTAAAGAAATCCAACACATGATACACTTCAAGAAAAACAATTTTTCACAGAACAAATAAATTAAAGAACATGATAAATTAATTAAACAGGAAAATTAATTCATTAAATAATATTTAAATACAGAAACACCTACTTATTTGTAGACAAACTTCACATCCTTGTTGCACAACTCCATCACACGACAACCGCACCACAAAAAAACTCAGATTGAATTATAAAAAACAAGACATAGAAACAAGTTCATCACAGTTGGACCATAAAAACATAAAACCCTAATAAGAAACTCTATTAGAGGACGAAAACAACCAATCAAACTAGAGCGCACCTGCGAAAAGGGTTGTAGGAGACTGGTCGAGTGAGACATGGGTGTGTCAGATGTGCGTTGCACCAGAAAAGGGGGGGGGGGTCTAGCCAGAGGTTCATTGGGAAGGGGGTTTGGTGCTGGGGGTCGCAGCACAAGGGGAGTCCGTTAGGAGGTGCTGCGCGCTGGTGGGAGTCACATGGGAGGGTGGTTGGCTGAACTGGGAGGGGGAGCGGGGGAGGCGAGCGCTGCTTGCTATACGGGAGGGGACACGCCAGTACGGTTCGCCGGAGCAGAGTGGAACAAGGGAGGATGGTCGTTGCGTGCTAAGGGGGTGCGCTGTAGGGTTTGGGGGGGAATTGGTCCGTGGTGAAGGAGAGAGGGGGAAGAGAAATTGGGGGGGGGGACAAATTAGAACCAATAATAAAAAAATGTATGAACCTACTTAAAATAATAATAAAATTGATGATAATAAAAATAATAATAATAAAAATATGTTAATAAGCTTACAATCGTGACTAAAATTTTAATATTAATAGTCTAATTTAGGTATTAATATAATTAATAAAAAATATATTCAATTAGTTCATTTAACTTTAAAACAGATAGTATAAATAAAAATTTAAAAATAATTATATTAATAACATTTGTTTTGTGATAATGATATTATTAACAACTTTCCATAACAATGATATTATCATCTGCACAATAATAATATTATTAATATGTTTTAAATTTTTTCCTCGTTTTATTATCACAAAACATTTATCATTTTATGCAGTGGGAAATCACAAGGGAAATTCAGGTCGACCACACATTTATTGCCAACTGTGTGGTGATCACACCCCATTCTGAAACCCATCAATATTATTAAACTCCAAACTTTACAAATCGGGAACCCAAACTCAACATTTCCAACGATGTAAGACCCTAGGGAAGAATAAAATAAAGGAGAGTGCGGGGTCGGGGTGTGACATTATATTTGAAGAATAAAACGACGTTACAACAAATTAAATTTTATTCCTAAGAATAAAAATATTTTATAATATGGTTATTACTATTAATACCTTAAAATTTGGAACCCAGGTCATAACATTAATGTTAATATTTTTATATTATATCATGGTTTTTTTTAATTTTGGTGTTGTGTGTGACAAAAGGTACCAAAGAATTCAAATTTTTTAATGATAAATATTTCAAAAAAATATCACGTTGTAAATTTTATGACTTATCAAGGATATATGTATTTTATCTCTTCCACCATCATCCTCTCATTAATTATAATAAAATGATATAATTTCTAGATTTGATCAATGATCACCCGAATCACATTTTTTTGATCTAGGATCTAGTGGTAAATTGAAGACAAACATCATGAATATCTCATTACCCTTTTGCACTGGAATGGTTAAAGGTTGAAAACAATTGAAAGGTATATGTTTTTATACCTTAATCTTCTTGTTGTTAATACATCATGATATAATGTCTGTAATCAACCACCTCATCCTTTACCACCAATAATAACAACAAAAATCTTGATACATATTGGTATTCTTGCGATCTAAGAAACCACTAAATGAATGCCCATTATCCATAAAATCAAACCTTAAAGTTATGGGAATAAAAATTCTATATTGTGAACACCATACACCATTAAAATAATGAGACCAATCACTTAAGGTCCTTTCATTATAAAGTATTTCACTAACAAAATAAAATAAATTTCATTTACTTTTTATAATTTGTATATGATCATCAAATGAAGAATCATATTTTTCACAAGTTATGCAGACCATCATATTAGTTTTATCCACATACTTGACATCTCAATGAAACAAATTATCAACGACCATCCATACACTAATTCCATAGTGGCTTGATTCAATAACTTATTCTCAATGAATCAGCAACCACATTCCATTTTCTAGGTGGGTCTGAATTATAAAAATTAAATGTCTGAGGATTCTAAACCCAACATCTCTATCATAGCATTCGATACCATTAAGTAAAAATGTACATTACGGTCTTATGATATGAGTATATTGTAAACCAATACCTAATGTGAGAGTGGAAAAATGTCTTCATAGATTGTATAACTATACAAAACACGAGTTCAAGGTTGTGATAATTCGTACCATGAAGGTGAAATTAGCTAGAACGATAAGCCACCACCAATTTACCTTGCATCATAATTCATCCTAATCTCATACAAGATGCATCACAAAAAACATCATAGCCCAAAAATGACATTAAAATAATTATAACTACATCTAATGTCAACCTCACCTATTGTTCCTCAAATTAACTTTGATACTTATCATTCCATTCAAACGAAACACCCTTATCGGTCAAATCTATCATAAAATAAGAAATCTTAGAAAAATATAAAAAATTATTATAAAAACTAGACAATCCATAGAAGCTCTATATCTATAACATATTTATGGGATTCTCCTAAGATATCACCACCATAATAATTTAAGGATTCAATGAGATGCCTCTTTTAAATTTATCCTAGATGAAAAAATTTACTTCTTGGATCAAAAAATTACATTTAAAAATTATTTCATATAGAAGATGTTCCTTTGATGTCCTGAGAATAATATTTCAGATGATTCATATGTTCTTCCACCATATTGGATTTCACCAAAATATCATCCACAAAAAAACCATGAAAGAGTACATGAATTGGTGAATGATCCAATTAATCAAATCCATTAAAAACTCAGTATCATTATTATGATAAAATAGAATAAATATATACATATCCATAATCAATTTTTTAATTTTATTGAAAATACACTTTTATGGGTAATTGGGAACCTATAGAACCATTCCCCCAGCATTGAGACACAACCACATAGAAAAACCATTACAGTGAAAAATTTCAAAATAAAAAACACAACCATTCACAATTCCTTGATAGTTAGATGCAGCATGTTTCAAATTTCAAAAGATACCAACCTAAAAAAACCCACATAGACTCAAAAATACTTCAACAGAAAGAACCATTTCAAAATTTGGAAATCAGACAGTAGTAAACCATCATCATGCGGTGGTCACCATCACCACGAGATGCACA
The DNA here is from genome assembly GCA_963277665.1 of Viscum album. Taxonomy (NCBI): domain Eukaryota; kingdom Viridiplantae; phylum Streptophyta; class Magnoliopsida; order Santalales; family Viscaceae; genus Viscum; species Viscum album. The sequence goes on along the minus strand of OY728136.1, from coordinate 343,903,201 downwards.
CACTGACCTTGAATCCATTAGATTTTTGTACCAATGCAGACCCCCTTCATCACTAAGAACACATAAGTCGTCACCATAGTGAACTACTATAATTGTCATTGAAATAAACCATCGGAGACCATAATGGATGAGGAGTAGTCATAATTGTCTACACTAAGAAGAAACACATCATCATCGTCAAAACAAAACCTGAACCACAACATGGGACACCACTAAACAAACATTAAAAAGAATGACTTCTAGTAAGAATAATACAAAGAAATATTTGATAGAAATAGAAATAAAACCGAGAAACCAAATCTAACGTCGAGGAGTTTCAACTTGGATCATTGATAGTCATCGAACCACAAATCCCAAAACCCCTTTGTAACCGCCAATATAAATCCAACCAATAAAAGAGTATTAGAACATAGGGGTAGATCAATGGTTCAAGAGATCGAGGGATCTGAATGAAGGCATCATCAACAATGCATAAAAACTAGGGATCATCAAAGCATATGCGAAGAAACAGATTCAGAATATGTCATTGATACAAAGAATATATAAAAAAGATGTCATCGATTCGAGGAATACAAAAGAATATGTCGTCGATTCAAGGATGACTGAAGAAGACTTCATCAATTCTAGGAAGATCAAATCACCTTCATCACAGAAAAATAAGAAAACATGACAAAAGTGGAAGAGACATAGAGAAGCCAAAGGAGATGGGAAGATGAACCCTGGTCTCCAAGAGAGAGAAAATGAGGCCAGGTGGAGAGCAGGGGAATAAGAAAAAGATACTAGGCAGAGCACTGGATAAGTACCTTCACCACGAGGGGATGAGGGCAGGAGAAACGACAGCAGCACTAGGAAGAAACCCTAACATAGAGGATAACAGAGACCTAGAGAGTGGGGGCCGTGGATTCTAGTCAATAACTATATATATATATAATTTCTATACCTTCTCCTAAAATCTATATTTGGAATATCCTCCATTAAAAATAATTAGTTTATGGTATCCCGGGAATAGATAAATCCTAAAAATCCATTAGGATCCCATAATTTTTTCAAATAGATCATCAATCCTAATCAAATCATACATGTTCTTAACATTTACCAGATTAATCATTTAGTGACTAACACAAAGTCTAAATCTTCCATAAATGATATTTGTGAATATAATTGGTGAATTTCAAAGTTAAACACTCAGATGAAAAAAATATCATGTCCTAGAGATCATCATGCTAAAACTTAAGTTGATTCAACTCCATAGGTACCATATAATATTATGCCTAGGATATTTTAATAATATCTAGAATAAAGTCACTAGTAATCCTTACCTCTCTAATGGGTGATATCTTAGAAAAATAATCAGGAAAATCAATATTGGTCATAAAACTGACCATCCAATCAAATATAATTATGATTTTTAAGATATCAAGATGAAGAATTAGGAAATACCATATGACCTCATAGTCATTGATCGTAACCTGAAACACCTAACGTTCAATACCCTACTTCTTAATACATCCCAACAGAGTGGAAATATCCATCATAAAAGGAATAAGGTTCAAGCATAATTGTAACCCAAAAATAATCTTTTAAAATATTAAAGAATCATATGTAAAAGTAGAAAAAAAGTCCAGGACAATGGAAGATGAAATAAACACAAAACCTCTCACTATAAATGGACCCACTTTATATTATTCCATTGCATACTCATATATAAAAGGCATCCATCCTTAGTCACTTATTGTGGTTTCGTTACTGAAAGAGAATTCCAATTCTGATGAGAATAATATCCAACACATTTTTCTGTATCTAAACATGATAAGGGCCCATAGTAATGGTGTATTTATCTTTAAAACATCGGGTACTCTTCTGTAAAAATTATTAAGGTGAATGGAAAATCCACAATGAATGAAAATCAAGAGTTCAACTATTTAGTCACACTTATTATGGATATCTTTTCAACACTAGAATACAAATTTCTAGTGTTGTCTCAAATAATACCATGTATTCAATCTTCATATAAATTGAGTATCCTTACATTTCTTCCTTTTCTTGCTAGGAAACACATACAGACTATCCCCTTTGTACAATTGAAGTTCCTCTAAGACATATATTTCTATCTATGTCTACCTCAACCATATCATTCTTATATGATACCTCAGTAATGGATTGCCTGATCAGGAGAATAAACATCAATCAGATAATGGTCTTCAAACCCATCCCACACTATCTATCCTTGAGGTTTTAATTATTATCATGTTCTAAAGATAAATAAAAACACTGGAAAAATAAGTTGTATACACCATCATTGAATTATTTCCAAAATCTAGGGTTAAAACTTTTATATTCAATACCACACCTGAAAAACTGGGATAGAAAAATGTATTAGAGGCCTTATTGAGTGTTTTTAATGTGAGGTCCTCATGTAGTTTAATTTTCATGATATAACCCCACTAATTCCTTCAAGAAACATTATGAATACTCCTATAAAATAAAACTTAGTGTCTTCTAGAGTTTAAAAAAATTGGAAAATCATTTCTATTCTCTTAATATATTCATCATGATCTTAGATTTCATTGTCACCATGTAATATTGGTGTATTTTCATGGTAAACACAGAAGCATGATCAACTATCAATTTCCTTTTTTTATCACCCATTTGACATAGTGATTTATTATTATAGATTACTGTTTCCCCAAAAGTATACTGAATGGGTTTCTAGTTGGAATTTACTGTTAGGTCTTTAAAAATAATCCAAAGATATTATTTTACATGGAATTATATAATAAATAAAAGATATAACACCGGGTTTTATTAGGAATAAATATTCGAGTCATATAATGAAATTAAATAATTTATCTTAAAGACATAAAAAATAGAAAATCTAGAAAAGATGTATCTAAATAAATCTAAAATCATGCAGAAGGATTGTTAAAAAAATCTCTATCCATAAATGGTATCTAGAGGTAAAATATGGTATTCATCTGGCTAGTAACCCTTATAAACATACCACCTAAGTTATGATGGTCCTAAATCTAGTCTAACAACCAAATATAGAAACAGAAACAACTTTTTATTCCATTTTTTATTAACCAAATTAGTTCAACAAGAAATGAAAACTAATAGGGAATGGCACAGGGCTCTAAGAACATTCTAGATCACCATTGGTTGGTGAGAATAAGACGAGTATCAATACAAAGCCCATTGGAAAATAAAAAATTTCTCACGTATAACAAATTAAATAAATTATTAAAAGTTATCCTATAAAAAAATTTCAAACCCATGTGACATAAAAAAGAATATATGTAGACTAAATCTAGAACTAAACCAAAACCAGGTCTCCATGTGACAGACTTTCACTATAATCCTAAACTACCATGAAGCAAAATCAACTAAGGTAAGTCATCTAGTTAGAAGAAACCCTTACCGTTACTTGTGTCCAAAAAAACCTTATTTTCATATACCGAAAGGCACATGTAGAGTGTTAAGAAATAAAATAGTATAATATCACCATCAATATATATCATATTTTAAAACATGGAACCCAAAGGTCTATCTTTAAAATGAATTATGTTTCAAAAATTAATTTCATTTGATTTTTTTACAAAATTTATTTTTTGGATTGAATTAAAAAATACAATATTTATATAAAACTAAAAGTTGAATAAATCCATGAAGTATAAATATATGAAAATAATAGAATCATTTATAAGATAAACAAGTTATAAATCAAGGAATGAAATATCAAAATCATGAATAATGAAAAAAAGATGTAAAAAATGGGATCTAGGCTATGTGAATATGTAACTAGGACATGGATGGACCAATAGACAATTAAAATTTGAATCCTGATGATACTAAATCATCTCTCAATCTATTAGTATCACAACCATAACCCTTGGTTGTCACATACACTCTATGGATTTCATATATCCACAGCTGAACACACGCAAGGTTCCTAAGTTCTATGTTTTCCCGAATATTTGACAAAAAAATGCTGAAAAATTAATAAATAATTTATCTAATAAAATTATTACCACCCCAAATATTGAAAAAAATTAGATTCATAACCATTTGATATGTATTTCATTGAATAGAGGAAGTCTATAAAAATATTTTTAAAGGAAAAAAATTTAAAAATAATATTTTATGCCATAATGTATTTGAATACCAAAATCAATACTCACTGATATCGAATCAAAAATTTTCTTAATACGATACCATAGGAAACATAAATACAAACCATATAGTCCATGGGAAAGAACTATTATATAGATAAACCTACCTCTCTAATGGATAAGACATAGTCTCCATCAAAAACACTAATTATGGATTAAGAGGATGAGATCCCCCTGATCATATATCAACTTGAAGAAGCTTGAGATGGGAGGAATCACAATAATACATTTCATGATGAAGGAAGATTGGAAAAATCCCTTCATAGAATCAACAATATGGAAAATTATTATAATGGGAGTAGGTATAATGGAATAATAGAAGAGGAATCAAGTTAATAACACATTATAAAAATCCCCTATTAATGATCACACATGTCTTCATAAATAATTGTAACATACTTCAGAATATTAATATCTACTTAACACATTTTTGTTTTTAAAATTAGAAACACCATGGTTTGGTGATTCACAACATGACCATGGTGTCCACAATCACCCCAAGACTAGGAAAATCTACACAAAAAACCTCCACAACATTGTTAATTAACATGGACATTGTGGATCCGCCACTCCTTCCACCAAGATATTATGGAGATCAAACTATCCATGTAACATGTGTACTCTCCATTCCTAGTTCTTGAGGATAATAACTATATTTGTAATATTGGTTCTACTTAGGCCAAATATGTTGTTTCCATTCCTAGGACATCATACACCACAACATAGACCTACATGTGGTGCACTTAAGAATCCCTAAAACCCTATTTAAGATACTTTTAATCTTTACAACTTCCTAAACATGAATTTAACCTTAACAAGGATAAAAATGAAACTTAATTATAACCTAGAGTCTATCTAAATTCTCCCCACCATGATACTTTATATCTCTAGAAATCTCTCCTGATTATGTACTCGAAAAGGGATAAGGCTATTACTACATCACCTTTTATTGATACTACCTTGTGTCATGTCCATCCTATTCACACATTCATATTACAAAACCAATGGAATTGTTTTACCACAAATTAACTTATCTTTATGATCCATAATATTAACTAGTTGGTCCACCAATGAATTTTCATGCTCAAGATCAACATATTCCCATTATACCACATGAGAAGGTTTCTTTTAAAACTTTTGCATTCAAGAAACAGGAAGATTGTTGTAAACCAATGTAATGCGTGATGATAAATATAATTATAAGGACACCTTTACACGATATTCAATGAGAAGAAAGGTAAAATAATCCTCCAATCTATCTTACCATTTCTTCCCAAATGGAAATGAACAAAACAAGACAAAAGTCTATGAGAACCCGATCACCTACCAAAAACTAATGTGTGATATGATTACTGTGAGTATTGGATTTCTAGTTACATTATGGTTTTTGTAACCTATTTTGGATACATTGTGACTTATCTTAATATCATAAACAATAATAAATACAACTAAATACCAATCTCTTAGATATTCTCAACATATATGACATCTATTTGTATTCTCATATAACTCTTCAAAAGGCACCATTTTTATCAAATCCTTATAACAGTTGTTATAGTTGAACTCAGCCAAAGGAATATTATTTTCACATGAACCTAAGAAATTAATCATACCTTCCATAAGCATATCCTCATGCAATTTATGGGCTCTCTTAATTTCCCAACTATAAAAGGATGATATGTCTTATTTAACTTCAACTAGGTAAAAATTGCCTCTTTTATACCACTCTAAAACTATGATGTAAAATGTAAATATCAATTCAAGAAAATTACAAAAATTAAATATTAAGATATTAATGTTTTCGTGGACATATAGCTTCTTGATATCGTCCTCCTTTGTCGTTATATTAATAGAAATGAAATGTTCCATTTTTGTTTGTTGATAAATGATCAACCAAATCACATTTTCCCACTAATATATACTGCTAAACTAAAAACATTCCATGGATATCTCATTCCCTTCTATATTGGAATGTTTAAAGGATGAAATAAAAATTCTGGTCTCTATCAACATATCCTAGTCTCAAATAAAGTAATGAAGAATGATTCTAAGTCCACAATCAACCACGTCAACCATGGACAAAATCCCAACATCTCAAATCAAGATACATATTTTTAGTCCTCGGGAGTATGAAAAAAATAGACTGAATTACACTATCCACAAATTCATACATCATTATTATTAGAACTACCGATATTCCTTGGAAACACTATAAACCATCAGGAGACCAAGAAAAGAACCTAAGTTATCCCAACCATAATTTATTTGAGTAAAACACTGTAGAAAATTATCTATTACTTGTAAAAGCAGAATAAGGTCATAAAATGAATAATCAAATTTCAAAAAATATAATCACACCACCCAATTGTGTTATATCATATCCATGTGAATCTCAAAGAAAAAAAATAATAAATGAACAATATTCCACTAAATCTTTGTTGTCTTGAGATGGAAACGTCCAAATAAATGTATCAACAACAAAATTATCTTTTCTAGGTAAGTATGAGATATCAAAATCAAAAGTCAAAAGATACTCAACATTGAATCCATATCATAGGTTTTTATACATTTATGTAGAAATTTAATTCATGGTTATATAATCATAATATATAATAAACCACTATTTTAAGAGATAGTCAAACCAAGCCTTGAACCATAATCCATCACCTATTTCACTTACATCATTACACATCCTAATATGATACCTGATGCATCATAAAGAGCCACATTTCTCAAAACAAACTACAAAATAATAATAAATTAAGATGAAGTCAACCCCACCTTTAGTTCCTTAAATTATACATGAAACATTTCATTCCACTCAAACGTGATACTGTTATGGTTAAATTCATTCATAAATGTAATAATCATATAAAAATTCTAAAAAACACTTATAAAAACCAGATAATCCCAAGAATATTTGAATCTCAATTTTTTTTGGTTTTCCCCCTATTCATCACAACTATAATATTTTTCAGATTCACTAAGATGCCACTTTTATATGCATTTTATCCTAGAAACATCACTTTTTGGATCCCAACTGCTCATTTTGAAATCATTATATATAGATGATGTTTCATTAGAATCCTAAAAAATATATATATGTGATCCTTTCATTATTCCTCCATCTAAGAATATAATGAAATATTATCCACTGAAAATACCAAGATTGAATTTAGGAACCAATGGAATATCAAACTCGTTAAATCCATAAACATATTTGGATCATTAGTAAGAACAAATAGAATAACTAAATACTCATAATTTCATTATGTACTCCAAAAAACTGTTTTTGTAATATCCTACTCTTAGACTCTTATCTAATGGAACCCCATTCTCAAATAAATCCCATAAAATCACTTAATACCTTGTCTTGGTAAAATAGATCATACATCCTGGGAAAAGGTTATTTTTACGTAAATAACACCAAGTTAAACTTTTGTTGATCAAATATATGTTCAAGGCTTCCACACACCTTCTTTATGAATAGAATCATTGAACCCAAATCGAAAAACGTAGATGAATAAATCCATTACACTACATATAATTAATATGGACCTTAAGATCATTTAACTCAATAGGTTCCATAAAATAAGATGGCTAGGAGCTGGGAGGCATCTCCAAAACTAGGTCAATAGTAAACTTAACCCATTTATGTGGTGATAACCTAGAAAAAATATCAGGAATGTCCTTAGGGTACTCATTCATTGTGAAAGGAAGCAGAATACTTAAATTTCGATTGAAAGTGTTATGACATATCAATGGAAAATAGAATTAAATCATTCCAAACTCAATAAAAATAAAAATTACTCTATCAAATAAAGGATCAAAATCACCTTTAAATACATGATTATTTCCAAAGGGAGATAGAAAATTAACTTAGTGATGATAAAATCATGTTGGGACTTAAAACTAACCATCTATTAAATTATTATTATGAAGTAAAATATATAATTATTAAGAACTAGAAAATCCGATATGAACTCAAAGTTGGAGATCATGACCTTCCACTCATATCAGTTAAAACCCTACCCCTTCCTCTATCCAAATACAGTGGAGAGATCCATCATAAAAGGAATAATCCCTGAGTATAATACTAGAACATCAATCATCATATATTATATAAAACAATGATATGACCTAGTATAAAATAAATCTTTGAATATATAATATAAAATAATCAGCATACCACTCACTATACGTGGAACCACTTTCTATTCCTTTAATTCACACTCTGGATGGGGTGTACTTTTTTTTACATACCTAGTTTAATTTTCTATAAAAATATTTAAGGTGGTTAGATTTTCCAAAATGATTAAAAAAATTGAGTGCAGTTGAATTGTCAAGCATAGTATTGATATGATTACCACACTAAAAGAAACATCATATTGTTATCATAATGTTTCCATGGTTACAAATATTAATATAAACTGAGAACTATTTATATTATTGTTTTTCTATCCATAAAACACCCCCATGTTACCCCCTGCTATAACAAAACCTCCACTAAGCAATGTTTTACTAACTATTTCATACTCGACCATATCAGTCTTATCAACTAAATTGACAAAGGATGACATGCACTTGGGAATAAAAATAAACCAGATCTCGTTCTTCAAACCCATCTCAAACAGAATATCCATGATGTATTCATTAGAGAAAAATTTTATAGATTGGTTAAAAACTCATAAAAATGGTTAGTATACTCTATTATTGAATAGTATCCATAATCTAAAGTTACAAACTTATATGCCTTGGCTGTACAAAACATGTCTGGATAGAACTATTTGTTGACGGCCTTCAAGAAGTGGTCAATGTAATATCCTTGTGTAATTTATGTTTATTGATTGAATCCCGCCACTTTTTTCTAGTACATTCAATAATATGAGTGGAAATGCACACCATAGAGTTTAATGAAGACTTCAAAAAGTCTAAAATCTTTTATATTCCATAAATTCATTCTTGGGTTCTTAGGTTCCATTGTTACCATGGAATATTGATGGAATTTGTTTTGAATACTCCAATGTATAACACACCATATCATCATTGTTTCCATAAAACACTTGAAACACTGATTTAATAGTATATATTTCTTTCCCACTAATATAGAGACAATAGATTGGTTATCCAATAGGACTTTATCTATAGGTTCTTCCATTTTATTTGAAGTGATTATTTTAAGAGGTATTATCTATTAAATACAATACTTAACACCTTATTATCAACAAATATATCTCAGAGACAAAATATGATCTTTAAGAATACATATTAAAGACATAAAAAATCAATAGAAAAACATGACAAGATTTATCTAAATAATCCTTGAATCAATATTAAGGACTGAAAAAATACCAAACCATTCAAAGTAAATCGATGTCAAATATGAAAGTGAGTGGGTTGAGAGCCGTTACACCCATACCACTTATGTTTTTCTGAAAATTATTCTAATATACCAACCATAACTAGAAAAATAAACAACCATTGATACTATTTTATAATGAACCAAGTAGGATTGACCTTCCACATCACCCAAGTTGGGTAACTATAAGGCTTGAAGCTCATTCTTTCTTACCACATGCTTGAAAAAAGAACCATTGTATCAACACAAAAAACAATGGAATTGATTTTACATAGAAAGACAAAATAACATGTCTCATGTATAACAATTTTATATAAAAAATTAGAGTACATAATAGAATAATAATTACGTAACCATGAGATAAACCAATATTAACATTGAAGGTTAAAATCATAAAAAACATGTCGTCATGTGATTGACCATTACCACCATCCCAAACCACAGTGAAGAGACATTAACCAATATAAGTCATCTAGATACAAGATACCCTTCCCTTTATTTATATATTTCTAAAAAAAAATCTACATACACTGAATGGAATATTCAGAGTGTGAGGCAAACACCCAGTAGGAAATCACCAAGAAGCTATGAGATTTTGGGCACCAAGAAACCATTAGATCAATATTTCAAAAAATTAAGAATTTAACCATGTACATGAAGAATAAACATATTGAAAAAACATAACCATCCATAGGAAAAACATGTGAGAAACTAGGGCATAAAACATCACTATCATGAATAAACCTCAGAAAAAAGATCAAATGAGCTATAAATATTGGGAATATATAAATTCAAAAGGAATGGAACACTAGTAATAATAAACGTGACTCCAAGTGATACCAAGTACTGAATCAGTCTATTTATATTAGAATCATAACCCCTAGTGGTTCCCCACTCACTAAAGTTTTCATATGTTGATAACTAGACATACCCACATTTCCCATGTGTTATGTTTTCCAAAACATTCATGTAAACCATTTCTATAATTTCATAACACATTTATATAATAAAATCATTACCAATATCATTATTAAAAACCCTTATAGAGTGAAAACCATATTTTAGGAATTTTATAAAACACCGTATATGCGTAATCATATTTTTAATGAAATCCCATTTAAACTCATTTACCAAGCCACTAAATACATGAGTACCCAAATAAATCATCAATGATATAAAGTCAATCCGTTAAATAATACAAAACCAAAGGAAACATCAAGAATAATATAGAATGATATGAGAAAGAACCATTTGATTGGGACACTAACCTCAACAATGTAGGAATGTTAGTAACCTTCTAAAATGGTTACTAAGGATGAGGTGGATAACATTCCTTTGAGCCTATACCAACAAGAATAAGCCGAAGAAGTTATGAATCACCCTAATAAATATCTTGATAATTTATTTCAATACAAAACCCTTTCATGAATCTGTTAGATCTAAAAAACCTCACATGATGAGGTAGTAGAATCAATTAAAAGGTCATGAATACAGTTAATAATGCATTAAATAACCCCTATTAATGATCACACACATGATCATTTAGAGGTATAATATCCCTCTGAATATTAGTGGCTAAATCATCCATTGTAAATTTCAAAAAAATTGTCCCCACAATGTGGTGATTCCTCTCATAGTCATGGTGGCCTTTATTGCACCATGCCTAGGAAGACCTAATCATAGAACCTCCATAATGTAGTGAAAAAACCAATGTCATTTCAGAATCGCCATGATTTTCATCGGAGCATAGTGGAGTCTAAACTAACCATGGTGCACAGGGAAAATCATTCATCCTAACACCTAAGAACACACTGTACATTGATATATTTGGTCCTTCTGATGTTGTACATGTGATTTACCAAAATAAATAAATTTGTACCAAAGTTTTGTCCCACCCTTAGAGCTCCTAAAAAATGACCCAAAATTATTTTATGACACCATGAACCTAAAATACTTAATAAACCCATATTTAACCATCAACATGATAAAAATGAATCTTACCTATGATCCATAGGCTGTTAAACATTATCTCCCATAGATCTTTGATTGAGGTGGACAATTATAGACAATAATAATTTCTTTTATCAACCATAAATTTGGGATTGAGGTAGTGAATTTATTCTTCATGGAAAATATTATATGATGATTGTTTGCGAATTTCTCTAGTAGCTTAGGATAATTATTATAGGGTGAATCATTAACAGTGGAATACATAAAGGGATGTTGGGGGGTTTTATTATTTTTTGATGTGTTGTTTAATTATGTTATTACTACATAAATCTAAGGTGGTGGAGTTCCCATGGCCATCATGAAATGTGAATGGTAATTTCTTTGGATGGATATAGAATAATGGTAGTCGCTCTTCTCAATAAGAAATATTACAGCATAATGGGATATGGATATTTGGAATTATTATATATCTATAAAATCATGAGGTCTAGATCATATAAAAAATGGGGCTTAGATCCTATAAAGATAATGATATCTTATAAGATATTTCATAGAGGCAATTATATGTTAAATTAATTTTAGGTATCATGGAAAAATATCAATTCCTATGTAATTTTTTTTAATTTTTGATCATTTTTAAAGAGAGGTAATGGTATATTAATAGAGATCAATCATGAATGTTCAATTGAATAATGAATGGGTTTTGTATTTTTTTTCTTATAATTTTCTTATTAACTATACAAATAGATAATAGTTTTTCATAAAACTTGGTTTCTACTTCGGATGACTATATCAGACATTAGTGCTTTCCTATACATGCATATTGATTCAATTTCATAATTTTTGATCAAACATATTTGAATATGTGAATGGTGGAAAATATCAATGGATGGAGATAAACAGTAGACATGGTAATTGATAACATGTGGTTTTAATTATGATGACCACACACATTTTAATATTTTTTGAGCTTATAAATATTTAGGATGGGTTGTTTCCATCTATTAATTTTTAATTATTATCTTAATTTGTATTATAGTGATGTTTTAATATATGTGTATTCAATATTTAATGTAGGATGATTTATTAATATTATTATGGAAAAGGTTTCATGATTGTAGTTGATATTTAATTTTTAAAGGTAATGTCACACAACATTTGACTGGAAACCATAGTGATGGTATGTAACCCATAAAATATAGATAGTAGGCCTTGGTATTCAACTTATCAAAATATAGAGATGTGAACAATACCATATTTCATCAGTGACTCCAAATTAGTATATATTTTTATATGTTTCAATTCATTACCTAGTACAATATATATTCATTTCTTTTATTACCAAAGTAACTCTACTATGTTGCATCATACTATGATTATTATATTTATTTGTATGGATTGTACAAACATTTATTTTTATTGTCAGGGTAAGATAATTCAAGTATATTTAGACTTATATTTTATCATCATAATCTTTTAGAAATTTATTTTATATTTATAGATAAATTATTAAAAATATAATATTAACAACACCATATAAAATATTTATTATTTATATTTGACATCAAGTAATAAACCCTTTATAGATTTAAATTCCTCATAATTTCATTATGAGTTTCTGAATATCGTGAAGCATCCATACTATTTTATAAAATTTAAACAAGATCACGCGTCTAATATATAATTGAAACTATTAAACCATCACATCCTAAAATTCATTAACCCTCAAGATTATTTCTATGAAAAGATTTTTAGAGCGTAATGTTGTCCAAATCAGATAATTATATAGTATATAATTCATTGGGTCATTCTAATATTAAACCAATGGACCTAAACAAACATCTATAACATTTCAATTTTATTAAACATGAAATTAGTCTTAAAGGAAAAATATATTTTTTTCATAATTCATTAACATTAGGGAAAGTTATTATTTACCAGGATAACTATATGTAATATTTGATTATGATTTTGTGCAAAAACAAGTCTTTTCATGATCTAAATATATGGAAAATTAGAGGTTTCCGAGGTTATTTTCAAACTTAGGATACTCTAAATAATTTTTTTTCACATATAAGATTCTATAAGGTATCAATGTTTCTCATTTTAAATTATTTTATCTCTCTTACATGTCAAATGAAATATAGTATCCTTACCTTTACATAGTCATCTAGACCATGTAATGGTTATAAATCAAATTAAAAAATTTGAAGTACATGACTCATATTTCTTGTAGAAATTTGAATAAAACATATAGAATTTTTTAACTAAACCATAATACACTTATAATAATATTTATTTATTTGAAATGACATAAATTTTCATATATATCAAACCCCTAGAATATTTTCTTTTCTTCATGGGTTTGATAGAAAAGCATATTATGATATGATGACATATAATTCAAGAGATAAATAATTTCAGATGTGATGGTGTGACTTTATCCAATTACAGATTTAAAATTTTATAGTATTATTATATCTATTAATGTTATATATTTTATATGCATAAACATAATGGTATCATTGTACAATTAATTAACATATAAAATAGATTTTGAAAATATTGATCATAATCTTAAACCGCCATTTGCATTTCCAAAACAATATCTGGGGCATCATGTACACTTGTATTGATATAATATGATTTATATATCCTATTGCTATTCCAGTAACTAACTGGATTCAATTCTTCCTCATTTTTAGTCAAATATTTATATAATTAATAAATTCCACAATTGATCAGATATTCACCAAAATCATCTAGAAAAATTAATCTCGAATTATAATAATGAAAACATAGAAAAATAATTCAATAAGGGTTATTTTCATGTTCTTTTGGAAACATGATAAGACATTTGACCCGATCCACAAAACCTTTAGTTATAAAATTGAAATAAACTTTGTTTTTTCTCATTTTCAATCTATTTGGTTCCAAAATATACGAATTTTCTTGAAATATAAACACATGAGTAGAATTTATACATATAATGTACACATATAAAATATAAGAATACTAAAACATAACCTAAATGAAATATATTCCCTATACAATATAAGGCACACAAGGTATAACATTAAAAATAAGTCAACTATATATATATAGTATATTGTAACATAATAATTATAAATTTCAAGTGTTTATTTGTGTGTATTTGAAATTACTCAACCTATCGATTCCGCTCCTGAGTTGGTGATAAGATAAATGTTCCCCAACCCCACCTCAAAAAGGTAAGGGGATTGAAACTTGCATTGAGTAGGCATAACTCACAATACAAGTGATATTAGATTATATAAACTGGTATTAAATACATATATCTAGTAAAAAATCTATCCAAAACAAAATAACGACATATATTTAAATGATAAGATAAATTATACATAATGCATGAGACAAAATGTACATGTATGGCCCATATTGTAAATATAAGTGAAATAATATTTTAGAAAGAAATATTCAATGAAAAGTAGTTAGAGTATTTCTCAAACATCATGTACTCCAGGATCACTCACTAGCTTAACTACTCCATAAAACTATCATAAATCACCACACTACATAATTCATTGCAAAGAAACACCATGTTTCAAATCCAAACAATACACAACAATTCTGCAACTATGAATACCTTCTATGAACCTAGAATTCATCTATATTGACCTAGTTTGTGTGGGAAAGCATCATGTTCAGACTGAGTATAAATATACCAGTTAATAAACAAAAAAACACATAGTAAACCTAATGAAATATTTTAACTCAACTTATGGTATGTTAAGTAACTATATGAAGGATAAAGAGAAAAACTAGAACACAAATCCAGGTCAAATAACCCAATACTAAAAATCATTTAGATGAATATCAAGGAAAATCAATCCAAATTATATTAATAATTATAAATCTTATGGAAAATGTGCAATAGTGATCATAAAATCTCTTATCATTGAAATACATGTCACATAATAAATTAAAGTTAATCCTAACACAAAATTGTCCATAATGATTGAAGTCATTAGCCTGTGGACACATCACATATCAAATGTAAACCCTAAGTTACTAAGGATTTAAATGTATCATAGAATTATATACTACTCAATAAATTAACTGTCATTCCACTTCTGGAAACCATAAAGAATACCCACTCAACCTTGAAGCATGGTATCCAGATGAGGTAGCACCATAGTCTGTGATACATCATTTCTGACCAATAGATCATAAATTCAAATTATAATCCCACATAAACTCTCTATACCTATAGTGGAGGATCCCACACCAATATAAGTGAAGGGGGAATATTGATATTTTTATTGGATCCTACACAACACCAATGTTTTTTAGGACCATGGAATATCAACATTGAAAATGGAGGATCCCATGTTCTAGAATAGTGGGGAGAATACTGACCCTATCAATTCAATAGGAAGAGGATATCATGTACCAAAATTACTAGTGGAATTTCCATCCCTATATTTGGATGGTTAGAGGTAACTTTTTACCATCACAACACAATCACTATTAAGGGATTCCATTAAACAACAATTCCCAGAAGACAGGACTGATCTCTATAGTGCATATATAGTTGATTATGCTAAATGTTTCTCCTAAAACATCTCTATATTTGGGAGAAAGGTCACCACCAAATTCATTATGTTAAAATGAATAGAATATTCAACTTAACTGGAAAAATTTAAAACAAATTAAATAAATATGGTCATCAAATAGTTTTAGTAGAAGTACATGGAGTATGGATGGGCATATATGGAATGTTGCCCAAAGTATTCCCCTATCAAGGTACCAGTGCCTCACATATAATTTAGGAGTCCCGCTAAATGAAATTTGGATAGGAATAAATGTTGTGTAACATCATATAGGTACTTTGGTGTGTATTTCTTATACACACAGAGTAAGCCACCAAGGGTACATGACACATGAGTTAATAAATGCATTGTATTTATACAACATGAATCCTGGGTGTGTACTCTTGAAAAATAAATAACTATACATCTAGAGGTAGTAAATATGTTGTAAATTTACCAAAATTTTAGATACCTAACATAGACTAAAACTCTATAGGCCATTATATACGAGGTACAAGACATGTGTTATTCCAAATTAAAAAACAAGTTGACATGTGTTTCCTAGAAACCCAATATATAACTAATATTGTCACTTCATCCACCAAATCCATCATTAATCTTGATGAAATTTATATTGAAAAAATAAATTGGGGAGAAATATTTATATAAATTGATTTCCAGCCATAGTTCATTGAATCACAACCCAATGTCTATTTTTCTTGTCTTTTGCATTCCTCTTCTAAAAATATCTAATCTAAAAATTCCACCAATATTTATTCCTCCATCATTCATGTGTCAATATTTTTCCAAAATCTATTTTCTTTTCAAACATAAAATTTGAATTTTTTTGTTCGAATCATGATTTAAACTAGACTAAAAATGGTCAAGTCGCAAGTAAAAATGCAACTGATGATAAAAAATATTATTAAAAGACAGAGAAAACCATAAAACCCAAAAATTAAATAATAATTGATGGTTAGGAATGATTCAAACATCATTTACGGTATTTAAATCTAGGGATCACTAAGAGAACTTCAATTCTATCATGAAAAGAGAACAAATCATATTCTTTAGAAAAAAGTAGCTGATAGGGCCATATGATATCAAATCATGGATTTAACTTGGGAGATATTGATACTTGTACACAAAAAACATCAAGAAAGTTATAAATCCAACAATATAAAACCCAACATTGGAATTAGATCATTCATTTAGAAATATCTTACTATACAAAATTATTTTAAAATTATCGACATGTTCCTCATTGATCCTCAATACCAAGTTCATACAAACACATTATTACCGTTGATCTCTCTTCAAATATTATAGGATAATATTAAGAAAAAATGATCCTTTCATAAATATGGATAAAATAACTTCCTACATGGCCCAGTTTAAATTTAATAAATTTTATTAAATTATTTAATTAACAATCTAAATGTCCCTAAAATTTTTCACTATCACTTGGGATTATACAAATGAAACTTACATCACTCATAAGGTAACACCCATACTGAATACTTAACCATGGTATCTATTTCCACAATCAAGTATTATTTTAAGAGATATAATAATTGAATTAGAATACATGAGAATGAAATAAAAAAATTCAATAGTTTTATGATATAATTATTAAGGATCCATAATGATCTCATTTCCATTCCAAATTAGTGATTTATCATGAGATGAAAATTTAAAATATGTCCAAGTGTCAAACATTCGGAGAATAGGTCATTTAACGACCATAAATCTCAAAATATTTCAATTAATTAAATTATTTAATATATAATTTCTCATAAAATAGAAAATACTCATAAATTTACCCACCCCATACTTCTAGGTAAACATATCCTCTCATGATAAATTGAACCATTATAAAATTTTCAACTATAATTTTCTATGTATATTTTGTATTTTATACCTAGGGAGGTCTCAGTACTTCCAAACAGAAAAACGAGTTAATCTCACTTAGATAAAACTTGGTTCACCATATCCTTTCCACTATAAATGATTTCATCCAAAAAAATAAAACAATTAGAAAAAATATAATACAATATATAAGAAACCCCTATCGAACTAAACATACACTTACATGGACTTCCCCTACCTTTAAATACATTATATAATTGAGAACTCAATGCACTTCTATCTTGTAAGGAAATACATTACATCGGTCATAATTAACACTACACTACTGCATCTTAAAGTAGAAATTACATATAAAATGTAAATTATATTGAGTGATTATTTTCATGACTCAAATTCCAAAAACACTTTGAAATCCAATCCATCCCATGAGATTAGATCAATTCAAAAAAAGATTAACTTATTCAAAAATATTTCTTTTATATGTTCATCCTTGGTTGTAGGACCCTACTCCCCACATTTAATCGCAGTTCAAGATGGTTTTCCAAATAAAATAATCCATATATAAAAAAATTCAAGACATGTTACTTCATTATATTTTCATAGAGACACTTGAGAAGTTCCTAGGATAACACACCTTCCAGATCCTTCTTCAGTACTACTAGAATTAGTATCCACTAATTAATCATATATATTATTTCTAACTAAGGGAAAAAATGAAATCAAAGACTTCTAATCAAACCATGACCTAATCATCCAGAATAAATAACCATTTTCATTAAAATCCCCAAACATTCTCACAAATAATTGAAGAAAATATGAAAGAGTTATCATTTATCATTTGTGAAATCTATTGA
Organism: Viscum album; assembly: GCA_963277665.1. Taxonomy (NCBI): domain Eukaryota; kingdom Viridiplantae; phylum Streptophyta; class Magnoliopsida; order Santalales; family Viscaceae; genus Viscum; species Viscum album. The sequence continues at coordinate 343,884,429 of OY728136.1, read as the reverse complement.
TGCGAATAATAGACTCAAAACTAAATCTAGAAAACTTCTCAAATTCAAACCACCACCCATCAGATGACCCAATAAAATTAAATTTTAATTGAGAAGTCTTCACAGTCATGACGACCCTAATGTGTCAACTCTAAACCCCAACAATGAACCTTTTATATAATCTGACATCAAGAAAATCCAATGAAAACCTTCTCCACCATTGAATAACATGTTTTACCATGATATGGGTACAGCCAAACAAATCCATTATTGCCACATTAAGGACTGTGATTTAATAGATCAGTATATTCTCATGGTTCTAATCATTAAAATAATTACAAGAATCTGGGATGTACCACTATCCACCCAAAGAATCTATCGATTTGGTCCACACCATTCATGAATTAATAATCTAGACTACCACCTAAGAAAACGTGGTCATATAATATCATTAAGTCAAAATTACCCCATAACATCCTTAACTAAAAAGGAAGGTGTGGGAACACAACTGTCAACCGAAGGTGTTAAATTCCCCCATTCAAAACAATATTATACTGTCTAAAGATAAACACTATCATACATTAGTATCTTCTAGACATTATTTCCTCGGAAGAAAACTCTATCCAAAACAAAAATATATGATTCTTTTATACAATTGGACTCCACATTCTTAGTCTCATGAGGAAAACTTCTACTTTATAAATTCTTATATTCCACCATGAGAATATATATTTCATAAGGATTTATAAGAGCTATCTCAATGAGGGATTCTGCTTAATTTATCAATATTCCTCAAAGGGATTTATTAATTCTATTATGTAGTTCGATACAAACCCAATATTATCATTAAAGGTCTAAAATGGGTATAACTTATTTGGAATACACACATTTCATGAAAATATTTGGAAGTGAATGTTTTCTCCATTCACATAGTACAAGAACGCACACTCACCAACTTAGAAGAAAATTAAGTTAACATCTTAAGGGTGGATATGCTTGATGCACCAAATAAATATTACACCCAACTACTAACTAAACCTACCTAATACCACAACAATAACCGAAATATTATTATACTAATAGTTGGTAACCAAATCACCTAATGTTGTTACCATCACACCGATATCAATAGAAGTCCTATATCCATCCATAATCTATTGTGTGGTTCCACTAGTACATATATCTCCAAAATATTTAGTGAAAGATGAACATGTAATGCCTATTATAAATATTAAATTCATCTATAAATAAAAACATGAGTCATACTCTAATGTTTAAAATCTTCCAACTAACCATAAGAATCCTCCACACACATATTATAGAAATATTGATGAGAACATTTTCTTTCTAAAATGGCTCCAACCTACTCTCACATTTATTTTAATTTAATAACTATAATTTACAATTTTCTAACACTCTCCTTAATGATTTAGGAACATATGGTGTTGCATAAAATCATAACCAAATTCTAGAATACCTACCTCGGGATGATTCACAAGAAATTGTATACTCTATCATTTTATTCAAAAAAAAATATAACCAGAATAAAAATTCACAATTCCTACAGTCCTTGACATGTAATAGAACATGGTAATTACATTTATAATAAAGATAATAATTTTTATTAATACCCCACCCAGTACAGGAGCTCAAAATCTAACCATGGTTGAGAAATAACATCAGGAGTGCAAGGAAAAAAATATATACTAACAACTCTCAATTCTATATAGTAATCTTGATAAATTATTTGAGTTATAATTAGTAAAAACTAAATAAAATAAAAACATAAGTGCCTGAGAGTAATCGATCCTTCTACCCTCGAATGATTACGTCATCTAAAAAAATTTACATGTCCTATCATCATGAAGACATATCACAACCCATCTACTAGTAGTCTCATACTACATATTGGGGACTTCCATATAATCTTTGTGAAATATCTCAACTAATAAAAAGAGGATAATGAACCAACTTCTTAAAAAAAATTATCAATGCGTAGAACCCTTCATTCAATTTGGCAATCTCAAAAAGTTTAGATAATATCCAGATGAGATTGCAATTGAAGGACATAGAAAATCTTCACTGACCACTATATGATGCATTTAACAATCGAAGTTCTACACAAAAATGATATATACGATAAATATGTCAACTAAAAGTTAATCAGATTCCTATAAAAATAATATGTTAGTTAATACACCTACACATGTGTCTAAAGTCTGATAATATAATTAAATACATCTTTAACATCATTAACCTAATTTCCCAAACTCTTATTTAAATAATTATTAACACTAAACACCCTCTATTTCAAGAAACCACTTGGATACCATATTGAAATGACCCTATCCACTAGGGTCTCACCCATGCCAATGATAAGATAAGAGTTCCACCCCAATATTGCCTATAATCATCTAGGGGATGGTGACTAGCACTGAGTAAAAATATCTTTCAATATAGGAGGCCTTAACCTATATTAACTCATAATAAATACACATCTTCAATAGAAAATATATCTAAAACACTGCCATGAAATATATATAAAGGATCAACTAAACTATATACAATTTTTGAGACAATAAGTATAAGAATATCTGACAAGGAATATAAATGATAAATAATACATCCCATAAGAATATGTTATAGAAATCACTATGTGTCTCTACCATGAAATATGTACTTCTAGATCACTCTCTAGTTTCAGAGATCACCACCCCATAATGAATCACCACACTCAATAATGATTAAAAAAGATACACCAGATGTTAGATCTAAACAATCCACACATTCATTACATCTATGGAGACAATCTTTAGAATATTGGATCATCTTCACAGATACATCACATGTGAACACATTTCTCAGGAAAAGGTGAGTATAAATTATCCTAGAAGGTACCCTAAAACCACACAGGAAACACGAATAAAAAAGTCAACATAAATATTGGTATATGAGTTTAGAATGAGTATGATGAATGCGAACTATTGTACTAAGTCATCTCAAATCACCCAATACTAAAGACTATTTAGGCTAATATCAAGGACGATAAATCTAGATATGCTCAGTTGTTATATGTATTAGAGACATAGATTAGTCATAGTAAACATAGATCTAATAATCAAAATTTATATTTCATGGGAAACTAATTTTTTTGAAACATTTAAGAGTCTATAAATCTTGAAGTCATTAGCTATATATATTATATAATATCAAATGAAACACCTAGGGTTCTAAAAAATCATAAGTCTCATATAATATTACTCTTCTTATACTTCAAAGAGTCACACCACCACAAATAACCATAAATAGTAGCTCACTAATCCATAGGGAATTCTTGTTATATGAGGAAGAACCATAATCTCTTGATTATCAATAATGCACAACTGATTATAAATTTGAACTATAAACTTGTATAACCTATTTGTATCTATAATGGATGATGTCATTCCATGACCCAACACTTTATAAATATAGAATACCAACTATATAGATGGAGGATCAAACACCTCATAATAGGTGGGTGATATATGGAACCTATATAATCTATAGGAAAATGATAATATTCATGATCACATGGGTGAATTACTTGCCCTACCTTGGGATGTTGAGAGAGAACTATGAACTGATGTAACACTTTCACAAGTTAAGGTTACCATTTAGTAATAATTATTGAAATCTAAGACTTGTATTTATAATATTGATTATATTAAACATAAACATTTTTCTAAATTTCATTTCTCTATATATAGTTAAAAGGTCACCATCACATTCTATGTGATACAATTCCTTGAATATGATACTCAGATGACTAAATCTATGCTAGAATGAAGAAGTAAGGAATTCACATAGTTCTAGTAGAGTTATATGGGATGGGGAAGGGATACAAAATGTGTTCTCATATATAATGGCCTTTCCCTAAAATGGTTCATCACATGGTGTGTTGATGTCCCATTACAATGTTTTTGTAAAGGCGTATATAATGATTAAGTTCATATATGCACTTGGTTGTGTACTCTATATCCATGTTGAGTGCCCCCCTAGGTGATCATATCATATGGGTTATATGGAGACAACCAGTAATTTGAGTGTGTTCTACTAATACATCACTAGCTCAACAACTTGGGGTACACATTTTGTGGGATATTCAACATTTCATTTGAAACCAAACACATACAAAATCATTATCGACCATCGCATCTATGGTACACTTTGTTCTCAATTATAAAATTTATTCTATATAGTCATAATTTTCATAAAAACACATTTTAACACTAATATTATCCTCAAATAAACTAATTACACTATAAATACCACTTCTATAACCTTTAACTATGATGATTTGGGATGTTACCCCATTGGAAGTCAATTTATTGAAAAAATTCATTTTAATAGAAACCCATGTCGATGTTCCATCACTCAGGAAGATATCCACTTAGAAATTACAATAGATAATTCCATTGATGTCATTTATTCTAAAATTAATGATTCTCCTATGTGAAAGGATTTTTGTTTTTGTTTTCAACAAACATGAATTTGATGGATCAGTCATGATACAAACAAGATCCAAAATGGTCTAATCACTAACTGATACAAAATCAATAATGAAGAATTAAGAGAATAGTGGGGAAAACCCAAAAAAATAAAAAAAAATTAATATAAAAGGTATATATGTGATTAATTCACCATTTATAGGTTATAAACCAAAGAACCAATGGGATAAGAAAAATGATTTGAAAAAAAACCTAAAATCAGTTTTTAGAAAATTGAATGTTGATAGGGACATGTGATATCTAAAATTTGATTAATCATAAAATAAATTGATCCTTGTATATAAAAATAAAAAATAATTGGGCAAATAAAACAATAACAAAGTCTATACCTTATAATTGGATCGGTCAATAAGGAATATGTCACCAAAAAAATTATTTGATGATTACCTATGCATTCATCATTGATCCACAAAGAAATATTCTTTTGAAAATTTTTTTACCCAAAAGATCTCTTTAAATATCCCAGGGTTATACAGATAACCCCATATATTTTTCTAAATAGGGATTAAATATTCTTTTTTTAAAACCTTATTATTTTAAATGTATTTCTTTAAAATAAATTTGGATTATTTGATTGGTTTATTTACATGTAACCATAACTCTAAATGAACCATGTTATATTATATCCTTTATAACATATTCATTGGATTTAAATGTATGAATATGATTAACCACATTATGGTATATTTATGTATATAATTTTTCTCCTTAATTCAAATCTTTTGATTAATTCCTAATAAAAAATAATTAAATTATTATACAATAATTTTATGATTAAAAGGCATATTTTTCGGAAGATATATATTTTATAGGTGTTATTAATTTGAATATAAAAAATATAGTAATAAATATTAAAAATTGAATTTAATGAAACATATTAATATTGTTTTAATAATACTTATTACATTAGTTATCTAATTGAAAATGACTATGATAAAATCATTCGAAGGTAAAATGTGTTATTTTTCAAAAAACAAATTATGTGTGAAAAGAAATTTTATATCAATAAATTAAATAAATTACTATTCATTGGTGACTATAAAAAAATGTTTGTATTTTATATTAAATCAAATATTTCTATACTCATATAATATAATTTATAATGTATGGAACAGAAGTAAATAAAATTTTATACCTAAAAAATGCAATTTCATAAAAAAAAATTTCACTCTAATTCTTGAACTTATTTTAATGTTTATACCACCAATATAAATTTAATTTGATTAAATATATTTAATTTTTTGAATTATAATATCTAAATTTTCTGATGATTCAAGTTTCAATATTTTTAATAATGAATATTATAAATAGTAAAAACTTATTACCACGTTTTGGGTTTAAGCATGTTAACAAAGGCGGTTAAACAAAGTGATTATGGAAAAAAACCTACTTAAAATTTTATAAATCTTATTAGTTGAACATATTAAAAAATTGTCATTTATTATATTTATTTTATATTTCATGAAACATTCATAAGAAATTGACTTTATTTTATTTAAATCTATCAATAAATTTTATGTGGATACCTCCCTTAACTTATAGAAGGGAAACACTTCAGCACCCTTATTCAAAAAATTTTATCCCCATATCTCAGACAATACCTTCCTAACAAAAACCCTTAATAGAATCATTCAATTCATTTATTCTATCATTTAATTCCCCTATGACCATCCTTATAAGTATAAATTTGTAAGCAAAATGAGGTCCCTGAAAAAGTGGTCATCATCTTATCTAACTTTTTGAAAATTTAGTTAATATTATAATTCCTATAAAATTTTTTCATCCATACTAACACAATGAATCCAATATAATTGATATACTAATATTATATTTGGATTATTTGAAACCATTTTCTACCTCTATTTCTTCAAATGGGAAATGAAATTATCACTTGTTCGTACATGTGGACTACCTCCTACACATAGTGATATGATTCATTTTCCATCACCACCAAAAAATTATGGATATAATGATTAAATTAATAAATATATATGATATTTAAAATATAATTATGATTATATAATTATAAAATTTTATTTAACTTTATGTATTTATTTTCTTTAGAAAATGAAAACAATGTTCATGTGTGTGTACAGACTACCATCTCTATTAACAGTGTAATTCATGTTTCTAACTCTTAATTATATGAAAGTTTCTAAATATGTATAATATATATATATATACATATTTTTTTATCATTATTATCATTATTGAGATGATGGAACCATTAAAGGACCATATCATCATAATCCCAATATACATGAAAAACAAAGTAGTTAACACCTGGAATGATAATGATAATAAAATATTGTTAAGGAATGATTTATAAGATATTATTAGTGTATCATATATTATAATATGATTTTTAATCGTATATTTTTATATAAATATAATAAATGTTAATTAATTATACATATTTTTAAAATATCTTATTAATCAAGTCAAACTTGAGGTAAGAATTTTATGATACAATCTTACTATTTTCTGGGATTGTTTACGCATAAATTTATGATGATCAAATTATATGATCAATATATCATAATTCTCATGTATTTTATTCTCATGTTTTTATTTATGGTTATTATAAGAATTCATTTTAGTTTTCTCTCACGAAATAATCATAATACTGGTTGAATTATTTTAAGGAAAACTAACATTATTTCTCTCTTTAACCAGGAATTATTTCTCCTCAATATCCATGTTTTCTAAAATATTTTTAATATTTGTTTTACCATTATCCAAGGAATTATTAAATTAAATTTTAACAATATTTTAGTTTCTATAAAATGGTTTAAAAATAATGTTCTTATTATTTTCGAGATGAGGTAATGTTTACTAATGGTGTGAATGAAGTCTTTATTTTTAAATTTACTTCATAAATGAATTTTTCCACCATCATAACTATTAATTAACATTAAATTTAATTTAAAAGATTCCATTATTCATTTAGGTGAAATATATTTACTTATTATTAGGGTATTATTTATATTCTAAATAAGGAATTGAAAAATTAAAAGGTTATTATTTCAAGAAACATTCAATCGATTTTTTAAAGGCATCTTCATTTATAAAAACATCATTTTATTTCACTTATTATTCATTGGGGATATGATAAAATGATACCATATTTATTATTTCTTTGAATGGTTTATGATTATGATGACAAAATATTAACAAAATTTATTTTATATTCTATGGGTTATATAATAAAGAAATGATAAAAAAAATTATGATCTTCTGGAAAACATATGAATGGATTATGATTATGTTATTGGTGTGTTTTATATTTCCATATAATTAATTAAGTAATGATTAATGTTTTAATAGATCAAAGGGTACACTTAGGGTTATCCAAACCCCATAATATTATATATTTTTCATAATCCCAAGATGAACAGAAGTACATAAGAGGTTACCTTAATCCCAAAATAGGTTCATGTGTGGTTACCCCCAAGTATATAATATGATGAATAACTTATTGGGAAACCTTAATATATGATTTCTATGATTATGACCATGAATATTTTATGGAACTCTCTATGACATGTTATAATTATTATATAATATCACAACTCTAGATCTTTAATTATTCTATGACCCATTTTTTCTAAATTTCCAAATCATTTTCCATGATTTTGACCTATTATTTGATTGGTATTATTTTCTAATTTTAATATCGTATTCCCATACCATTTTTCTCATGTTATGGCCACATATTATCATTTACATACATATCCCATGATGAACCTTACTCTGATTTTGAGCTCAAACTTTATAATTTTTACCTTCTCCATGTAATGATGAATTTTTTTAAGTATGGTATGACTGTGTAATATAATATATGAGAACAAATTTTGGATTAATTTTAATGATTTTCATGAAATGAGATGTTTATGTATCTAGTCTCAAATTAAAATAATCTTTTAAATTTCTATTGAACTTATTTTTATGTGATAAATTAAATATTCATGGAGAATGATGTAATACATACCTATGTAATGTTTGGATAACCTCAATTGTTATTAGATAAAATTTTAGTCAATTTTTGGAAATAATAATAAGAAAACTTTAATGATAATCCTTATGATAATCTTAATTATTTGACAAAAAAATATGTTATTTTTTAATATAGTAGTGTGGTTTTTATAGAAAATACATCCCTCCATGGAGACTGGAATGTTGATGTGGATTTTTAACAAATGAAATTAGGGGAAAAACTATGAAATGGGATTATTAGTATTAAATAAATCACCACCTATACACAACAAGTTACCCTAATACTTTAACCCTAGATAAAAACTCCAAAGGGATATACCTAAGTTAATTCACATTTTCTTTTTAAAACATTTTGAATGATTTAAATTAGTTAGGACCACAAATAACTTATGTAACAAATAAGGTGTCATAGATTGAGAATAATGTGTCATTATTGACACATACTTTGAATTATATACATAATTATATGATGGATCACTCTCATTGTTATAGCCTAATGCTTACATGATGTTTTATAGTTTATGTTACTAGATATAACTATGAGGAATCATGTTAACACTGAATGCGATTGAAAATTGAGTGATTGTTCTCAAAGAAACTAAATTAATTGTTAAATATAATATGAAAACTTATGATTATTTATCATCATCTATATCAAATAATGTCTAACAAACTTAGTGGAGGAATGTTTCTAAATTTACCAAATAATAGAAAAATTGAATTAATGGAATTTTCAAATGATAAAGACAATGGAGGGAATAATATTATGCTTCCTACATATCAAAAATGTTGGAATAAGTGCTAGGGGAATGTTAAAAAAAATGTTTTATTGGTAAAAAATAGTGTCATAAAGATATTAATTTCATAGGAAAAAATAAATAAATTAGTATATGTAAATGAGTTTTATCATAAAGTTTCATTTATAGTTTAATGTCTTCGGTTTAGGGAACTTCATAATTATCTAATTCAATGCCCTAATATAAGGTTTTGTTGAAATCACACCAGCATTAATGATTCAAATATATAATATGAGGTTTAACTCATATAACAAAAAAGGCCATATTATGTCAATCACTGAAGAATATCATTATGGTTAAGGAACTTTTATCCTACAGTCTAGAGTTGGGGATGTCATGTTCATTTTTTTAAGAATATTAAATATGAAAATATTATTTTTTTATCATTTAGTATAATTTAATTTGACTTTGAGGATTTATTAACTCTCTCTACACAGATTCCAATTAAATTTATAGAATAAGGAAATCACATTTTATATTTTAAATCAAACTATGATAATTTATCCTGGTGTGGAAGAATAAGATATTCCATTTTCTCTAACTTCAATTTTATGGGTCAGGATTCATGATCACATAGATTATTAATCGCATATGGTTGGGGAGAAACTCAACATCTATTATTTAACAATTTTAGGGGAGAATGTTGATTTATTTCGAGAATATATCCTAGTCTCCTTAAGATGTTGAAGTAATGTTTTTAATAGTATTTATACATTATGATATAATTATTTAAAATTATCCATATAGAATGGATCCATTATAGTTATTGGAATTGATGAAGAAACAATAGATGAATCTTAATAAGAGATACATTCAACCACATGCATCACCATGGGATAAACCTTTTTTTGTTTAGAATAATGATATATCAAAAAGACTCTATAATGATTATCAAGAACATAACAAGATCAAATTAAAAAAATAAGTTTTCTCTTCCCTATATTAATTTTTTTTATCAATTTTGAGGAGTTCCAAACTTCTCAAAGGTTAAACTTCATTCCTAAAACAATAAATAAATGGTCAAAAGTGAGGATATACTTAATATGGCGTTATATATGATGTATATACCCTATTAATTTGTAGTCATTACATTTTTTTACTAATTCCACTTCTATTTTCATGGATTTAATTAATAAAGTCTTTATAATCTACCTATATCCATTTTTTAGTTTTTATAGTTGTTATTCTTATATAGTAAAAGAGAAATGAAGAGTGTGAAGATCACTTGATAAGTGTGTTAAAGACCACAGGGAATGAGAAAATATATAGAAAATACAGAAAGTGTTAATTCTATTTATATAAAATGTCATTCATTGTATACATTCTCAAAATTAATGATTTATTATTAGATTCTTCTTTGAAGGAAGTCATTAAAAAATGGACCAGACCAAGAATGATGACTGAAATATGTAGTTTTCTTATTTTGGATGGATACCATAAATTATGTTTGATAAGTTTATATTGATTGTTTCATCCAATAACTATGTTAACATAGAAGAGATTCAATTTACTTTGGAATGATGAATGTGAAGAATATTTTAGTGTACAAAAGAGAAGGTTAGTCATTTCACCATTACTCTTACTTCCACACACTAGAGAGGAGTTTTAATTATTCAGTGATTAACTAACAAAGGGATGAGATGTGTTCCATTCTTGAATTATAATTTTATACCTTATTACTCTTTTCAATCAAATGATATTGTGTAATATTACTCAAATCATGTCATGGAGTTAGTGGTGGTAATTTTTCCATTGAAGATGCATATCATTATCATTATGAAGAAAAGTGTGATATATATAAAAATCTGTAATGTTTAATGTATATATTTATAAATATCCCAACTATCCATAAATAAATATCACTAATGAATAGATTAATGTAAATTTCATAACAAAAAATTCCATGATTTAATTATATTAGTCTATTTTATATAGAATCCTAGATACATAGACAGTTGGTTCATAAGTAAGCAATTTCATCTCCGGCTAAGTTCTTCATAACTAGAACCCTTCATTGAAAAATCATACTCTTTCAATACCCACAAAAATCTATGGGTTTTAATGGAATTTTTTTGGTGGTATAATGAAAATTCATTTAAAAATCATATTTCAACATCATTTTCGGGTGTTTTTAATGGGTTTTATTTGTGGAGCCAAAAACAGCCAATAGTTCCCTTATTTGAGATGTTTCCAAAACATACTTTCCAATGGAATGAGGTCTTTTGTAAATGGTTCCATTAATTCTTAGAAAATAATATTAGTAAATATGTTGTGTTATCATAATCATAACACCTGGGAGGTATTATTCCCTATATTGGGATTGTATGATAGATTTAAGACATGTTTTTCAAGACTTTATTAAATCACAATTATAGAATGTGTCAAAAATATATATACAATAAATAGTTGATATTTATTGGATCTAGAATCATATATATGTAGGTAATAATTTTCATTAATGTAGAGATATTTATGTATTCTAGGATATCCATTGATGGTATACTTTTGTATGCTGATTATAAATTCTTATATAATTCATTATCTTTGTTATTATTTAATCCCACAGAGTGGGGACCTCAAGAATTTATAATTATCCAATAAGATGGGCTTTTTTTTGTATCAGGATCGATCCCATGAGTTGGTATTCCATTGTATCCTTGTGAAAAGAATCATAACTCATATATTTTAGTCACACTTAATGGGACACATCTTACCATTCAAAGATGTGGAAGGAGGACCAAGTTGTGTTGTTTAATGTCATGTGGTATGGACTTCAAGGTGAGTGGTTCATAATTAGGGTATGGTGTGAGACTTATGAAGAGTTTATCGAGGGGACATGGAAGGGATGTATCCTCCTAGGTTGGGCATGTACATACTTGGGATATGACCTGGATAAGGTTAGTGTGAACATATGGTGTTGGGTTCGAACATCAGGGATAGTTCATATATATCCTAGTTGGACAAGAATTAAAACCCATGTGGATTAAATTGATGGGGATTAAACATATGTATGAGTCCATTGTCAAGGTGAAAGGGTGGTCTGGAGACAGACTCTCTATCATGAAAAGTATCTCATTTACCTCAATTATGACATCTTTAAGGCTTATGTGTTTTCTGCCTGTGTACCTTAAGGTGGGGCATGGTGTAAAAACTATTATGGAGGTGTGATGGTCAAGAGTATATATGTGTTTCATCATTGGTAATATTCTCCTTTGAGGCAAGGACATAGTTTTGTGGGATTAAACATAGTAGGATACCCTTAGGGAAGGAGAGTGGAAAACCTAGAAACGGATTCCTCTCTTGAGATAGGTAATTGATCGTGTGGATTTCATGATCGTCAATAACATAAAAGGAAATGTGAGTCATTCCCTATATTAATAACAATATATAACATATGATCTTGAAAACCACACAATCATCTTCATCCACTAGTTAATAAGGCTAAGGCTATGAAATGAGGGATAATACACCATAATAAAAAATATAGGATTTCTCCAGAAGGGATTCCCTAGTGTGACATCTATTACTCGTCTGATTTTAGATAGGGGTGGAGACATGGAAGGGGGGTCATGGATAGTGACAAGGATATTATGTTCCTGTCTCCTTACTTTTTTTTCATTAATATGTCACATCATTATACATATGGTTGAGAACCTCATTGCCACACAAATGTAGAATCACAAAAACTCCAAGGATCCCACAAATTAGTTAGGATAAATACAATAATTCCATTATGATGGGAATGTAATGTAGAGAGGATACATTGGTGTAATAAATTATATAATCATACATGTCTGGAGGATTTGGGGGAGGTGTTTGAAATAGTCACCCCATATGGTGGAACCATGGAATGAGATTCCCTACCATTTGTTCTATGAAAGGGGGATTATAGTTTGTCTTGGGAAGGCGAGGCCTTGGAAAGCTAGACACAGATCGTGTGGCTGATACCTAGAATAATAGAATGTTCTGTACCCATGTGATGTTTGTGAAGGCTAAATATTCATCACTCAGGTGAGGCTTATGCTATTTGAAGACACATTTCCCATGTGAGGCCTGAGTGAGCTTGAGATGCTTTCCCGAGGTGATGTTTGGGGCAGATTCCAATGCCTCTACTAGGTGATGTATAGTAGAGCTTGGAGAAAGAGAAATATAGGAAAAAAATAAAATGAAAAGGCTTCAGACAAGAATATAGTGGCCTCTTGAAGAGCATCCAGAAGGGGATCATCGAAATCCTATGCTTTGAAGTGGTATTTCTCCCAATTATTTTTTTGACTAGGGGAAAAGTATTTTCACACATTTATTTCATGTTTCAAACACTAGATGAACTATAATATCACTACCCTACTTAATATAATCTTTATTTGATACCTGTAGTGCTACCTAGAAGGTTTTGAATACATGGTAAAAGGACTAGGTAAATAAGAGCTTCGATGCTTCTTATGGTCTTTTAGTAGGGTCAAATGAGAAACCCCAAGGTACTATTTATTAAAAAACACAACACATTGGATGAAAGAGTTCACTCATGTAGGTCTATTGTGCAGGAATCTCACACAAGGACTTCATACATAAATTGGAAGTTCCAAATGTGCTACGTCGGTAGGGCCTACATGATCCTCTTTGTGAACATGTGGTGTTTTCATATGTCAGCTTTGGTGAGTTCTTTGACACCCCTTCATCAACTACCACTTTAAGGACTCTACATCTAAAATATTATCATCCCTATAGTGAAAAAGGAGAGTTAAACCCCATAATGATTATAACTTATTATAGGAAGAGTGTATGACCTTGAGGTAGTGGAATAAAGATGGCAATGAATCCTTCATTATGTGAACTCATCTTGTTCTTTCCTACCCTCTATTTGGATTTATACATCAATTATTATGGAATAAAAGAGGGATATTAATGATTTAGAATGTATGAACACCATGAAAATCCATTGTGCGGGTAGGATACATAGGTTGTTCACACAATTCAGCCACATAGGTCACCCATGTAGGTGATCAAGAGTCTATAAATAGGGTTTCCAATATTAATAATTCCTCCTATGTCATCACTATTTTCATGTTATAACCACTATAGTTTTCCATGTAGTTCTATGATATATATATATATCCCTATTCATCAAATCAACATTCTAGATTACACATTTAATGGAAATTTGGATGAGATACTTCTGCCAAATCACTTGAGTGGGTGGTGTGTGTGAGGTCACCAAATTGTGTAACTTGCACTAGGTTACATATAATAGTGTAATGAAAGATTTCAATTGATCGTGTGACCTTTGTGAGGTCAACTAAGAAAATAACCTTCATGAGGTCCCTTATTTGTTAAATTTCATAATTTTTCAATGAACACTCTAAACTATGGTATTGATACTAATGAATATTGTGATGTTTTATTTATACATTTCAAATGGAATATCACATGGATTCTAACAAATAGACTACTTCACAGGTCTCAAAAATGATCTAAACCTTCAGGGCCAAGTATTATGACATGTGTGATTCCAAATTAGTAGAATTAGAGACATACATGAAGAAGTACCACAATGAGTACCCATGAAGTGATATAACTTTACTATATGACAACTGTATTCTAAGAGATATATTCATCGTGAACCCATAGAGTTACTTATTAACATCCTGGTTAATTAAGTAAACCAACTATACCACTACCGACATATCCTATTGGGGTGTCTTTATCAATGGTGGAACAATACCATCTACATACAACATAAATTACATCTTGTGCGCCCTAGATTTCAAGAACATAACCCTAGAAAGAAACACATTAGTACCAATCAATAATATATTCTTCAAGGATAGATAAATCAGAAGGATGGAAGGAGGAATGGTAAATCCATTCTATAGGGGGATTCAATCCTGAGAGGCTGTTGGAATGCTAGTTAGACCAAACCTATGTAGAAGTTTTTACTGAGCTCCAAGAAGTTTAAATCTGTGAATATTTATTTGTGGCATATACATACATATACAATAATAAAGATGTCATCCCTATGTTTTGTAGATAATTAATTCCCTAAAAGAATATTTTTCATCTAGAACATAGAGATGTCAAAATAAATTTATGAGAATACTACAAGATCTCGGGATTTCCCCTTCTTGGATACTGGTATGATGAATTCGTCCCACCAAAAGAAACATTGGATGAAATTGAAAGGAGCCTAGCTTAATCCTATGATCTATTTTAGTTTGACATGAATTTTTGGAAGGAAGATCATCACCCATGGGGAATCATCAATTCTGAATCATTGATAAAGCCCATCATCAAGTCAACATTTGAAGGGCCTATATTCTAGCAACCAAAAAGATTCTCTTAGTTAGAGAATCAGTGTACTTTGTGAAAATTATATTGTAGTTCAGAGAAAGGATTATAAGGCCCCAGCCCTAAACCTTACTTAATCTTGAGTTATTACAAGATTACACATTGAGGATCTTTTCAGGTTTAGAGTTTTATAGAATTAGATCATAAAACATACATTACATTCTACATTTAAACAAAGTGGTTACATAAAAGATAGTATTAATTTTTTTCCCATCAATGGAAACATATTTAAAATAAAACATGGATTCTTTCTTGACACTTCCTTGACACTATCATCATATCATGTACCTTTCCCTTGACCTATGAAAAACATTTCATAAAAACATTGGATTATGATAAAAATCTCAGTAAGGGTTATAAAAATATGGAAAGGAAACATGAGTTCATATATACATAAGAATGAAATCATACATTACCCATAAAACATTGGCACTTTAACATACCTCATCAAATCATGAATAAATCATAGAAATCATAAGACATAAAGGTAACTTGAGGCATTCATAACATTCTTACGTAGGGAGTAACCCTCTTGGTTACGTTTGGAATACCCATCACAGTATATTCCCTAAATCTCTTCAGAGAAACCTTATCGTTTCACTCCTTCGCGTTACCCAATGCATTGGAGAGCTATATCGGGCTCACCCGCCCTTAGTTTATCATGGAACCACCCGTCTTCATAATAATGCCCAAGAACCATAACATAATCGTATCACATAAAACATGCATAAAGGAAACATAACATTTCCACATTTCAATCACAACATATCAACACAACACATTGATATAATAAAAAAATTATGAAAACCATTTTCAATACCAAAATAAATGAAAAGTAAAACATGGTATTTATATTTCTTTTAAAAATAAGGTATGGATTGTAGAGGAAGCTGAAACTCAAATAATGGTCACGACGGCGGAGAAGTCGTTGTCGCCTCATAAGTACGAAAAAAGAATTCCCTTCTGTTATTTAGTAAACGCTTCATATAAAAAGATTCCTTTTGAATAAACGTAAAAGTCAAATGGTTTTATACACCGTATAAAATTTGGTTGTGTATAAAACAAAAATAAGCCTCAATGAAAGGAGATTGAGACGAAGTCCCATACAAAGACGATATCCTTGGTTTAAGGATAAATCAATTACATAATTATGTGTGACAAACAAATACACTAAATATAAGTGGATATTAAGGGTACAACAATTAGAGGATATTAAAACATATTCATAGAACAACATATTCAAGGACTACATGTTTATCCCAAAGAATCAAATTTTGGGATAAGAAGTTCCCTTGCAAAAATTTGATAGCCTTACGACGTCACTACAAAATTCAGAAAATGAGTTGATGAGAGATAAAAAGGGTATATCATCACATGGACATAAAATTTAAATCAATAAGGATATTTAAGGACATATCCCAACATAATAGTATGTGAATTAAAAGAAATAACAAAATAAGTCTTTTAAAAAGAGGAGGGTGAAAGGTTCCCTTACCGACATGGGTATCTTTCGAAACATACGCCCCGTGAAAGAAGGACAATACAACATTGATGTAAATACTCATAAATGAAAGTATATTACACAATGAGTAAAATAATGGGCAGTACATACACCACTCAAAGGAAATTGTGGAAAATGTAGCATAAATCTCAGGGGAATAAAAGTGAGATGAAAAATCTCTTACGAAGACTCGGCAGCCTAAAGGCGCCAGTTAAAACTTCCAAAATGGATTGATGAGAGGAAATAGGGTCTCTAATCATATCAACATAATGTTTACAGAAAGAGGAATATAAAAGAACATCCCCCAACATAACAAATAGGAGATTAAAAGAAGTTACATAAAGGAGAGTACTTAAAAAGAAAGAGAGAGGTTGGATCTCTTACGAAAATTCGGCAGCCTAACGGCGCCACTCAAAACATTCAAAATAGATTGATGAGAGAGAATAGGGTCTCTCATAATATTAAAATAAAAATTACAGTAAGAGTAATATAAAATAACATCCCAATAATAAGAAAGATGAGCTTTAAAAGGAATGACATAAAAGAGCATACTTAAAAAGAAAAAGAGGAGTAGGATCCCTTACCTCAAGTCCAACTTGTCTTGTTTGTTTCTTTATATTCCTGAATAATAAACTTTGGTCAATTTATAATTTCTTATGGACCTCCTATAAAGATTATTATTCAGTTCATATCACATATTTTAATGTTATAATAATTGGCTAATAATATGAGTTCATATCAGACGTTTTTGTCGATGTTTGGTACATGGGTCAAAAATTGAACTTGTTGGAAAATAATTTTCCATGTAGTTATATGTAAATCATATCCAGAATAGTATTGATGTTTTAAATATCATATATATCCAGTTTATATTCATTTTATTCTATTCCATAGCATTTTGAGATAAAAATTAAAATCACCGTTCATGGAGACGGTAGGCCGTACGTACGCATGAACGCTACTTTCATTTTTTGGCATATTAATGGAATTAAAACAAAATGAGATATATATATATATATATATGTTATAATTCCAGAATGATATCCATAATTTATATGTAATATATTACATATATATATCCATTATATATATGTACTTATAATAGTACATAACATTTTGAGATAAGAAATGAAATGTACCGTTCATGGAGACGGTAAGCCGTACGTACGCATGAATGCTACTTCCATTTCTATTTCATATTTAATGGAATTAAAACATAATGATATATAATAGTATTTTAATTCCAGTATGTTATCATATATAATATCCTGAAATATATCCTTTATACGTTCCACGTATGGTATTAATGAATCAAATCACTTTGAGGGGGCGGTAGTCCGCACTTCCTTAAATGAAGATGTCGCGTTTACCCATAATGGAATCCATAAATATATTCCATAAATGAAAAATACAGAAGCATAAGTAAAAAAATAAACATATTATATATCATATATAAATATAGTGTCATCTTAATGGCCACCTTTTAAGGTGTTAGAAGAATGTTGAACAATCATCGTTTAATGAGGCAGAAATTCGCCATACACAGAAACAGTATGTTCTTTAACCATTAGATGTAGGTGTGTGTAAGTGTAGCTCGAATCCTTCTTATAAAAACATCCTAGTATATTTAATATACTATATTTGTTATAAAATAAATGAATAAAAAGAGTTTAGGTGGTTGGAAAAGCAAAATAAAACAAAAGGACACGAGTGAAGACATTACCTTAAAATCGGGTAACTCCCTTTGGCTTGAGCTCAAAGGCTTCCTTGGGAAGACTTCTGCCCAATGTGAGGCTTAAAGGAGTTATAGAGGGATGTGGAGAGTCAAAATGGGCAGGTTTGGGCCGAGCCAAAGGCATTGGAAGTGTGGGTAAGGAGTTAGAGGTGGGGGCATTTTATAAGAGGAGAGGAGGGGCACTCTTGGAAAGTAAAGAAATGTTACTTTATTTTAGAATGAGTTTCGGATTTTAATGGTCCCACACTAATGTGTTTCTAGGATAAGGTGATAAGGGTTATAAATAAACACATTCAATAGGTTTTGGACATGTGTAGGTATTAGATTTTACATTATCTATCAATTTTATTTAAATCGTTAAATAATGAGGTCATCGCTACATCATCATGATGTCATAAATACTTTAATTTCTTTAATGTCTAAAAATTATGAAAAAATTACTATGATGTATTAAATCTTTTTATCTTTCCAATTAATATTTATAGTAAAAATTCTGACTTGTATAACCTCATGTAAAAATTGTTTTAGTTAAACATTTCATGTTTGTCTCATTTTTACTTTAACATTAAATAAAAAGGTATTTATGTCATTTTCCAACCAAAGTGGCTCCATGGGGTCCCCAAGTTGACCCATGGATTTTATTTGTTTTCCATGACACATAAAATGAGGGTAGGACATGTGTCTAGGTCATTTCATTTTATTACAACATTATTCTTACCTTAAACTACACTAATTACCTCTAATCACGATTAAAAACTTAATAAGTTACTATTCACCAAAAAATTATTTTAATCCCATTGAACCACATTTTACTTCTTAATGACAACCATGTATATAGGATTTTTGAAATTAAAAACACAAAGATGGAAAATTTTCATTTAAATGGAAAATCAGTTTTTATAAGTACCACTTAGTGGTTTCACTATTCATCAAAAATTGAAGTTTTGCAGAAAATTACCAAAAATTCACCCTAAGCTATATTTGATATTCGGAATTAAAAAATAATTTATATTTTAAAAAATTCAAAACATATAAGTTGTATTAATTAATTTAATAATTAATTACCGCTTTCAGAGCAAATAGCGTGTTTTTATTAAACAATAAGTATCAAAAGATTGACACTAGTTTATGTCCAATTTCAAAGTGAAATTAATTCCAACGACCACTATTGAATTAAATGGAAAAAATATATTCTAATTTCACTTTAAAACCAATTCAAAATATAATATAATCATATAAATAAATTATATTAAAAAGGGGTTTTGAATTAAAATACAACATTTTCCACTATTCATTAAAAATTGAACTTTTTCAGAAAAATACCAAAAATTTACACAAAGTAAATTTTGATGTCCTGATTCTAAAGAAGAATTTTATTTTGTCAAATATAACACATAAAAGTTTCAAAAAGTGAATTTAAAAGAGGTTCTCCATCAAAAGGTGGTTAATAGTCCTTTTAAAGAATATTGGAATGTTTACGCTTAAAATTGGATTCATTCACATTTTTAATCCTATAACATTTATTATAAAGAGTAAATTTTTTTGACAAACATATATAATTATTTTATAGTTAGTTCTATTCATTCGCGCTATTACAACGTCTAGGCGTTAACTATCATAATGTTATTTTATTATTAGAGTGCAATGGAATATTCCCAAGAAACTCATTTTTGCGTATTGGGTACGCCATCGTGCATAGCATCCCCATTAAAGTAATATTAATATTTTATTCACAAATATGGATAAATATGAAAATGTCATATTCTTTATTTACCTGGGGTGTTACATCCTTCCCCCCTTTTGGGAATTGTGTCCTCGCAATTTTTAAAATTGGGCTTTGAAACTTCATTGAAAATCCCACATCGAAACAAGAGTTAGTAAAACAATCACTTTAAAATAAAGAAAGATAAGTACAAAGGTCACCTGAGTTAACCCATACGAGGATTCCAAGTATGAAAATATGGACATGGAGGAAAAAACAAAGGGTCATGTTCTGATGGAGAGTGATAGAAAACATGTTTAGGAGAAAGTTAACCACAAGAAAATCACAAACTTGTGATGGGTTAAACGGTATTCGATTCTCCAGTAGGAAAAGTTAATAGACAACATTTTTGTTTTAAGTTACTTTTTAATGAGGAATTTATTCAAAAGGAAACATAATCACTTATCATGTTGACTTTCAACTTTTATTAGATTCCTTACACAAACTCATATTTTCTCCAAAAGACGAGTATTTAGGAAGACTTGTTCACATTAAGAGTACTATAATCAACTTTTAGAGAATCACCTAATCCACAAAAGAGAACTATATATTTCCCATATCTTTAGACAAAATCCAAAACCAAAATTGATAGTATGAGGTCAGATAATCCACAAAAGTATAATCCTTTATAAAAAGAAAATCTATTCTTAATCTCCAAAATTTGTCCACAAAAAACCCAAAGTTCAACGAAGACCATTAGATAAACAATTGTCCATAAAATTCTTCAAAGTAAACCACAATAATATGGAAACCCAAATATTTGAAGGATTTAATCACATATTCTTCCAAGGTACAAATTAACTTTTATCTCCAAATAACATCAGTTGCTTTTAAATTCTCATATTGAAAAGTAATTAACCTAATCAAATATCCTCCATGATAGGTTAATCATTTCCATATATAACCCAAAATAAACTTACTCTTGATTCCTAAAATCATCTAACTAAAATGAATTAGTAAAACTAACCAGGGACTTCACGTAGTCTAGTGGTAGGCGATAAATACCAGTCGCACTTTGGTTGTGGGTTCGATTCCCGCAGCTTTGTCCGACGCGACGGGTTGTCACACGGTCTTCGTGTTGTCCTTTTTCCAAAACTATATAATTATTAAAACATTCCCCAAAACGAGATAAAATCTTCAAAGATGATCATAACATATTTTAACCTCATATTTATCTCATTCCTTTAATTTTACATCATAACATATAATAACCCATAATTACCAAAAAAGTAAGGATCATATAAACTCTAATGGTTAACTTTATAATTATTACCTAAACTTCCACATTGATTGGTCATCTCATACATGATGTATTACATATCATACCAAGGTTCAAGTGGTTGATCATGACTCCTTGATAGTTGGTTTAGAACAACCACGAGTTTCCTCATTGAATCCCCCATTTTATCTAGTATCTTAATCAAAGAACCACCACAGTTTCCTTCAAACCTGTTGTCTCTTTGGTTCCTGCTAGATCCATCCATTCACTAAAAACAGAAATGTAAGTGTGAGTATATCAACAAAACCATCATGCACTAATGAGGAAGGTAAACACTAAGATATACTTACTCATTCACTTTATCTAAAACTAGGACTCTTTCTGAAATCCTAACCATTATGGTATTGTCACTTGTTCTTAGAGAATACCCTAACCTCTAAAGTTATCTAAACCAACCTTTGATACCAACTATAAGGCCCCAACCTTAAACCTTACATAATCTTGAGTTATTACAAGATTACACATTGAGGATCTTTTTAGGTTTAGAGTTTTAGAGAATTAGTTCATTAAAGTTACATTACATTCTATATTTAAACAAAGTGGTTACATAAAAGATAGTATTCATTTTTTTCCCATCAATGGAAACATATTTAAAATAAAACATGGATTCTTTCTTGAATATTCCTTGAAACTATCATCATATCATATACCTTTCCCTTGACCTGTGAAAAAATTTCAAAAAAACATGGGATGATCATAAAGAGCTCAGTAAGGGTTATAAAAATATGGAAAGGAAACATGAGTTCATATATACATAAGAATGAAACCACACTTTACCCATAAAACATATGCACTTTAACATACCTCATCAAATCCTGAATAAATCATAGAAATCATAATACATAAAGGTAACTTGAGGCATTCATAACATTCTTACCTAGGGAGTAACCCTCTTAGTTACGTTTGGAATACCCATCACAGTATATTCCCTAAATATCTTTGGAGAAACCTTATCGTTTCACTCCTTCATGTTACCCAATGCATTGGAGAGATATATCGGGCTCACCCGCCCTTAGATTATCACGGAACCACCCATCTTCATAATAATTCCCAAGAACTATAACATAATCGTATCACATAAAACATGCATAAAGGAAACATAACATTTCCACATTTCAATCACAAGATATCAACACAACACATTGATATAATAAAAACATTATGAAAACCATTTTCAATACCAAAATAAAAGAAAATTAAAACATGGTATTTATTTTTCTTTTAAAAATAAGGTATGGCTTGTAGAGGAAACCGAAACTCAAATAATGGTCACGGCGGTGGAGAAGTCGTTGTCGCCGCATACGTAGGACAAAAACATTCCCTTCTGTCGTTTAGTAAACGCTTCGTATAAAAAAGATTAATTTTGAATAAACGTAAAAGTCAAAGGGGTTTATACACCGTATAAAAGAAGGTTGTGTATAAAACAAAAATATGCCTCAATGAAAGGAGACTGAGACGAAGTCCCATACATGGACGGTATCCTTGGTTTAAGGATAAATCAATTACATAATTATGTGTGACAAATGAATACACCAAATATAAGTGGATATTAAGTGTACAACAATAAGAGGATATTCACACATATTCATAGAACGAAATATTCAAGGACTACATTTTTATCCCAAAGAATCAAATTTTGGGATAAGAAGTTCCCTTGCAAAAATTTGACAGCCTAACGGCGTCACTACAAAATTCAGAAAATGAGTTGATGACAGATAAAAAGGGTATCTCATCACATGGACATAAAATTTAAATCAATAAGGATATATAAGGACATATGCCAACATAATAGTATGTTAATTAAAATACATAACAAAAGAGGTCTTTTAAAAAGAGGAGGGTGAAAGGTTCCCTTACCGACATGGGTTTCTTTCGAAACAAACGCCCCGTGGAAGAAGGAAAATACAACATTGATGTTAATACTCATAAATGAAAGTATATTACACAATGAGTAAAATAATGGGAATTACATACACCATTCAAAGGAAATTGTGGCAAATGTAGCATAAATTTCATGGGAATAAAAGTGAGATGAAAAATCTCTTACGAAGACTCGACATCCTAACAACGCCACATACAACATCCAAAATGGATTGATGAGAGGAAATAGGGTCTCTAATCATATCAACATAAATTTTACAGAAAGATTAATATAAATGAACATCCCCCAACATAACAAAGAGGAGCTTAAAATATGTGACATAAAGGAGAGTACTTAAAAAGAAAGAGAGTGGTTGGATCTCTTACGAAAATTTGGCAGCCTAACGGCGACACTCAAAACTTCTAAAATAGATTGATGAGAGAGAATAGGGTCTCTCATCATATTAAAATAAAAATTACCGTAATATTAATATAAAATAACATCCCAATAACAAGAAATATGAGCTTTAAAAGGAATGACATAAAAGAGTGTACTTAAAAAGAAAGAGAGGAGTAGGACCCCTTACCTCATGTCCAACTTGTCTTGTTCGTTTCTTTATATTCTTGAATAATAAACTTTTGTCAATTTATAATTGCTTAAGGACCTCCTATAAATATTACTATTCAGTTCATATCACATATTTTAATTTTATAATAATTGGTTAATAATATGAGTTCATATCAGATGTTTTTTTTCAATGTTTGGTACATGAGTCAAAAATTGAACTTGTTGGAAAATACTTTTCCATGTAGTTATAGGTACATCATATCCAGAATAGTATTGATGTTTTAAATATCATATATATCCATTATATATTCATTTTATACTATTCCATATCATTTGGAGATAAAAATTAAAAGCACCGTTCATGGAGACGGTAGGTCGTACGTACGCATGAACGTTACTTTCATTTTTTGTCATATTAATGGAATTAAAACAAAATGAGATATATATATGTGTGTTATAATTCCAGAATGATATCCATAATTTATATGTAATATATTACAAATATATCCATTATATATATGTACTTATAATAGTACATAACATTTTGAGATAAGAAATGAAATGTTCCGTTCATGGAGAGAGTAAGACGTACGTACGCATGAACGCTACATCCATTTCTATTTCATATTTAATGGAATTAAAACATAATGATATATAATAGTATTTTAATTCCAGTATGGTATCATATATAATATCATGATATATATCCTTTATACGTTCCACATATGGTATTAACGAATCAAACACTTTGAGGGGGCGGTAGTCCGCACTTCCTTAAATGAAGATATCGCGTTTACCCATAATGGAAACCATAAAGTTATTCCATAAATGAAAAATACAGAAGATTAAGTAAAAAATGAACATATTATATATCATATATAAATATATTTTCATTTAAATGGCCACCTTTGAAGGTGTTAAATAATGTTGAACAATCGTCGTTTCGTGAGGCAGAAATTCATCATCGACAGAAACAATATGTTATTTAACCATTAGATGTAGGTGTGTGTAAGTGTAGCTATAATATTTCTTATAACAACATCCTTGTATATTTAAGATACTGGATTTGTTACAAAATAAATGAATAAAAAGAGTTTAGGGGGTTGTAGAAGAAAAATAAAACAAAAGGACACGAGTGAAGACATTACCTTAAAATCGGGTAACTCCCTTGGGTTTGAGATCAAAGGCTTCCTTGGGAAGACTTATGCCCAATTTGAGGCTTCAATGAGTTATAGAGGTATGTGTAGAGACAAAATGGGCAGGGTTTCGCCGAGCCAAAGGCTTTGGAAGTGTGGGTAAGGAGGTAGAGGTGGGGGCCTTTTATAAGAGGAGAGGAGGGGCACTCTTGGAAAGTAAAGAAATGTTACTTTATTTTAGAATGAGTTTCGGATTTTAATGGTCCCACACTGATGTGTTTCTAGGATAAGGTGATAAGGGTTCTAAATAAACTTATACAATATGTTTTCGACATGTTTAGGTCTTAGATTTTACAATATCTATCCATTTTATTTAAATCGTTAAATAATGAGGTCATCACTGCATCATCATGATGTCATATATCGTTTTATCTATTTAATGTCTAAAAATTATAAAAAAATACTATGATATAGGAAATCCTTTTATCTTTCTAATGAATATTTATAGTCAAAATTCTGACTTGTATAACCTCATGTAAAAATTGTTTTAGTAAAACATCTCATGTTTGTCTCATTTTTACTTTAACATTAAATAAAAAGGTATTTATGTCATTTTCCAACCATAGTGGCTCCATGGGGTCCCCTTGACCAATGGATTGTCTTGGTCAGACATGACACATCCAATGAGGGTAGGACATGTTTCTAGGTCATTTCATTTTATTAAAACATTATTCATACCTTAAACTACACTAATTACCTCTAATCACGATTAAAAACTTAATAAGTTACTATTCACCAAAAAAATTATTTTAACCCCATTTAACCACATTTGACTTCTTAATGACAACCATGTATGTCCGATTTTTGAAATTCAAAACACAAAGATGGCAAAATTTCATTTAAATGGAAAATCTGTTTTTATAAGTACCACTTAGTGGTTTCACTATTCATAAAAAATTGATGTTTTTCTAGAAAATTACCAAACATTCACCGTAAGATATATTTGATATTCCGAATTCAAAAATGATGTCTATTTTACAAAATTCAAAACATATAATTTGTATTAATTAATTTAATAATTAATTCCCGTTGTCAGAGCAAATAGCGTGTTTTTATGAAACAATAAGTGTCAAAAGATTGACACTAGTTTAAGTCCAATTTCAAAGTGAAATTAATTCCAACGACCACTATTTAATTAAATGGAAAAAATATATTCTAATATCACATTAAAACCAATTCAAAATATAATCAAATAATATAAATAAATTAGATTAAAAAGAGGTTTTGAATTAAAATACAACATTTTCGACTATTCATTAAAAATTGAACTTTTTCGGAAAAATACCAAAACTTTACACAAAGTAAATTTAGATGTCCCGATTCTAAGGAAGAATTTTATTTTGTCAAATATAACACATAAAATTGTCAAAAATTGAATATAAAAGAGTTTCGCCATCAAAAGGTGGTTAATCGACCTTTTAAAGAATATTGGAATGTTTACGCTTAAAGTTGGATTCATTCTCATTTTTAATCCTATAACATTTATTATAAAGAGTAAAAATATTTGACAAACATATATAATTATTTTTTAGTTAGTTCTTTTCATTTCTGCCATTACAACGGCTAGGCGTTAACTTTCATAATATTATTTTATTATTAGAGTGCAATGTAAGATTCCCAAGAAACTCATTGTTGCTTATTGTGTACGCCATCGTGCATAGCGTCCCCTTTAAAGTAATATTAATATTTTATTCACAAATATGGATAAATATGAAAATTTCATATTCGTTATTTACCTGGGGTGTTACAAGGATAGTATGACTAGTGGGGATATAATGTCAAGTCTGATATCCCTACATGTATCCACATGGACAGACTCCTAGAGACTTGGTTGAGCACCTATATATTTCAATTCTTCATATCTAATTTTGTTTTTTTGGCATAGGTATTTTTTTAACGCGGTGAACCTAGAAGAATGGATGCACATATTGTTGGATGCCACGATTCTAAATAATATTTTATTCTGATTAATGCACATATAAGCAGGGAAGGATCCCTCCCAAATGTTAGGACTATATAAGGTGTTGTGGGGGTTGGTTATGGAACACATCATCTCTTATGTCATAATGATTGGATTTGATGTTTATGAAGTCCAATTTAATCCATTAATTCAGGTTCTTTCTTTTATTTATCATTTACCTCTTAAATATAGGGAGGACATGAAAAATGTAAATGTGGTGGTATATTTTATCTTCTTCCCACATGGTCATCTTCTTACTGGAACTATTATTGAAAATTTACAGGGTTATTATGATTTGTGGTCATACATGATAACAATTAAATACAATGTGATGGAAGTTATTATTGGATATGAGATCATATTTGAAGAATATTCACTTTTCTGATTCTCATACAAGTTCAATTGTATACAACATAAAAATTTATCCTCGATCATGTTTTCTTTGAGAGGAACCCAATAGTGGCATGCCAATTCTTCATCCTTAGGGATTTGGAGGTATCCCAAGAATCAATAAAGCTAACTCCATCATGTGCATCCATGTTTTTTAAATTTAGGTATTCCAATGATTAGATTTATTCCTTCCCTCAAGGGTCATTGAAAATATCTATCCCCAGATTTGAGGAAACAAATACTACTGGACGTGGAAGGTGTGATAGGATGCATCACCTGGGTGTGATGATATCAAAGAAGAAAAGTCAATAAAGCAATATCATACACGGACCATTTTGTAGGCTAGAGTTGAAATTGAAACATAAAATAAAAAGAGGAATTTTAGTCATCATCGAGAAGAGAATACCCAAGATCTTTATGCCCATCCCCTTAATAGAGTAGAGGGTATTGTAAGAACCTTAATGTAAAATGATATTTGGTCTTCCTAGTAGCTGACCACATCAACATCCGATTTTTTGTAGCCGATGGTAATCCATGATTAGCAAGGAATACCCCCCACACCAGATAATTTTTTTCCATGATGGAATATATATCCCAAATCATTGTTATATTTGTGTGCCCTATGATATTTACCTTAATTCCATTGTTGTTAAGGTGGAGTAATTTTTTCAAGATCTAGAGATATTGGTATATGAAGTTGATGATTGGATCTCAACCATATAGTGGGTAACCAATATGCTTGATTACAGTAAATTTTAAGGAATCATTAACCAATATAATTATTAATGGGATGAGTTTTTTCTATTATGGTTATGTAATATTCCTTCTCTTTCTATTGAATCCACAATTATTTTTTTATGTTATGGAACTGCTAATAAAGAACCACTTTGACTTTCTTAACGTGGTGTCACCAAAACTGACATCTATGAAATACACATCAATAGGGACTACGATCAAGGTTGAGGGATCTACCCACGATACTAGGGAGATATCTTCATGTCAAAGCATAATGGAAAAGGAGATGATAGGGGACCATTTATAACAATTTTTTTGGTATTTAATAAGAAAAAAGGTAATTTCACCATCTTAGGGGATAAATAGAAAACTGAATAGATGATGGTTAGTCGTATGGGCCATAGTAATTCTTTATAATTTCATTCATCTATTTAACTCACCTAAAGTACCTATCAGATCATTCTTTAATTTTGTATTATCTTTTTCACTTTCTTCCATGAAGGTTTCACGCATCGATCTTTCAAGGAATAAAAGGGATGTTTTAATTGAGGTACATACATTCATTGATGAGTCCACTCTATTAACAAGGTAGGTTATAATAGAAAAATAAAAATTTTCCTCTATTAATATAGAGAGGGAGAAGGATCTTGGAAATGTTATATGTTTTTTATAAGGTTGCATGTACCCATTACGGGATTATGTACCTTATGATATTTATGAATTTACTAACATACTAGAGGACTCTATGATCACTATTGTTGGGACTATTATAGTATCAATGTATGATGATTGGGGTCTTAGGTCATTATCATCGTATTTTCAGCTGGGTTTCGTGACCAATATCCCTTGTTTCTCTTAGGGGAGGTTTCAATAGGGTTGGATAATTAATTCATGAAGTAATAAATCTTGAAATGAAAATAGAAGTCATACTCAAACATATTTATTTTCTTGAATCATTAGAAGAGTTAAAGGAAGTCAATAAATAATTGGATGGATGTGATTATTTATTTTTGCACAAACAAACATTATGCTTTATGTTATAATCATGGATACCTAACTCAATTAGCATTGTTTTTGGGGATGATTTCCATTTCCACTGACTAAAAGCATATCATGACATCCAAGCCCTTCTCTAATAGAGGAGGCACTAGTCTCAAGCCATGCTGGGGAGAAATCTGTGGATCCATCTGTCATGGATTAAAATCAACATGAAAGGATCACCTCCCATCTAAAAGACTATTCATATGATGAAAAGGTTTTATATGTATAGGATCCTTCTAACAGAATGGCGAACCCGTCAATGGGTGAGTATTATTAACAGCTTATATTATCTCCCTTCCATTTCAATCTTCTATCCACTAATGTTAACAATGAGTCCCTTATATTAATCAATTCCATTGAATTCAGAGGTTGATCCTGAGGGAGAATATTTTTTTAAAATACATCCAATGGTATATGGGAAATATGATGCTGCTTTAGAGGGAGTGGAATAGGGTTCCTCATTTAGTGAAGTAATCCCAATGTATATATCTCCCTTATAAATAAGATGTAATTTAGACTTAGATACACATGATTTCATTCAGTCGACGCATTGTTTTGTTTGGTGGGATATCTATATGTTAATCGTGGATACCCCTATCCAAGATGTACCATTGTGACTTCACCATCTTAATTACATATTTTCTATTTTGGGGTAAAAAATGTTTGATTAACACATGATAAAATATGTTTTCAAGCCAATAATTTTGAAATGGGATGAGGAGAAAATATCCTAAAAGTATGACCCATATGTAATGAGCCATTTTGATGATCTTAGAGAATAAATATCATAAGGAAAGCATAACCATTACATCATTGTGGAAAATAATCTTCCCCACATTGATGAAAAATATTTCCAGATGGTATGCTGTCAAGATGAATTAGATTTCATGATGTAAAATAATATCAAACTACACAAATTCTCTAAGAGAGTCATTTAATTAGAGATATACTTTCTTCAATTGGGAAGAATAAACGTTTTGATGCTAAGGTGTCCAATGATACAAAATTGGTTTGGCTTCACAAAATTGTTGATAAGGCTTGATCTGCACTCCAACAGATCAATGCTTATATCAAGGAACACTTGTAAAATATGGGGAAATGACTCCAAAATGTGTATTATCCTTTAAATTTTAATGCATTAATGCAAATAATGTTATTCCCAACCATATTTTTGTGTGTTCCAATAGTCATTATAACTATAACATAACACTAAAATTAACTCATTTTATTAAATTTAGTTGTGTTAATGTGTATTAATTAAAATGATAAAAATTGAATATTACACTATTGTTTTTTGAAATTTATTCCTAGAGAGTGTAGTTCAACTATTTCTAGAATTATGTAATAGATACTATAAACATTTGGTTATTTTGAATCACTGTCTTAATTTTTCCCCTATGTCATATATGAATAAGACTTATAAAGAAAGTCATGGATTTTTCATAAGTTTACATTTGAGGGTTTATAACCTAATAGGTTTTATAAATCTCTCATTTAACTACCCAAATTTTTTTACATCAACTATGTGGAGTAAACCACTAGTTGGATGAAACTTGACTATTTCTCAGGGTTCCCTTTTTTGGGTTTTTAACCTGGTGATTATGACATGTCTTTGCATGGAATGGTTAAATTATTTTAAGATGGAATAACACAACTAGTATTTTAGGAGAAACATATTTTATCACGAGATAAAGGAGTAATGAATAGATCATGATTTTCTATCCAAAAATGTTATGAAATTCATCAATTATGTAAAGGGAGGTTTTAAGTCCTGATTTTTTGATTTTTTAATCTGATAAAATGATATATGAAAAGTAAGAAGTGAATTTCCCTAGAGAATATTTGAACAACTTATCCAAACATGATGTATATGTTGATTATAGGGATAAAATATTTTTACCTTTAATATGATGGTTTATTTAGTTTAAACCCCATTTAAGGGAAAATTATGCAAATCTTTACTTGGGAGTATCAATGCATAATCAGGAAGAGGTTTCCTTTGGTATTGGAAATTATTTTATTTATGGATAAATGATGCTTATGAGGATACAAATTTCCCTATAACATAATGGTTGGTTGGGGAAATAAAGGAGTCTAATAATTTATGATTTATGTAGATCAACAAGGATAATAAACCCCATTCAGAAATCTGGTTCATATGTAAAAATGGGGGAATTCTATTTTGACTGTAAGCATGAAAAGGAGGGGTTCTCATAGAAATCCAAAACCTTTTTCACAAATTGGAATTATATCCATGAATGGAGGAACAAATATTTTTTTCTACTATATTATATGGCTCTATATTAGAGGACCTAGGTTTCACTGTTATTCTTGATTGAATGAGTTTCAAGTCAAAAACCATTCTTCCAGGTGATGCCGAGGATGACTGACACCAAGAGGAAAGGATACTCCCTAAAGGGGGCTGAATCATAATGTAGTTTAATGTCATGAAAACATGATGTGGAACAAGTAGTTTAATATATTATAGAATGTATTTTCAGTGCATCAATTTATGTTTATATATATTTTACTGAAATACTTTTGATTTACCACTTCATGGTGATCTGACAGAGAAGTTTCCATTATTCTTTATGAATGAGGAGGAAATTTTATAAGATGAAATTTGAGGTATTTTGAATCTAAAAAGTGATATTTAGTATGTATTCAATGAATTATCACAAAGCATGTTAAAAATTGGTTTATATAAAAATGTTATTAGTGATTATGAATATAGAAGAGGTTTCTCTAGAGGATGAAGGTTCCCCTGTTTTATATGATTTATGAGGGTGACCTATGCAAATCCATAGTGAGGTATATAAATGAATAGTAATGAAAAGGTTTCCTATGGAATATACATATGATCTCAAGAGGATGTAGAATGTGTTTGGAGATCCAAATTTCCCCCAAAAAAGATTTTGATTTGTGTAAGGAAGGTTCATGAGTATAGAAGGAGCATTTCTTGTGGAAAACATGCATGAAATGCGAGAAATGATTCTTATGAATTTTTTACCCATTAAAAAAGAGGTTTAATTTTTTTTACTAAGGTTAGAACCATAATATAGGATATAGGAATCACTATGTATCTCTTTGGGGAGATAATTAGGACACGCATTTTTCTATGGTAGATTCCCCACACTGATATAATTCTTGTGTGGAGAGGGGGAGTTTTTGGTTGAATACGTGCTCATGAGTTCGATGAAAACCCCTAAAAGACCCTCCAATACAGACGTGGATCATATATAAGATACTAGAATTATTTTTATATTTTTTATGAACATGTATGTTTGATTCATTCATTTCTACATATCTTTTAAAATTGAGAATCATGCCACAGGAAGTTCTCGAATGGAGGGGTGGTGGAAAACCAACACCAAGGATAGTGGTCCCCACAAGAAAGGGCCCCAACAATGGAAAATGTTACTCCATCAAAGATATTTAAACCATTTACTTTAACATCATGTGGTAAATAGGATCGGTGTTCTATTTAAGGTCTTTTCTATATTACAATTCTAACCCTGATGTGAAGTGATACACCTTGATCAAATGAGGATGCCTCTAGAAAAACACCTAATCCCACATGATCTATGCTTGATTTGAGAAATTGGGAGTGGAAAATATATTTTTCACCTAACATAAGAAATTAAAATAATGGAAACAGGAATTTGGATCATGTAGTGGGTTGACCAAGATATAGTATTTGGCCATCACTATGTATATCTCATTGGTGATAATCAATCCATAAATAGTTCTTTGGAGAATATTAATGTAAAATGAGTGGGAAATTAAACATGAAGTTTATCATAATGTGGTAATCATGAATGATATCTTCCTATTTTAAGTCATATGACTATGACCATAAATCAGGGAAAAAATAAGGTGTGTAAAGCTTAGAGGGTTATGGATGTTTTGTCATACTATAGATGCAAATAAGGATATTGTAAACCATTAATTGAGTATTATAATATCAAAACAATTGATTTGGGAAAATTATGAAATATTTTATTGTGTACCATGTTCCAAAATAGGTTTTGAGCATGATTTTTTAGGGCATAAAGGTATAGAAGTGGTTTCCCCCAAGGATGAAGGTACCTATGGTTGAAAGACCATTTAGGGGTGACATATGAAAAGGTAGACTGTGGTGTATTAGTGCATAGTAAAAAAAGTTATCCTACAGTATCATATATTCTATTTGAAATAGAATGGAAAATATTATGTAGATCTGAACCTCCTATAATATGAATTATGATTTGTGCAAGGGATGTTTCCAAGAACAAAGGAATCATTTAGACTAGAAATGTTCAAGGTTTGTGAGGTCCCCATTATTAATTATTTTGGTTTGTATGTTGGAGTAGAATCATTTTACTTAATTTGTACCTGGGTATAGGATATAGGGCCTAGGGGTCACTATGTATGCCATTAATATGAGAATTAGGTGACACATAGTTTTTTAATAGATGTGTGGTTGGAGACTAAAACTAATGATTGTGATCTGCTCAAGCACAGACCAAAATGGTATGTAATTTTATGAAATGAAACAAGGATATAAATCATAAATTTTAAATCATGTGGAATGAAATATATATTATAGATTAATTTCTTATGACATATATGTTAGGCTATGTATTTTAGAGTCTTATATATCAGACTATGATGCCTTGTAGTTTTACGTCATACAACTATGGCCATTTTTAATTCCTTTTAGGTTCATTTGATGAAGGCCGTTGTGTGATTATTAAATGAATTATTTTTTAAGAAAACTTTATTTGGTTGGTGACATAAAATGCAATCCATATATTGTGATGAATGAATAAGTTCTGTTAGAGTGGACATTGTGTACGTAATAAGGCCCCTCACACTTTGACTAAATATTTTGAGGTTTTACTCCTGGTATCATTAAGGACATAAGGGAGAGTAACATTTATCCTTGGAGGAATTATTGGAGGAAAAAATTATATTTAAAAAACCTTGTTATCTGAATTTTGAAGATTCCCATGTGATTTAAGGTATATAGTCTTTTCATATCAAATAGCTCAAAATCATCTAGCTACTTTTGGGATTTCTAATCTATGTATAGTTTACCATAGATGGAAATGAAAAGTAAGGTAAATTGGACCTCAATAGAAATGACTTCTTTTTTCTTGTATATTAGATAATATGGGTTTTCTATTATAGAAGTTCGGGTTTTTTTAGTAAAACAATAATTCTTGAAATATCCTATTAGGGAAATAATTTTTATTCGTTATACACCATCTTCCAGAGTATGATTAACAAGGTCTTGTTCAAGGATTATGTCTATCTGTTAGCTACTGTATTATAGTAAGGTGAATGGATGTAATTGATATTATACTTATGATACATATTATCTAACTTCTATGAATAGAAATTGGTCACATTTTCCCTCATTAGTATACATGGGGCACCAAATGTAGCAATAATATTGGCCTTCATGAAGATGAAAATGTTTTCCATTTTGATATCGATAATTGGTATTGTTTTATTCCATTTGGAGAAGAAGTTAGTAGGTGTGGGGATGTACATGAATGTATTGTTCATGACTATAGTACATGACCCTACACAGTTTAAACCCCTTAAGAAGTATGGTGAAGAGTTTTTGGATGTGTGAAAAAACTCTGAGGGTTGAAGGATAATGTTGGAAACAAATTGGAAGGAATGAATATTTTTGGTGAATTTGGTGAAATCTAACTTCATTAGAGGCCAAAATTATGCAATCCTCCAAATTTTATGGGAATTATTGAATCCTAATTTTTGGGGAACCACATGCCTTTGGGTTCATTTCTTTCAAGATAGAAATTTTATCTTCTCCATTAATTCACATAATAAGAACTCCATTGAAGACACACTCATTGTGAATTTTCAAGTCATTTGTACTGTCATAATGAGTAATGTTAATGAATAATCATTGGGTTTTTATTATTCTTAGAATTCTATAGAGGGAAAACTCCATTTTGAAGATATTCTAAAATGGGAACCATTAAAATAATTTCAATACATTCTGGTTCAAGGATATAATTAACCTCATTGATTTCTTTCATGTCGACATGAACAAAAGGTTATAGTATTCAACAATGTGTAATAATAATGAATTTTGTTTTCCAAATATAGATAATAAAAAGCCATAGAATCATTTTTTAATTATTTTTACTTGAAATTATGTGATAATGGGATGTGATTCAATGTTGGATCTAAGGATAATTATATAAATAGTGTTTATACATAGTCAAATAGTGTGATTAACGCAACCATTATAATGAAAAAATCACTATTAATCTACTTGATTACTACATATGAATCGCCATTATTAATATTAAGTGTTTTAGGGGAATTTTAAATCATATCTCTAGATCTAAAATAATAACCTAAAACTTTTTCTTATTATTTTTGAATCCTTCCAACAAAAGGAAGGAGTAAGTAAAGACAAACCATTCTAGAGAGATGAGCATGACTACCAATCCGACTTTTTTGAGAGTTGGGTCTTCCAATATCTTCCCTATTAGTATTCTAAATGATTTACCAATATAAATCTCATATATATGGGGGTCGTATTTAATAGTGAACATCTATTCATTAGAATATATAGTATTTATCAATCTTATTTTAAAAAATTAATGTTTTACATGGGTGTTTTCCAATGCCTACCCTTTTACAATATTCTAAGGAATGAACTAAATGTGAATTTCTTTCCAGGTGACCAACCATCATTCTAAAAATACAGTTACTATATGAATACTAATTATTTATTTTACTGTGATTCTAAGAGAGAAAAAATGGACCTCATGGTGTTTTAGGTAGTGTCTCTGTTTCTGAACTGTAAATATTTGTTTCATGTTGCTCTTCTCGATATCCGAATAATGATCCTCAATATCAATCATGGTTCAAATGAGATAATATGGAATTTTTTCTTTCTGAGTTTCATTATTTTGTGTGATAAAATAATCCAATGATTGTTACAAAGTTGTTAAATACATAACGAGTGGATACCCTTAAACATGTGGAATCAACACTGATGGAGTCAAAAGATATTTATTAATACTATTGAATGAATCCTGAAAATAATCAGTACATTTATATATGACAACCTTTTTCATTAGTCTGGTGATGATAATTTATTTTCTTATGAGGGTTTTATAAATCATTGAATATAAAAAAAATCCTTGTAATCCCCAAAAAACTTTTGGTGTTTTAAAGATCTGAAATAACAAGGATAAATATTGTATTTTCAGGGTCGACTTTGATGGAATGATAGTATACGACAATGCTAAGAAAAATTCCTATGGAAACTCTAAAAGTGAATTTAAATGGGTTCATCTTCATGTTATATTGTCATAGTTTATTGAAGATGGTCT
Organism: Viscum album; assembly: GCA_963277665.1. NCBI lineage: Eukaryota > Viridiplantae > Streptophyta > Magnoliopsida > Santalales > Viscaceae > Viscum > Viscum album. Next base: position 343,847,374 of record OY728136.1, on the reverse strand, counting down.
CAAGATCATCAAAGTGGTTATAACATTACTGAGACTTATCAACCAGATCCTTGACATAGCCTTTAAGAAACTTCACCATAAAGTATTATATATGAGATGCATTTCACATTGTTATGTAGTTCTAAAATTATTAATAAAAAGCATTAAAAGATATCAATTCACTCATTAGGGTGACCTGTAAGTGGTGGCTTCTTCATCATTATGTGCCACCTGAATTTGTTTGTACCCTATCGGGACACCCATGAGGTAATGTGCATGATATTTTTCTATGGAAATAATTCATAGATCTATAATAAGTACTGGGAAATATACATTTATTCAATAATGATTGATATCTATGGAGTTTTTTTAAAATATAATTTTTTCATTCTTCTTATTTATAGGGAATATATTGGATATCCATTTTGGATAATGGAATTTCCAAATTAAATTGGATTTTATAATCTTTTCATCATCTGCCTCAATTTTTTATGTATGAGTCGAGTGCACCCTTCTAGAAACCTATTTGAAACCTCAATGGTTTTATGGATAGCCTAGGTGGTGAATGGAGTACTTGGGATCGAGGCTCAATAATACTATGTCATTACTATAAAAAATGTCCAAATATTTCTTTAGAGAAGAGGTATATACATCTTGTTCTTTGAAATAAATGATCATGGTGATCAACATGGGCCATGGGTCCCCCGATGAACCCAAGTTTACTTTTCTAAGTTCATTAATAGTGGTAGATATATCTTCTTCAATTGTTGAATGGGAATCATTGAAGTACTCATTTGATGATATCCAGATTAAAGGTCCACTTTTTAGATATATTGATACCCTTGATGTTTATTGAATAGAATTAAAAAATAGTATAAGAGATACATTTTCTGGACCATGAGTTTTCTTAGACGATTATTATATAAAAATCCCTATTAAATGGGTTTGATTGAGCTATGATAACTAGTGATTCCTATAATGAGCCACATAAATATGGGGTGGTGATCAAAAGCTACCCTAATGTGTTGTACCTCATTCATTTATTCATTTACAATAGTCCCTACATTATCTATATATTTTTCCATTAATTTATCCCCACCATATAACATCATTATCCTCATCCTATTCCTATTCTACTTCACTCTTAGGGGATGCAAATGATGGTGGGGATTTCTCATAGTTAGGCGAGATTCAATATTCAAACATGTGGAAGATACAGTGAATTTCATCAAACCAACTAACAGTGTGGGGTTTCCTTGAATATTTGGAAGGGATATGGTGGAGGTGAATAAGTTTCTAAACTATCACCTGGTGACATAATATATTTTTAGTATTTATATTTTTATTTGGGGATCTATTTAAGCTCAATGGGTGGAATAAGGGTGTTTTCATTTGATATTTTACCATATCTTGGAGAGTCGATGTCCTCTTCAGTGCTATTAGGATTAGCCACCAACACTCATATCGTTAATATCATTGAATTTAAACCAGAATAAGGAATGATAAATTTTATATAATTTAAGGGAAGAAATAATTTTTCACTGAAATATTTGTAGGTTTTATAAGAGATTATTTTTAGACCATTCATGGTAGTGGGTCTGGAGACACGATTTGTTATTGGTGGTTTCCTATCACTTTTGTAGAATACTATATAAATATATTTTCATTTTAATGATAAAAATAGGGATATATCACAATGGAAAATTACAATTTTATAATTAGTTAAATATATGAGGAATTGGTAATGGTACTATCATGTCCAGATGCAACCAAGGCCTTCCTTGTTGATTATTGAAGGTCGTATCTTTCCAGATAACTCAAAAATTATAAATCAGATACATATCCCCAAAATGGATCCATGATATTTATTATTATGAGTTTATTATGGTCAGTTTTTCATTTCCTTATAGTGTAAAATAAGAAGGTAATATTTAGGAATCACATTAACCTAGTCGATGAAGTGTTCAAACAAGAATGAGGTTGACTCAAGAGACATTATCAATGAATGCCTGTCGAATATCAATGTAATTTATCCTTCCAAAAAACTAAAACGGTTTGATGTTTACCTATATAATTACATCATTATCTTGATCCATGAAACATATAACAATGTTAAATTCTATAGTATTGATCACTGAATAATATACTCTTTTGGTGAAAACCTCAGTTTCGAACTCCTGAGGTTACACAGAATCATCTATGAGCACTTCCCAGTGGACATTCAACAAAATGATCATGTCTAGGATAAAAAAATAACCATTAATTGGTCCAATTTCAATATAATGACATTATTTTGGGATCAAGGTATGTAATTCCTAGTATGAGGCTTCTCGTCGATAGGTAATTTAGGAGCTGAAGTACTTGATGTATGTAGATTTCCCCTTGGAAGAAGAGTTGAGGGAACTCCTGTCCTCAATGGGATAAACCAAACATGCCTTCTTTCTTCCTACCTCAGGTAGATCATCCATAATAATTGGATCTGGGTGACTCCTGTCACAGGTGGGGAACATTCCTTATCTTTTTAATCCCGCTAGAAGTCTCTCCAATTTTTTTTAGTGGTATAAATTGTCCAAGTAGGGATACAGATGATTTATTGAGTTCTACTAAAACCACATCTACCGCAGTACCCTTAAATCCAATTTCCTCTTATTGTGGTTCCCCAATATTGGGTAGGAAAATTTTATTAATGGACACATTGATTATAGGATAAGGTATCCATTAATTAAATGAAATTAATCTATCAAAAGATTAATTATTCATTTAATGAGGATTATGTTTGGTGGGAGGACTCTTATGGTACCATTTGGAGATGTAGTTACCATATCATCATGACTAAAGTCATAATGTTTTTGTGAGTAAAATATAACATTATACTTGGAATAGGTTAATCTTCTTGAGATTTCATTTTTTAGGAAACTAACCTTTTTAAGGCCACAGTTCAATGGATTTGGTTTTCCCATAGAGGAAGTGAATGGAGGAATAATTGGTTGTTTTAACTATACTCAAATTATAACATGAGTCTGGATGATTTTTTTTCTAGACACCTAATAATTTAGATTCTATTTGTTCTTTCTGGTAACCTGCTACAATCTCTTTTCATGGAGTAGTGGTGAAAAAACACGCTACATGTGCCGGTGGGTTTCTCATCTTCACTATACCATTATAAATCATCTTTTTTGTAGGATATATTTGAAAATTAAATATTCCTTGATAGTGTTCCCAAATATTTAGTGTAATGATAAATAATTTAAGGGATCATAAACGAAAACATAGTCATAACTTTTGGGTTTTTTAGGGTGCATAGGTTGTTTTACAAGGGTTCTTAGAAGTAACCAGGAAACTGCTCATCTTTAAAGTAGTATAATTTTATCTACTATTATACATATTGGGAGAGTTTAAAAACTTTACCTTTATCCTTATGAGTGTACTAAAACTGATGATACCATTCATGATGAGGTACCACATAAAGAGGTCTAATATTTGGAGTTGGATCTTACGTAGAGTCCAGTTTCAATGTATCAATTATAGCTTCCACTATACCAATCTCTTACCTGGAGATGTTGACACGGGATAAGAGATAGCCTTAGAAAAAACATAATATTATCTAACCATTATGCTACTAAAAAAAGATCCTAAATTCTACCTGGATACTATAATAGGATAAAAGGTGTTTGTATTGTGTCATAAATATTCTCAATGTAAATACTGAGAAAATATATATGAGGGAGTAGAATGTTCAGTGAATAATTCAAAATCTTCCACCAAGAAACATAAAATTAATACTTATCATTTGTTGAATGTTAATATTTTGAGATATCAAGGACTTTTTTAGACTACAATGTATAGATAAATCAATTGTGGTATTTTTCACAAAGGTCATCCCAACCATTAAGTGATCTGGTTGGAATACTAGTATAATAACCGAATGCTGGTCTATTTAATGTTTTCATGAAACATATTATCTTAAATAACTCTTGATACACAAGGTTCTACATCATAGGGAAACACCTAGATACTCATTTCATCAGATGTTGTTCTAGATCCCCTGAAAATTTTAATGCTGAGAATATTGGACTCCCAAAGATGGGGGGGGGAGTTACATCCACCCATTTAGGGTACGTAATCTTGTCTTATTTTACTAGAACACCTCATCCTAATATAATTTATAATCATGATTTGTTTTTCATTATAGTGTAGATTAGTTGGGGAGGAACATCCAATTGGGGAAGATCATAATTAAGTTGAACAGTAATTTGGGCTAGTTATGGAAATTATTCTTGTAATCTTTATGGGTAAACTATAGGGGATAGTTTGTGAGGATGTGTATGACCAAGATATACTAATGTACCCAATTGAGTTAACTCCAAATATTTTGCTTCCATGGGGTCCAAATATATATTTTTTCATTACCCACATTGTGTAGATGTTCTGAATTAATTTTACTTACTACGAAGAACCCTTTTTATTTAATTACATCGGGTGGGAGTGCATGGTGAGGATTATCTTATAGAATATATCCAGTGGGGATATTACCTCGGAGTAGTTCTAAATTGATTTTTCTATACTTATTCATATAATTATCCTTTCAAGAAAATGATTCATTAAGTGTAAGGTGTTCAACCTATTTGGGTGGTGGGTAAGATACAACCACCCCTTTTCCCTTTTCAGTTGAATATTCTCACCGATGTGATAATAGTGGAGTGGTCAAGGGAATCCCCTAATTCATAGAGACCCTATGTATTTGGGTATAAACACCTTCCTCAATAATTTTAGTGTAGTTCAAATTTAAATTTAATCCTCCTCATCCTATTTATTTTTATTGGCCTTATGTTCTTTAACATTTTCAGGTGTTGTGTAATTAAATTAACTGATACATAATGGATTGAAGGTGTTTCATCATCCAATTAATTATAAGAAGGAATATTGTCCTGGAGATATCTGTTGAAATAACTGGGATCACTAAGAGTAATTGTACCCTTGGGAGATTACATTTTTTTTCTATCCTCCATGAGGCTTCATCCTCTCCAAGGTTGTTCCTCTAATAATTGTTTTGACAAAAAATGATTTAAAGATAATATCTAGTTAATTTTTTTCATTATTGTTCCTAGTGAGGATGTCATGACATGGGAGAAGTCAAATTTTGAGGATTAGTTCTATGGTTCTCCTCCTAAATAAGAAAATACTAACTCATATAGAGGTGGAGGTTAAGGAAAGAAACCCCACATCCTTGGGGGTTTGGGTTTCTCCCATTACATTCTCACAATAATTGGATATTGGTTTATCAGAATCAAAGGATTTAGTAAAAATCTAACATCCCTACATGCTAGGGTTATACAAGAATTATAATGTCTACTACTACCGTAGATACTATCTTGAAGTTGTGTATATTGTTTCGAACATGGTTTGAATGAATTGTATGGTTTTCACAGAATCCACATGCTTCTACAGATAATGCTTCTTCCAGATGATCAGATTCCCTAAAGAGTGAGTTTTACTCAATATTTTCTTGCACTTGACACATGCGTCATTTGATTTATCTCCGTATCTCTTATCCTAACATTTGAATAAGTTATTCATGGTTGGTTTTTGCTGATCATACCCTCTATGGAGTGGACAACCAATTTCTCAAAGACATCTTGAAGGCATGAAAGTACAATGTGTCACCTTTGGAATGATTTGTTTGATCAGGGAGTGAGTTGAAATGAAATTCCATGTGTTTTCTCAATCTTATAATATGAAATAAGGATAGATAATTGGAAATCAGTTGATGAAACACCATTAACACATCAAGATATTTAGAGTTAAGGGAACCTTATTATTATTAAAATTCAAGGTTCTATGAAGGTAGGAGGCCGGGGAAGTAAATTTTACAATGTATCCCTAATGTTACCATGATGTGGCTTGGGTATTTTCATAAGGTAATAAATTTTTAGGTGGAAATGGGTAGTACATAAATTCTTGTGAATTATTTTCACTCAATTTTTCAACAAAACCTCTATAATTATTTATTGGGAAGTGGAGAGAATCATGAAGATGATTGTTATATTATATTTTTCCAACTATCACATCATTAGAAATATGACTTATTTATATTTTGAAAATTGGTTCCTCAACATTATCTAACCAAATTAGATGTTTCACTGTATCTTTATAATAAATATAAGGATTGGAAGAGATATCCTCAATTACATTGAATGGTAAGAGATTCAAGAGTGTTTTTTAGAATTACCATTACCTTGGGATTTGTTCTAGTTGATAGAGGATTTCAGTTGTTAATGATGGGTAATTTGGCATCAACATCCTCATTTTCTCAAGTTCCTCATGATATACGTGGTTTCTCATAATTTATTTGGCAAGGGGTAGAACATCTTGATGAAATGAAGTATTACTAGAGGACCTTCATAGAAAATGGAATCATGGGGAAGGCTACCAGCATGGATTAAAATATGATTATAAGTGGACTAAATACAGAATATACCATGGGAAGGACCTTTAGGGTGGAAAATATCAAGGGGATGGATTGAATAATGTTTTATCTTCAAGTAATGAGGAGGGTTTTGTGATGTCCATTAGATGACATCCATAATAATTGGAATAAAATTCTCAGGGGGGGAGGGACGTTCCAAATTGTTGCATCTACATTTTAAATTTTTTTAATGTATGAGTAGGATAATGAGTCACTATAGATAAAACTTCAAGGGCTTTACGAACACCAGAAATATGTAGTTTGGGATTATATACTAACTCTTCATTTTCTAATCACTTTTGGTGTGGAATATTTTTGGATTCACTTTTTTAGGAAAATAGGGATTCTAGTTGTGGATATATGATTTAATATATGATGGATTATTTAATTATATCTTAAGTTGTTGTTGGAATTTCAGGACAGAATTCTAGAATTTAGGAATGGATATATTCCTTCCCAATAGTTGACATTATGATAGACTGATGTCTTCCAGTTGGAATGAGGGGTATGGGCTAGATCTGGCTATTCATTTATCATGGGATTTGAACTGTCACCCTCCTAGATGGGAGAAAAAAAATTGCATCCTCTATGAAGTGGCCCTTGTTTTAGGATGAATATTAACCCTAATTTTACAATTTGAGTTGTGTTTCTTCCCTTAGGCCACTACTGATAACATCATTACATCTTGGTAGATTTTTATGATGTGAGAAGGAATTTTTTCTTCCATTCTATCATTTCTAGGATATACTGAGTGAATTTAGCATATAGAACTTGGATATATTCCCATTTTATGGTGGTATAAGTATGTGGGAATTATCTTTTCCTCCATTTCCTATCGGTATATACTGATAGTCATCATGTAGAGGGGTGGAGATATGGCTCTACCTTATATTTTTTTTCAGTACTGACCATCTTGTTTAAGCTAATGGTACCCAAACAATTTAGCTTTATTGGTGGATGTGGACAGGTGTGTGTTTATCCTCAAAATTTTCACATTATTTGACTAAACGGTTTCTTGGGGGGGGGGAAGTTATGATATCGTTCCTTGTTTCTTATTCATATCCCTTAATGGACCATCCTATTTTCCAATGTCTAAGTAACCAAGGCCATACTTCTGATGGTATCACCTTCATCATTCAAAGTTTCCATTGCCACATTGTGTTTTTGGTGGTGGTTGATGGCTCGACCCCTTAGTAGGAACCCTATTTTGTTTGAATGAAGTCATTAGTGACCTCTACTACATCTCCCTATGATAAAATACAACATTTTTCCTGCGTTTTGGGATTAAATCCTTAAATGATTTGAAATAACAATTTGTGGTGTTGACTTCTAGGCCACTATCCATCACTGAGTAGATAGTTGTTGGGGATTTTTGAGCTGTAGGTCTTATCATGTACCCTCTAGAGTCAATACAGTACCATTCAAGTTGTACTAATAAATCATCATTTTTGGACACATGAAATTTTTGAAACTAGGTTAGAAACAAAATCCTCTAATTGTATTGGGATCCTACCTGCGTAATGACCGAAGAATATGTCTTCTTGAACTGGTAAGACAACATTTTTATTGTAGTGGGTTCAAGTAAAATTTCATGGGTATATATGATAAAAATAAATATGAAAACCTCATCAAATCATAATCTTAATAAATGAACTCATGAATAATTGATATTTTAGATCCATTTTTTGGCCCACGTTAATTTTTTGCAAGCATGATAGGGGCCTTACAAGCTGGTGATCTAGTCATTTAGGGTAAGAATTAACATCATTTTCACCATTTTGTTTCATTCCCAACAAACTATATAGAGTGGGAGTGGTTTTTTGTTGTGGTGGTGGTATGGCCCATCATGTTAGACTCCTATTTCTACACCCTTTCTAGGAATTTTCTGAAGGGTTTTTTTCATGTAACATGAAACAAAAAATAGTTATATTATTTATGATGTTTCATGCACTAGATTTCAAAAGGCATTTGGTCATTGGGAAATGGATATAACAACACACATGGACTCTCATTGGTCAGCAGGATTTGTGGTTAGGCTCATCACCCATTTTTTGGAAATAAATTCCTAATTATAGTCTCTCTTGTTGATTTAGGACATATTCGTGAATCCCTTAAAAAATAAAAAATATAGAATGGGTCACCCTTATATTAACAATCAATAATTAGCATGTATTGGATCTAGAACCCTATATATATATCAGAGGATTTTCATAAATATAGAAATATGTATGTATCTAAGGTTCTCCATCGATGGTACACTTTTTTATATGGAATAGATATTCTTATAACATTTGTTTTCATTATTGTAGTTTTAATACACACAGTGGGGTGCACTGTAATTTATCATTATCTAAGAATTCAAGAGTTTTTTTGGTATCCTAGTTGGGCCCATGATGTGGTATTACTACATGTCCTTGTAAAATAAATCAGAACCAATGTAGTTCAGTGTCAGTTAACAGGGAACATCCTAACTTTTAAGGTAATTTGATGTGGATAAAACCATGCATTTTAATGTAATGAAGAAATGATATATAATTGAAAGGTACCTAATAAAGTTATGGTGTGGGACTTACACCAAAGTGGCCTAGGAGACCTGGATGGTATGTATCCTCTTAAGAAGGATATGACCGTACAGAGGATTTGTAAAAGATAAGGTGAGGGTGAACTTTGGGAGCCAAGTTTGAACCATTGGGACACTTCATTTGTATCATATTTGGATAAGAATAAAATCCAAGATAGATTGAAATTTTTCAACTTACACCCATAGAGGAGGCCCATGTCAAGGGGATAGATATATCAAAAAATTGTCTTTCTTCTAGGACAAGTATGTTGTTTCCCTTAGTGTTTCTACATTTAGGGACTATGTGTTCACATAATGCATGCCTATGGGAAGGTCATAATGTAAACATTATTGTAGAGGAGTGGCAATAAAGAGGCCCATGGGGTTTCCTCATTAGAGATAATTTACTATTATTAGGTGAGATGGTATTTGTGGATCAAATAAAATAGTATACCCTTAGGAAAGGATCAAGGGTGATTTGAAAAAGGACTCCCTTCCTGAGATAGGAATTTGATCATGTAGATGTCATGGTCATCAGTAACCTCTATTTCTAGGTTAGTAATGCTCCATGTGACAATAAATAGGCTGCGAAAGATCTGTAAAAATCACACAATATCATTTTTCTTCTATTGGAAGAGGCTGGGTATATGTAATGTGTTTGAATACCCTATAAGAGATACTATGGGATTACTCTAGGAGGGATTATGTAGTTTAACATTTACTCCTTATCTGATGGTAGACAAGGGTAGAGTCTTGGTGATTGATTCAATGAGATAGAAATAATTTTTATGTACTCATCACCCCTCTTATTTTAAACCCAATGTCTAGACATTATCCATCTGTTTGAGATACTCATTTCCATAAAAACATATAATTAATACAACTAAATGGATCCTACCTATTTGGTATGATAGATGTTAGAATTATGTTACAATGGGAACGACTAATATTGAGGTAATTTTGGTGTGCCATGTTATTAGATCATACTTTTCTAGAGGCTTTGGATGAGGCATTTACTAGGCATCTCTCAGATGAGGGATCCAAGAAAGATATTCCCTACCATTGGTGGTATGAAAGGTGACACAAAGGATGGCTCATGAATGTGAGGTCTGGGAGACCTGAAGGTGGACTGCATATGTGAGGCCTAGATAGATAGAAGGTTCATCTCCCAAATGATTTATGTGTGAGTCTTATATTCATTTCCTAGAAACTTTTTGGGTGATCTCTAGATACTTCACCTATGTGAGGACTTGGTGAGCTAGATATTTCCAAGGGATGTCTGGGAGTGCATGAGAGTGTTTTTCCTTGGATATTTTAATGATCACATGATTGAAGAGTAATCTGGGATAGAATAATCGGATAAGGGTTTCTCTTAAATATCTAAGGGCCTCCTCGGGTGCTTCTAGATAGGGATTGCGAAAATCCCGTACTTGGAAAGGGGGTTTCCCACAATTTATTTTTTAACTACAGATAAAGGCTCATCACTTCATTATTTATAGATTCACACACTCAATGAACTCTAAACTCAGAAAAATCATTAATTTCATATTTATTTGTGTCTTGTAGAGATACATCGGAGGTTTTAAGGACCCTGGTGAAGGACTATCTCAAGCATACCATGGTGGTTTCTTCTCGTCTTCCAGTCATGTCAGATGGTGAACATTGGGGCCCTATATAAAGGAAATATAAAGACCATGGGTGAAGGGGGTCACTCATGAAGGTCCATTGGGTTAGTATCTCATGTAGGGACCTTATGTCGGCATTGTCCATTCATGCTAGGTTGTGCAAGAAGGGCCTATTTGAGCTTCTTGGTACGTACATGTTGTGTGTATAGGTTGGCTTGGGTGAGTTATTTGACTCCCATTTCCCCTCTTAAACATTATTATCATTGTTTTTAAAATATTATCTTACATATGTGAAATGGGGAGTTTCAACTCATTCATAATATTTTTGTTAATAATATTAGGAATGAAAGAATAAGAAAGATTGAGCTCAGATTCTCGGTGAGTATAAACAAGGGAAATCAAAATAACCTAAACATAGGTGTATGAGAACATGATAATAATATATGAAAACCAAACCCTAAATATCATACATCATAAACAATAGTCATTGAATAAATATTTTAATTTCATAATACATGAATCATAACGTAATAAAAGAACATGATACATGAGAGAAAAACATTTGAATAAGAAATATGTCTGTGAAATATGCATAATAATATAAAATATTATGAAAAGGATACCCACCAATACATTAATAACATGTTAGGATTATTCTAACCACCCACATACCAACTTTGATCTTGGGATAACATCTAGTATACCATCTTTTGGGATGGTATAATATCCAATACACCCTCTTGTTTTAGTTTTGGGATAACCTCATGTGTACCCTTTGAGCTCATATAACATGTTAGGATTATTCACATTTTTTTTGTAAAAATTAAAAGCTAAATCATTAAAAAGATAAAATAAGATTTCTTTTAATCCATTTTGTAATAAGTAATATATGGCTAAAAATTTCATTAATCAGTATTTGTAGAATGTTAATTTGTTTTACTAAAATATCATTTATAAAACATGTACATAGAAGAAAAATGTTTTTCATCCGAATAGTGAATAAAGTATATTTTTATGTAAATATTCCATTGGTATATTAAGTTCATAATATAGAAAAATGAATCAAAACATTTATTAAAAATAAATACAAATATTATAAGAAAATAAATAACATTCTTAATTGGTAGATCATAATATTTCATCACCAGAAACATAAACATAAACAATCTGGATAATCAAAGAGATTGAAACATAAATTTTTTACCTCTGTTGTAATTTTTGAATAATAATCCTCATTAAACAAAAAAACATATATGGATATTTATATCCTCTAAAATTGATCATAATAATCATAAATGACATTCCATGGAAGTATATATACACCACGCAAATGAAACAAGTTCTATATAAGGCATGTGCCCCACTAAAATAAGGGTTAGAAAGAAATCTCTAACCTCAAGTATTGAATTTATTCTTAAACATTAAAACATCCTATATAATTAATATAGGCTCATCATAAATTTATTATGAAAAAATAATTATATATATATTACCAAATGTGATTAACTTTTAAAAATTTATTTCACATTTGATAATAATTACTTGTTAAAACCATGTTTTGTGTATTAACTCCTTCTTTTTTCATATAATTTTTGGTTTAATATTTTGAGACCATTTATATTGATCATCGTTAGATAATATTTTTAAATTTAAAAATTATAAAAATATAGAATATATTCATTATAAAATTATTTATATTAATCAATAAAATTTATAAATTGAAAATAAATTATATCATTTATAGAGACTATAGGTCATATGTACAATTGCAGATTCTTTCAATTTTTTCAACAGACAGAATAAAATAAAACTAAACAATATAACTCCATTATAGACATATTTTTACATAAAATATATCATATATATTAACTAGATTTATCCCTATTTCAATCCATGTAAAATTAAATTAAACCTGCATCCCACAGCTTCAGGGAGGGGATAGTCCACACGTACACATGAGGGATATTATCGTTTTTGAAATTATTTGATAATACAAAGGTATATGTGATATTATAATTTCTAGGGTACTAATATTCCATAAAATATAATTTAAATATATTAAAACTATCATTATATCTATCTATGATAGGGGGTTATGGAAAATGAATTACATTAGTTTGTGAGGTGGTAGTCCGCCGTACCCACAATTGACTGTTTTGTTTCCCATTTGATGAAACAGATGAAAGATGTAGTTTATGAAATTAATAAATAAAATATAACTGTATGGTAGATATTTATATTTTAATATCATCATATAAAAATAATATTTTATGTCATTGAAAGAATAAAAAAATAAAAACAGTAAATTAATAATTATACAACTTCTTAAGACAACCTCCTTAAGTTGGCACTAAAAGCATTCATAGGACAATTTCTTTATATGAATATGGTTCCTATGACATGAAAAATGATGTAATGAAATAATTTTGGTATTTATTTGAAGAAACAATTGGGGTGTGTGATAAAGAGAGGAGAGGTTATTTTCTATTACAACTGGGGAAAGGAACCCACTTGTAAATTACATGGGAAATTCGAAAAATAATCGAAAATAATAAATTAATTTAAAATCAAAATTAATACAAATGTATATATTTTTAAATTATCATTATTATGAGGTTTTAATATGTCTAGAAAAATAGATTTATAAAATTTTCAATATAATATATACCCTTATTTTTTCTATTATCCAATGATAAATCCATTTTAACGTTAATCACAAAAATAAATTTTTACTTTTTTAATTATTAATCATGAAAAAATTATAAAAAACATATTACATAGCATAAATTAAGTTGAGAAAATATGGAATCCATATTTAAATGAAATCACATTTTTTAAATTATGTTGAGAAAATATGGAATCCATATAATTAAAATAATTATACATTCAAAACAATTTTCATATATAAATTAACTTTTTAAATATTTTAAATTAAATTACATTTTTTAATAAAAATAAATATTCGTACAATTCATAGAAAAATTAAACCATCAAGAAAATTTCATAAAATTGAATCTGAGAAAATTTTTACATGATTATTTAAATAATTAAGTTCATTTTTTAATAAAGATTTCATAAAATTGTAAAAAATTAAATAATTTATTGTATCTAAAAAAACATAAATCCATTTTTACAAAAACATGTTTTTTTAAACATATAATGATTTTAAGAGAAAATATTTTTTTTATTTATAGACATTATATTTTTTAAAATGTGATTATAAATATTAATAACAACAGATTTAATAGTTATGTTATAATAGTCTTGATTAAATAATAATATCTACAGTATGTTGTGGTTTATTAAAACTCAGTGTTTTATGTCATGCAAATTATGAATGAAATTTAATTTATTAAAAAAAGTATTTCCAAAAATACCATGGTGGTATATTCTATGCATCTTTAAATGACTTTTCCCATGAAATAACATCACTTTATTTATAAAACTCATGATTATTCATCCTCATAATATATTCAAGTTCAAATGTACTTTCCTAAATTTGGATGTTTCACAACAAAAAAAATACTAGGGGAGTGGTATTATTTCATAATAATTCCTCTCTACGATCCAAAACCTCTACTAGTTTTCTTCATACGAAATATCATGATCCAAAGGTATAACCTCAGAGTACAATACATGTGAAAGGGAATGTATGCATATTTTTAGAGAGATACATGGAGTATATCTTGGTATTGAGATATGTTTGGTGGAAGATCAAAGTGATAAGTAATCATCCCTACTCTATCAAGATACCTAAAAGGGAAAATATAAATAGGTATTATATTTCCTTCATTCATAAATCAAATTACCTTCTTCCATTTATAAATCCATAGAAATTTTTTTTCACTATCTTCAAACTCCATATATCTCTAACGATTGTCAATATAATATTTTTGTAGACATTATGCCACCATTATGTGATGGTGAATGAATCTAACCATATCTTCCATTTATTCAGAAATATCATTTCCAAATGTCTTCTTTTCCCTAACTTCAACACAATATGTTAGGGTTCCAAACTTTTTCCATTAAGGGATTCAAAATGATCCATTTTAATCCTTGAGTGATAGTTATTTTTGTAATAAAACTTGACTGGAAGAAAGTTTTGTTTCATACAACCTTTGAATACATATATTGAGATCTAAATATATCCTCTAGTTTACGGAAGGATTCTCTATAACATCTTGGTAATCCTCATATCCTCATCAGATATAATATAATGTGTTAATCCATCAAACTATACCACCTTCGTAATGAAAATCCTGTAAATATTATTCATAGAGAAAAATTATAAGATATTAATACAGTGTGATGAATTTTTAAGGATCTTTACTACAACCTATATAGAATTATGATATTTATACATTTTTGGGTGTCCTACAACAAAATCCATAGTGATGTTTTCACAATTCCTTTATCATGTGAGTAATGTTTTTAATATCCCATTAGACTTTTTTATAATCCTTAACATACTGAGATACCGAGAACCAAAATAAAAACTATGAAATATCTCTATACATTCCATCTCACCAGAAATAATCTCCCAAATATTGATATATATTTGTACTTCAAGGATGAATAAAGAATGAAAAAATATGATATTCCTCTAATGTCTCCTTATTAAAATATGGTATGGATGGAACACCCACATAGTTCTGGAACATTTTACTTGAATAATAATCAAAGATATGATCTGGAGTATTTTTGACCATCTTTTATAGCTCAATATATTCCTTCTGCACCATTTTAATCTTCACATGGATAGATGGTTGAACACTTATTTGTGAAACATAAGAGTTTTCCTAGCCTAAATAATTTCCATATCCATCATTTTAAATTGTAGATTTTTTTGTCATCATCATAGATAAAATTAAATTTTCATTTTGGCTCAAATCACCTGCCACTTTTTCATCATCAAAAGGCCAAAATGTCTTTTTCATTCATAGACATTAATCAGCTCCAACCATTATCTACAAAGCCTGTTAAATTTTTTTTGAATATATACTTTACTATTTTATTTTAAATATATATATAACACCATTCTCCCTAGAGACAATGTCTCCATATATGTAATGAAAAAATTACCATAACTTACTCCAAATCATGAGTTTGGAAAAAAATTTAGTAACCTTTTATTTTCATGAAGAATAATATGTAATCATATAATCATTATTAATCCACAACCCATTTTTTTATTTTATTTAAGAACCACTTTAAGGAAAAGTGGAAACCTACAGAAAATGTAGAACAAAAAACCAATTTAAAAATTCAAAATATCAACCATAGCCATCAACATCGCGCCACAAACATTCAAAACAAACCCTCATTCAAAATTCAAACGAGGGCCATCATCGCCACCTCGCAAAATGCACCATGACACATCATTATTGAGAATTCATAGGAATACCTTTTTTGATACATCACTATAGATTAAAAACCATTATCCAATAGAGGGTAATGTAATCATAGGTGCACTAAACAATGTTTAATGACAACCCATGTAAAGAAAGAATAAATCATTTTCATGTTTGCTAATATAAATAAGATATATATATATATATAATCATTGTAATGATATTATGTAATTTATAAGGAAAAAATTAAATATATTTAATTAAACTATCTTATTATATGGTTTTTTTAAAAGTTCAAGTTTTAAAATATAGATTTATAATTTTTTAAAATTAATTATATTTTAGAGAATGAGCGTATCAAAATTAACATTGGGTGAAATTTTGGGAAATTTCAAAAACTATTATGGAAGATGATTTGAAATAATATATATATTCATTAGTTTTATTTAATTAAATTAAATTAAATTTTAATCATATTTATATTGGTGTTCAGTATATGTTTATTTTGGGTTTTGAAAATGGGGTTTTCTTGGAAAACTATTTCAAAGAGCATAATGTTTCTCCATATAAAATAATTAAAAACCCCCATAATGAGTAATTGTTTAATTAAAAATTATATATTATATACCAATAAATATTAATTTAAAATCAAACAATTATTATTACTTATCACATATTTAATATAAAAACATATTATTCATTAAAAATAAATTTCTTGAAATACATATTTTTCATCATTTCAATGGGGTTTATTTTAAATTAAATTATGAAAATAAATGATTTTAATTTGGTAAAATGTATTCCATATTTTTAATAAATATAATTTAAATTATATAATAATTTCATATTATTTTTTGGTCACAATGAAATGTGAAAACTATAAAAATCCTTTAACATAATTAAGGTGATAAAATATTTAGTAGGGGATAAACTAAAAAGATAAGGGTTAAATGATATAAGAACTTGTCTAGATTTATTTTTTGGAATTATTTCCACCTTAAACTTTCTAAGAATTTATAATGGTCCATTTTGGATTCTTTTGGAATTAGAAAAACATGGGTTTCACTTTCGGTTTTCAAAAATTACACGTGTGCCACTCACCTCACTTATTAAAGGCCCCGCTATGATCTCTTATTCAAACCTTGAAAACATCGGGATAAGATAACAACTAAATAATATCTTCATTACTTCCATAGAAACTACTTAGATACCGTATTTATATTATAAATCCATCCTATGAAGTATTTTGGTGTTAAACTATGGACGTTGTTCGAACATGAGGTATCATGCCAAAATGATGTTTATTTTATTTTATTTATTATTTCACATCATTAAAATATTATTCAATTATTCTAGTATAGTATAAAATGTATATAACATATATATAAATATTATTATATTAATTTCACAGCCTAAATCCAAATCCTCTTACATAAAATGGGAAATGAAACCATCATTTATGTGTTTGAAAGACTGCTTCCACACGAACCAATGAGACTATTTTAACATCATCACCTCTAATGGAAAGTTATAATGATGGATTTAAAATATTTTTATGATATTTGTTACATTGTAATAAATATGTAACTATTATATTTTATATAACTTCATACTTTCTATTATCCGTGGTAGATGATAACGTTGCTCTTGTGTACTACAGTCTACCCCCATACAAAGAAATGTGAATCTTTTTTTACTTATGATTATCATGGAGTATAATAATGATAAATATATTGAATATATATTATATATATGGAATAATTATGTTATTCCTGATATATTTATCATTATAAAAATATAATATATATCATTTACTTTTACCTTTCCTTTTTTTTTAAAAAAGATAATGTTGTTCATGTGTGTGTCTAGTTTGGACTACCACCTCAACGAAGCGAAGTGATTATTTTATAAGTACCAAATCACATTGGGGATATATAAAATTAGATATAATAAAATAATAATGGGGTTTTTATATGATTTCCATTATTAAAATATAATATAATACTTTTTATCGTTTAATAATTATAATTGAAAAATGAAAATGGTACTCTTTGGTAAATACTACTTTGCGACACCATTATTGTAACATAGTTCATTTTCAATAACCAAATTACAAGATTTTTTTTTCAATGTGTATTTTATGAAATAAATGATAATTATTGTTTTGATATTTATTGTATATATGATGTAATAATGACCACTTTGACCATAGTAAACCCCCTAAATGCATTTTTGACACATAAGTCGAATGTCGTCTAGACATACGACATAAAATTAATTGATTAATTATGAATATATTTCAAGGTAATAAGTTAAATAAATGTAATAATATCACTGAAAAATGTTCTTAATCATGTGAATAATTCATATAAATATATTATTCATGAAGATAAAGAATGTACATGATGAATCAGTCTCAATATATGAGAATTTATCTCAATATTATTTCATTGAATTATATTTGGATGTTATGAACCTATATTATTTTATGATTTTTATATAAAGCCCCTTATGAATTCATATATCATTACATTACCTATTATCATTATATTTCATGTTTTTCTAATGTTATTCTATAATGGGGATTATGATTCAAATGTTTTCAAAGTGGCGGGGGCCTTTTATTAAACAATATTCGAATGATGGTTTATTTTTCCACTTTTCCCATTTATGTAAAAATGTTTTAAACAATTTTATGGATGTAATTTTATGGAAATAATGTATTTATAAAATAAATTTTAAATCTATTTTTAATTTATTTAAAAGGTTTTGAAAATGGGTATTATAAAATATTTTATACCACATTTTTTTCAAAAATGAAAAAATAAATGTTTAATTCTAAATATTACTGTGACAATATATTTTCTCAGAACTATAGCCATTATTTAAGGTTTTGATTCCTTCACAATATTTACTGATTTAGTCAACAAAAACCTTTGTTTCTAGTTATTTTGGAATTGAAATGTAATTTCAAAAGAGAAAGGAATTTTGATATTAGGAAGTGATTTGCATATGATATTAAATGTCCTTTTCATGTTTTTTATGATGGAAAATAAAAATAATAAAATTATATATTCCTAAAATGGTACTTTAGAATTTTACATTGAAATGGATGAGCTTCATACATCTTATATGAAGGTTTGATACCCTTTATGTATCATAGGTGAGCCCAATACAACTTATTTGATAGGTGAACCCAAATAAAACTGAGTGAACTGAAAATTACATATATGATCAGTGTACCAAGATACTATTGGTTGATCCTGATATATATTATATGATGGATGTGCCCAAATAACACTCTAATTTATTGGGTAATTTTCATTATCATAATATGGAAGATGTTGGAAGTTACTATATGGTTTATACTATATATTTAACTAGGATCCCATTATTTTTGACATGAGTTTAAAATGGGTTTTGAATGTGTCTCTCTGGGATAAAAAATGGATTATTATATTCTTTATATGGGTTTAAAGGATTTTACATGTAAAAGGTGTGTTTGTTTTTTATATGGGAATGGTTTTGATTTATTCTCTTAAAGAAAATTGAGAAAAGGTCAATAATTTAATGGATTTTTATGTTTTTTAAAAGACTAATGATTTATTTCTTTTTATTTATATTACTGAATATTTTTTACTCATATCAGTATTTTAAAATATTTTTATAATGTTTTAGGATGGGTGAGGTAAAAGAATATGTCAATTTGAATGTCATGAATATTGTTCATTATATTAAAATCGCGTTTATTTTAAATGTTCTATGTCATGGGAAAATGGATAGTGATCTAAAGTGTCCACATTATATTATACAATGTTGTATGGTATGAGTAATGAATTAATTATAAAAAAATATAAACATGAAAAAATACTCAAATTTAATTGAATAAATTCTTAACATAAAACTCAACATCATATAATGTTTAAGGTTAACTAATTATACTTGGAATCAAAATAAATGTTTAGATAAAATAAGTTGTCCGAATAATGAATATATCATTTCAATAAATTATTTTTCACTATGGTAAAGTTGAAATGATATATAAGTATAATATTAAAATGTTTCTTCATCTAACCAATTATCATGCAGAATTATTTTCCATATATTAAATAAGGAATCTGTAGTAGGAATTCAAAAAAAGGAAAATATCCTTACAAATTAGTATCCTAGACATATGGATTTGAAACAGAATATTTTATTGATTTGTTGGCTGAGTTGGATCAATCTATAATTTTTGGCGGTATCTATACTAGAGGGTATCAATATATTTCACATAGGATCATGATAATAGCAGAGAATTTTATGAGATAACAACCTCTATATTTTAGTGGAAGATCATATCCAATGGTAGTCGAAGAATGTGGAAAATCACTAGGGAATATATTTTAATACATGGGGTGGTTTAAATACCAAAAGGAAACTCATTAAATTTAGTATTTTGATAGTTAAGTTGATAAATGGAGGTATATTTTTTAGAATACTAGTGATAAAGATGATATTGATGTTATTTAATTTGACACATTTGAGAGTATTTTCTTTGAAAATATTTCCTTAAAATTGTTCAAATAAGAATTTAGAATGTTTTTTTGGAATTGAGGAAAAAAGATAAATATTCAATGTTTGTTTATGAAGAAAATAACACAATATTATAAAGTAATGTGATATATTTTATTTATGAAACTAATAGTACAATTAATCAATTTTTTGAAGGGATGAAACCATATTTATGATGTTCATTGGTCACATGATAATTTAAATGTTATGAGAATGTGGTAAACTATATTGAAAAAGTTTATATGTGGTTTTTTGTAACATATGTTCCTCCAGATTAAAATAGTAATAAAATGACATTGTGTTTGAAAAAAATAATAAACAACCTATTAATTTTGATGGTAAGACTCAAACATGTTTTAAGTGTAATAAATGAAAATTCATTAAATATATGATTGGATATGGAAGGTGTTTCTAGTGTTGTTTGTTTGGTCATAAGTATCTTGACTATAAAGAAATTTTTTGAAAAATAAATGACTGTCGTAAATTATATCCATCCAATAGTGAGAGGTTTTAGTTTCAATGTGTTGGTACATGATGGTAACATGTGTTTGATGTTATTTTCACTGCATGAAAACAATCATGATCGGAAATATAAAGGTGTAGAAATGTAACTTTTACTAATTATTTTGATGTTGGATGGTCGAATGAATTGGTGAAAGGTATGATTCTTGTATATTTGAATTATACCAATTCCATACTTGACTCTGGATCTTTCAATTTCTTTATATTTGAGGAATTTTCTATAAAAACAAAAATATCCACACACAAAAAAATATATATCTTTCGGTGAAAACATTGGGTGGAAATATTTGAAAAACTAATATTTAAATTAATTTACCTACTTTAATCAGTGGTATAGTCTTTCCTAAAAATTATTTTGAACATCCTATATTAATGTTCGATATAATTTTGGGCAAGCATTGGACATTAATTTATCATGATATGATATATTATAGAGTTAAAAATGTATTATTCAATGATTTTATTCCTTTTATAACTAACCTAGATGTTGGGAAATTTATTACAGATGGAAGTTAATGAAACTTATCACTTATTTTTATGAAGAAATAAACTCTTCAAATTAATGATTTGTTAGTAGTGAATGAAAACAGGACTTTTCTATGACTTACTTAGTGTTATTCTAGATTAAGAGTTTTAGTTTAAGATTGATTTGTTTTTATATTATAAGCCAATTAAAAACCCCCTTATAAAATATTTCAATTTGGTCATGAATAATTAAAAAATAATTTGTAATAATATCTTGATAAAGGATTCAATTCGCCTATAACTGGTCAAGGATTACGATTTCTTGAGTTAATACAGTCTTGGAAAATAAAATATTGGAAAATTCTTTGAGTTAAATAAATAATCAAACATTAACCATGTTTCATTTGTAACTTTATCCATTAGTTAAATATTTTATGAATTTCATTATAGATAAGTGGATGTAGGAACATTGTAATGACCTTTACCATAGTACTCTGAACCCAATGCCTTACTACATGACATTAATGTAGACAGAGTGAATCACATCTCAAAGCACCAAAAAGTTTTTAGTTTTTGGAAAACAAGATACATACATGATAAAAATTTTAAAATGGTAAAATAAAACAAAATTTATTACATAACAAAATAAAATTCTCAAAATATATAAAAGTTCTTTCAAAGGATTCATCTTCATAAAACGTGGGAAGGAAACAAAATAATTGTGAGATCAAATTCATTGTAAGGGTTATGTACAGTGGAATATTTCATGAATCAATAATAATAATAAATAGGTAAATGTAAATAATTGAGAAAAATTTACATTTAAATTACCTGACTATCTTGATATGGTAAGACGAAATCAACATATAAAGGTTAATAAATGAGAACACATGCAATTAAATCAAAAAGATGGGAATAAAATTCATTCACAAAAAATATTATAGTGAAAATATAATTAAAAATAATAATTGAATCCTAAATTATAGAAATATTTAATTATCAAATGGCACCAATTTCAGGAACATGATACCTTTACCATAATGATCTATCATCACGATAGTTTAAAATATACTAGGATGAAACCCATATTTTTTTTACCAACTAATTCACATCATAATACATATTATACATCAATGATATTGCATCAACCAATATCAAAAACATTTATTGAATTTCCTAAACATTCATTATATATCTAGTAATCGATTTAATTTATAAATATTGTGAATTATCAAATATCCTTACCGAGTAAAGGATACAGATTGGTCAATATTTTTTGAGTTAACCAAACAAATTCTGATATAAACACTATATGTAAAAATTGAACATATTTTATGAAATAATCCTATACATCACACATGAATTTGGATAGTTAATATAAATTTAATATATAATGAAACATTTTTAGAAAAAAAGTTATTGTTTCAAGCTAATGTAAAAAATCACAAAATATAGTGATATTGCACAACAAATTTTACAACTTAGTTTTTTTCAAGTAAAATCCAATTGATTAAATAATTGAAATAGAAACATAATATACCATGAATAATTAATGAATTCTGATATTTAATTTCCATAGGTAACGATATACACCACATAAAAGTTAATTGGTGCATAATAACCAATATTCATCAATGGAATGTAAATTGAGATGAAATACATTACTGTATGATTCATTTCGGTTAAACTTTATTTAATCTTCTATTTTGTGGTTATAAAAATTTCATTTAAATATGCTGTAAAGATATTTATTTTTACAATTTCAATGTATTATTTTTAAAAAATCTTTTTATCATACATTGATAATAGGTTATTATTTTATTTTTTTCATGAGTCAATTGCATTGTTTTCTTATTCATGTTTCATCATGAATGTTATAGTTCTTATGAATATTATATATTTATATCATCTACATAATAATAATCTCGAAATAATTATCATATTGGTACATTTATTTTACCATTAAAATCATTTATCTATAATGGTAATGAAAAATGATGTATATTAATATCATTGAGACAATATGTCCTACGTACACATGAGTAACATTTCCATTAAACACATATCATTATGGAAAATAGGTAAGTATTATTTTAACATAATATATTGATAATAATATAATTAAGACCATATTAAATAATTTTATATATCATCTATGTGGTGTGGTGATGCAAATAGAGTCACATCGCTTCGTGAAGGCAATCTTCCACATGTATATAAACAATGTTATGGTCTTTGTGTGAGTGAAAATGAAAGAAATAAAATAATATATATTATAATTATATAATTAAAATTTTTATATTAATATAATTATTATTTCATTTATATCACATATAATCATTATTTTTATCTTTATCTCCTTCAATATAATGTTTATTGAAAGACAAATTACATCGTTGCGTGAGGTGGTAGTCTATTGTACACACTAAAAATGTTATCACATCTCCTACATAATGAAAGGTAAAAAATATGACATAGAGTGAATCCATTAGTATAAATATGTTATAAATATAAAATATATACATTAAATTAATCATCAAAACAAATGTTGATAAGTTGAAATTGGGGAACAATGACATCGGTTCGTGACGCAGTAGTCCTCCAAACCCACGAATGACGATTTCTTAACCCACTTGATATAAGTGGATAAGGTATTATGTAATTACCATATTATAAAAAAATCATAGTATTTGGAAAATATTTTATTTATTCTATCAACATTGTTTAATGAAAATTGAAGGAGGTGGATAAGAACATAAAATAAACTCCCTCGTTGAAGAAAAGTTCCACTTATCGGGTGTCCTCCTTGGGATTCCACTAAATCCTTCCCAAGTAGGATTTATGACCAAAATAAAACTTCTAGGATTTGTGGAGGGATTTTGGGTAGTGATTGGTTTAGGTATTTTATTAACTAAATTGGTTTTAAGGTGTGAAGAAGGGAGGAGAGTGAGTTTCCAATTATAGTTGAGGAGTAGTGACATTATAGTAAATATTCATATGTATTCACAATTAGAAGTTCGATATTACCAAAATAGGATGAAACAATTGGTAAATAAAGGAGTGGTGGGATAATATGGTCGATATACCCCACCAAAACACAATTAAACACATTTTATAAAAATATGTTCCTTAGCATCTAAGAATCATTATTTTTATCATTTTGGTTATTAAAAATTGTAACTTGTATTTTTAACCAAGTTAATTTATACATTGAAACAAAAATAAGATGATAATTAT
Source organism: Viscum album (assembly GCA_963277665.1). Classification (NCBI taxonomy): domain Eukaryota; kingdom Viridiplantae; phylum Streptophyta; class Magnoliopsida; order Santalales; family Viscaceae; genus Viscum; species Viscum album. The sequence goes on along the minus strand of OY728136.1, from coordinate 343,822,612 downwards.
TATCTTTTTTAACCAGTGATTACAAATATAATATCAAATTTTAGAAAAATATAAATCCATTGTGTGGCGGAAATTAATTTTAACCGAAGTGCATGTAACATGCAAAAACTCCAATTTAACCTTAACTATGATAACAAAGTTTTTACTATTTAAGTATCTATATATTCCTTTTAAAAAAAAATTGGTTCACTAATGGAACATAGTTGATGTTTATTTTCATGTAAAAATCTCTTAGAAGAATATATGATTTTTAGTAATTTTAAATCATACAATAAAGTATAATTTATCATAAAAAAACATTAAAGTCAATGTGAACATTATTCATTTAAATTGAATTAAAAAATATGAATAAAATGATGTAATTAGAATATATTATTTAAAAAACCATTTATCATTTTATCTTAATATAAAAAAATTAATGTAACATAATAATTTACTTAACTATATTATGTTTTAATTTTTTTTAGAAATATTTATTTTACTTAATTGTTATCTAAATAATTACTCTATGGGAGTTTATTTTGAATTCAAAGTAATTTAACCTAAAAAATTAAATATATTATTATGATAAAAAACATATCTATATTTGAAAATTATATATATAATCTATCATATTTGGTTTTTTCCTTATCAATATTATTTATAGATATTAAAATTAATAAAATATATATTTTATATTTTTCTTTACATTACTTATAATATCATCCATATTCCAAGTAAAGTAAAAATAAATTTCCATAATTCAGCTAATTTTATGTAAAATATCAAAATATACACATTAAATGAAATTAAGTTAATATTTTAGGTCATTTTCACAGTTATTGTTCTAGTTTAACCCCTAGTAAAAACATTTTTACCATAACCGTGATAATTAATTTTTACTACATTCACTATTAATGAATTATGATCATATCATGAGCAGGGTTCATGGAATTATCTATGTCTCTCATCTTCTGCATGGAGACATTGTATCATGCATCTAGGGTTTTCAGTGTCGGTGATGCGAGCTTCCACATTCATCGTTGATGCTTTGAATATGCTCAAGTTGAGGTGGAATTGGAAACATATGTTATTCACATGGTGGTTTCATATATTGACAATATTTTTTCAGATGGGTGCAAGAAATTTAGGGTAGTTTGCGTTAGTGCCCTTGATTGGGCATGATCTTCTCATGTTTGTCTTTGATCGGTGCGGTGAGTTTGAGAATTGGCTACAACAGGAGAAGGCGATTATGACGCTTCTGTGTACAGGTGGTGGTGGAGACCGATGTGGTGAGGCCTCTTTAGAATGGTTATTCTAAGATATAAGGTGTGTCAAGTATGTTTGGATGGTGTTAGGTTATGAAGCGACAATCATAAGTGGTGGTGGATCTTAGTCAGGATTAGCAGTAGATCTCGAGGACCGGTGGGCTCCCCGGTCAGCAGAATGATAGAAATCCAACAACTTCTAGAGTATTATAGATTCTAGCAGGTGGTGGTGTTGCTAGGAATTTGGGTTTTATATTGTTTGACTTGGTCCACTAGGACTTCAGGTTTTTTTTCTTTTTTGGTGGTGTTGTTCCCTTATAATATACACTGTTCATTTAGGCTCATTAGCCACCTAAATATTATGTTGTGTGCCTCTAATTGGGATTTTTTCTTTTGGGATATTGTGCCACTAAATTTTGAGGCTATGTGACTCTAGGCCAATGGGATTGTAATGGATTTTCCCTTACCCAGTTAAATAAGGAATCATTCTTTCCTTTTATTATTTTAATAAGTGGTCCTTCTCCCAAAATTTTATTAATTTTGAATCAAAATTATGTTTCTCTTATTTTATATTATCAATTATACTTATTCAAAATATGAAATATATTTTTCCAATTTCAATTAAAATAATTGTGAAAATTAAATTTAATATTAATCTCATAGACTTGGTGAGAAATATTGTTTTTAAAGGGGGAATTTTAATATGTTTACAATGTTTTAAAATCTAAAATTGATATTAAAATTATTTAAATGAAATAAAATTTGATTAATAAAAAAAAATTGAACTAATTTTAATTTTAAAAAATAAAAATAAAAATTTACATTATAATTTTACTAAATAAAAAGGCATCATTATATTAAAAAGCAAGATTTTCACTATTAATCCAAAAATGAAACTTTTCAAAAAATTTCCAAAAAAATTACCGTAATCTATTTTAAAATTATGATTTCAAAAGTAATGTTTTTTTAATAAATTTTTTAAAAGTTTAAATATTTAATTTTAAATTAAGTATAAAAATAAAGACAAAATAGTGTTTTGTTAAAACCCAGTGTTGCGTGCTTCATGAGCTACTGAAAAATATATATTTATTCTTAATGAGATATAATTTAATTTCTTGTGTTGTTACATTATCCCCACCTTAAATAAATTGCATCCTCACAGTTTAATCATGATATTGATAATAAATGGTTTGACATTTGAAAATATCTTTATTGAAATACTCACATCATAAAACAGTTAATAAAAAAACCCATGAATAAGAGAGAAAGGGAAGTACAAAGTTCATCTATAATAAGCACATAAATACATTTCCATGTATGAGAAATTTTTTGGCAAGTAAATATATATATAAGGAATGAAATTTGTAAATAATTATAGATAATGATTTTGGTCAATAATCATAGGAATTTTAATGATCAATGGAATTTTAAGGGGCTTAAAACTGTAAATGTGTAATGATTTAAGAGGCCATAAGTCCAATAAAAATGAAGTTATTAGGATAAAATTTTGATTTAATATCATTTCTACTAGCGTTAAGGATTTATTTTAATTTCTATGAATGTATATAAATATACTTACTTGATATTTTTTTCATCATAATAATTTCATCCTTTAGTTTTTCTATGATAAATTTCCAATAAATCGCTTACTACAAAAAATGTATATCCAAAAGTTAATTTCTTATGCCTAAAGCACTAAAATTCACTTTTAACGTATCATAATATCTATAAAAGGGTGACAAATATTTACTTCTATCCCTAAAAATTTTCTAAAACAAATATAGTCAACAAAAGTTATCGAACATGTATAAATATTGATATTCTGAATTAATACCTTTATATAATCTGATGTTATACTTAGAAAATTTTATAAATGGTTAAACATATAGCACTTCCCAATTATTAAGATCCAAAAATTTATTAATTAGGTCACTGAATATCCTAAATGAATTTTCATTAATCTCACAACAATATGACGTATCACCTAATTATCACATACAAAACTTGTGAATACCATAACCATATATTATCTTAAAACGTGTTAATATCATAGATTACTTGAAAAACATATTTAAAACATGAAATATTTTTTAATAATTAAGTAAAAACATTACTATTGGACATATTCCTCAAATAAAATGATGTTTTAAACTCTATTACTTATAGTATAAACAAATTTTAAACAAATCATTAATTAGTTACAAAACTATCAAATTTAATTAACACATATCAATTTTTTCTTAATCAAAACAACATTATCTCAAAATCAATATCATATTAAGATTTATTTTTTCCTTAATCATGTGTTTTACATGATTTTAAACATGCCAGTGGGTCACTTTTTTTAGTACCATTCAATGTACACATTCAAATCGTTAGACAAATAAAACTCTTATGGTATTAATTTACATTTCATAATTTTTATAACCAGGATATCATTAATAAAATAGTCAAATAACATAATTCTTAAATCCAAACACATTATCATAAATAAATCATCTACATATTTTGTAATAGAATATTCTTGACCATGATCTATTAGATTATTTTGAGTTATACTCATTTTATTATTGGGGAATTATTTTGAATACTACCATATATCATTATAGTTAAATAATTTACCATTAGAATACTATTTATAAACCATTTAATCATGATCATGGTGGCCTTTTCTCCACACTTGAAGGAAAATAATTTTCCTCTTAAGCATATAGAATATTTTTTTATTCCATAATTTTCACATGTAAGAAAAATATTTCCTTCCCTTATTCCCTTTATTCATCATTCTATCTGTCATCATATTACTCTCTTGCTTCGCTTTGAAGCCATAAGAATTAAATATTTTTTTGACTATCTTGTTAAAACATTGTACTTTTTTATCATATGATTTTAATGATTGTGATACTACTTCACTTAATAATATTAAAATGATAACCATTAAATAAATGATTATTAATACCCATTGGATTATGTACATTGATGAAATTTCTATTCGTTTTACGAGGCCCCAATTATAAATGACGTATTAAACTAGATTGTACTATTTTATTATGAAACATAATGTATAATCTCAAAACTAGTGAAATAATTAACATAATATAACCTCCTAATCATAAACAAGGTTCCTTTTTGATATCTCTATTTTTAAAAACTTCATAATGGTTTTTAAAGAAAATGTGAATTTTTATAAGAAAATACCACGAGAGTTTCAAACAAGGTGTGTAGTAAGGAAAGATTTCATATACCATGTAATGCCTGAATCAAGATTGACACAACATTTTCATATTAATTACCCATAGGAACCTCTTTTTCAGATTAGCATCCACTTATATTATCAATACGAGGATGTATTTTAATGAAAACCAGATAATATATACCTCGAAAACACATTAGTATATTCATATATATTTCTCCTAAAACTCAATAATTTGGTTATGATCTATAATATATGATTTGATAAATCTAGTTCCCATGGTTTCTGCTGAATTTTCTCTGACACCAACTACAATGACCCCAAACCCAGTAGCCCGAAGTTGGTTCCTCACTACACTACATTGACATAGATATAAGGAATCACATCCCAAAGGAGATAAAAGATTATCAATTTTGGAAAACTAGATTCTAACATGTAAACCACTTTACATTGGTAAAATAAAATAAATTGGTAAAATAAAATAAAATTTAATACATACCAAAATAAAATTATTATCATCCTTGAAAACTCATTCAAAGGATTCGAATTCATAAACTAGAGAAAGTAATAAAAATAAGGGTTACATTAAATTCTTAGTTAGGGTCATGTATAATGGAATATATCCAGAATCAATGAAAATAAAAAAAATTAAATTTAAATAATTAATAACAAAAGAAATTTAAATAACATGACTATAATGATTAGATAAGGTAGAATCAATATGGAATGTTTAAGAATTTATAACACATTCTTTTAATTAATAAGATTAAAATGAAATGAATCGATAAATAATATCGTATAGAAAATGTCTTGGATAATAATAAATGAATTTTTAATTAAAAAAATGCTTAATTTTTGGATTTCATGTTTCTAAGGGATATGATATCATTTCCATAAAGATATATCCTCATGATAGTTTAAAACAAACTAGGTGGAAACCCATATTATTTGGTATACTGATTCGTCACATTAGACTATCGATGCATCAAGGGACTTTCATTGAATGATTCCCAACTGATGTATTTCATGTTCAAATAATTTCTAATATATTGACTAATAAATTTAATTCATAAAAAATTTTCTTGATCAAATATTCATATTGAGAAAGGATATAGATTTATCAATATTTTCCATGTTAATAGAATAACATTAAAAGTAAACAACATATGTTAAAATGGTATAAAATTTAGGAAATAATAGTATCCATCTCTCATGAATATTTACATTTAAAATAATTTTAATTTACATGGAAAATTATTGAAATTAATTTATTGTTTTAAGATAAAGTTGACAATCACAAAAGGGAGTAAGATTGCACAATAACTTTTATCACTCAATAATTTTCATGTAAAATCCCCATGCATGAAATAATTAAAATTGAAATATAAAATACCATAAATGATGAAATAATAATGATATTACATGTCATATGGGTAGTCTATAAACCAAATAAAAGATCATTGGTTAATAAAAACATATAAACCTTAATGGAATTTAAATTGAGGTGAAATCCCTAACCTCAAATATTCTTTTGGATGGATATGATTTAACCTGCAATATTGTGGTTTTAAAACACATCATTAACTTCTAAAAGAACAATATAAATATTTATAATATCATATATGTTCTTTATATTGAATTTTATTACTCTTTCATTAATTATATTTAATTATTTTCATTGTTTCGGGTGTTAATTTCCTAGTTTTCTTATGTGTGTTTCGTAATGAATGTTATAATTCTTGAGCCAATTATATAGTTATGTCATATAAATAATAATAATAATGAAAAAATATCATATTTGTACATTAATATATATTTTATAACCAATCAATAATGATGGTTATGAAAAAAATAATTTTGATCCTTGAGAGGGTAGGTCACAAATACTCATTAGTAACGCTTTTATTATTCACAAATCAATTGGGAAATGAGGAATGTAAAATTTTAACATTCTATAATTACCATAATATAATTAATAACATGAAATATACTTATATATATATATATTCCATGTGGTGTGGTGATTGAAAGAGAGTCGCATCGCTTCATAGAGGTGGTATCACACATGTACACGGACATGTTATGATCATTACATGAGTGAAAAGGAAAGAAATAAAATGATATATATTATGTTTCCAGAATGATAAATATGTAATTAATATCATATTTATTTAATTTATATCACATATAATCATTTAATTTATCAAAAGCACTTTACATGTGAAACTATTGTGATATATGAATCACATCACTTCCCGAGGAGGTTGTCCACCGTACACACATGTGATATTATCATGTCTCCAATGGAATGAAATGTAAAAATATATATTTTCTATATTTTCTATATAAGTATAAATATGTTATATATATAATCTAAACACTTTATATCTATTATCATGCTAATCCTTCATAGGTGGAAATGGAAGAACAAACAATATTGGTTCACGAGGCGCTAGTCTGGCGTACACATGAATATTGATTTTATAACAAATTTAATGAAAGTGGAGATTTTTTAGGTCATGAATGTATTATAAAAATATCCCCTTATATGGAAGATATTTTGGTCTTTTAATCAACTGTGTTTTACTAAAATTGAATAATTTGGAGAATGAAATAAAATAAATATTCTCGTCTAGGAACATTACCTCTTCTCTAAGAATCCTAATTGGGTTTTCACTAAAGCCATCCTAAGTTGATTTTTTGTCATTGAAAAGACTTCTAGGAGAAGGGGAGGGATATTGGGAAGTAATTTTGGTGGTTATTGACTACATAAAAATGTATTAATGGTGTGAATAATGTAGGATAGTGAATTCTCTTTTATAGTTGAGGAGGAGTGGTATTCTTGTAAAAACTCAAATATATTCACTATTCGTAGGCCAATATTACTTAATGTCACTCGAAAATTTATAATTAAATGGGTTGTGGAATGATATGGTTGTGGAGACCTGACCTAAGAATCCTGGAGCTGATTCCCACTACCATTAGATTGGCATGATTACAAGGAATCAAATCCAGAAGTACCAAATAATTTATTATCCTTGTAAAACTAGATACATACATGAGTCTTGTATTAAAAATTAGTACTCTATATATAACATAATTTTTCTTTCTTTCTAGGATATCTTTATTCCATATAAATTATCAATTCATATCTTTCTTAGTTCATTTCATCAAATCCAATAGAATGGAAAATAAAAAATGTTTATATAAATGCTTAGTAAGGGTTAAGTATATAAGAAGAAATGACAAATCAATGAGAATAATGTTTATGGAATGGTAAATAAATGAAAATAAATTCTATGTAATCAAAAAATTGATATGGAAGTAAGTAAACAATATGGAAAGGAAAATCCTTGAAAATAATTTAAATTTAAGTAATAGAATAAGGTATAATCAATATAGAAAGGTATGAAACTGAAAAAATAATTAAATTAAATCAATAAAATGAATCCATAAACATTGTCATAGTGAAAATCTCATGGATAGTAAATAATGAATCACTATTAAAGAAATGCCTAATTGTTGGATGTCATATACCAGGAATATGAAAACATATACTTTCAATATCTATCCCCCATACAGTTTAAAACTAAAAGTATAATCCTATTTAATTTTCATGAATAATTTGTCACATGAGAACATATTGATTCATCAAGGGGATATATAGAGTCTGGCCCCACCCATTCATACATTTCCAAATAATTCCTTATTTCGAGTAATCAATTTAATTAATAAACAACCTACCTTATCAAATATCCATATTCAATAAAGAATACATATTTATCAACATTTCCCCAGATAATAAAATAATTTTCATAGTAAAAACAACATGTAAATAAGATATATATTTTAGAGAATTAAATATCCATGATAAATGATATGTATAATTAAGTTAAATTCAATGTCTAATGATCATTGGAAATTTAATATATCAATAAGACTGACAATAGAGTAATGGGAGTTACTTTTAATATTATCCAAGGAATAAGAAATCCTAAATCATTAAAATAATGAATGAGTTGGGTATCAATACAACATATACCAAATGGAGTAAAAATAAATTATTTCTTCAAAGATGAATGAAAATATTATAAAAATATCTTTTAAAAAAATATTCCTAATAAAATTATCATTTTTTATTTTGAATTTTTTTTAAAAAATACCTTTCATTAAGAATCACTATTAATTTTTTTTAAAAATATCCCATTACAATGAAATGGAATATTTTAATAAATGACAACAACGAAATCTATACGCACCAAAAATGGTGAAAATATCATTCCATTTTCAGGATAAAAAGGTTATAAAAATGCCTTTCTATGAAATAGACAATAATATTCCTTTGAAAAAATTTGTAAACAAAAAAATAGAAAAAATTAATTAATAAATCATTTTATAATGGTAGAAAACATTTTTTAAAACATTTTTACAAAATAGGGTTTTTAGAGAAAACCATATTCTCCGACTAAAGAGGTAAATGAAGTTGGTTTTTATTAAAACATTTACGTATTAAAGAGTAGGAAAAGGTACTATTACACAAAACAAATCCATGAATAACCATATAACGAGATCATTAATGTTTTTATTGTAAAATTTTCATTAAAACTAATTTAATTGAATTTTATGTATAACAAATCTAAATTAGAATGAGATTATGAAATAAACCCTCAAAATGGTTATAATGTTGTAGTGATAATTAATAAATGAATTGATTATCTATATAAATTGTAAATACACATAAAAATATCAAATACATAAATATATATTCAAATTAATTATTCATATAATTATATAATTTTAATTATAATGAGGAATTAATTTGACCTAATGTAAAAGGATTTTGTAATGAAATTTCTTTACCACTTTGTAACTTTTAATTCAAATCCCCTTATAAGAAATAACTCATCTTTAACATCATATTCCATATAGTTAAAATAATTCATGATATAATTTATCTACGTGGGATATTTATAAACCACATAAAATATAAAGTTGTGAATATGACATTTTTCTCACATATATATAAGTGAGATGAAAATCACTTACTAAATGGAAACTTTTGAATTACAATCCCCATGAATGAAATAATTTAAAATAAAATTATAAATAAAAAGAAGATAATTTTATTCATGATATAAAATAAAATAGGGTATGTATATATAACAAAAATATATAAGTTGTGAAAATGGTGAATTCCTCATATAAAGAAAAGTGAGACAAGAATCCCTTACCTTGCATTTCCTTTTGGATAAAAATCCATTAAACTCCCATATAATGGATTTAAAAAAGTAAATAACTTATAAAATAACCATACATATATTTATACTATCATATATGATCTTCTAATAACATATTATTACCCTTTTGTTAACAACATTTCATTATTTTCACTATTTCATTTGTTAATTGCCTAGCTTTTCGAGTAAGTTTTTGACTTGTGATATATTGTTCCTATTAATTATATATTGATTTTATCATATAATGAATTAAAACTATTATTTAAATATTATATATATTCCATATTTATATATTCAAAATACTCTATAAAATTTGGATATGGGAAATGAAATGCATTGTTCATGGAGACCGTGGGGCATACGTCTGCATAACGGCAACTTCCATTTCTTTTTCAGGATAAAATAATTGAAGGTAAATGAAATATATTAGTATATTTTAAATAAATTATAATATATTTTTTAATGTTTTTAAAATTTTGTATTAAAATCAGCCTTACTACATTCCATGTATTGAGTGAACATATCACATCGCTTTGATGAGGCTGTAGTCCACACATCTACAAACTTTGTAAGTGTATTTTAACAAAATGGAAATCATGAATATATGTGTTATATATAAATTATTGTAGAATTAATACAACATAAATACAATATATATCATATAAAAAAATAATTTACAACATTATTACCAACCATGAGTAGTGGTAAAGGAAAAATGAACTACATAGTTTCATGAGGCTATATTTCTCCATACATGAATAGTGAGTTCGTTACTTATTTGATGGAGGTTTTTTTTTGTTTTAGGTGTAACCATTAAAAGAAAAAATTATAAATATATTTAGGATACATATGTTCTTATATAATAGTGGAATAATAAGAAATGTAGGGGTGTAGAAAGAAATATAACATAAATACACATCGAAGAATGATACCTCAATTTCATGAAACACCTTTTGGTTTATGCCCAAATACCTCATTAGTTAGATTTATTCCCAAGAATATTATTATAATATGAGGTGAGGTATTTTGGAAGATTGTTTTATCAGGTTTTGAGTGTATAAAATGGCTATAGTGGTGTGAATATGTGGGAGAGGTGAGTTCCTTTTTATAGTGGAGGAGGAGTGGTATTCTTTTAAATCTAAAAAGGTAAACACTATTGGGAGGTCTCCATTACATTATTTACCTCCAATAATGAATAAAATTCTATAAAATGGATTATATTGCCGAAATATTTCCCTAAAATATCTTTCTTACAATTTTTAAGGTCATTTGTGCATTTTGGTATAATATTTAGTTCTTTATTAAGATACTTTTTCACTTAATCACTATAATTAATTTTAATTACCTTCACTAATATTTTCTGTCAAAGAATGAGATTAAAAAATTGTAAGTTATTTTTATTCTAAGTATATAATCCATTATTTCAAATTCTAGTCACAGAAATGGAGGAAATTTATTTTAATTTAATCATGTATACGGAAGGACAAAGAGAGTTTTGAGTGTAAAAATGTTCTTATGTTTAAGATATGTTTATATCCGATATCAATGATTAATTAATTCCAATTAACATAATTGGATTAATTTATATATAATCGATCTATATAAACATAATAATCAATAAAAATATAATTTATGGTTATTAATAAATAAGACAAAAAATATGTTTTGGATTAAAATTATGTATTTTTCACTATTCATAAAAAAATGAGATATTTCATAAAGATAACAAAATTTAACCTCACATATTTTTTGTGTTCATATTATAAAAATTACGTTTCTTTTTACATATATAAGTTATAAAATTTGTTAAAATTGGATTTTAAATGGGTTATCCATGAAAATGCGTTAAATCAACCTTTAGAAAAATACAACTTTTAATCGTTAAACTGGATTTATTCTTTTCTTATGTATATAAAATCAAATTGATGAATAAAAAAATAATTTAATAAAAATATAAATTAATATTTAATTAATATAATTCAATAATTTTACTTAATATATTTTATTAGGACAAAATTATGTTGGGAGAATAAAATAAATATACTTCAATTATATTAAATTAGTTTATATTTTGCTTTCTAATAAATTAGTAACCAATGAATTCAACTTATATTTGTGTAAAACATATATTTTCATATGTTAGTTATTACTGTTAATAAAAATCAATTTAACAACTGTGATGTATCTTATTATATTAAATAATAATATATTAATAACTTATTGTTGTTCAGTAAAACTCGATCTTGCGTGTAATTCTAACTATTAAAGAAAATTGTTGTTTTGTGTGATGCATTATAACTCAGTATTCCATAAATTTCAAGCCATAGAATACATTTAAAATATTAAATATAGCATAATTTATTGATAGGTTATATTATTTTATACATTTTGAATTGTGTATCATAAACACTATTGAATAAAAGATGTACATTTAGAATTTTTAGGGAGTTACATTCTCCCCACCATACAAAAAATTAAGTCATCACAATTAAAATTGGATCTTAGAAATATAGGGTTTTATTTTTGAAAATTAATACATTTAAATCTCGCATCCTAATAATATTTAATAAAACATCCTCTTAATAAGAGAGAATGAAAAGGGTAAAATGTCACATAGAATAACAAATATTTAAATATCTATCAAGGATAACATTACTGGAAAGAGAAGACATGTACATGGAGAAAAATCGTAAATATTTATAGGTTTGGATTTGTATCATTAATCACAATCAAATTAATAAACAATATAACGTAGAGGGCTTCAAATTCATATATCTATGTTGATTTAAAAGTCCATCAGTTCAACAAATAGTAAGGTACTAGAATGTCATTTGTTTTTTCTGATCATTTTCATAATTTTGAGTAATTATTTTTCTAGATAATTATACCAGAAAGTATGATTACATGATATATTTATATAATAATAATTTAATCCTTTTTTGATCTTTGATCAAATTATAATTAATCTTTTACTTCAAGAAAGGGGTATCCAAAAATAAACTTTGATGATTGGGGCACTATAATACATGTTTTATGAACCTTAAGGCCCATAAAAAGAGTAAAAATTATAATTAAAATTCTAAAAAGACAATATTGTTAATAAGTTAATCTATAAACCTAAATGTAGCACAATGGGTTCATCATTAATATTTACTTTCCAAATTGGTTAACTAAAAAATTAAAATTTACTGATGACATTGTATAGGCTAGTGGTAGGCACGAAACCCTAATCGTCCTTCGATAATGAGTTCAAACCCACCGCCTTACCAGATTTGATGGGTTGTCACCTAGTATACAATTTAGATTTTGAAAACATAATAAATAGGATGTCCATCCTTAAAATAAGGCTAATCACAAATTTTACTTTAATAAAGGTTCTTAATACAACCTCAATACATAAATACTTCATCCATTTATTTCCACATTGGTCCTTTGTTGGTCTATAATTTATCATATTAAAGTTTGAATTGACTTTGGGAATTGTTAGGTTCCCCACATTTAAGGCAATGAAATATAAATGGATCCTTATGAGAGTTTTTATTTCTTTATATCATATTCATTATTTTTCCTTGAAAATTTATTACTTTATGTCATTATTTCCTAAACATAAAGCATTTTTTCCATTTCGTTGTGACACTTTCCTAGGTTCATTCTTTAACATTTCTTACATTATGGAAATCAAACCTTCTTTTGTCTATGGTCTTCACCACTAGATCTCTTGGAAACATCCATCCTTGTCATTGGAAGGTTTTGGAGTTGGGTATGTTATATGTGGTTAATTATATTTAGGGAAGACTAATTAGGCATAAACATGAAACCATTCACTCAAATCAAAACCTTATTTGGTTACACAATGTCACTACCTTATTCTTCATGTTTAATGGTAACATGATTCCATCGGGTACAATCCATTGACTGAAACCAAAAATCATAGTGTGAGTAACAATATTCATTGTGGGGAAACCATAAAATCATTTTTAGGATGTCTAAATATTGGAAAATTATTTTTTATCAAAGTTACTGTAGGTTTAACCTTGGTAATTAATTATCATTATCTATTCAAATCCTTCATAATGGTTTGTAATTAAAATGTGTATTATCGTAATAATATCCCTCATGAACGTCAAAAATAATTTCTTGTAAGGCTAGTTGTCATTTACTCAGTAATGGTCGAGTCATTCCGGACACACCTTTTTATATTTTTAACCCCTAGGTATTTCTATGGAAAAACCACTTCCACTCGTAGAACCTAAAAAGGGATGTATTACTAGGAAGACCCTTATAATATCTACCTTACAAAAATTCTAGGACATTCTCTTATATATATCCTCAAATTCTACAATAGGGATACATTCTATGGTATATGTTTTTCAAAATCTATTCCCAAGATATTCTACTAAACATCCTTTAATACCTATTTTAGAGACCCGACCCCAAAACCCTAAATCTGGTTCCTACTTCCATTATATTGGAATAATTATAATGAATCAAATCCTAATGAGCTGAATAGTTTAATTGTCTGGGTACGAAAGATACAAACATGAGTCTTTTATTACAAATGAGTACACCAATTAAAACATATTGTTTTCCTTTTAGGATAAATTTATTCAATGTACAATTTCCTTACAAATCATTCTTAGTACACATCAGGGAATCCGGGGGAATAGAAAATAAAAAAAGGATGATCTGAAATTCTATATAATGGTTAAATAGAGAAGATGAAATAATGAATAAATTATAATAATAATTATGGGTTGTTAAATAGCTAAACAAACATTCCCCTTAATCAATATACCTACAAAAAAGTGCATAAATAATATGGAAAGGTAAATTACAAAAACACATTCCATTTAATCAATAAAATTATAATTAAATGAATTTATAAACTTTTTCATAATAAAAATATAATGGATAAAAAATAATTAATCAAAATGAAGGATATTCATAATTATTGGATTTCATGTCTCATGAACATGAAATCATATATTTTCATGATATATCACCCACACATTTATTAACACTAAATTTTTCTTGAGGCCAAAAATAAGAATCTTTGAGAAACGAGAACACACAATTTGACTTAGTAGACAATTCTGAAAATCTCAAGGGTGCCACACATATGTTTGGGTGCTTACAGGAAAGATGGAAATCCACATGAAAGTTCCTTATATGAATAATATGATTTCAAAGGAATTAATTCCCCGCAACCACTAAAAAATGGATAATCAAGGCGCATGAATGAATAAATACTAGTGTAAAAAAGGGTATCCAATGTATAAGGCTCTTAAGTGCATAGTGTGATGTCAACTAGCCACTTATGTGCAAAAACTCATATGTGCTCCCACATAGAATTTTTCCTATAAATTGAAGGGAACCCCACCATTTTTCTGAGAACTGTGTGGAAGTTGAACTGTCGTTCCTATGTGGGAAAATTACCCCTTCATCGATCACACACAAGTCATGGATTCAAGGTATAAGATCTAGCATGACAGGTCCCCCTTTGGGTGGACACACAAGGGCTTGACCCTCACCCATTTCCTTTTTTTCCTAATGTAGGTAGATGAAAAATACTATGCTTGTGTGCATAAATAGCCTAAGGATGGTGCATGAAAAATATCCTTCTTTCACACACCATATACCAATGTGTAATATCTATTTCACTAATAATCCTATATTTTTTGTTCGAGCTTCAAATATTGCATGCACCCCTTCATTTAGGCTCCATGGGTTGTCTTCACTCTGAAACCCATTGTTCAAGCTCCTCTTTCACACAACACCAACATCTTGTGTGCACCTCCTCTATGTGGCCCTCCAGGTTTTTGCGTAGTGATTTCTTGGTCCATTGTGTGGTGTTTAATGTTGTGTTTCCCTACATAATGATTCTCATTATAGGTATGCTAATAGATATTTCTTCTTCGCATAACTATGCTAACATGGATCCCTTGACTGACCACTCAACAACCAATTGTTTCCTGGAATTGTTGATTCCTTCCCATCCACAAGTGTGGGTGGGCATCAGTTATGTAATAATAATGGGTAAGGAGACATTCCACCCCATCCGAGCTACATGATGTTAAACTATAAAGCACCATCATCCTCACCACAAGACATTAAACTATGTACTCACCCCATGCAACAAATGGTGTCCCATACCTCGGGTAGTTTTCATGCTCACTCATCTCCACAAGAGTGTGACCTCCCTCACACCTCGGGCATGAAATTATATCCTCCTCATATGGTAGGAGATCAACTTCGGAAATACCTCCTAGAGTAAGCCCCAATCTGAATCTCTCAGGTTTAGCTTAGTGTCGAAGCCCCACATCCATTAACATTGCCACGCCTTTTGTGAAACAGTCATTTAGTCTACTACCTCCTCTTATTTCTCACAACGAGCATGATTCACGTGGCCTTAGAGATTAGTAGTGACAATTGATCCATATGGGACGTCTTAGTGTGTAAGACACAAACAATGCCAAATTGGGCATGTTTTGATCCCCATATTCTAAACATTCTATGTAGGATGCCTCTCTGAGTTACAATCCCAACCAATGGTGAACTCAGGTGCTCCCTCTTTGGGTTGTACTGACATGATTTGACATCATCCATTTTTGGGACACATCCCCCAGATCCACCTCCCTATGGTGTTCTGATCTATCAACCTGGGATTCTAAATATTTGTAATCCCCATTATATCGAAGGGAAGTTATCCTTGTGTAAGCCTTGATTTATTCCTAAACTACGTTGACTTTGATAACTATCTTCTTAACATAGTACATAGGAAGTCTCTTTGAGAAAGAATCCCATCATCCATCCCCATATTCATCTTTCCCCTGAGTCCCTATGTATCAGGAAAATCATACCCCAGCCTGTAGGTTATATATCCTTCTAGTCCTCATCCATATGATCCATTATCATGAGTCACCTTTGGGGTGTCTCATTTCCCAATCCCATAAAACATGGACTTTTATTTCCATCCACTAGTGCATATAGGAATCCTCCCTGATGTTCAAGACCACCACATTTAATGATCCATCCATTTTTTGATCACTTCATCCATTTCCATTATAATTCAAATCTAGGCGGCCACATCTTAGTGAGATCATTCTATTTCGATCCCCACTACTCACAACAACACCAGATGAAATAATGACATCCACACATCTATGTGGTTTAATCCTATTCAATGGTAATCCATGGTTTCCCCCACTATGGGGCACATTTCCCTAATCCTCCCTTAGTGGTGTTCATTTCATCATTCATAGTGTGAAATATTTCCCTTTGTGGGATAAATCACTCTGGTTCAAAGTCTAAGGCATCATCACCCATCCAATGGAAAATATCGGATCCAACCTCATAGGGACATACTCCTTCATGGTGTGAAAGCTTACCTTTTAGGGATGCAGCATCTTGGGTCCACTCTCATTGGTAATTCTGATATATCCACTTGGTAAAACTTTCCATGTGATCCCTCTATGTGATGTCTCTATTTTATCCACCTTTATAAGTGTTCTGAGCAATCTAATCCATCACCATAAGATATTAAACTCGCGACATATCCCATGTCAAATTTCAGACACTTGAGAAAAACCATATTACACAAGCCTCTAGAATAAGATACCCTAAGATTGTCATGGGATGCCTTGGGTTTTTGCATCCTTGAGAATCCCTCTTTGGAGGAAGAACACATGTTCTCCAATTTCCCAGTGTCCATAAATTCTCAATTGTTTCCACCATGAATAATTCTTTGACCCAAGGCTATTTACCTAGAAAGACCCCTTTGAATGTCTTGAAATAATTAGTATAATTAAAAGTTGTCCATGAAGAGATGGAATATGTAATGAGCTTCACATACAATGTCTTAAAATATAATTGAGACCCAAACGAGGAAATGAATTCCAAGTAGGAATATTGGAAAAAGGAACGAACAACCCATCATCCCATTCTGGTCAAGGAGTATCCACCACTAAAGATGTTATGAATGTTTACTAGATTTGGAATGTGGGAATGAATGGAAATAGAGTTTCCTGTCTATCCCGAGTGAATATAGATGCCGAAACACCCTTGTGAAAAGTGTCGGAAATAGAATTGGTTAACTTGAAATGAACTAGTTCTCCTTTAAGATTGAGGATATGTCATGTATGTTATCAGATCAGGGATTGTACTCTGGAGCTACTAGCATCGAGCCGCCGACAGAAATGGTGAGCCCGATGTGAAATATTCTCCTCAATATGAAATTATTAATGCTCAATACATCAATATATGAGTGTGTCACCTGATCCAGTTATTCAGTGTGTGGTTTTGCTAATAAAATAATGGGTGTAGCATAAAAATCACCAGAATTGGAGGTCGTCAATCATTGAGAATTATGTACTATAACATTATCAGTGTGGATCTCTCTCTTGTAATGAGATATTGGAAAATGTTGGGGAATTGTGCATTTTTTCTTTATATCCTTAATAACAGATTAATTTTCTTACATTGTAGGATCCCAACTATAGTAAACCAATCGCCCCCAAACATAGACATCAGGGGAAAAGGAACAATAAAGAGTCAATCCCGAATGAATCCACCACAGTAATGACTTCATTGAAGAACATGGATACTAGGCACTCATGCCCCTTCTCACCGATTAAATCTTCCAAAGAAAGGTGATCCCTACCCTTTTTCATCAATACTTGAAAGAGAGGGTCATTCCCATAATGGACATGGTCCTCTAAGATTCACAGGCTTCTATGCCTCATCATCATTTCCACCCCCAAGGGCTGCGCAGGGAGATGCGACTCCCCACTCCCACATTCAGTAGCTTCAGTATCCTTACTTTGAAGTGATCCTTTGACTCACACCCCTAGGCTGATGAAGTAAGGGATGCCCATGTGATCCCAGCCATGGAAACCGCCTGGGAGATACCAAGGCGGGATCCCACATAGCCATATAAATATCCCAAACATGTCCCTCATGCTGAGGAATAAGTTTTTTGTTCCATATCTATCATCCCCAATCCATAAAACGGACATCAGCATCAATCTCAATCTCAAGAGTATGCCCATCCAGGGGTGTCACGTTCAATAACTCTATTGGCTTGTACGACCACCAATGTATAATAACAGTTCGTTACTACTATAGAGTAGGGGAACTATAATTCCCAAATGGTATTGAGGCCTCAATCACCCCACTGATATGTTGGGTTGAATGTTTTTTGAAATCAGAACCATAAGTAGCCATTGCATCCAATATGTGATGATGAAATATAGTACCGGGGCCCTCCTCATATCATCACCATCCAGAGTGGAGTTCCTCCACTCTCTCCCACTTAGCATGGAGGTCCTCCTCATGTCTAAAATTTTCATTGAAAAGGTACTCCCCATGTCACTCCCAACTCAAGTGGAAGTCCTCACAATGGAATTATCGACCAGAGCCATGGTCTTCCCCATTTTGGTCATCATACAAATAGAGGTTTAACCCACTTCATCGATAATAAAAATGACATTCCTCCCCATTTAATGTTCGGTCATTATGAAGGTCCTTTTCATGACACCATTTCCAACCAGTCTCTAGGTCCTCCCCATGATACTTGTAACCTGCATGGAGGTCCTCCCCATGACCTTAATAGCTTCTACATGGGTCCTCCCTGTGCATTTATCAATCATCATGGATTTCCTCCCCGTGTTCCACTTCAAATATTCCATGGTTCTCCCCACACCTCATATCATCAAAGTGTTGGTCCTTCCCACTCATCAAGCAGTCTGAGAAAAGCTCCACCCCACTTCGACTACAACATGAATGAAGATCCTCCATGTGTGTCATAATATCAATGTAGAGGTTTTCACTATGAAATCAACCAGAAAAATGAATGTCCTTCTCAAAATGAAAAATTTACACATACTAATGAACCAACCTAGGGTAGAATATAGAATTTCCACCACTAAATGGATAATTAATAGAAGCACCAGACCACTGTAAATTTTGTTCACTTATTTGATTCTAAATCTATGTGAGACCCACTAATAGAGCCTTCACCCAGATCCTCTACATCAAAGTCCGGGGAAGTAACCTAATATGTGAGTTTATTCATTATAGAAGGTGATATGTACCTGATACCGGAATCCATTCATAGGTACATGAATGGGGAAGAATATTTAGCTCCCTTATAGAATCTTGTCATTCATCCCTCCCTATCATAACCAGTTTTATTTTCAACCACTACATAAGATCACGTAGAGTTATTATGGTGCATGATAGGTGGTGGGAACCCACCAGGTTCACTACCGATAGCCTCTTACATAACATATGATGAAGTTTAAAATAATCTGTCCTTTAAGAAGATGATTATGTGGTTGGTACCATCTCTATGAAATGACATAGAGAGTTGAGGCCAGTTATCTTGCATTTCGTTTTTCCCTCTGGCTACTCCACCATCATAGCGTTCCATATCAGTGTCACTTCCATTTCCTTAGTCTTCTCTGATTAAAGAGTGCAGAAACCAAGAGTCGTACTCCACTTCAGAGCTGAGAAGTTTGTGGGAAACTCTAGCCACTGATTATTTTTCAAAGATATTATGTCTGATCATTACTCTGGAAATCAACATTTATTGGTCTCTCTCTTAGGACGGGGTTCTGTGCTTTCTCCAGAACATCTGGGTGTTGCATTTCTACCTTCAGAATCATTATTTGGACTATCCAATGATCCAGGAGAATTATGATTGCAATGTCCAGTAGTTTCGCATGGTTGATTTAGAAGTTCATCCCATGGCTCAACACCCCATATCAACCTTCCACCACCGGAATCTTCTACTACATTGTGTCTAGATATTTACTGTTCTCCAATGAATTGTTGAGGAAGTGTCCCCCCATGTGCAGATTTGTGGCTAGGAGCAGTATTCTTCTCTTCACTTCACTCATATCCTACAACATCTAGACCTACCCGATGAAATCTTGGATATGCCTTTGAGAATAATCAATGTAAATATGGATAATGATGGCACACTTAATTAGAGAGGAACTTTTTAAGGTTCTGGATAATATGACCCACCCCATAGGGACACGCAAAATCCATTGGACCCTAGTTGTTGTCACCTGCTAGGAAAGGATGATACTTGGCCTTGTGAATCCCTCCAATCCATTTCTATTAGATCAGGACCCCAATAATGGTAAAGGACTGACTGGGACCTCCAAGCCCTCTAACCCATCTAGTTTCGTGCATAAGATGGAGGTTTATCCCACTACGACCACTATGCTCCAGCAAACTACCGAATTGGAAAGTATCTTCGAAAAGATCCTTGTTTAGTGGAATTCAAAATACAATTGTCCTTGATATAATATAGTCAGTCCTCTATTGGAATATTAGGGGTATAGACATGTAATTATATAGATACTTCATGTCATTCTTACCAATCTTGTGAATCCTGATAGTGTAGAGATCGAATCATATAGCAAGAGACCACAATATTTACCTAAAAATAATCCTTAGTTACATGAGAATCCTCCTTGAGACATGGATCAGGTTGTCCCCCCCAAATGATCCATAGTTCATTTCTCTAGTATTCCTACTAGCCACTCCACAAGCAATTGAGTCTTTCTACCATGTTGATGATCCTGGAAATGCATTGATGGTCAGAGATCCTCACTCAAAAGGGAATCATTGTCAGGATGAACTTATGGTTACTCTCATCACCCAACCTGAGGCCCTCAATACACATTGGGTAGTGATCCAACCTGATGGAAAGCCATATCTGGCATGGGTTGATGATATGTCAGCACCCCCAAATTTATAGAATCCTACCTTCTCACCCTTCAACAAGATGGGAAACCCATTGTAGCACTGGAACCACTTTATTTTACAGTGTGGAAGCATGCTGGGAATGCCTGCACAATAGGAATCTTCCAAGATTTGGTGTTTTGTGAACAAAATTGATGGGTATCCATTTTTCTGGTACAACCAATTACCTATTGGGTCCATAGCTGGTTGGGAAGATCTTCGTAAGAAGTTTATTTATCATTTCAGATCCACCCCATGAGAAACAAGAATTTATAACATCTTTATGTGGAATCAACATCTAGATGAGTGAGTTGCAGACTTTTTCACCATGTGGAAGGGAATCACGTACCCACTCGACATGTCACTAACATGAGACTAGCTACTAACGATGTGCATGGAAAATGTTATGACAGAATTTCTTCCCTTCCTCATCACTCCAAATATATCGGGAGGCTTTCATGACTTTTTTGATAAGGCTCAATTCCTAGGGGAATCCTTATAGAAAGATAATTAGTTTCATCTATTTCCACTAGCTCCTACAAGAAGAGATAGTAAGGCTAAGACTACCATGGTCACACTGATAGAGGCCCCCAGAATACTTGATTTTTTACTAGCAGAGCCTATTTCACAGCCTCATAGAGGGAATCATCCTCATGTCTAACCTAAAGATCAGCATCGCCTAACATAGAATTGGTATGTGTTTCCACACATCCCACCATTTGTACCCAATATAGACAATTAGGCTTCATCCCCTCATCAAGATCCATCACAGAATTAGGTCCAGGCTCCTAGAATACCCATATTGAATATGAAAAAACATACCTAATCATTTAAGGAGGATCATGTTCCTTGTTATTTTCATAATTCCTTGGTTCAATGGATTATAAATATTCTAGAATACTCTAGACCTGAGACGACTGATATCGTTGATCTCCCCAACTACATACCCTATAACTAGTTCCTTGGAAATAATATGAAATAGTTATATATATTCAAGGATTAGATTTAGATATATGTTGATAACAATATCATCATGTTGGGTCCTACCTTGTCACTGGAAGCATGCATTTCTATAAAGCCTGACATCGATGTCAAAGATGAGTGGCAACAGGTCTTGAGCCTTATGACATAGATGTATAATGATTTCTTTCTCTTAGGGTAGTTTCTCATTCCCATGGCATCATCCATACTCTTTTCAATCATCCCTATCCTCTTGAAGTTTCCATATCTCTCCTAGTTTCCGCTTTTTCAACCACATCTCTGCCTTCTACTTTATAGAAGAACAGGTCCCTCCACCTTAATGGAATCTAGAGTCACATGCCAATTTTGATCCCACATCCCACCCTTGGTGATTTCATGCCTCATAAAATGTAAATCCCCCCACCAATCCAACCTGTACTGGAAGAATATTTGGATTATGAGAAAGAGTATTCCTTTATGAATATCGTTGAGCTGGTGGACCCCTAGGTGGTTCCCGATGATATATGGTATAAATTCAGTTTTCATTAATGTTTCCGGTTGACACCATCATCGATGTGGTCTTGATCAGGTGAATCATTGGAGTTACAGGCTGTGTATGCCAGTGAGACTAGATAGTAGGCTCAGTATAAGACCAAAATGGCATGTACATCTCATACTATCTTGTTAGGTTTACATCCACCTCCATTTATTCTACTCAACTATGAAAAGCCACCACGGATATTTCATGATCAGTCACATCCATATTTGGAAAGGCCTCAGTCAACCAGTATTCAGCTGGTCATATTATTTCATGATTTACGAAGTGAACAAAAGGATATTCCCAACACCATATAGAATCTCTATATTCGACTAGCAATTCTCATCAGGCCTCATTCAAGAGAGAAACGTAATCCTGGAAAAAAAGTGCTCCCAAAATGGAAGTTTGATGTGCTTAATCATATTTTCATCATTCTTGAAAGGATCTCGATTCTAGAAGACCCCCCCCCCCCACCCTCACAAGAGATGCGTGAAGACCTCATAGAGTCTTTGAAATGCCCCCACCAATTTGAAACAGATGTAATGGATGGAGAGTCCATTCATGATGAGGAAGTTGAGAGAGAATAATATTGATCCATTATATCATTCTCAAGAGAAAATGAAGGTTCCCCTCTGCAAGGGATCATTCACCTATTTTACATCACTGGATAGAAAAATGGTGTGGAATTATACCTTGGTGTCATCAACATAGGTTCCAGGATCAATCTCACCGTAACCTTGATTCATGAAACATAGTACAAATATAAGTAGATCTGAGTCACACTACCATGAAAGTTTCGTGTTATGATAGGTGTGAGAAGAGGCCAAGGGGAACTATCCTACTAGAGACCCAGTTATATGGCTTTATTTCCATCACTGAGTTTGTGGTCATATCACAACACACCAAATGAAATGCACTGATGGGTAGACCCTTGCTCTATCTACATGAAACAATTCCATCTTCCTATCACCAATGACTTAGGTACTCCCTCAATGGTCGAGTGGGCATGATTTATGGTGACACGTCTCCCTTTTCCTTTTTTGAATCCCAGTAGTTGGATGATGATTATTACAAGAGCATGGAAAAATTGGTCTATACAAATGAGGTTGAGCACACCACCACTATGTTTGACCCTTGTATGGACATGGATAATGCTTTCATCATACTGATTCACCGGTTGGAGGCTATAACACCAGACATCGGACATTGCTTCATCATCTCTAAGAATTGGGAAAGACACATTATGAGATACAAGTAATGTCATATGATAACCATGTACTCCATTACAGAATAGTCAAGAGTGATACTAGAACCTCTTCCACCTATAATATATTGGGATGTTTTACCCATTTCTAAAATAGTTCCCCAAACCTTCTTATTTAGCCAGGTTGGGCTATGTTGACACAGACTGGCCCACCACCACTGGTTTGACATCATGAATCCTCGGCCCCTATGTCGAATGCCTGATGGAATCAGTATGGTTGATTTTGTTTCCAATGTTACAATGGTGTAAGAGTTTCTTGATTAAGGTTCCACCAGCACTCAAGTATGCACCAGTACTCCTCCAGAGTCAGTTAACCTAGAGGAATCACCTCTTCCCGATGATCCTCCAACATCAAAAATTAAATTGGATTTTTATGATTCTCCACCCACATTCTAAGAGGGTGTATCCACCATGGTCTATTAATTGGTACAAGGTAATTTGGGCACCGAGATAGATCTAATTCCTATGCTAATCTGCACAGCCATGACTGAAAAGGAACACCCAGAGTATATGGTCATCCTGAAGCTTCATCATGATGTGTTTTCTTGGATTTATTATTAGATGATAGGTTTAGACCCTTAGGTAACTGTTCATCATCATGGCCTCTTGATGAGTCATAGCAGGTTCAATCATCCTCTCAGGAAGATTCACCCTTCTCATAGTGTTATGGTCAAGGCCTGTGTTGATAATCTCATCAAGTCCAACTTCTTAAATAAAATCCAGTACCCCAAGTGTGTAACAAAAATCATTTTCATTAGGAAGAAGAACATATATATTAAAGTCTTTATCGATTTCATGGATCCCAACATACACTACCCAATGGATGATTTTACCCTTCCAGTGAAGGATCTTTTCATTGATGTTACTACTAGATTCGAGGATATCTCCTTTATATACGGTTATTATGGGTATAATGAGATCCAAATATCCCCTAAAGATGTGGAATATAATATATTCAGTGTGCTGCATGGTACATTTTGTTGTACGGTAATTCCTTTTATTTTAAAGAATGAATGATCCACTTATCAGTGTGCAATGCACTACATATTCAAAATAATCCTTGAGATTTTAGGGGAATGCAACATGAACTATTTTGTTGTAAAATCCCACTAGAGTCGGAACCATCTCAGAGACCTTGATAAAGTGTTTAGCATCCTCCATTCCTGCCATATCAAGATGAACCCCTAGAAGCGTTATTTTATGGTTACCTCTAGGAACTTCCGCAGATTCATTGTTAGATAAGAGGCATCAAGATCAACCTAAATAAGATCAAGGATATCATACATATGCCCCCTACGATAATCTCTAAGAGCTCTGAGGCTCTCAAGGACACATAGCCTATATATGATAATTCCTTGAGAATATGGATGGAAAGTATAATTCCCTTTATGGACTCATGGAAAAAGGTATCTTCTATCAATGGGATGAAGACTGGTAGACTTCTTTTTAAGTGATCAAGTAGTATCTGGTGTAGCCTTTGGTTTTCATGCCGCCAGTCTTCGAAAAGTCACGGGTCCTTTATGTGACCACCTTGGAATGATCCCATGGATCCCTTTTCACTATAAAGAATAGAGAAGGGATGAAAAACAATTTGTACTATCTCAGTAACATGCTCATAAAAATAGAGACCATATATTATTCAATTTAGAGGAGTTTATTCATGTTATTTTTCATAGTGCAGAAGTTACTACATTATCTGTAGCATTGTGAGATATAGCTAGTGTCCCACATGGCTTCACTAATGTATATCCTAAACTACCCTATGCTGACTATTTTTTTAGCTTGGTGGGATATGATTCTTCAGAAGCTTGCCATCATGTTCATTCCGAATATGTCCATAAAGGGTCAAGTGTTGGAAGACTTTTTGGCCTCCCATCCATCCCCTAAAGAGAAGTCACTCGATATTGATTTTCCCAATTAATATATTCTCTAAATAGATCTGGATGTGTCATGTTGGTAGATACACTTTGAAAATTCCTCTAAAATTCAAATTATGAGGAGTCTTAATGATTCCCAAATTAGTAGAGTAGCCATGTGGATTGTCTTTATCATTCCTACTCAAGTTGTTTTCCTTATTCGTTCTTACTGTTAGAAGGCTGCTCCAATAACGAGTTAGTGTATCAAGATCTCATCACTGGTATTGATATAGATATAATGATTAATGTTCCCACCAACATTTGATGGGAAACTCCAAGCTAGTAATAGAGTAGGTTAACTATGACTATGTTCTAATGAAACTTGATATTCTGCCTCGGTCATAATTCACTCGACACCTGATGGAACAATTCACTTATCTACCATAGGTGAAAAATGATCCCTAGTTGTATAATTGTTAAGATGATGCCCTGGAAGGTCTAGATACTTCTCTAATAGAGTCTGACCAAGAAGATCTATTCATTCATGTGGCACATCGAAGGGTCATCTCCAATGTCAAATTAGATGATGAAAATAACATATAGGTAAGATTCCTTACAACTAATAAATCCCCATCAGGTCATCTAGACCCCATTGTATCTAATGAAATATATTATTGGATGACTCCTTTCATTGAGTACCTCCAGCACGGTAACATTTCAATATATAGAGCTGAGCAAGAGAGAGTACATTTTTGTGAAGTTCAATTCACTCTTCATAGTGGTCCCCACTAGGATCAGGCTATGTATAGATGTGGGTTGGATGGTATTGTTCTCCACTGCATTCAAGGAATTGAGATTCCCCTGGTCATACGTGAAGTCTATGTCAGATCTTGCGATGTTCACCAAGTAGAGACGAATCACTCCCCTCAGATTTGAATGTTTGGATACTTATGGACCACCAAGTTCCATGAATGTATCAAGTTAACCAAGAGCTGTCATGTGTGTCAGATCCATACCAACATTGTGTATCAACCACCAGAACCCTTCCAAACTACTATTTACTCTTGGCCCATTGCGATCTGGGGACTTCATGTCATGGGACCATACCCACCAGAAAAATATCTTCAATGAAGGTTCATTATGAATTAAATATATTTCATTTACATGTGGGAAAAAGGTATTATTATCAAGAAAGTCAAGGCCCAATATATTGTTGAGTTCATGTTCTATAACATCATCTATGAATTTGGAGTCCCTCATGTTATTATCACTCATAAAGACACCAACGTCCATCCAAATTTATAGAATAACTTGTACACTAAGTACCATATCCAGTCCAACCACACCTCTAGATACCATGGTCATGAAAATGAATATAACGAAGCATTCAACAAGACCCCTCTCTAAAATATTGTACAAGATGGTAGGCTAGAAAAAGAGAAGTTGGAGGAATAAGATCATCCCTGATCTAGGGGATTATCAAAAGATTACTCACAATTCCACAGATGTATCCTTATTTCTCTATGGTATAGAATAGAGGTCGTCCTCCCCATCGATATTTAGTTTTTTTTTCACCCTGTACAACTGTTTATGATTAACAGATGTCATGAAAAATAGATGATGTTTGTTCAGCTGATCTAAAGGCCCTCTACAAGAACATGACCTAGTCAATTCACAATCTAGAGAGGAACCAAAATAAGACATCCATGGCTTTCAATAAGAGAGTTTACCTTCTATTATTCTTTAAAGGTGAAATTGTCTTGGATTTTTGAGTATTGGTGATTCTTGTTAGGAAACTCCCGATAATAGAGCCCAGATGGGAAAGACCTTACATTACTCAAAAATTCTATACCAACGGTGGTTACTCTAAGGACACCATAGATGGTGAGATAATTACACCTACCACAAATAGAATGTTCCGCAAACAATACTTTCCAGGAATATCTCTTTATATATAATGTTAAACTGTTTCATCCCACATGACGTTAAACTACACAAAACTTCCCAATCATCCTTCATGATGATAAATTGTATAGTGTTTTTCTAATACGAGTTCTATGATATTGAAATAATATCTATTTCATCCAAGAAACAAGATGATAAAATTTTCTTCCCCATCCCACATGATATCAAACTACATCATCTTTGTTTCGTGATGGCATAATGCATAATATCCGCCATCCTTATCATATGATGTTAAATTACGTATCCTATATCTCAGCAGTATGATGAAAAACGAAAAATCACAAGGAATTATTAACTTGACAAGACGTCACCCATTGTCATTGGCCATCTCTTCTAACCAATTTAATAAATCCATATAGATTAACTCCCATCCTTATCAGATATGTAGGAATTCACAAACATTTTTTCTTTGGGTCGAACCGTAATTTCATCCTTTCATCCCATCAACCCAAGATCTCTCTTGAGACTGCGTTTTGGGGTATGTATTTTTGTGTTACTCATTTTAATCAGGTGTCTTCATAGAACTACTCTAAACAAATATATTTAAGGATATTTATCTTATGGTTTGAGTTTTATGACCATAAACTAAGATATCTTTTGTCCAATCAATTTTATGATAAACTCTGCTACCCCATCCCATATGATGTTAAACTTCTGAATCCTACCTAAAGGACATTAAAATACATAGAATTTATGGTCCTTTAAAAATTAACTAAAAGGGAAGTTCCCTTTTGTCTTTCCTGAAGCTAAAATACCTCATCCGACATGATGTTAAACTATTTTTTCCTGCATTGTGTTAAACTGCAAGGAAATCAAGAACTAAGTATGGCCTGATTCCCATCCACATGACGTACATATGAACACATAGACATTTTTTTATTTATGTCCCTTAGTACTCTGTTCTTACATCATGATGTTAATCTTCACTAGATTCAATAACTATGTGTTTATTGATTCCCATCCTCATGGGATACGTAGCGATGCTCAAACATTCTGTCTTCTACTCCATCCCCTGATTCATTAACCCTCTTTTATCCCTCCTCATCCTCTTTATTTGTAATTGTCCCATTACCATTCCATATCTAAGATCCCTCTTAATGATACATCTCCTAAGAAGGTCTTTGTGTCCCTCTATGTGATATTCCTCATTAACATGCTTATATACGATGCGATATAGGACCTGGAGTATTGGATTCTACCTGGAAATTATCTTATTTCATATCTAAGCTTAATGTGACACTTTATTTGGATCTTCATCATCTTTAACATCAGAAGGGACCCACTAATGGAATGGTATCATGCCACTTTGGATCACCTACCATTCCAGGATAACATCCTAGAGAAATTTGGATGACACTTTGAGTTAGGTCCCATGTCTCAAACATGGTCATTGGTTAACCCTCAATTTTATGTCCTCATTCCTTATAACATGATATGGATACAATGTCTCGAATAAGGATATCAATTATTCTCCATAATCATTCAAGCCTTGTTGTTTCCCAAATTTCAGATGTCTTTATTTCAATCCCTTTTCACATCCTTAGGTCTAGGTAGAAAATTTAACACCCTCGTTGTTACCCCATAGTGCACCTTCGCACGTTGACCAGGCTGATCAGTGTCATTGGGACACCCGTAACCGAACATATCTATTACCCTAAAATATGATTCCATGTGTCATAGGTATCCTCTATTCCCCTTGTTTTCCACATTGAGAATGGATCACGTGGGATGAGGGGTCTTGGTAGGGTTTGTACCCATGTGGAAGAACCACACTTCTTTCTTATTTTCCATCTCTATAACCGTTAAACTAATAGATTACCTCCCATGAAAATTATGTAAAATTCATCATCTACGTTCAAGACCAATTAATTTTAACTATGTGTAGGTTTTCCTTGAGGAATATGTGGTTCATCATTGGATCTCTTTGGTCCTCATTCATGTTGGGTTACTTCATCGAGCCACGCAACACATTCCTATTTTGGAAGCCTTATACTATGATCTAATTTGTATAAAACTAAACTAAGATCCCTCATGTGAATTTTTCATGATGATAAACTACATAATAGCCCATGTCCTTATCATATGAGGTTAAACTGTGCATTGTGTGTATAGGATTTATGGTGATAAACTTATCATCATTACGATATCTTCACCTGATAAGACATCTACCCTTGGCGTTGGTCGTTTTCCCTACAACCTTCAAGAACTACATGTTTATTGATTCCAATCCTTATGGGATATGTAGTGACACCCAATCATCTCATCCCCGGGCCCTGCCGCAGAGTAACAAACTCACCCCTTTGACCCTATGGCATGGATTCCACCTAAGAATGTGTGGTGTGGTGTGGATCTATTTGATCTTCATTCACATTGGGTTACATCATTAAACCACACTGCACACCCCCCTCTAATTGGTTTGAACTCTAGGATTGTAAAAAAAATATTTTTAGTCTCCTAGTCTCATTACAATAAACTGTATAAAAAACATGATGTTCACATTTGAGAGAATATCTGCCCTTCCTTCTTTATCATTGTTCATCTACCATGACAACTATCAGAACTATGTGTGGCTTAATTCCCATAGTTATGGGATACATAGTGACACTCGAAAATCCAGACTCTTTCCCCATCTATAGAATTGTAAATTTAAAATTTCATATCTTTTGGTATGGTCCCCTCTTTGAGAGTGTGTGGTGCAGTGTGTACCTCTTTGCTCCTTATTCATATTGAGTTATTTTCCACACTACACACTTATCTCTTGATATTCTATGTCCTAGTTTCATGATAATAAAATGTGTGACATTTTGTTGCCTACCGCATGAAGCTAAACTACATGGATATGACCCTTAAACTAAAAGAAATACCTTGCCTAGTAACTCAACCATTTGAGGTAGATCTGATCTTGCATGAGCGTGTTTCACACAGAAATGCATGAACATGTTGTGGTATGAGAGATGGAGTGTTGGATTCCACATGGAAATTCACCTGATCCATTTCCTTGCAACATATGTCTCGTTATCTTATTCCCCATAATCGATAAAATCTGTAGGGACCCCCTAATGGAATTGTATCATGAATCATTGGATCACCTATCATTCTAGGCCAACAACCTGGAGGACTTTTGAGAACACATTGAGTTAGGTCTCGGGTCTCAAATATGTTTAGAAGTCAACCCTCATTTGTCTATCCCCATTTTCGGTAGCATGATATGGATGTTTAGTTTCAAATAAAGTCAACAATTATCCTCCATTGTTATGCCACCATAATTTTGTTCTAGATATTTGGTGACATGATTCATATTTTACACCTCCCTATGTTCTGTTGGATCCCCAATAACCCTGGTGTGTTCCCTCTGTGCATCTACACAAGTGTAGTGGGATTGTTAGTTTGATTAAAAAATGCCCTCATGGGTTTTTTTTTCAATAATTGTGTGATCCCACATGATGGGGAAAACCTAACTTCAATCCTTGTTTACCACACCAAGCATGGATCACGTGGGTTGAAGAGTCTAGGTAGGATTTGTACATGCATAATGTAGCCACACGACCATCTGGGCCAAACTCTATGACACTAACTAAGATCCTCTTCACAATTCTCCCTTGAATGTGTGGTGTGGTGTGTGGATACCCTTACTCCTTATTCACTTTAGGTTTCCTCTTGAATCCACAATACACCTCCTCTCTAGGAAACCTATTTTATTCTAATGTCCTAATCACACAATGATAAACATCAGGACATATACATCCTTATTGCATGACGTTAAATTCTTGGGTCCATCCCTTGAAAATGATACTAAACTTGGTATATGTGGTCCATGAGTTATGTCCTTAATCATTTCTCTATCATGGTTTTAGTTGGTTCCCACCACTGACATTTCCTATGGTACTGAGACAAGAGACCGAATGTGTCAATTTCTATGTGAATTTCATCCAGACTCGTATCCACACATCATGTTTTTCTAGGATCATATTTCCACTATCTTTCACATCCATAATTTCCCTAATGTTTATGGTCTCGTGATTCTTTGTCTCACCTACCATCTAGGGATAAATCCCTAATGAATTTTCAGAAATTAGCTTTGAAAACTATGTTTCAAATTTGTTCAAAAGTTGAATCTACATTTATACGGCCCGTACATTATATATATAGTTTTCAATCCTATGTTAAAAATATGGTTAGAAGAGATCATGAATTTCAGTTTACATATCCTTAATCTAAAACTTGGATTATTTGATTCATATCTTTTCTACTTTCTTAGGTTCTAGTGGAACTTGAACACCCACAATATTTCTCCTCCATGAATATTTTCATGTATTGTGAAATGGTACTGCATTGTACGCTTATACCTATGAGGGAAATGGTCTAACATCACTATTTATTTCCCACATTAAGAATTGATCACATGGGATTATTACTCTTTTTAAGGATTATCTGTATATTGAGTATTGGCATGACCCTATGGTCCAAACTCTAGGACCTTTTAAACTAATAGTTTCTCCATAATTCTTATCAGGAGTGTGAGGCATGGTTTGGATCTATTTGGTCGTCATTCACATCATGATTTAAAATCCACTCCATGAATCTCCCTATTGAAACACCTTATGATTCCTTACCTCATGATGCTAAAAGGAATGGGATGGTCCTGTCATTTGACATTAAACTATGGAATCATTATCCTAGAAAATGATGAAAAACGAAACAATATTGCGGTGTTCTCATTTGAGATGGAATCTCTATTGTAACTTGTCATCCACTATGCCACCTATCAAGAACAACTCATGGATATATTATTTTTGTGACTCCTTAACTTTCCATAATAGTCTAGCCACTAAAAAATAATAAAAAACACGGAATTATTAATTCCTCTTCTCTCCGTGTATGGGTGTGACCTGCATGTCCAAATTTAATAACTACTTGTAGCTATATTACAATACTTACAGGATACATTGTGAACCCCGTATCATTGATCTTAGGTCCATCCACAACATTAATTCCTATTTTCATATCAAACCATCCTCTTCCTTCGACATGAAGTTAAAATAAATTGGATTTTTGAATTACATATGGATTGAATCTCATCCTTATGGTATATGTAGTGACACCCATAAAATTTTCCTTTGGGACCAACTATAAAATATTTCTTCTAAGATCTATATACTTAAACTGTGTTCATTACATCTTAACACATCCATGTGAAACATTGGATCTCTTATCCCTCATTCACATTGGGGTTTATCTCTTTCATGTCACCTATATTCCCTTAGTATGAGTGTTCCTCCTTATAGTCCAAGTTGTATGACATTAAACAATATAAAGAATCGTCAATAATGAATATATTGTGTGTGTGAGCCTCCTCTATCCTTATTCACATCAGGGTTTTTATGCCACCAAATCACTCATTTTCCTCTTGTATCATCTCTCATATGGTCCAAAATCTATAACCTTAAACTAAGATCCCACTGGCCACTATTTAGGATGGTAAAACTCATCCATACCCTGAGAAAGTTGAGGATGCCCCATGATAATTGAGTGATACATTCACTTCTTCATCAAAGAGGATTATCCCCTCCAGTGTTGGTCTCCAACTACATTATTCTCAATAACTACGTATCACAAGATTCGCATCATTATGAGATACATAACAACACCTAGACATTCTATATTGAGATGAAACAAAATTTCATTAACCCCTTTTCGACCATTTCTCCTTCATTCGTTTTTATGTGTGTTTGAAATATGTGAGACTTTTTGCACTCATTCACATTGTTTTTTTCCTCCCACATGATGTATGCATACCCTAAGACTAAGAATATTATATTAGTCCAAGAAACATGACATTAAAAGGTTCTCCATGGTCCATTCAATGTGACCATAAACTATTTTAATCACACTCTCTGATATACCCAGTCCACATTTCGAGTTCTTTGATCGGGTTTTCCATTATCCTTAAAATCTTGATATAATCGATAATAGTGATGGTATCATGCCATATTTGGCTCACCTCACATCCTAATATAATTATCTAATTAATTTTTTCAGTAATCAATGAGTGCTCTATTTCAACCATGGTCAACAGTTTGTACCAATTTTTCTCACGCTATTATTGTGTGGTGTGGTTATGGTATATGTGTTTTAAACATGTTCAACAACTAACCCTTACTTACAAGTCACCATTTTATCTAGACCATTAAAGACTCATCCCACACTCCTTTTCACATTTTTGTATCATTATGGGATTTGATCCTTGTTGTCACCCTCGATGTGAGCTCCCACATATCTGGTAAACCCATCGTACCATTCCTTGTTTCCTACATAGATCATGGATCACATAGGAATAAGAGTTTTGGTAGGATGGATATCAATATGGTTGATCCACACAAGTGTTATTTGGTCCAAACACTATGAACATAAAATAATATC
This sequence comes from Viscum album, assembly GCA_963277665.1. NCBI lineage: Eukaryota > Viridiplantae > Streptophyta > Magnoliopsida > Santalales > Viscaceae > Viscum > Viscum album. The sequence continues at coordinate 343,788,178 of OY728136.1, read as the reverse complement.
ACCATATAGAATCTATGATGTGAAATTAGACGTCTTAGGTCCTCATTATTATCAGGTTTTTTCCTGTACCACATCAAATACGCCTCCTTCTTATCTTTTATTTAGTATTCTTATGGTTCACAAGCGTCCATTGGCTCAATCACGTTGGATTTATCTCCTCTATTACATTCATACATTCTATTAATATACATCATATTCCATGTAACATGAATTTAAACAATTGGAAAGGGTCCATGCAGTATGACCTTAAACTATGTGAAATGCCTTGGTCATATAACGTTAAACTATCCCATGTATCATCCTTACTATATGATGGTAAAATTTCCATTCAAAGTCCCCACTTGAATGACATGAAACTTAAAATAGTATGAGGCCTTCACTTGAGAGGTTATATCCAATAGTTCTAGTCATTTATGACATTATTTTAATCTTCAGCAGTTTCTTAACATCTAAGATAAAACCCCCCTAGAAGACAGGTATGATATTTGTTCATACCAATAAGACTACACCAATGTACTCTCAGTCATGGTGGAATAATTTCAAGAGTGTGGGAGTTTTTTAAAACATCCTAAATCTAAAATCCATACATTGTTTGCCCCTTATTTGGATCCTCATCCTCTTTCATGTTTGATGGAACCCCCTAACGGGTTGTCTTTTCCACTTTGTATCACATATCGCTCTAGCCCAACTACCTTGAAGATAAGAGATGCCATTTCGAGTTAGGTCCCACATTTCAGATAAAGATAGTGTTTGACCCTCATTTTCCCCCATTTCATGAGGACATTACAAGTAATGTGTCTCAATTATGGTATGAAATTATCTCATACTAGCATGTCATCCTCTCCATGATTCTGAATTTTAGGCATATTGATTTACAATTCTGATTTCCCCTTTTTTTGGATTGACTCCATAGACCATAGAATTATCCCCCTCCGACACTAGATCACATTTGGAAATGTGAATTATCTATTAAAATAACTTTATTATCTAGTTAAATACATTCTTTTTCTAAACACTATGGGTGTTTAGTCGACAATAGAAGGCCCTTTGTATTCAATGATCTGCTGGAACTCTCATACAAAGTGAACAATTATGAGGTTGTCCCTTGTATATCACACCAGATATGATCTGTGTGGGATTAAGGATAGATCAATAGATTCGTAAATGATATGATCGAGATGAAATAAGCAATAAATATTTCTATACATGTAGTTCATGATAGATAATAAAGCAAGAATGTATGTTTCCTAAGATTGGACAAAGCAAGATCCTTATGGATCTACTCCCTCAATGGAGCACTTCAACACCACCAATTTCTAAAATTTGGCTTCTAGAGCCTCCTAATACTTATTGAGATACCTATCCTCATAGGTGGATAAACTCTAGAGCTCATTATCACTTATTTTTACATGTTCATATTTGTCTTGGAGGTTAGCTACTTGTCAACTCTCCTACTTCATCTTCTCTCAGGCCTTTAGTAACTGGTCCTGCAATCATGCAATGAGATGCTATTGATTTATAAAATGGTAGAACACTCACATGAATATGCTCCTAGGTGCTGGATATATTGTTCGACCTCTTATAACTTTTGGATACTATCATATTTATTCAAGAACCAGGAGACATCTATATTCTGGCTACTTTCCCAAATATTCTTTATAAGGTATTGATAGATTGTCATATGAAGATTGGAAGAGTCTTCCCCTCTGACTCAGAGATACTGTATCCAGGTGCGGAGAGATAATATTCATATTATCCAGTATACATTAATGGAATAAATTAAACACTTGAAACACTTCCATTCCCTATGTTGATTCATGCAGATATCCCCAACAATATCTGGATTAGAATCGTCTAGTTCCTTAGGGTCTGTGGGTGCGTATTCTTGAAAGAAATCCTAAATATAAATAATAGTATATTCCTCCAAAAAAATATATGATGTAATGGGAACAATGACATACACGACACCCTCATATATAATTTCCTTGGTAGTTTATCTCTCCCTGTCTTCTGGATCTGCCTTGGCAGTGGCACCACCCGTAGCAACAACCTCCTGCTGACCGAGAGCCAAGGATGGATCCCCATGAGTTACCAGCTCCTCGGGGATAACTATCATAATGATGAGAGATCCGATAGATGTCCCAAACTCATCAGTTTTTAAGGAATGAAGCCTTATGATCATTTGAGTTACTAACGAACTTTGGTTAGCCATATTCTCAGATAACACATGTGGGTTTGTGGAAAATAGAGACATACAAAAAATAAGTGCTTCTAGATAAAGTGTCTAGTTCATTGTGGGAAGTTCTATAACTGGAGACCCCTCAATACCTTTTAACTCATAGATTATAAGGGGATCATTATGAACAACATGGATATCATAATATTCGGAGGTCATCACATTGACCCTTTCAGTGGGCTCACCTAATGTAGCTTCGTCCATGAATGGTATGCTAGCTTTCTCGGTCCTGGATGTGGGCTCAAGGGCACATCCCCCCATGTCCATCAATAAATTTTGTGCCCCTTCAATGGTAACAAATTCATAATCACCGATTTTTTCTCGAAAAACAAAAAATTTGGTAAGAAAACATGAGTTATAGAAAGAGAATAGACCCATAGATATATGACTGGTGACTTACTTCAAGATATTCATAATGTTCCTCATTAGTTCCTATGATCTCTTCACTCTCCCATAGACACTCTTGGAGATCCAATTTCCCATGGGATTCCTCACCTTCAAGATCTTCATCCTCGACCTCCGCTTCATCTTCTTCCAACTCCTCCACCTCCTCTTACTCTTCTTATTATTCTTCTTCTACTGCTGCTAATACATATTCCTCTTCTTCGTCTACAAAAAAATCCTTGGGTGGAATTTCTTCATAATCATGCTCTTTACCCAACATCAATCATAATAGGATATTTGGTTTCACATATTACTCATGTTGGAATGCATAGTAATCCTTAGCTGTCTGGTACGCGTGTCACTGATGAATGTCCACCCTGTCTGCCACCTGAATATGCCTGACTTTTCAAAAATCAAACCTAGTGCACGTCAGTCATTACAACAGATCTGCAGTTGATAGTGATTGTCGTAACATTATCCATGCAGACCAAAGGGATGAAAAATGGGATCGGTAGTCGAGTAAAAAATACACCATATATTTTCCCAAGGGATTCTCTAGATATTCTACAAGGCCGCCTTTTGATCCAACCCTCATCAGAAAGAGGGGGTGCAGAAGCACCATGGAATGTTCTAGATGCTAGAATCTAGCTCGTGTTATTCATACTACATGGCTTATCTCTAGTATTTCTTATATATAGGAAACTCGCCTTCTTCCTTTCCACTAAAACTCTAAAATTTTTTCCTTTATTTTTTGAATTCACTTTTTTAGAATTTATTTTGGTTATGACTCAACTATGGGATCATCATACTCTGTTTAGAGGACAAAATCAACATTCGTGGGGGCTGTGTGACTGTTTCACCAAAGTCAGGAGTTGTAAACATTTTCCACAACTTGAAAAGGATACATGGGTTCTTCTCCTCTTGAAACTATGTGTACGAACTCTTCAACATTATCTGCAGGTACCCAAACTATCTGGTGAACTGTGATGGTTTGTAGGGATCATCAAATATATTTCCATCGATTAGGGATAATAATACCCCACTCATGATGCTCTGCAGATATTCCCTCGTATCTTGTGGAAATCTCAGGTCATCCACCGTTTAGATGACCATCGATATGAATTGGTGGAAATTAAAGTTCTCATGATGACCAACATAGATCTTGACCCCCACCTCATTGGGAATCTGTGACTGAACACCATCGATATTTCGATGAAATGGTCGTATGTCGTCTCTTGGAGGATGGATGGAATTTGAGAAGTTCTATCCACCGAAATGAGATGTGATCCATAAATGGAGAATTTATAATTGTCCAAAAAATTTACTCGGTGTGCCTCCCCTTAATATGTTTCCCCAAATGTTGTACAACCTTACTAATACATGCACTATAAGGTAAAATTTGTCACAGGGTCTTATGATCCTAGGGATTTCTAGCATCCTTGGACAGACCCCCATACTTGTGTCACTCATTGGTAGTATCTATACCCTCAGGAAGTTAGTAAGGAAATAGAACTATAACACCTATGGTTCCCTACTCTCATTCCCACTAAATCCTTATAATAGATATTCACCTACTTCCATGATCAGTCAATATGATCTGAACTTTCCACCTTACAATGCAGTCAGAAACTACCTACCTCAGCTTGAATGCTCACATACATTTCCCTATTTAAGAGTAGGTTGAACCACACTAGGCATGGTATTTCCCTCAGAATAAATTTTATCCCCAACCTTTCTTTCTTCAGATCCAGTAGATTCCACGTCAGAATGTGGGTTCTTCCTCTATCTCCCTAGATATTCTCTATTAGTAAGAACTCATATTATAAAATTCCTTCTAGAGGAAAGAATCCAATTCATAGGATTCCAAAATGACTAATATATACCTCACCATGGTGGAGGAAGAATGTATTTGTGTCCAGATACCACTAACTAAATATCTATGGAACTATTTACTTCTAGCAGTAAAAAATAAATTACGACATCCACACAGTTTCAAACAATCCAATGTATCGAAGCCCTCCCAAGAATTACTCACATGTTTAGTGAACCTAGAATTCCCATACCCATTCATTTGTAAAATCCCCCTAGTACACATGTCCCATTCCAGCTGCCATCTCTTTCTCTCATCAGTGATGCTGATTTGGAAGGTTCTTGCAAACTGGGCGGGGAATTCTATAGCCACCAGTTCAGTCCCCATGACTATCTCGGTTTTCAGATTCCGTACATTGAAGTCCATATCATGAATCTCCTTAGAAATGTGGACATTGTTTGTGATGTTGTACCACTGAAGACTATCTTTGCATGTGACCCGCGACTGAGACAAGTCAGTCTCGAAGGCTTTAATGGGCACTTCCTTCACAAATCCAATGTTCCATAGTGAGGGGTTATCACTTAGTATGAAATCCTTCTAATCCTCTATCATCATGAATAAGAGAATTTGATATTCCAATATTACCATTCAGATAATAATAATTTTGGGGTTCACAATAATCTCGGCCCTCTGTGAGGCAAAGGGAGCCTCCATCTCAACAGTGGTCTGTTCGTTGTCCATGTAAGTCAACCTATAAAAGTAAAAAAGAATTGACCCAAAATACTATGGTTTGGTGAAGAAAATAGATTGTCACATGCAATATCAAATGATGACCTTGAAAATTTGGTCTTAGTCTAAAAGGTGTAATATTTAGAAGTTGTGTGTTACAAATCAAGAAAACTTTGGGTCTACCATGCAAGAATCAACAACATATGCATACAATAGTGATTGCTTGACATATGGAAAGTCAAGGTATTATTGTAACACCTGAGATTTTTAGGAGAAATATTTTATTTTTATGTTATATACATCATCAAAGGAATATTTCACCACACACAACACTATCTTGGCTTGCTTTACATGCAATTGTGACCTTCCTTGATAGCTTGCGTTGTACGCAATACCGAGATTCACTAAACAACGATATTCTATTAAAATATTATTAAAACTAGCCATTATGAATAGTAATACCCACTTTTTGAAAATTTATAAATTTTATCTTTCAAAATGGACTTCATTTTTGGATTCAGAATATCAAAATTAGCCTTGGGTGAAATTTTTGTACTTTTCTGAAAACTTTCAATTTTTGATGAATAGTGAAAACACTAGGTTACTATTTAAAAACCGTCTTTTTATTTAAATAATTATTTATTTTATTTAAATTTATTTGAGGTCACAATTGATACATAATACCTATATAAGTTCAATGTAATTCATTGGAGTCCTTTTATAAAAAATTTGATATATAGAATTTTATTGAACTTTTCACCGTCTTTTACCCACCTCATAGGAGAGTTTGAAAATTTATATAAAACATAATTGTACCGCTTCTGTGAGTAGAATTTTGAAAATCCGAGAGACACGGTTAATATCATGGAATAAAATTTGGTTCAATGAGATGAAAATAACTTGTGGTGAATAGTAACTTTTTACTTTTATTTACGACGGTTAAAAGTAAATATGGTAATTAAGGGGAAAACTGATATTATTATTACCCTAACACATGTCCTAATTATATTGGACAAGTGTAATTATACCAAAAACATCCTTAGGAATAAAATATGACCATTTAGGTCCACGTGGATTAGATTAGGACATTTATTATTAATTTATTTAAAGAAGGGTTAAAATAGTTAAAATCAATGTTTAATAAATAAATAATTTTTAATATAGGGTTATACATAAGATAAATTCTACTATAAATATTAATTCTAAAGATAAAAAGATTTCATACATAATGGTATTTTATTTATAATTTTTATACATTAAATAATTTAATTTATTTATGACACAATGATGATGCATTAATTATCTTATTAAGAAAATATTAACATAATTGATGTTATAAATACCCAAATAAATTTAATTTGAGACTTTTTATGCATTATAATAATTTTCTAGGTTAAAATGACATGTTATTATTTATTAAATTAACCTTTTTCGAACTAAACATGTTTTTATTATTTTCAAAAAAATCAATTACCAAATAGTTTCAAAATCGACAGAAAATAGTTTTTAAAACAAATATTATATCATTAGTTGTTATTTTATTCCTAAAAATATAAATCTTGGCCAAATGACTTAGATAAGGTTATATATATTAATAATAAACAACTTGGGGTTCTTCTTCCTTGTTATTCTATTTTTATGAACCATATAGTGTAAGCAAACAAGAAGACATGGTAAAAGTAAAATTATTTATCTTAGGGTTAAATATAAATGATAAGGTTAAAATAGTAACCTAAACTTGTTTAAAATATATTTTATGAGAGGATTTAGACCCATACCCACCTTATATTAGAAATAAATTAATTTGGTTCTATTAAAAACCGAATATGACTTTATAATAAAATAATATTTTAAGTTTTTTCTAAGGTGCCCCTCTCCTCCCTTATAAAAAAGAACCTCCTCCCTCTCCTCCTCACACCAATTTGAGCCTTCACGCATGGCCAAACCATGAAAAGTTCTCTTCTCCACCTCCATATAAATATCCTAGAGGTCCTGGTATTCGTTAAAGACCATCTTTAGTTCCCTAAGAGAAGCTTAATAATAGGCGCTTCAATGAAAAGGTAATGTCTGTTACCGATTCTTTCAACTTTATTTCTTCTTCAACTTCTTCTTATTTAGTTGTATCATTATGAATTAATAACATCCGTATCACTCATATTCTGATATGTTATTATAAATATGAAACAACCTTATTTCACCTTCTATCCATCCTACGGAAAACGAAATCACCGTGCGTCTGTACGTACGGAATAGCGCCTCCACACCGTGGTGTAATCTGTTTTCCACCACCACCGTACTTGGATGGGTATAATGGTGTAAAGAATAACTATATATTATTATTTTAATATTATATTTATTCTGAAATAGTATACATAAACTTTAATACAATTCCATGATCATGGGAACAATATCATCGCTCGTGCGTACGTACGGCCTACCGTCTCCACGATGTGATGTGACTCTTTCTACATGATCTTCATTGCATAATGATTATATAAATCAATTTAATGAATAAATATGATATATATTACACTAATAACATTCTAGAAATGAGTTATCTATGACCTAAAATAAGAATAAGAATTTATTCGATAAAACACGCATAAGAACAAAAAGCAATAAACACCCGAATAAAAAGTAACAATGAAATATTACTAATAAGAAGCTAATAATATGACCATATAAGATATCATAACAATGATTACGATTCTAGAATAAGTCAATAACATTTTTTAAATCATCATACAGGAGGTTCGGACACGTACGAAGCAAATTAGACCTAAGGTAAGGGAAAATCTTATAATCTCATTTTTATCCGAGATTGTTTATACTTCATAATTTACTGGGGAATATTTATAATCCACATCCATGTTTCCTAAATATGTAATATTATTTCCATCCACCTACAAATTTTTAAATCCAATTTTACCCATTGGCGAGTTTTTAGTAAAATATATGAAAGGAATCTTTTATAGTTTTTAGTACGAGGTACTTTTTTGACTTTTCTGGCCAAAGTATGAGAAGAATGTTTTTCTTTAACTTATACGACAAGAACCGCTTTTTAGAAAATTATTTCCATCAATATTCCTTTAAAAGTTTTGAAGTTTATTTTTAATCAACTTATTTTAGTATAAAATTTTATGACATGTTAAGAAAGGAAAAATGTTTTTTAAGTAGAAAGGATATTTTCCTCAAGAATGGAGTTCAAGAATTTTATCAAAATTATTTTCCATCTAAGATAATATAGGGTTATGTTTCTATCCCTATTTTTACATTGATTTGATTATGTTATGATGTAATTATTTTTATGATGTCCTTTTATCTTATATGGATTATATTATGATGGCATGATTTTTAAGAATCCCATTTTTATTACATGGGTTAAGCTATGATGTGTGATTTATGATCTTGTAGAACACATAATAATGGTATCATTATGAGATGGGTAGGACCTATATATCCCTCCAATGAATTGGGTAAAGATTTATATCTCATGAGATAGACATGGATATAATGGTAGGTTAAACCGGTTCAGTGAAACAGGATTGAAACGAGGAGTGAACTCAGTTCAGAAAAGGAATTTGTCTGCTAAGATAGTCTTGGAAATGAGTCTTGACTACTAAGAAATGATTCTCGATGATTATGTGTGCATTCCAAAAAGGTTCATGTTTTATGTTATGATTATTGGGATTTCATTTCACTACTATGATTTATCCCATATTATGAAATTATGATCTCTTTTGCAGGTTATGATTTCCAAAATGTTATGTTATTATGAATATGATGTGATTGATATTTCTTTTGTTTACCCTTAATGAGAATTTGAGCTCACCCATTTGTATGTTTTATTTTCCCCAGGTTAGGAAGAAGGATATTAAGTAAGATATGCCAAAAGTGACTCTAGATATGATAAAATGAAACGAAGACATTGTAGATGTTTTATGAACCAGTTGTTTATGTTTCTCAGTTTCTAAAGACACTATACCTATACGGTCCTTTCATGGTTTTGTTATATGTTGTAATAAGTGTGCTTCAATTCTGAAGTAATAACAATGTATGTAAAATATGGGTCGTTATAATTATGGATTGGGACCCTAATCATATTTATAGTCATGGAACAGGACATCCACATGTGTTAAATTCACCTTACGTGTATTTCCTCAAAAATGTTGTGCATCCTTCATAACACATCATTTTCGTCAGTATTTTCCTTAGTACCCAACATTATGGTTCCATTTCATCTTAGATTGTTAAGGGAATTTTTTGATGCCAAATTACATTTGAGTCTATATATTTGAATATTTAAGAAACTTAATGAAACAATTTGAATCATCATAAAATTCCAAAAACCCCAAGGGATTGATGCATAAGTTTGGATTCTTTCCCATAATATAAAAATCTACACACAAGGTACTTACATGATGAATGTGTCATGAAAGTAATTCTTTTGCACTGGCCTCCAGAAAATGGAAAAGGAAGGTGTATGAAAGAAGAAATGCATGTGCTAAAAAGGATGGAACAAACGTGAGGATATTATGCACCCTATGTAATGTCAATATGCCACTTCCACTCCACATCTCTTACAAACTCTGGCCAATAATTTCACCTATAAATAGAAGGGAACCCCATCCATTTGTGAGAACTGTTTGGAAGTCAAACTTTCACACATGTGCACCCAAGAAAACACATTTTTTGACCATGTAAATTTCATGGATTCCAGGTTTATGATCTTTCATGATAGGTCCCCCACGGGACCCCCATTATGTTTTTCCACAAGGGCTTGTCGCTCACTCATTTTTATTTTTTCCCTATGTATGGTATGCACAAAAGACCCTTATTGCACGAATAAATTTTCTATGGTTGGTGAATGAAATCGACAATTATTATGTTCACCATATACCCTTGTGGAGTACCTCTTTCACTGAAAATCCTATATTTTACATGAAAGCTTCCAATATTATGGTCACCCATTTCATTAGGCTCCATGGATTGTCTACACTCTGAAAACCCATGTTCAAGATCCTCTTCCATGCAACACCAACATATTGTGTGCACCTCCCCCATGTGGCCCCCCAAACTTCTGCGCAGTGATTTCTTGGTCCCTCATGTGGTGTGTCTTGTTTTTTATCTACCTAATAGTTATCCACGTAGGTATGCTAATATCTACTGCTTATTCATATAGCTGCAATAACATGGATCCATTCACAGACCACTCCTCCAACCCGTTGTTTCCTAGAATTGTTGAGGCCTTCGCTTCCCTGAGTGTGGGTGGGAATCAGTTATGTATGACAAATGGGTAAAGAGTGAATCCACCTTGTTCAAGCTACATGATGTTAAAATGTCATCCATCATTGGCCTCAGCGCAAGATTTTTAACTATTCCCTCACCCCATACAATGCACATGGGGTGCCCCTCCTCAAAAATTTTCCACACCCACACATCTCTAGGGGATTGAGACCACCCTTGCCTTTCTTGAAGGGAATGAAAACCTCCTCACATGGAATGAGATCCTATTTAGGAACCCCCCTAGGGTAAGCCCCAATATCTATATCTCTAGGATGCCTTAGGGAGTAGGCCCTAAATCCCATATCGTTGATTCTTATTTGGTGACAGGATCATCAGGTCTACGGACACCTCTAATTTATCACACCAATACATACCCAAATGGGCTTATATATTATTAGTGAACATTACTACATATTGGCTTCATCAGAATTTAATCTCCAAATAATGCCATACTATATGAGTTTTGATCCCTAACTTCTAAATAGGGTATATAAGATGCCATTTTGAGGGTTAATCACAACCAATGGTGAACTCTAGTGCTACATATTGGGGATATAACCTCATGATGTGACATCTTCCCTTTTTGGAACACATACCTAAGATATACCTCCTTGATGTGTTTTTATCCATCCACTTGGGTTGCTAACCACACGTAATCCCCACCTTTTCAAAGTGAAGATATCCATTTTTAGTCTCTGATTCCTTCACGAACTATATGGACATTGATCCCTATCTTATTCATATGGTACACAGGAAGAATATCTAAGGATCAAGCCCATCATCCACCCCCCCCCCCTATATTGGTCCCTACCCCGAGTCTCTAGGTCTTGGGAGGATCCTTCCCCATCTAAAAATTTACTTTTCCTTCAGGTCTCCATCCATGTTCTCCATTCTGAAGGGTCACCTCCTTAGGTGTCTCATCACCCCATATTGAATGTTGTAGAATTTTTTTATGATCCATTTTGATACATTATAATCTTCCCTCAGGTTCAATCCCATCACCTTTTAGACTCCATCTATTCCATTACAACTACCTCAACTTCCATCCTAATTCTTATCAAGGCTGCCCCATCTAGGTGAGATCATGATGTCCACATCCTTAATACTCCTAAAAGCATCCAGTAAGCTAACTATGCATAAGTACTATAGAATACAAATTCAGCCAAACATGTGTGCTTTTCTTATGTTGAGAAGCAAGCCTAGTGTCATCCCCAAATCACCATTTTAAACTATATGGGTTGTTATCCCTATCCTCTTCATAGGGTACATAGGATGCCTCTTTTTCAGCCAACCCCATCCAAGAGTAATCCTTGGTGTCCTCCTCTTTTGGATCCACTACACTGATCCTCCCCTAGTAGTGTTCAGGAATATATTCATGGTGAGGAATATTTTTCTTTATGGGACACATCACCTTGGTTCTCCTTCATGGGAGTCCTCACCTATCTAATGGTAATACCCAAATCCATCTTCTTAGGTATATACTCTTTCATGGTGTGAAAACATCCCTTTTTCGGATTCACCATTACAGGTCCATTCTCATTGGGAATTTTGATCCATACACAAGTTAAACCTTTCCATGTACTCCACTATATGGATGTGCCTATCTAATCCACCATCATAAGTGTTCTGATCAGTCGTATCCATCTCCATAAGATGTAAAACTCAAAACATAAATCATTTTAAATATGAGACTCCTACGTAAAACCATTCAATACATGACTTTTTCATAATATAGCATGAAATATACATGTTATTACTCAAGTTTCTATGCCCTTCAGTAGCCCTATTGTGGGGAAAGAATACATGTGATCCAATGATCCAGTGTCCAGGTATTCTGAGTGATTCCCAATGTGTCTACTTCCCTGACCAAAGTTTTCTTCCCTAGATAGACACCTTGGACTATCCAGACAGAATCAATGTAATTAATTAGAATTCATGAAGAGATGACACCAAAAATGTGGTTCACAAACAATGTCTTAATATACAAGAGTGACCCAGACTAGGTGTTGAATTCCAAGGGGGGATCCATGGAAGGAGGAACCAACATCCTATCATCCAGTTCCGATCAAGAAGTATACATATATAAAGTATTTATGAATACCAAAAACCTTTGGAATGATCAAATGTGAGGTAATAGAGTGGACCTTCCATCCCGATTGAAAGGCTCTACAGGCACAACCTGGTGGAAATTATTGAATACCATAGTTTAAAAATATAGGTAGAAATCTTATAAATTTTCACAACTAATTTGTATAATGAGAACCCGTCCATACATCATGGGGAGATATAAAGTCTGATCCCCTACCATAAATACATTTCCCAATAATTCTTCCTATCAAGTAATTGATTTAATTAATAAAAAATATTCTTTTTCGAATATCAGTATTTAATAAACAAGAAACATTTATAAATAATTCCCAATATAATAAAATAACAATAAAATTAAACACCATATGTAAAAATGATATGCCCTTCAGGGAATAAAAATATCAATGAAAAATGATATGGATAATTAGGGATAAATTCAATGTCTAATGATTACAGAAAATTGAATATTTCATGGGGAAAAAAGAAGAAGTCAATGAAGTGAATTTCAATACACTCTTTAGACAAATCAATCATAAAAATTCAAGAGAATGAATAAGGATAGTATTAGTACAATATATCTCTAGTCGATTTAAAATAAATTGTATTTTCTCTAATTAATATAAATATTATAAACAGATATTTTAAAATATTGAGGAAGATATTATTTTTAATTTAAAAAACACTTAAAAAATTTCATTGAAATCAAATTTTATGAAGCATTTTTATAAAAAATTTAATCTTTTAAACATGTAAAGTAATCATTGAATAAATAAAAATGGGTAAATACATAGATTTCATACATGGTAAAAAAATATTACTTTTGCACGGTAAGAAGGTAATAAAAATGATTTTCTCAGAAAGAAGAAAAATGATTCCATTGAAATCATTATTAAAAGAAAAAAATGGAAAGATATAAGTAAAAATCATTTTATAATGGTTAAAATAGTTTTTAAAACATTCCTATAATATAGGGGTCTGTGAAAAAAGTAGGCCCTCTGATATAATAGGGAAATGAAGTCTGGATTTTCATAATACATTTTATAAAACATTTTAAGTACCAAAAAGTGGAAAATGTTACTCTTTCATGAAAAATTCCATGAATAACTACAGGATAATAAAATTACAGGTTTTATTGAAAAAATGGAAAAATAAATTCCATTAATGGAATTTCATGGATAAGAAATCTTGACTAGAATGAGATTGTTAAATAAACCCCAAAAAGGGTCAAAAAAATGAAGAGAGAGTTAATAAATGAATTGATTATATACATCAACTTTAAATACACATTAAATAAGTTGAAATAAAACAATATATGTTGAAATCAATTATAGAAATGGACATCTATTATTAAAGATAATAAATATGTAAAATAACCCAATGAAAGGAAATTGGGTTATAAAATTTCATTACCACATGGTAACTTTTAATTCAAATCCCCATAAATTAAATTATTCATGTTTAAACTCAAATATCCAGAAGATAAAATAATTCATGACATACTATTTTAATATGTGTTGTATATACACCACAAAAAATAAGTAAGGGGTGAATATGACATTTATATCATATATGTAAAACATGGGATGAAAATCCCAAACTACTAGGTAACTTTTGAATTATAATCTCAATGAAAGAAATAATTTTAAATGAATCTATAAATACCATTAAGATAAATTTATTCAGATATAAAAAAATATAGTAATTATATACAACACAAAAAATAAATAAGTTGTGAAAATTGTGTATTCCTCACTTAAAAAAGTGAGATAACAATCTCTTACCATGCATTTACTTTTGGATGAACATAATTTAACATTTGATGTTTGTAAACATGTAAATGATTTAAAATAGAACCATAATTATATTTATAATATAATATATGATCTTTTTATAATATCTTATTACCAGTTTGTTAAAAACCTTTCATTATTTTCACTATTTCAATTGTTAATTGCCTAGTTTTTCGAGTATGTTTTGACTTGTTGTATGTTGTTCTTATTAATTAGATCATGATTTAATAAATTCAAGAATTTAAATCAAGATTCAAATATCATATATATTCATTATATATTTATTCATAATAATCCATAAAACATGGAGATATGAAATGAAATGAACCATTAATGGATATCATATGTTGTACGTACGCATGAACACTATTTTCATTTCATTGTCTTGTTAAAAAATGAAAATGAAAATGAAAATGATATATATATATATATATATATATATATATTTGTGTATGTATGTATATTATAATCCTAGAATCATATATATGTCAATTTTTTCACATATTTTTATTAAAATAATTCTTAATACATTCCAGGTATTGTTTGAACATATAACATTACTTTGAGGAGGCAGTAGTCTACATATCCCCAATCAATGTTATCTTAATTACCCAAAATGAAAATCATGAAGGTATGTGGTATATAAATATTCCGTAAGTATAAATATTGTATTAATATCATATATATCATATAAAAAATCATTGACATCATTATTCCAATCCATGAGAGGTGGTAATGGAAAAACGAACGACATCGTTCCATGAGGCGGTAGTTTGCAATAAAAGAATGGAAAGTTGGTTACCAATTTGATTAAAGTGTGTGTAGGTGTTGGTAAAACCATCAAAAAAATCATGTATGATTTTTTTGGATACATTTTTTATTTTATATGAATGTAATAATATGAAATTATGTCATGTTGAAAAGAATATAAGAGAAATGAACATTGATGAGTGTTGCCTTGTTTTTAGGTAACTCCTTTGGTTTATTTCAAATGACCACCTTTTTCGGATTTATTCCAAAAAATAGGAAAATAGGTTGAGGGTAGAGGAGTTGGGAGACTATTTAACTTATATTGGGGGAGAATAAGGTCTTGAAAAGTGTAAATAAGTGGGAGGGTGGGTTACTTTTCATAGTGGAAGAGGAGTGGCATTATTGTAAATACGAAAATGTAAATACTATAGAGATGTCTCTCTTACATCATGTCCCTCCAATAATGAACCCAATTCGATAAAACTGATTATAAGGTGGAAATATGGTGGAAAATATATTTTAGACAAGTGTCTAGTTCATTTTGAACATTATGTTTAATGTTTTGTCCTGTGTTAAGCATATATTTATATTAATCGCTGTAATTAATTTAAATTGCCTTCATTAATATTTTTGGTAAAAAACTAATTTGACATTATTATAAATTATAAATTAGTTTGATACCAAATATGAATTCTATTTTTCCAAATTCCAATCATATAAGTGTTATAAATTAATTTAAATTTAATCCCACAGCCGGGATGAATATATAAGTTTTTAATGTAAAATATTCCAAAGAATGAGATATGCTTATATCCAATTTAAATGATAAATTTAATACAATGGAATTAATTGAATTAACTGATATATAATTGATCTAAATAATCTTTAAAATTAAAAAAATATAATTTATCATTATTAATAAAATTTTATTGAAACCAATTTTGAATTAAAATTCAATATTTCTCATTATTAATCAAAAAATAAAATATTTCACAAATATACCAAAAATCACTCTAAGATAATTTTTGTGAACCTATTTGAAAAATTAATATTATTTTAACATATATATTTTATAAATGTTCCAAAAATTTATTTAAAACAAATTCACCATTAAATGGTGGTAAATATTCCTTTAGAAAAAGAAAACCTTTGAGCGTAAAACTAGTTTATTCTTTTGTTATTCCTATCAAATCAGGTATATGAATATAAAAATATTTATTTCATATAGGAAATATATATTTCATTATTACTATTAAATAAATGAATTTTTTAATTTATTATGAAAAAACATATTGGGACCATAAAATAAAACAATTTCCTTTATATTCAATTGATTAATATTTTTGATTCTAATTAATTTTGTTACAAAAAAATTCATATTATATTTTTTAAAACATATATTTTAATAATTTAATAAAAACTATTCATAAATATCGATTTTAAAAGCTAGGATGTATCTTATTATATTAAATAATAATGTGTGGATAATATACTCTTGTTTAGTAAAACTCTGTTTTATATGTAGCACACACTATAGAAGAAACTCGTTGTTGCGTGCGATGAAATGTACCTCAGTATTTCATGAATTTAATTCTATATAATATATTTAAAATAGTAAATATTCTTTAAAGTCTCTATAGGATATATTCTTTTCTACGTTTGTTGTTACATGTCATAAACAATATGAATAAAAGTTACAATTTTAGAATTTTTGGGTTATTACAATGGTTGACTCAAACCTCAAAAAAACCAATGAGACACATGTTTTAAACATTTCATTCCTTAACAACCATGTTTCCTTATTTTTACCAATTTGGTTGTTAACTATGGTTACTATTATTTTTATCAAAGGTAATTTATACATTAAACCTAAAATTAGATGAGTCATGTTAGATAACTTACACCCATTAATTATAAATGTATTGAATAATTATGAAATAATATAAATCAAAAGTTGGTTGGAAATTAATTTTTTAAAAATTGAATGTAATTTTAATAAACACCACTCTAACTTATACCTCACTGACATGGATTTATTTATTCCGGGATCTATATATTTATTAAAAAATATAATTGTTCCATGAATGGAATATAGTTGATACCATTTAATTTTTAAAAATAACTTTGAAGAATATTTTTTTATTTGTAATTTTAAATCATTTAATAAAATATAATTTATCATAAAATAACAGTAATAACATTTTTGACAATATTCATTAAAATTGATGAAAACCCAAGTGAACACATGCGGAGGAGAGAAATAAGATAGACACCAACCAACTACAACTCATAAATGAAATATAAAATAAAAACCAACTAAACATATGTAATGTCATGCAAAAGTACTACAACTGGATGGGGAAAACCACAAGTATCCAAAAGAAAGTAAAACAACAGAAACCACATGCCCGAACAGCTCATGCAACCACAAGCTAGTAGTAACCTGCCTGGTCTCCAACATTCTCCAAGTGACTAGAAAAATAGTTTGTATATACATAGGGGGAGTGTAACAGTATACTCAGCAGGATCCTCCTCGTAGCTTCTCGTGTAAAAGTAAAGAAAGCATGCTAAAACACAAGGAACAACAAGTGAAACTAACTCGTCACATAAATAGGTATACTAAGTTCCCAACCTCACCATGGCTACTCTCACCAAGAAACAGATACAAGAATAAATCATATAATAAGTAATATCAAGGGTACCCCCACTACTACTTCCCCACCGGTTTGCCTCTTGGCCGCAACATTGTACATCCTAAGCATCTCTCTCCAAAATTTCTTGCCCACAAACACCTAGGCAAAGCACCACAATATGCACCCTGTGCAACAAAACCACTAAGTCCACACACCAATGTAACCAGGTAGTTTCCGGGAGCCACCAAAGCTCACATAACGTGTATCATATATAGAGTATTATTCCTCTATCCATTACAGCCCATACAACTAGTAAGGATCCTCAAACCATCACAGCCTATACATGTTACATCTATAGAAGTTCATAGAAATCTATATCCAGAATATATGTGTGTGAAGAACCACTAGCCATTATAGGAATCAACACACATATATGGGGAAAACTAACTAATGTACCTACCAGCACAAGTAACTACCCTGAGAAGAGAGCAGGGACAAAGGGGGTAGTCAGCCATCCATCCTTCCACCAGAATGTTGGGAGAAACAACCCCTAGGGCTCTGAATCCACGGGGTGTCAGTTTCCCTTACTGAAAGGGTGGAGTAACGTATAAAGACACAAAAGGTACATGATATATTATATCTCACAACCACACTATGGGCATAACCTACACTTAGACATAATGGCAGATAATGTCTCTCAAACTCTGGGATGCTACTTCTAAGACTAGGAATACGATAAGCACCCAACCATCTAAAGATCTCTATTAGATTACTTTATTCCCTTTTTATCAGTTCCACTTTACGTTAATTAATTCTTTAAACATTAATTATCCACGAAATATTCCACATTAAATTTCATTAGCATCACACCCAAAGTCAACTATTCTTTCAAAATTACAACCTCATCATTATGTTCCAGCAAACTCCATCCCCATGGGTAAACACCATTTATTCAATTATTCATTACAGAATTACTTTCCCACATTCCCAAGCATTATAGAAGAACATTCTATGCTACTAAACACAAGGGGACTCAACACAGTGAGTAGATGTACTACCCATCAAGTATTTTCCGCTTATTTAAGGAGCATATACTCATCCTCCCATGAGAAGCTAAACATTGAAATCAAATGGCATACCCTGTGTTCCTTCGCCTCTTTTGGAAGGAGGGTATGTAAGACCAGATGCCTTGAGTAGTAGGAAAAAGTAAACTAGATAAAAAAAATAAGAATCAGCAAGCATTCGACAATCACATCCATCCCATTCTGTCATCCCTGGTGTCCTCCGTGACACCCACATGCATAAATCGATGCATCTTGCCACTCTAGGCATCATCTGCTACCACAACCAAGAGGCCGCCATTCCCCCACCTATCTCAACACCAATATAGGGTCACATCACAACAGAAGCTGTAGGAAAACAAACATCTTATCAATTGGGATCATGGCCCTTTTTCCAACAAGAGGATTACTTAGAACCCATCAAGGAATTATCAAACAAATAATCCATTTTGAATAAACCGATTTATTATACGTAGGATCCACATTAGGAAAACCTAAACTGTAAGATATCATAAATAAATTAAACATGATTACTGATCCATTTTGACTAACATCAATATTACATCAAGAATAACCAGATTCCTTTACATGCCTCTTTATCTTTATCCAAATAATGATCAATTAATTCTGGTTTATGTTCTTTACCAATTTCTGTCAAGAACGAACAACTATACGAAGAAAGCATTGATATCACACTATCTAGAAAAACAAGAGGTAATAACATAAAATCAATATAAATTTATTTATCTGGTTGAAGTATTTATTATGTCAATTCCATTTTTATCCAGTGCGATTAAACATGATAACAATACAGTTGCACATAAAAGAAAAAAGATGCAACAAATCCCCTACCTCAAACAGTTCCTGACATTCTATATCCACACAACGTGTCATGATCCTCCTCTCGCAACAACTGTATCCACCTGAGGATTCCACGGTAAGACCGCACCAACAAAAACAAAATAAACCACTATTATAAGTATTTAGATTTCATGATATAATATGAAAAGTATAAACAGGAGAATATTAACCCTAAAAGAACGAAGATAAACATACCTTATATCAAATATCGATCGATACAGCTTGGTTGCATCAAAACACAGCCGAATCAATCCGAGGAGAAAAGTTTGATTGTGTAACTACTACGAGAATTAATAGGATTTTCATGTGCCTCACACCCGCGAACATAGAGGAAGAACAGGGGAGGAATATATCTTGTCCCTTTTGAATATTTAACGGAGAAACGGTTTAAGATACACTTAATTTGACATTAAAAGTAGATCGAATTAAACAATGATGTTTGACCATGTAAAAACATCCCGAGCCTTAGGAATATTTAATATAGGAGTTATGACATTTGAATTGGCTTTAGAGTCCTTAAAATAAGGATTTAAATGCATCTTAAGTCAAAGGAAACGTCAAAGGGGAGAAACAATAGGATGCTGGAAACACTATTCATGAAACTCACCGATAGAACACTGTTCATTAACCTCACCGATAGAACACTTTTCATGAACCTCACCGATATAACATTGTTCATGAACCTCACTGATAGAACACTGTTCATGAACCTCACCATTAGAACCTCACTGATAGAACACTTTTCATGAACCTCACTAATAGAACATTGGTCATGAACCTCACCATTAGAACAATGTTCATTAATATCACCGATAGAACACTGTTCATAAACCTCACTGATAGAACACTGTTCATGAACCTCACCTATAGAACATTGTTCATGAATCTCACCGATAGAACACTGTTCATGAACCTCACCGATAGAACACTGTTCATGAACTTCACCCATAGAACACTGTTAACTGATGGAACTATTCGTAGAATTGGAAATGTGCAAAGGAAAGAGAGGTTACTGATTCTATTGTTCACAGAAAGGGAAATAATTGGCAAAGTGTTTGGGATGAGTCACCATGACCTCCCGGAACACCTCAAACACCATATTTTTACAACGGAATGGACTAGAGAGGTCCGAGCCATTACATCAGATACCTCTCAAACCATTCTCATCCCCGAGAATTCAAAACCCACCTAATGAAAAAGAAACATGGTCTGAACAACCAGAATAGAAATACCTCTAAAAATAGATAAAGATATAAAAGAAAAAAAACAAATTCATAATAAAAACATGAAAGGTCTAACCAAAAAGGGGACATCGTTACATGAAAAGTGTTAAAAATCAAACAACTCTAGGTACTAAGAATGTATATGTGACTCACATTCCTAGGTAATCTCCACCATGCTACCGTGTCGCCATAGGACACTAAACAAGGGGATAGAACACCCGCAAAACACCTTCTCTTTTCGGTCTTGGATCTTCATAGGTCTCTCCTCAATGGTCGCATCATCATCAACATCGATCTCTCCCCAATTGATGATATGATAGTCATCATGAAGATAATGAAGGTGTTGTGATACATGGAAAACATCATGTATCTGACTCATCTACGGGGGAAGTGCAACTCGATATGCCACAGCTCCAACACGAGCTAACACCTCAAAATGACCAACAACCTGGGGAGAAAGCTTACACCCACGACCAAACCTTCACTGCCCATGATGGTGAGTCACCTTCAAAAAAAAAACGATCCCCAAAATTAAACTCTAAGGGTATTCTTATTTGATCAAAATATGATTTCTAAGGATCTTGCGCTGTCTTCATCCTCTCACGAATCACCTAAACCATCTATATTGTACTCTGTAGTAGTTACAATTCGATAATTGCTAACTCTCCGACCCCAGTCCAGCACAATGGTTAACGTAAAGGCCGACTATACAAGGATTAAAATGGTGACATACTGATGTTGGAGTGAAAACTATTATTGTATGAGAACTCCACCAAGGGTAAGTGCTTTGTCCACGAACCCCCAAAATCAAGAACCCAAGAGCGTAACATGTCATCAAGAGTCTGTATGGTCTGCTCTGTATGACCTTCCGTTTGAAGATGAAAAGTAGTGCTAAGGCATAGTTGAGATCCGAAATCATGTTGGATACCTCTCCACACCCTAGAGGTAAAATGAGAATCTCGATCAGAAATGATTGTCCTTGGGACTCCATGAAATCTCACCACCTCCCCTAGATATATCCTCAATAAAACATCCACTGAGCTCAACCCCTTGATCGCTATTAAGTGGGACAATTATGTTAAACAATCCACTACCGCCCAAATAGCATCATGACCTCTCAGATCTTGAGGTAAACTAGTAACAATGTCCATTTATATTTCCTCCCACTTCCACTGAGGATTTTCTAATGGATGGAGTAGACCACCAGGGACACAGTGTTCGACTATCACCTTCTGGAAGAACAAACATCGAGACACAAACTCTTCAACTGCACGCTTCAGCCTAGGCCACCAAGACTGACTCCTCAAATCTTGGTACATCTTTTTCACTTCAGGATGCACCACTAAAGAAGAACTATGGAACTCTTTAAGAACCGTCTCACGCATCGTCAAAGGAACAAAAAGCCTTCCATGATACAACACTCAGTGTTGTTCATCCTTAGTCCAACCCTCAAGGGTGTCACCACAAACAACTCGGTCTCTCCATACCACCACCTCTAAATCCCCCAAGTGGGACTCTTGAACCTTCTGCATTAGGGATGACTGTATCATCATCTAAAAAAGACAACCTCTACCCCTAACTTATCCCATATCAAGAGGTAATGCTGAAAGTTCTTCCATTACTATCCAGGAATCACTAAATTCATGCACAGCTTCTCTACGTGACTTTTGAATTAGTGTATCAGCTACAAGATTTCATTTTCGCAGTGTATACGATATTTCGAAGTCGTATTCCGGTAAAAACTCCATCCACCGACGTAGTTGTAATTTCAAGTCACACTGAGAGAAAACATACCCCAAACTCTTATAATCGGTGAAAACCACAAATTGCTCATCATTGAGGTAATGTCTCTTCAAATTCAGAGAAAAAATCACGGATTCCAACTCCAGATCATGGGTGGAATAGTTACATTCATGGGGATTAAACTACCAAGACCCATAAGAAACAAATGACCTCTGCTGCATGAGAAGACAACCTAAACCTAGATGTAAAGCATCGCAAAAAACATCAAACTAAACTCCCTCAGCTTGAAGACAAAGAACTGGAGAACATAATAACTTCTATTTTAGATACTCAAAAGCCTCATGAAACTGATCAATCCATATGAATTCTTGATCTTTCTTGGTCAAAGTTGGCTATGGAGCCACAACTCATGAGAAATTGGCTACGAAACTTCTGTAGTAGCCTGCGAGACCAAGGAAACTCCGCACCTCTGACACTGTCTTGGGGGAATCCCAAGACACAACTCCTTCTATATTAGATGGATCCACATCTAATACCTATTGGGACACAACATTCTCCAATAAACAGACCTCTCGAGCTCAAAAATCATGCTTAGAAAACATCCCAAACATCTGATATTGACGAAGAACTCCCAAAACGGCTTGTAGATGCTCTGTATTCTCCTCCTCATATGTGGAGTACAGAAGGATATCATTGATGAAAACTACCACGAACTTGTCAGAAACTCACGGAACACATCATCCATCAATCCCATGAATATAGCTGGAGAATTCTTCACGCCAAACGACATTACAAACGAACTCATAATTCCCATGAAAACAACAGAATACAGTCTTCGGGATATCCTCATCCTTCACACGCATCTAATGATATCCTAAACGCAAGTCGAACTTTGAGAACAAACTTGCACCATTCATTTGATCGAATAAATCATCAATCTAAAGAAGAAGATAACGATTATTTATTGTTACTTTGTGTAAGAGATGATAATCGACACACAACCCCAAACTGTCGTCATCCTTCTTCACGAACAAAACTAGTGCTCCCCACAGTGACACTCTTGGCCGAACAAAAACGCACTATAACAGACCATAAAGCTATATACGTATCTCTCGTAAGTTAGAAGGGGGCATCTTATATGGATACCTAGAGATAGGAGACACTCCTGGCTATAGCTCGATCCCGAATCACGATCTCTAAGTTGAGGGGGTAATGCTACAACCTCTTTTGGAAAGACATCAAGGTACTCCTCTACGACCCTAGGAAACGCCAAATTCTGAACCTCTATAGAACTGAAGAACATCTCATCCATCATGGATGATAAGGATGGAATGCACCTATGAACCATATAAGGATCTCGCTCACCAACAAACACCACTGGATCTCCATCCGCACCAACGAAAATGACCTTATTCCGGAAGCAATCCATGATAGCCTACACCGAATAAAACCAATTCATGCCAAGGATGACATCATACGGTTGTATTCATAAACATAGGAAATCTACCCAAGAGCGGTGTTTCCCCAACAGTATCTCAAAATCTCTACATACTTCAAACAAGAAATCTTGAACTGCAACTGGCGTAGTCAACGCCAAGGGCACTGGAAGCCTCTCTGCCTCAAGTCCCAAAGCATGGAAAAGCGTAGGTGATATGAAGGAGTGTGTCTCTATTGAATGAAACAAGGCATAAAACAAGGTATAAAACAGGGAAAGGGTACCTAGAATGATGTCTGGATCGCCTGGACCTGGAAACACTAGAGCATGAAGCTGACCACGACCTACTCCACGACCTCTCTAACCCTGATGATGACCCCCACTATGGTCGTACTCTCCTCTCTAGGGATGGAGAGCATCATGGGGTTGTCCTCTACCTGCCCCATCTACCCTCTGCTGGTATAAAGCTGGTGCAAACTTATATTTCTACTACCTTGTCTAGAACTACCTCAACGGGGGAACCTGGAGCATAGAACATGGGGAACGATAACTACTCTAAAAGGTCAGTCACTCTCGTTGCCGATGACCACAAACCCCACAAGAAAAACATGAGTTGCATCCCTTGGCATAGGCCTCAGAGTTGCTGCCTCCAGAGAAACGAGATGTGAAGGTTTGGGACATACCCCTGGCTGAATGGAAACTCTTTTTCCCTGAAAATAAGGAAACCCCAGACCACAGATCTGCTTCATGAGGAATCATGACGATTCCTCTCTCATGATGATCTGGTACTGGACAAAGTACTCTTGACAACCTCTGCCCTCTCCAACACTTAAAGATATGTCTCCAGCATAAATGGGGTGACCTGGTGCTGGATCTTTGGATGTAAGGCCTCCTCTAAATATCTCATCCTGGCCTCCTCATCTGGCAACAGTTCAGAAGCATATCGTAAAAGGTTCCTGAAACAGATTCCAAACTCTCTAACAGTAGAGCTCCCATGTCGATGGGTAAGAAGCTCTTGGCGACTGGACGCCTCCATGGTCGAAGAAAGAAACTCTACTCAAAACTTGTATCAGAACTCCTCCCATGAGATCGCTGACTCCTTGCGATCCCCAAGGAACAAGAACCACCACTGCCTCGTTGCTCCATGCAACATCGTCACAACCAAGGACACCTAGTGCTCCCTCTGAGCATGGATCAAACAAAAGATGTTCTCGACCTCATCAAACCAGTCTTCCGTGACTACATCTGAAATGGATCCCTCATACTTCTGCAGACTCTGTCACTAAAACTCTCAGGGTGTCTTCTTCTATGTGTCTTTATCATCAACCTCTACCCTACGGTGATCTACTAGAACAGACTGGTGGACATTTTCTGCGCAAACCTGACGAGGACGTCAACCTAGATCTATACCTGTAAAATAAAAAATAGTTAGAGGTCATAAACCATGAATATTAAAGACTCAACATTAATTAAATAATTGTTTCTTTCATTGATTTTAGGTTTACCTATCCCAAGGTCTACCCATTAAAACAGAGGAACAAATAATAATGATGGATGATCCTTTCCTTGGTCTCTACCCTGCAACTACTATCACCTTGTTTAGTAGACATTATAAACTCAAAGGTTCGTACATCAGATCATAGGGGGCCCTAAATGCCTATGTCTCATCCGACCTCCTGTTTTTACATCACTTGTTAAACATGAATTACACTGTTTCCCTACCAACCCATGAAACCTCGCTTGTGCCTAACACTAATCTTTATCATATTCCTCAACCTCCCTCTAATACCACTCGGACACGACCCCCTCCCCAAAAAGTGTACCCCTCGTGGGCTGGCAAGGTGATAAGGGAGATAATGACCCCGAGTTTCACCTCCAGTAGGCTGCAGGTTAAGCGACTAGCACTGAGGGTATAGTAAATGCAAAAATTGGATGCATTAACCTCTAAGAGAACACATGTGGAAGAGAGAGATAAGATATACACGAACCAAATAAAACTCAGAACTAAAATATAAAATAAAACCCAAGTGAATGATCATAATGTATTTCAAAAGTAGTACAAATAGAAGGGAAAAAACACAAGTACCCAAAAGAAAGTAAAACAACAACAACCACAAGCCCGAACAGCTTATGCAACCACAAACTAGTAGTAACCAGCATGGTCTCCAACCTTCTCCATGTGACCTAAGAAATCATTTGTGTATACATAGGGTGATTACAATAGTTTACTTAGTAGGATCCTCTCTGAATCCTCTCGTGCAAATGTAAATAAAGCATGCTAATGCACAGTGAACAACAAGTGAAACTAACTCTTCAGCTAAATAGGAATACAAAGTTCCCAACATCACCATGGCTACTCTCACCAAGTAACGCATACAAGAATATATCATATAATAAAGAATATGAAGGGTACCCTTCTACTTCTTCCCCACTGGTTTTCCGGTTTTCCCCAACTCCGTATGTATTTAGAATATCTCTCTAAAAAGGATTTCCCGAAGACACCTTGGAAAAGCACCAAAAAATGCACATCGTGTAGAAAACCCACCACGTCCACACACCAAAGTAACAAGGTAGTTTTCCGGATCCACCACAGCTCAGATAACATGTATCATATGTCGGGTATTATACCTCAAGCCATTACAACCCATACATCGAGTAAGGATGTCCAAGACATCACAGCTAATAGACGTTACACCTATAGTAGTCCATAGAAAACTATATCCAGAATATATGTGTGTGAATAACCCCAAGCCATTACATCCCTCTACACACATATATGGGGAAAACTAACCTATGTGCCATCTAGCACAAGTACATACCAAGAGAAGAGAATGGGGCCAAAGGAGGTAGTCATCCATTCATCCTACCACCAGAATATTGGAGAAAACACCACCCCCCAAGGGCTCAGAATCCCCGGGGTGTCAGTTTCCCTTACTGACAGGGTGGAGTAGCGTATAGAAGCACAAAAAGTACATGATATATTATATATCACGACCACACTATGTGCATAACCTAGACATATACACAACTGCAACTAGCATCTCTCAGACTCCGGGATACTACTTCTAAGACTAGGTATCGTATAAGAACACAATCATTTAAAGATAATTATTAGATTACTTCATTCCCTTTTTATTAGTTCCACTTTATGTTAATTAATTATTTAAACATTGATTATCCATGAACAATTCCACATTAAATTTCATTACCATCACAACCAAAGTCAAATGTTCCTTCAATGTTACATCCTCACTATTATGTTCTAGAAAACTCCATCCCCATGGGTTAACACAATTTATTTTATTATTCATTACAGAATTACTTTCCCTCATTCCCAGACATTCTAGAAAAACATTCTATGCTACAAAACATAAGGGGGCTCAACACGGTGAGTAGATCCCTTGAGAAGCTAAACCCGGAATGAACATGGGATACCCTGTGTGTCTTCGCCTCTTTCGGATGAAGGGTAAGTAAGACCAGCTTCCTTCAGTAGTGGGGAGAGGTAAAGTAGATAAAAAACCATTAAGAATCAGAAAGAATCCAACAATTACATCTATCCCATTCCATCATACCTGATGTCCTCCATGACACCCACATTCATAAACTGATGCATCTCGCCACTCTAGGAATCATCATTTTCCACAACCAAAATGCCACCATTCCCCCACATATCACAACACCAATCTAGGATCACATCACAACATAAGAAGTAGAAAAAAACATCTTAACAATTGGTCTCTTGGACCTTTTTCAAACAAGAGGATAAATCCAAATCCATAAATGAATTTTTAAACAAATAATCCATTTTTAATTAACCTATTTATTATACGTAGGTTCCACATTCAGAAAACCTAAACAATAAGCTATCATAAATAAATTAAACTTTCTTACTCCACCATTTTTATTGACATCAAAATTGCAACAAGAAGAACCAGATTCATTTACATGACTATTTATCTTTATCCAAACAATAATCAATTAATTCTGGTTTACATTATTTACCAATTTCTATCAAGAACTAAGAGTTATACGAAGCAATAATAGATATCACACTATCTAGAAAAACAAGCGGCAATAACATACGATCGATATCAATTTATTTATCTAGTTAAAATATTTATTATGCCAATTATATTATCATGCAGTGGGATTAAACATTCAAATAATACCGGTGAACGTAAAATAAAAGGGAAGCAACAAATCGCCTACCTCAAACAATTCTTGACATTCTTTATCCACACAACGGGGCAAGATCCTCCTTCATGACAACTGCATCCACCCAAGGATGCCACGGTATGACTACACCAACCAAGACACAAGAAAAATCTATATGAAACATGGGGAATTCATTCGATAATATTGAAAGGATAAATAGGAGAATAGGAACCCCCAAAGAACGATGATAAACATACCTTATATCAAAGATTGATCGATACATCTTGGTTGCAACAAAATAGAGCGGAACCAATCCGAGGAGGAAAGTTTGATTGTGTAACTACTATGGGAAGGTATGGGATTTTCAAGTGCCTCACACCTGAGAAAAACGAGGAATAACAAGAGAAGAAGATATCTTGTTCATTTAAAAGATTTAACGGAGCGACGATTTATGATATGTTTAATTTCCCATTAAAAGAAATAGCATTAAACAATGCGGTTTGACCATGTAAAACATCCCTAGGATTATGAATAATTAATATAAGAATTATGGACATTGAATCGGACTTAGAGTCCTTAAAATAATGCTTTAAATGCATTTTACGTCAATGGAAACGTCAAAGGGGAGAAACTGTAGGAAGTTGGAAACACTGTTCATGAACAGCACCGATAGAACACTATTCATGAACCTCGCCAATGGAACACTGTTAATGAACCTCATAGATAGAACATTGTTCATGAACCTCACCGATAAAACATTGTTCATGAACCTCACCGTTAGAACCTCACCGATAGAACACTATTCATGAACCTCACCGATAGAACAGTGTTCATGAACCTCACCGATAGAACACTGTTCATGAACCTCACTGATAGGACACTTTTCATGAACCTCACCATTATAACCTCACTGATAGAACACTATTCATGAACCTCACCGA
This sequence comes from Viscum album, assembly GCA_963277665.1. Classification (NCBI taxonomy): domain Eukaryota; kingdom Viridiplantae; phylum Streptophyta; class Magnoliopsida; order Santalales; family Viscaceae; genus Viscum; species Viscum album. The sequence goes on along the minus strand of OY728136.1, from coordinate 343,759,053 downwards.
TAGAACATTGTTCATTAACCTCACCGTTAGAACAATGTTCATAAACCTCATAGATAGAACATTGTTCATGAACCTCACCGATAGAACACTATTCATGACCCTCACTGATAGAACACTTCTCACGAACCTCACAGATATAAAACTATTCATGAACCTCTCCCATAGAACACTATTCATGAACCTCGCCGATAGAACACTGTCCATGAACCTCACCGATAGAACACTGTTCATGAACCTCACTGATTAAACACTGTTCATAAACCTCACCATTAGAACATTGTTCATGAACCTCACTGATAGAATAGTGTTCATGAACCTCACTGATAGAACACTGTTCACTAAGGGAACTGTTCACAGAATTGGAAATTTGGCAAAGGAAATAGAGGTTACCAATGCTACTCTTCACCGAAAGGGAAAAAATTGGCAAATTGTTGGCGATGAGTAACTTTGACCTCCTGGAACACTTCTAACACCATATTTTCACAAAGAAATGGACCAGAGAGGTCTGGGTCAATAAAAATATAATATTTTATTTCATTATAACTCTTATGATTCTAGTTTAACCCCTAGGTAAACTCATTTTACATTAACCACGATAATTAATTTTTATTATATTCATTATTAAATTTGGTCAAAAATTAAGTTGAAATTATTTTACATTATAAATTATTCTGACTAAAAATATGGTTTCCATTATTCCAAATTGAATTCATATTATTGGAAAATTTTAATTTAATATTAATCCTGGAGACATAACAAGAAAGTGGGTTTTTAAAGTGAAAGTGTTCAAACGTTTACAAAATTTTTATATCTGAACACAATATTAAAATTATTAAAATGACCTAAACTCAATTAATTTATAAAATATTTAATTAATTTTATTTTAAAAATAATTGAAAATATAATTTATCATTACAAACTATTTAATTAAAAAGGGAGTTTCCAATTGATATTCTTTTTTTCACTATTAATAAAATTATAAAATTTTCTGAAAACCCCAAAAACTAATCCTAATCTCATTTTTGAATGAAAATATAAAAAATGTATTTTATTTTTTAAAATAAAATTTCTAAAACATTTAAATTTTAAATTTCTGTTAATATTGAAAAACATGAAAAAATTGTTTTTTGTTTAAACCTAGTGTTGCATACCTCACAAGCTATCGATGAAATTAAATTTATTCTTAATGAAATATATTTTAATGTATTGAGGTGTTACACACATATTATATTTTCATTTAGGTTTCAATAGAATATTATTTTTCCAAATAATTAAAAAAATATCATAAGGAGGATCATTTCTTGTAGGATAACCTATAATAGGATTTGAAATGTAAGATTTACAAATGTAACATTGATAAAGATTGTGTTTTGAGATTTTGAAAGATGTTATGTGTTCCTTATGATTTCCAATTTAATATAGAGTTATTATGTGAAGCTCATAATTCTTTTTTCATTCATCATGGAATCATTATGATGTTTCAATATATTCGAATGTATTATTTTGTGGATGACACGAAAAGATATTTTTCTAACCTTACCATGAAATTTTTTACTTTTCAATTTTTTAAATTAGAATGGATGTTAAAAAATGGAATTATTACAATTTTTCCAGTACTATAGTGGAAATAGGAAAATATATCAATGAATTTGAAGGTGGTATTTATAATTACATATCAAGATTTCTCTATTGTATCCCAAGGAGATTTTTAGATTAGATGGAGTTTCTGCCTCCATTATCTCTAACAGTGGTGACATATTTACTTATAATTTTAATAAAGGATTTAACAATTTTTTGGGTACTAGATTAAATTTCACAAAAAAACATCCTCAAACTGATGGCCAATATGAGTGGACAATTCTATGCATGTAATATATGTTTTTCCTTTTTAAATGTATTATCAGGAAAGATAGTATCAACATGTTTTTTATGGAGTTTTATTATAGTAATAGTTTTCATTCTAGTATACAAATTTTACAATTTGAGTAATTTTATGAAAAATAGTTTCATATGATCCCTTTTTGGGATAAATTAGGGGAAATTATGTTTATGGGATTATATTTGGGAGAAGAAATGGATGGGAAGGTTTAGTTTATTCTATAACACATGAGGAAATATTAGAGAAAATATATACGTTGTTTGGATAACTAGAGGATATGTTTTTCTTTAGAGGTAGGTGATCATGTCATTCACTAATTATCCCAATGAAAAATTGTTATACATTATAGTAAAAATAGAAAGCTACGTCTATTGTTCATTGGACCATATGAAATCTTGTAGAATGTGATATCATTTTTTTACAGAGTGTATTTTCCATTTAGTTTATCCTAGGTGAAAAATGTGTTTAATGTTTCAATGTTAAAAAGGTATGTACCATATTCATATCATGTTTTGATACCTAAAGTAGATTAAATGTAAGATAACCATTCTTATGAGGAAAAACCTATTTAGATTCATGAAATCATATAGAAAATGTTTTTTAATAATGTGATTCACTAGGTTATGTTTTTATGTAATAACCTTATGGTTGAAGAGGAAACCTGTTAATCCTAAAATTTTATAAAGGAAATATACCCAAACTTATTTAATAAGCGAATAAAATTTATATAAAAAATTTAGAAAATGGTGAGGATTGTATAAAATCATGTAATAATAGAATAAATAATTATCATTTTTTATTAATACTAATAATAAAAGTATATTTATTAAAAAATTATTTACTGATTTCAAAATCAAAAGGGAAATAGTTTTAATTAAACTATATTATTATAAGGTTTTATTTAAAAGTTATATATTAATTTATTGGTTTTTAACTTTAAAAATGTAATTATTTGTAAATCATCATATAAGAAATATGTTATGCTGAAATTTTGGGATTTTTTTTAAATATTTATTTTTTGGAGAAACGATAAAGTAAAAATTTTGGTAAAAATGTCATTTGTTTTAAATAAATTAAGTAATTTTAAATTCACTTTATAATTTGAATATAATTTAAAATAAGTAATTATTCATTCTTTTTATATAATCTACTTGCTTATATTTGAATAATTTTTGTAGTCTATTTTATATTATGTTTATTAATTGGTCTAAAAAAAAGTTTTTTTCTTGTCAAAATTGTTTTAAAGTGAATATTTTTTGGTATTTTAAATATTAAAAACCCCTCATATAGAATTATTTATATAAAATATATATTTAATATATAAATAAATTTTAATTTTAATTTATGAAATTTTTATTAGGTGTCATATAATTAATAAAAAATTAACTTATGCATAACAAGATATTCATTAAAAATGAACCTTTTGTCGTGTCTATTGGTTTTATATTAAATTAAATTCAGTGACTTCGATTATTTTTAATTGGTAAAATGGATTCCAAAATGTTAAGAAAAATTATTAATTTTTTCTATTAATGTGAAATAATTGTTTTGGTCATAATGACCGGTGAAAAGTGTAAAAATATTTTAGCATGGTTTAGGTAAAAATGGATTTACATGAGGTTAAACTAAAATTATAAGGCTTAAGATTATCAAAAAACATTTTTGAAATATATTTTATGGAAATATGTTTAACATATATTTTATAAGCATCAATAATGGTCCATTTATGTAGCCTTTTCATGTGAAAAAGAGGATATCACTTTTTATTTAAAAAAATCTAAAGTGTTACACTCACCCCACATATAATAGGCCATAAAATATCCTCTCTTTCTCTCTCCATAATATCATTTTAGTTGAGGCAATACGAACCAAAACACATTCCATAATAATTTCCCAAATACCTATATCCCCTATTTTTTTATATATCACTCTATAATCGATTTTGGTGCTAACCTATAGAGGATTTATGATGGAGATGTATTGTGCTTAACCGAACATTTATATTTTATATCTTCTTCCACATCCTTAAAATTAATTTCAATTAGGATGAAATAAAAAAAATTATATAATATATACAAATATTTTATTATAAAAATTTCATAACCTAAATAAATCTTTTATTCCATCACATGAGAAACGAAACCATATTTCATTTGTAAGGAAGACTACCACCTCGCGAACTAAAGTGATTGATTTTTTATCATCTTATCTCATGAATTGTAATAATTACAAATTTAAATTATATATATATATATTATATTATATATAGAATAATACTTATTTAAAATTTATATTATAGATACCGTATTACTTTCCATTCCGTGAGGCATACGATAACGTCGCTCCTGTGTATGTCGTACTATTTCCTTCCGAAGTAATGCGATTGGTTTTTCCCGAACACTTTCTAGGAAATGTAAATAAGTTAATATTAAGTAATATAGGTGATTGATATGAAATAATTAGTATTTTAAATAAATATTTAACACTAAAATATGAAAAAATATATCTCTTATATTTACCTTTCCATTCACTGAAAAATGATAACATCTTTTGTGTGTCTCTTTAGACTACTGCCTCCAAGAAGTGGTGTGATTCTATTCTCATCAACAAATCACATGGATTATATATATAAATATATATATATTTATATATATTTATATTTAATGATATAATATTTAAATTTATTATATTATGTTCATTAGTAAAAGGTAAAATAATACATACATTCATTCCACAATGATCGTTAAAAAATAGAAACATTACTCAAGAGTGCGTACTGCATGTTGTCTCAATGATTAAAACATAGTTCATTTTTCAAATCCATATTCCATGATTGATAATTATTGTATAATTAATGGAAATAAATTATAATTGTTTATTTATTATTTATATATATATATGATAGAAAAAATTTCACTTTCACTATAGCTAACCAACTGATGTAATTTTTGACACATAAGCCGAATATCATCAAAACATCCAACATAAACTTAATTAATTAATAAATTTTATATCACATGGTAATAAGATAAATAAAAGAAATAATAAAATAAAAAAGGATCTTATGAAAGTTAATAATGAACATAATTTTACAATTCATGAAGAAAAAGAATATAAATGATGAGTGAGACTCAAGGTAAGGGACATCGTTAAAATTTCATTTTGTTGAGGTATATTTTTATGTTACAAACCTAATTATTTTATGAGGTGTATATTAATCTTATTTTGACTTGTTTTATCTCTGATTTCTCAATTTTAATGGTATTTTTGTCTATAATTAAATTTATTCTTTCATGGGACTTATGATTCAAATGTATCTAAAGTGTTAAGGGACATTACTGTAAAAAACAATTTTTAATGGATTATTTTTGGAATCTTTTCATTACATTTCTAGATTTTAAAAAAAATTATTATTTTTTATATAGTCAGAATATATATATAAATAAAATTTTATGAAACTTCTTCATTTATTTTAAAGGGTTTAAAAATGAATCATTTTATTTGTTTTATATTGAATGTTTTGAAAAAAAGACAAAAGTAATGTTCTATTTAATCATATATAATTATAAATAATTTCCCTCTATCGTAACCATTATTTAAATATTGTATTCTTTTAAAATATATGATGTTTTATTCAAATACAAACCATATTTATGTGTTTTTTATTGAAAAAGGGTTTTAAATTAATAACATAATTTGATATTCGAATGTTATTTGAATACTAGTTTAAAAATGGGATTAGTGATTTTTGTGTGGAAAAAGTACAAGAATTAAATATATTTTTCATGACTAGGTTTTTGAGAATTATAAAAGAGAAATATGTGATGCCAATATATAATATATGAAGGGTTTTTACCTTTTTTATCTCATGGTGGATATCGATATATATTATACAATGGATGTAACCATTTATCATTGGGCGAGCCTTATATTGCTTCGATGGAGAGTGCGCCAAAGTAGTGCCTTATGATCCATTAATAGATTATATGATGGCTAATCCAAGATAAAACTAAAATTAATTGGGTATTCTTACATTTCATATATGTATTGGGGGAGATAGTTTTAATAGGGCTTCTGCTATGTGTTTAAATGGGATCCATTTATTTATGACATGGGTCTGAAACAGATCATGAATGATATTATCTGTGTTCCCAAAAAGTTTTTTTATTTACGTGATAGATATTTTACTAATTTTACTACATAACAATGATTTTATTTTTAATATATAAATGAGTTATGTAATTCATTCAAATAACATTTAGTTTAATTTAAAATATTCAGGGGATATCACATTTTTCACTAGACTAACAATTTTGTTTCTTTTAATATCCCTTGAAATGATTTTTGAGGTCATCCCACATTTTCATAATGTTGTTTATAGGTTTAACAAATTGGTAATGGAATAGAAGAATTCATTTTTAATATTATGATGAATTATCCAGAAAATAAATCAGATTTTATTTTAAAAAATATATATTATGGGGAAAATGTATAATGATCAAAAGTGTCAAATTTCTATTATATGGTTTCGTTATGTATGATTTATAACCTAATTCTATATAACTCTAAATCGGAAAAGATCCTATAATTTAATATAATTAATTATTTACTTAAAACTAAAATTCATTGAATTTTGATGGCCCGGTCTTTATACTATCTCTTTAGTTCATTGTATCTTTCCTGACATTAATCTATATAGAGGAACATGGATACCTTCCAAGTTAACATGGCAAGTGGATTAGGTAACCATGATAAATTCTCCAAATACTGTTGATAATATCCTAACAAATTTACAAAAAAAGCGTGGCTCAATCATATTGGATGGTTTGGAATAATGCTCAGTATCCTCTGTCTCTAATAAATACATTGATATACCCAAACATGAGATTACATGACCAAAAATAAGACTTTTTGTATCCCAAATACACATAGAGTAAATTTTTCATACAACTTATCCTTGTTTATGGGTTTTAGTACAATCCTCCAATGATAACCATGCTCTTTATTTTTATTTAAATTGATAATAATATCATATATAAATACTACAAAAATCGATGAAGTTTATTTCTAAACACACTATTCACTAAATCAATGAAGATAGTGGGGTCATTAGTAAGTCCAAATGGCATAAGTATATAATAATAATATATATAACACATATATATAATATTTTCATAGGTGATCCTCCTTATTTAACTTCAATTTATAGTATTTATAATGGATTTTAGTCTGGTAAAATTACTGATCTCTTTGTAGTTGATCAAAAAAGTCATCAATATAGGTAAGAGGATAATTATTTTGGATTTTGATCTCATTCATCTCCTAAAAATAATCGAATAGTTGTATCAATATATGTTTCATATAAAAAATTAAAAACAAATTAACCTAAGGTGGACCAATTTGTAGAATAAATCACTTTTAATGATATTACAGGGGATAGATCAAAAATTCGAGTAACTCCATCAGGTCTGATCTATACGCTTTCTTTAAAATATGAATCACACCAAGTATGAGTTATTTTTAGGGCTCAACAACATGATTCTCTATAAGACCAAGAAGATCTTAGGTAAGGTAAATAAAAAAATAACTTAAAAAATAATATCATTGATGTTTATTTTCTTCCTAACCATATAATATAAACACCCCTTTTGAAATTTAAAAAAAACCATACAATGGGTATACTTTTCATCAGATGTTCATATTCATACTCATATTTATTGGCGATCATAGGTTCATTTGGAATATCAAACATGAGTTCTCTTCCCTAGAAAATAATGTCACATTTATACAGATAATTCTAATACATTCTTAAGAAAACATAAAATACAACTATTGAGAGGATAAAAATATTTTCATGAATCACATTCCGATGAAATTCAGATTTGTAAGAATCATATACTTAATATGTGATCATCTCAATATAATTAATTTACACTACTTATTCGAAATATAATTATTGAGGTGGTATCATGATGCACTTATAAATATATTTAGATGGCATGTAGTATATATATCCTTAATGAAATAAGGCATTAAAAGTTCTAGAGTTGATGGTAAGTGTACATTTAACTGCGTCATTATCATAACCCTAATAAAAAATATTTATCACATAATATTTCCCTTTTTCTCTAGAATTAAGATGTTTATGACACTGAGTATCATCATTAACATTAATATTTGGGCACTAGTTAGTATAATACACATAATCCATATAATTGAATCACAGGAGTGTGGGTGGTTTATTCATTGTAGATATTTCTTTACTTGTATCATAATATTACTTCATCACATCACTTAGGCATCTAGCCACTTGATGACAATAAATTAAACATTTAAAACATTTTGTACCCCCTAAGATAATTTACTCTATGTTTCTTTCCACACATAAACCATGAATAAAATATAATTTCTTTCACTCCATGGTATTTAGAGATTTTTTTGAATTCCAATTTTATTTTTTTATCAAACCCCTGATTTTAGTGGGTAACTACAATCTCTATTTCTACCATGATACTGCATCAAACAATACATTAATATTTACTAAATAACCTTATGTATCATGAACTTCATTTAATTGGTGATAACAAACTAAAGAGATGATCAATCCTACATTCAGGTTGATGATAATATCAGTTGTGTACCTCACATGTCATGTAAAATATGCCTCATGGGTATAAAAAATTCATCATGCTTATAAATTATCTCATGGAATTTTTTATTCATTTTCATTTGATGAATATAAGGAAATTACGTGTTGAAAAATATGATCTCAAACTAACCACATTCTATAGAGTCAATTTCAACATTTTTCCTTGTATTCTTATTCAGTGTACACCATTTATCTACCCGACTTTCAAATTATAGATAACCAAAATGAATTCTACATGATCCAAATACTGTAAAAAAATAAAATATATTTTTAGTGGTACTAATACATAACTCACTAACTAATGGATTAGGAAACAACTAAAATAAGGTGGATATTGCCTCATAATGGATTAAACAGAACATTTTAACATCTTTTTCTCATTTATAAGTTTAGTATGATTCATATATTTGGCAAAAAATTATAATAGAAATGATATTTTCTATTCCAGCTCCCATAATATTGGTATCTAAGAAGAAAAATCGTTAAATTGTTTGTTACATTCTATATTATCATGGTTCCTTCCGAATCAAACAATTGAATAAACACATAAACCATATTGTCTGTAAAAATAATCATATTGGGAAAACACTGAGTAATGAGAAATCACTGCTAAAATCATATGGGTATAGATTATTTTCAAACATGGAAATACAGAAAAATGATTCATAAGTGAACAAAATCTTCTCCCACTAAATACATCATAACTAGAACCCTTCTTAGACATATCTTACATAATACCATCACAAACTAGCTCAGATACCCTGGCACTTTGATAACTGATCCAACACTGAAATATCCTGAATGTATTTCCCGATAACTATGGGTTGGTGACTAGAACCCAACATCATACAAGATAAATAAGGGAACCTATTTTCACACAAAAATAATGGAAGACAAATATACATATCAGAATGATCAAACCTCCAAAAGGAGATAGTACAAGAAACAAAACATGTATATAAATAACCCAAATACTTCATCATCAAAGAACCCAATTTCTTACTTGGTAAATCCAAAATCATAAAGGATATATCACCCTATTCCCCAATGTATCACAAATAATCACCTCATCAAAGAGGTTCTTTCACTTTACTCGGACCTAGCTTGAGAAATCTACAACTTCCCAATGGTAAATGAAGGGTGTGAGCTAAAAGAAGAATATGTCATCACAAAGTGTTCTATAATAAAATTCATTAATAAATAACTAAAATTTATAACAAATTTCAACAATAGGGCATGTTGATTCAGTTTCCTCTTTAAAAAAATTATTTTTAACTCAATATGATGGAAAAAAATTCAAACATGGGTAAAATAAATTCTTTATAAAAAATAGTTCATATAAATAATTTTTATGAGTAAATTAGTTTCATATTCAATAGAACTTATAACAAAAATTGTCTCATTAAGAAACATCGTCAAATACCATGTCATATGATAATTTATAGTTATATAATCCTCACATGTCTCAAATTTGTGATCAAAGATAATATGTTTATAGACAACCCTTAGGATAATTCCAAATAGGAGCCTTCGAAATCACCTTAGGGATAAGATCTTCCAAAACAAGTTTTTTATAGTATCAATCATCAATTAGTTTCTAAAAAAATTCAACTTAGAGTTGTTATCCCAAATAATTCTCTAACAACCCATTCTCGCATGTTCTCAACTGATAGAGTGAAAAAGGTAAAATCACTTCATTTCACATAAATCATCATTTCCAATTTTTTCCCATTTTCCTTTTCAAAATACCAATTCACATTCTAAACCAAATAATGGGGTTTTTAAGATTTCATTACATTATAAAATAAAACCAATCATGGATTTTCATCAATTCAATTTATGCCATTTTATCTCAAATCAAATCACAAGTAATTTCACATTATCATTCAACATCAAAATGGACCCTAATTTCCAATTCCATTGGATTTATGGGTTTCTCATAAAATTACCTTCCAAATTAATTTCAATCCCAATTCACTTTAAATTGGTTTTAAAAAATTAATTTATATAAATTTCATACAATAATAAATTCATTAAAAAATCAATTTTCCAATATTAAATATAACCATATACATTTAATCACAGAGACCAACACCCACAATGGGACTCTCTAATGATGTAATAAGGCACAAAATATCATGGAACTCAACCAGGAATCAAGATACAACAACAAATTGTTTAGATCCATCAATCCCAAGTTGATTTATAAAACTCCAAGGAGTAAAGAGATTGATATATATAGAGGATACTTGAATAATTATTACTGAAATAGGTGCACCACAACCAAAATGATGACCACTCACCAAAATGAATTATTTGAAGGAATATGAGGAGTCAAAATAACATTTTAAGGGATCTAGGATGAGAAAGGTATGGATGAAAATAAAATGAAATGAAAATTATCATAGATGAATAAATAATACTATATGTACTGATAATTACATGGTTTTTATCACCATTACATGTATTTTAATATTCAATCCTCATATACAGTGGAAAAATATCTTATTCAAAAAAACATTTAATATTTAAACCATGCGTAATATTAAAGGACCCGACCATAAACATTATTAACGTTGAAATAAATCAAGATTTCACATTAAAGATATTTTCTGTTTTAGAGTTTTAGAGGATTAGGCCATAACTATTACATATCAACTTGAATATTACCTATAGACATTACTACTCAGTACCCATTTTTTTATAAAATAAAAACTCTTAAAAAGAAACATGTCTAGTTCCATGTATTAGATAACATGGATTTTCCATGATCCCATCCTTGACCCTTATTGATCTTTAATTCCTGTGGAAAATATTTCAAAAACATTGGATGAGAATAAAAAAGCTCAGTAAGGCTTATAAAATAATGAATGAAAACATTTTCCCATCAATAAATACAAATCAATGAAACCATAATTTTCAATCGTAACATACCTCATGAAATCATAAGATTTGGGAATAACACCTAAAATTCATAAATCATAAAGGCAAGTTGTGGAATCCATATCATACTTACATTGTAGATATTATTTCTATGTAGAAAGTTACATTAGAATACCCATCACAATATTTTCCCTAAATCTCATTGGAAAAATATTAACGTTTACCTCCATCACGTTACACAATTAAGTGTAGGGCAATCTCGGGCTCACCCACCCTAGGTTTATCATGGAACCAAACATATATGTAAACAATGCCCAATAAATACAACATAATCATAAAAAATAACACAAGAATAAATGAAATTTAACATTTCCACATTCCATTCACAATATATCAATTCGAGATATCGAAATAAACAATTCTTTATCAAACCATTTTCAAAGACATTTTGAACATTAAATAAAGATATTTATGAATCAAAGTTTCCCATACCACAATGAATCATTTGAAAGAAATTTTAATTTTAAAAAATTTATTTCCATATAAATAAATTCTCTAAAATCTCTTTTAAATCATGTACTTAATGATAATGATTTAGAAGAATAAACATTTAAAACATTTAAAATAATATCATAGTTGAAGATTTCCTAACCAAATGAGAGATGCTTTATTAAAACTAATTGAAGAATAAGATATAATCAAAAAATTATAATATCAATATAATAAATGTATTCATGATATAATATTCCAAAGGATATTGTATGCACCATATAATGTTGAATTGGAGAATAACAACAAAGAAGTCCCAATGGAATGTAAACTGAGATGAAATCTCTTATAAAGACATGTCCTTACATTAAGGTTAAATCAATTATATAATTATCTGTAAGAAATATAAATACACTCAATTTTATTTGATATTCAGGGTAAAACAATCGGAGGTCATTCACACATATTCATAGCACAAAAAAATCAATAAGTAGAAGTTTAACACAAATAATTGAAATTGGGTTATAAAGTTCCCTTATAGAAACTTGACAGCCTAACGGTGTCACATTAAAGTTCAGAAAATGATATGATGAGAGATAAAATGGTATCTCATCACTTGGAAATAAAATTTACAACAATAATGATATATAAGAATATATCATAGCAGAAGAAGATGTAAATTAAAAGATATAACAAAAATAAGTCTTTTAAAAAGAGGAGGGTGAAAGGTTCCATTACAGATTTGTTAACTTACAAAACATACACCACATGAAAGAAGGATCATAAAATGAAGATATATACATACCCAAAAATTAATGTTTATTATAAAATTAATAAAATCATGGGAATTACATAAACCACACATAATCAAATAGAGGAAAATATAACATGAATCTCATGGGAATAAAAAGTGAGATGAAAACATCTTACCACATTGTAATCAATCGAGTCATATGAAAAAAAAGTTCATAACCACAAAATTAATCATAGAATACCATTAATATAAATAGAATCATGATAATATATATCCAATGGTAGTATAAAATACACCACATTCCATTAATAAGTGGTGTATAATGGAAATCTCACAGAATTAAAAGTGGGATAAGAAACCCCTTACCTCATGTATGACTTGAATGGTCCATTCTTTAATCTCTTGAATAATAAAATAAAGTTAATTTATACTTTTTTAATAATATTTTTCAGGTTTATTATTTATTTTATATCAATTATTACCTTTTTATAATAATTAGTTAATTATTTGATTTAATATCTGAAATTTTGTCGATGTTCGGAACTTGAGTTAAAACTGAACTTTTTATAATTATAAATTGTCCATGTAGATGAAATTACATTTTATAAAGAATGATATTCATGATTTAGATATCATATATATAATATATATCCAGTATATATATGTATTTATAATAGTACATATCTTTTTGATATAAGAAATGAATTGCACCGTTCATGGAGAAAGTAAGTCGTACGTACGCATGAACGCTACTTTGATTTCTATTTCATATTTACTGAAATCAAAAAATAATGATATATTATTATAATATAATTCTAGTATAATATCACATATAATTTTGTTAAACCCATCCTTTATACATTCCACGTATGGCATGAATGAGTCATATCACTTTGAGGGGGTAGTAATCCACACTTCTCAAATGAAATTATCATATTTACCTACTATGGAAACCATAAAGGTATTTTATAATTTAAAAATACAAGAGAATAAAAACAATATAAATATAATATATATCACATATAAATATAGTTCAATTTTAATGGACACCATGATAGGTGGTAGGAGATAATTGAACAATCATTATTTCATCAGGCAGTAGTTTGTCGTCCACAGAAACTGTATGTTCTTTAACCATTAGATGGAGGCGTTTGTAAGTGTAGTTCAAATAATTCTCATTAAAACAACCTATTATATTGAGGATATAGTTTTTGTTATAAAATAATATAATAAAAAGAGTTTATGGGGTTGGAAAAGTTAAATAAAACAAAAGAACTCAAGAGAAGATGTTACCTTTAAATCAGGTCTCTTCCTTTGGATTGAACCAAACTATTTACTTGAATATTCTTTTTCTAAAGGGAAGGAATCTAAGAGGAGAAGAGGAAAGTAGGGAGATAAATTGTGCATAGTTTTTATGAGCCAATGGGTTTGAGAAATGTAAGGAATGGGTTATAAGTGTGGGATTTTTATAAGAGGGGGGAGGGGCTCTTTATGAATGTTTAAAAATAATATTTTATTATATAATTATTTTCTATTTCCAAAGGTCCAATAATTATTAAATTATAAGATTAAATGACTCATGTTAGAATTAAAATCATCTATTAAGAAATTTATATGTTTGGGATATTGTTTTAATCATTATATTCTTATTTATTTAAATCATTCATTAATGAGGTAAATAAAACATCATAATTGTGTCATAAATTATTTTATTTATTTGATGTCTAAAAATTATAGAAAAAATAAAATGATGTAGAAAATATTTTTATATTTCCATTGAATATTTATAGTAAAAGAGATAACTTATGTATCCTTATGAAAACATTTATTTAATAAATGATATATGTTTATGTCATTTTTGTCTTTACATTAAATTAATTAATATAATGTGTCATTATCACTCCTATGTGGCACTATGGGGTCCCAAAATCGACCCAAGGACACCCATGGTCGAAACTAAATCCACCAATAGGATTGGGATACATGTTAGGGAAATTTATGATTATAATAATAATATTTCTTTTACCCTTATTTAATATATTTACCATTTAACCATGGAAAATAAAATATTTACTCAGGTAAATTTGTAAAATGTTTAAAAATATTACCTATTTACACAATTTGGATATCATAATTAAAAATATGGAATAAATTTTTCAAAATTCAAAACACATAAGTTTCATTAATTAATTTAAAATTAATTCTCACTTTCAAAACAAAAAGTGTGTTATTAAGAAATAATACCTATCAAAAGATCGACACTTATTTATGTCCAATTTCAAAGTGAAATTACTTCTAATGACAAAAATTGTATTAAATTGTAAAACTATAATATAATTATAAATTAAAACCATTTATAAAGATAATATAACCCTATAAAAAATTAGATTAACATTATGTTTTGAAATAATTTATAGTATTTGTCACTATTCATAAAAAAATGAACTTTATCAGAAAAATACCAAAATTTTATCTGATGTAAATTTTTATGTCCCGGTTATAATGAATAATATTATCATGTAAAATATAACGTATAAAAGTGACCAAAACTAGATTTCAATAGGGTTCACAATTAAAAGGTGGTAATCAGCCTTTTAATTATTATTAGAATATTTATACTTAAAACCAGATTCATTCTTATTTTAAGCCTCTAAAATTTATTGGATAAATTTAAAAACATCTAAAAAACATGTATATTCATATTATAGTTAGTTAATTCCTTTCCCACCAAGATAATTTCTAGTCATTAAATACCATTTTAAATAATATTATTTTTCAGTGTGACTCAACGTTGTGTGCAACATAAGATTTCAAAGAAACCCATTATTGCATTTTAGGTACGCCATTGAACATAGCATCCCCATTAAATTAAAATTAATATTTAATTAAAAAATTCTAATAAATATAAAAATTTTATATTCTTTATTTAAATGGAATGTTACATGCTTCCCCCCTTTTGGGAATTACGTCCTCTCAATTTTAAAATTAGGCTTGGAAACTTCATTTAAAGTCCCACATCGTTAAAAGAGTCAATAAAAATATGACTTTAAAATAATATAATAGAAGTAAAAAGGTCACCCGAGACAACAGATACTAGGATTACATGAAAACATTGATATGGAATAAAAACTAACTCTCATAGATTAATATAGAGTGATAGAGAACTTGATCACGGAAAGTTAACCACCACAATACCATAAATTTGTGGTTGGGTAAAATTCTAATGATAAAAGAGAGCTTATAAATTTTTTTCATCATGATATTTCTTATAAGGGTGAATAATTTTATTAATAACTAGACTATGATCATATAGAAATATTCTTACTTGTCATGAAGAGTGTCATCCTTTAATAAAATTCAATCGAAAACTCGGCTTTTCTCCAAACGGTAAGTATTCAAGATGACTTGGTCACACCTTAAGTTCTAGAATAATCTACTAGAGTATCACATAATCTAAAAAAGATGAACTATATATTTCCCCAATATTTAGAAATCAACCAAAACCAAATTTGTTTAGTACAAGATCAGATAATCCCCAAAACGATAATACTTTATAAAAATAAATACTACTCTTAAGCACTAAAATTCAACAAAGAGAACCAAAAGATCAGGAAATACCATTCAATATAATATTTTCGTTAAAATTATTCAAAATAATCCAAACTATGATTGAAATCCAAAACTCAGAAGGAATTAATTACATAGTCTTCCACAAAAAATATTAACAATTATCTCGAAAAACATCGACATCTCTTAAAGTCTAATACCGAATTCTAATTAACCTAAACACATATTATATATGATAGATTAATCATTTCCAAAAATAACCCAAATGAAATTATGTCCACAATAAAAACATAGATTTTTCTAAACTAATATTTTAACCATTACTCCACAAATTAAATCCCATAGTATTTTATTTTCCTTAAGCATATAGCGTTCCCCAAAGAGATAATGTATTCCAAAAATAAACTTTATTATCTAATCACCAAATCATTTTTATACTAAGTATATCCATTTAATAAAACATAATATCCCAAATAATCTTATTCTTGACCCATAAAATCATTTAACTTAAAATAATAAGTCATACAAACTAGGGACATCATGTAGGGAAGTGGTAGGCGAAGCGCCCTTGTCGCCCTTCGGTTGTGGGATTGATTCCTGCAGCCTTTTCGGATGTGATGGGTTGTCACCAATCTTATGGGTTGTACTTTTTATAAAAATCAAAAATAAACCTAACATGTTTTTACCATAATGGTTTTCATATACATTTCATTTTCATCCCAATATATTTAGACCTCAACATCTTATATATTGTCAATTTTTTCACCTCAATATGATAAAATAAATCTATTCCAAAAAGAAAAAACATTATACCTTGATCCTGGTGTCTATATGGTTTCATCATCATATTGTTCACATAGGTAGATGGTCCATTCATTACAAAAATGTTTTAGATATCCTTAAAAATCATTTGCCTCCTTCATCCAAATACAACTTGTACAACTTGGGTCATATGGGTGTTTTCGGAAAAATAGTTTCGGAAAATAATCATGTATGACATATAATTTCAAAAAATATGATAAAACATTATTTTTATAAAATAGTGGAAAAAATTTTGAGTTTAAACTTTCAATCAATGACCATTTTAAAATACCATTAGTATGTGCTAAGTAACTATATTGTAAAAGAAAATATAAATTGGTTGTGCAAAGGCCTCTTTCTTTATCACCTTTTTCAAAATCATAATATGCTTCAAAATCTTGTGATAAGGTAAAATATTTGAAATTGCCTTGATAATATTTACATTCTTGAAAATATGAGAATATTGGTAAAATATGATTTGATTAAATACAACCCATGATCCATGATGATATCAATGTATATTAAAGGTGTTTGATATCTCAAAAAACTACTTCCAAGTGAGTGGTTTTCTATAAAAAGTTTCACACTCATTAGAACAAGACTTTGTAATAATTATTGCAAGCATGTCATCCAGAAGAGATTGGAATGCCATTTGAGATACTTATCCTTCAATTTGTAAATGAATTTCCATGATCTGATAAATTTATAAAACAAGGACTTAACTAAAATAATAGACAAAGGGACTAACCATGTGTTTAAATAAAACTCATAATCCCAAAAGTTGTCTTTATTGACCTTTGATACCAACAATGAGGACCTGACCTTAAACATTACATAATCTTGTGTGAAAACAAGAATTCGTATTGAGGATCTTCTCAAGTTTATAGTTTAAGAGAATTAGGCCATAACTATTACATATCAACTTTAATATTACCTATATACATTACTACTAAGTACCCATTTTTTCATTAAATAAAAACTCTAAAAAAGAAACATGTATAGTTCCATGTTTTAGACAACATGACATTTTCTTGATCCCTTCCTTGAATTCATCTTTATGTCCAGTGGAAAAGATTTCAAAAATTTGGGATAAGTATAAAAAGATCACTAAGGGTTATAAAATAAGGAATTTAAACATTATCCCATCAATAAAAAAATCAATAAAACCATACTTTTCAATCATAACATACCTGATGAAATCATAAGATTTATGAATAACACACAGAAGTCATAAACCATAAAGGTAAATTGTGGCATCCATATCATCTTAATTTTTAGCTATCATAGATACATAAGGAGTTATGTTTGAATACCCATCTCAGTATATTCCCTAAATCTCTTAGGAGAAATATTAACGTTTACCTCTGTCACATTACCCAATGCATTGGAGAGCTATCTCGGGCTCACCGGCCCAAAGTTTATCATGGAACCACACATATATGCAATCAATTGCCAATAACCATATCATAATCATAACACAGAACACAATAATAAATGAAATATAACATTTCCATGTTCCAATCACAATATACCAATTCTAGATATTGAAATAAACAATTCTTTATCAAACCATTTTCAAAACCATTTAAAACATTTCATAAATAGGATTTTGAATCCAAGTGGACCATACCAATTTGAGGCATTTTAAAGAAATTTTACTTTTAAAACATTCATATCCATATAAATAAATCCCTAAAACCATTTTTAAAAAATGGAATTAAAGAAAATGATTTAGAAGAATAAATATTTAAAAAATTTAAAAAGATATTTTTGTTAAAGACTTCCGAACCAAATGAGATATACTTGAATAAAACTTATCGAGGAATAAAATTTAATCAAAATGTTATAATATAATGATAATAAATTTATTCATGAAATAATATTCCAAATAACAGTATATGCACCATATAAAATTGAATTGGCGCATAACAACAATAAAGTCTTAATGTAAGGTAAATTGAGATGAAATCCCTTATAAAGACGGTACCCTTAGATTAAGGATAAATCAATTATATAATTATGTGGAAAAAATATAAATACCCTCAATATGATTTGATATTCAGTTTAAAACAATTATAGTTCATTCACACATATTCATAGTGTGATATAATCAACAAGTTGATGTTTATCCCAAATAATTGAAATTTTGTTAAAAATTTCCAATACAGAAATTCGGTAGCCTAACGACGTCATATTAAAATTTAGAAAATGATTTTATGAGAGATAAAAGGGTATCTCATCACCTGGAAAGAACATTTATAGCAATAAAGATATATGAGAACATATTACAATATAATAATATGTGAATTGAATGACATAACTAAAAGAAGTCTTTTAAAAAGAGGAAGTTGAAAGGTTCCCTTACCGATTTGGTAACATACAAAAAATAAACCACACGGATGAAGGTTCATACAATGAAGATTTAAATAACCATAAATTAAAGTGTATTAAAAAATTAATACAATCATTGGATGTATATACACCACACAAAAGGAAATAGTGGTAAATATAACATGAATCTCATGGGAATAACAAGTGAGATAAAAACCTCTTACCACATTGTAATCAATCGAGTCATGTGAAAAAGTTAATAACAACAAAATGAATCACAAAATACAATGAATATAAATATAATAATGATAATACATATCAAATGGCAGTACACAATACACAACATGCTATAAATAAGTGGTGAACAATGGAAATCTCACGTAATTAAAAGTGAGATAAGAAACCCCTTACCTCATGTCTGACTTGACTCGATCATTATTTAACCCCCTGAATAATACACTAAAGTTAATTTATACTTTATTAAGAATATTTTTCAAGTCTATTATTTTTTTATATCTATTATTACCTTGCTATAAAAGTTAGTTCATTATTTGTGTTAATATCGGACATTTTGTCGATGTTTGGAACTTGAGTTAAAATGAACTTGTTTTAATTATAAATTGTCCATGTAGTTGAAATTACATTATCTAAAGATTGATATTCATGATTTAGATATCATATATTTCATACATATCTATTATATATAAGTATTTATAACAGTACATAATATTTGGAGATATGAAATGAAATGCATTGTTCATGGAGACGGTAAGCCCTACGTACGCAAGAACGCTACATTGATTTCTATTTCATATTTAATGGAATAAAAACATAATGATTAATATGTATATTATAATTCTAGTATAATATCATATACAATTTCATTAACTCCATCCTTTATACGTTCCACGTATGGCATGAACGAGTCATATCACTTTGAGGGGGCGGCAGTCCGCACTTCCTCAAATTAAATTATCATATTTACCTACCATGAAAACCATAAAGGTATTAAATAAATGAAAAATACATAAGAATAGAAACAATATAAATATAGTATATATCACATATAAATATACTTCCATCTTAATGGCCACCATGAGAGGTGGTCAGAGATAAATGAATAATCATTGTTTCATGAGGTAGTAGTTCACCGTCCACATAAACAGTATGTTCCTTAACCATTAGATGGAGGTGTGGGTTAGTGTAGCTCGAATAATTCTAATAAAAAACTATTATATTGAGGATACATGTGTTGTTATAATATAATGGAATAAAAATTGTTTATGGGGTTGGAAAAGTAAAATAAAACAAAAGAACTTAAGAGAAGATGTTACATTTAAATCAGGTATCATCCATTGGGTGGAACCAAAAGGCTTACTTGAATTTCCTTTTTATTAGGGGAAGGCTTATAAGAGGTGTAGAGGGAAATAGTGAGATTAATTTTGTAGTGTTTGGATTATCCAAGGGTATTGAGAAGTTTGAGGATTGGGTTATAGGTGATGGATTTTTATAATGGGGAGGAGGGAATTTTTAGGAATGTTTAAAAATATTATTTTATTATATACCTATTTTTGGTTTCTAGAAGTCCAAAACTTATTAAAGTTTAAGATAAGATGCCTCATGTTTGAAATAAAATCATCCAATAAGAATTGAACTAGTTTTGGATATTTTTTAAGCCTAATAATCTTATTTATTTAAATCATTCATTAATGAGGTAAATACTACATCATTATTATGTCATAAATAATATTATTTATTTGATGTCTAAAATTATAAAACAAATACCATTATATAGGAAATATATTTATATTTACAATGAATATATATAGTCCAATATATAACTTATAAAAACCTAGGTAATAATTTATTTACTAAAAGAAATACGTTTTTGTCATTTTTGACATTACTTTAAATTAATTAATACAAAGTGTGATTATCACTCTCATGTTGGACCATGGGGTCCCAAAAATGACCCCAAGATTCCCATGGTCGGAAATTATCCATAAATAGGATTAGGACACATGTTATAGTAATTTAATATTATAATAATAATATTTGTTTTACCATTATTTAACATATTTTCCCTTTAACAATGGTAAATAAAATATTTAATGAGGTGTCACGACCCGCCTTCACCAAAAGGAGGGAAGGGTCAGTAGATTGCCAAGCCCTTCCTTCTTTAAGTTTATGGAGAGATAATGATCCCCGAAACCCACATTCTATAGGTACTGGAGTGGCAACTAGCACCAAGGGTATGAAAATTATACACAAATGGAAGGCATTACCCTTTTTGTTTTATAAGATCGATAGATAAGATGATGAAACCCAAAAACACCAAAACTAAAAAGAAAAGTAAAGCCAAAAGTAAACCATTCCCATATGCATGTTCCAAGAATAAATATCACAAAGTACAATGTGACTACAAAGGTAAAGTACTAAAGAAGGAAAAGAAAACCGCAACTACAACTGTCTCAATGGTCCTAGTACGGTCCAGCACGGTCCCTGAAGTCCTCCTGGAAACCTGAAAACAATTTTATATACGTAGGGTGAGCATAAAAGTATACTCAGTAGGGGAAACCAAAGGCTATTGTGCATAAGTGGGGGAACATACTAAAGTACTATGAGAAGCAGACAACCATCACTATCAAAGAGTTCACCCATCCCACTCACCGGCTACACTCACCAAATAACACAAGGCAAGTAATATATATAATAAGAGAACATCGATTTTTGGGTACCCCGCGCCCCTTTAACACTGGTTATTGAGACATCCTACGCATCGAACCAATCATGCAATTCTCACCGTAGTCCCGCTGCCACACCCTCTGACACACACCTGGGCTACAACCGCACGCAGTCCCACTGCCGAATCCCGCCCGCAAACACCTGGGCCACAATTGTCACATGTAACCACGCCTTCAAACACCTAGGCCAGAACAAAAACTGCCATGCCCAAAGACACCTGGGCTAGAAGACCCACTGTCACGCCTGAAGACACATGGGCCTCATCCCGAAGAAACATTGGAAACTACCTGCCCGCACACACCTGGGCCATAACAACCACACTACCCTGCCCGAAGGTTCTTGGTATAATAATGGACCTCAGGCCATCACATCCTTCTCAAAGATACTTGGGATATCCGGGAAAGGGAGCAGAAAAGGAGCTAATAACCATCCACTAATAATAGTGTCGGGAAGAACATCCTCCCCCATGAAATGGGGGTGTTTGGCAGTAAGTGCTCAACTTGGGTTGGGTTGTGAATAAGAAACACAAAACTACAAGTATATATACATGTAAAATGTACTTTACCAAGTTTAGGTTTTTCTTCAGCCAGCCTAAAGAACACAGACAACACTCAAGTCCGAGTCACAACTCTCGCCAACGAAACCCATTTGTCCCATTCATTTTCATGTTAAGTAATGATGTTTAATTAAGTTCTGCACCTACTTGGGAAAATAACACCATATGCAGAAACCAAGGAAAATAATCCCGCCAAACATCAATTTAAACTTTCACACCTGGTTCTCTTGTAAATTCACAACAACAAGGGGATAAATGAGAGCCCTCTAGGTACTAGAACCAAAGTAACCCCCGAGACACTACCCCATATCCCCCAAAAAGGATTCTCATCAACAGAGGATCCCACCCCAATCTGTGATATAAACAAGGTAACCACCCAGTCTTAAAACTCACAACAACTGAAATCATAACACATGGGATCCCATCACTAATTTCACAACCACCGAGAGTATAATAACATGCGATC
The DNA here is from genome assembly GCA_963277665.1 of Viscum album. NCBI lineage: Eukaryota > Viridiplantae > Streptophyta > Magnoliopsida > Santalales > Viscaceae > Viscum > Viscum album. Next base: position 343,735,933 of record OY728136.1, on the reverse strand, counting down.
CCATCCCCTCCCACATCACCCATCAACCGGCCCATTAAAGAAGAAAAATCAAACCACTACCCTCAAGAAAAGCAGGCCCATGTAGATATTTTCAAATTTAAAAGATTTTACACACTCCATGATTTCAATTTCCGTGTGCTTTAACAGGGGGTTATCATAGAAGGGTTGATCCTTGTGCTTTCAATTTATTCAGCTGGGTGTACATGATTAACAAATTTCCTTTTAAGAGCAGGAGTTCACAACCACAAAAAATCCATTTAAAACATCACCAGGGGTTCATTAGTGTACAGAGAAAGACCACCAACGGCCATGATTTTCCGTAGGCGTAAGCCATCACAATTCAGAAAGATGATCATAATATAAAAAAACATCAACGATCACAACCCCCCGTTATTTCTTTATAGAATCCATTCATTATCTTTATTTAGGTCTGGTTTATCCAATTCTATAGAATCAAAAGCATACCCACCCCACATGATACACAAAAGAAGAGGCAATGGAGAAATTCCCTACTTATTAATCAATGATCGACGCTTAGGCCGGGTGTGGAACTTCATGCATAGCGATACGGCACGCCTGAACAAAAATTGGCTCGTCTGAACGAAGGGTACTCCTCACAGAGGGTGATCGAGAAAAGAAGAAACCCATGGGGAACCCTTTATTTATAAGTGCCGCGAACGGTTGAGATAAGAACCCGAAACCGTGTATGGAGCGGGGGTCGTGGGTTGACCACGTGGCCTCCCACACATTAATAAAGGGTCCGGTGGTTTAAACTGACGCACACACCAGGTTAATTCATTATATATTTAATTATAACATTTATGGGCATTACCGGGATTTAAAACACATTTAAAGGGGTCAAAATAGGGTTTAAAACCCTATTTGCGCAAGAAGGAGCGCTACTGGAAAGGAACCGCAGGGGTAGGCCAAAGCCACCGGTAGCTGAGAGATACCAGTGGCTGCAGTGACCGGTAGACCGAGATACCATTACACAGAGCTACCAGTAGGCTGCGGCTACCGGTAGAACGAGCTACGGGTAGGCTTGATACCGGTAGGATAAGGCTACCGGTAGTCCTACTATTAGGCCAACTTCACCGAGATTCCCAGACCTGAAAACCCAACTTGGGATTTTCACAATTTAATGGACCCCAAAAACCCGGGCCATTATATCAGATACCTCTTAAATGATTCTCGTCCTAGAGAAACAAATAACCCAGAAGGAAAGAGAGGGTTCGAACAACCACCCCGAATGATACCTCTTAGGAGAAAACCTCGTGTTAACTGAAAATGCCTTCTTTCAAGAACCAAGAAACATATCATGTCAAACTGCCCAGGCATGTGGGGGTTGAGGAGTCTCCTTCCCCATGTCACGATATTATCCGCTTTGAACAGCACTGACTCGCCAGTATGAATTTAATCTCATCCACCTTAATGTGTCTTGATTAGGTGTCGGGTTCTATCCTCCCCCATAGATAGGTATTTTCACACACATTCAGAGGAAAGAAAACCATTATATTTCATAAACAACAAGACCAAAACGTTATACCACAACAGGTATAAAAAATAGAACATTACAAAACTTAAAACAACTCTGGGTATTGGGCATGCATATGTGCTTCCCTCTCCCACGTACTCTTCTCAAGCCCACCATGTCTCCACAACACATGAACCAAGGGAATGGTTCGCCCAAGAAGCACCTTCTCCTTTCTATCCTCGATCATCAATGGTCTCTCCACAAAAGTCACGTCATCCTCAATGTACATCTCTCCCCAGCCAAGGAGGTGTGAATCGTCGTTCAGATACCGACAGAGTTGGGACACATGGAAGACATTATGTGTCCTCAGTAGCAGTGGTTGTAACGCTAGCTGATAATCCACTTCGCCGACCCGCCGAAACACTTCGAAGGGCCTGATGAACCTCGGAGAAAGATTACTCCCCTTACCGAACCTCCATTGTCCATGCTGAGGGGAGACCTTCAAGACCACGTGGTCTCTAACCTCAAACTCCAAGGGCCTCATCCTATTATCTGCATACGACTTCTGTCAGTCCTGGGCCGCCTTCATCCTTTCCCGTATAAGCTGAACTTTCTTCGTTGTTCTCTGCACCACCTCCGGGCCAAGGATTCCCACCTCTCCGACTTCGGTCCAACACACAGGTGAGAGACATGGCCTCCCATACAAGGCTTCAAACAGGGCCATCCCAATGGTAGAGTGGTAGCTATTATTTTATGAAAACTATACCAGGGGAAAGTATCATACCCATGATCCTCCTGAGTCCAGAACACATGCCCGCAGCATATCCTCCATAGTCTAGATGGTGCGCTCTATCTGTCCATCTTTCTGGGGATGGAAAGCAGTGCTAAGACGCAGCTGGGTGCCAAAAGCATGCTGCAATCATCTCCAGACTCGCGAGGTAAACTATGCATCCCTATTCGAGACTATAGACCTCGGAACTCCATGCAACCGCACCACCTCATCCATGTACCTTCGTGCCAAAGCATCCACTGCACTTGACTCCTTGATCTCTATAAAGTGATCCGATTTTGTTAACCGGTCCAATACCACCCATATGGAATCGTATCCCCCTTGGACCTTGGGTATTCCCGTGACGAAATCCATCGATATGTCGTCCCACTTCCACTCGGGGACATCTAGAGACTACAGTAGGCCGCCTGGAACTCGGTGTTCAGCCTTCACTTGATGACACACTACACACTTGGCCACAAACTCTTCCACCGCTCGCTTAACTCCGGGCCACCAAAACTGTCTCTTCTATCCCTGGTACATCTTGGACACTCCAGGGTGTACTGCTAGGGGTGAGCTGTGGAACTCACTAAGAACCTTTCTGCACATCCGTTCTGGAACAAACAACCTTCCCTGGAAAAGAATCTGGTTTTAACCATCCTCTGTCCATCCTCCCAGAGCATTGCCCTGGTCAAATCGGTCACGCATCCGTTTGTGCTCTGGGTCTCCCCACTGAGACTCCTCTACTTTCTTTAACAGATAAGACTGCACAGTCATCTGACACAGGCATCCTCTACCGCTATCCATCCTCGCATCCAGGTGTAAGGCAGCCAACTCCTCCATTTCTATCCAGGTGTCTGCCGACTCTCGACCCGCATCCTTCTGCATCCTCCTGCTCAAGGCATCGGCCACTACATTCCCCTTCCCCTAAGTGTAGGAAACCTCGAAGTCGTAATCCTATAGGAACTCCATCCACCTTCGCTGCCGCAAGTTTAGGTCCCGCTAGGAGAAGATACACCTCAAGCTTTTATGATATGTGAAGACCAAAAATCATTCTCCGATGAGGTAGTGCAACCATAACTTCAGTGCAAAAACGTCCGATAGGAGCTCTAGGTCATGGGTGGAATAATTACGATCGTGAGGGAATAACTTCCTAGACCTATAAGAGATCTCCAATTGTCACTACATCAACACACATCCCAGGCCCTATCGTGAAACATCACAGAACACTTCATACGCAACCCCTTATTTTGGTAATCTGACCACCAGGGCACTAACCAACTTCTCCATCAGATAGCTGAAGGCTGAGTTGCACTGCTCACTCCACACGAAAACCTAGTCTTTCTTGGTCAGAGCTATCAAAGGGGCTGCTACTCAAGAGAAGTTGGGTACGAACCTCTGATAGTAACCTACTAGCCCAAGGAAACTATGGACCTCTACCACACTCTTGGTTGCTGCCCAAGAAACAAGTGCCTCACCCTTTGATGGGTCCACTACTACCCCCTGCTTAGACACCATGTGCCCGAGGAAGTGCACTTCTCATGTCCAGAATTTGAATTTAGAGAACTTCCCATAGAGTCGATGCTATCAGAGGACCTCCAAAACTATCTTCAGGTTCTCTACATGGTCCCCCTCTGATCTTGAATAGACCAGGATGCCGTCGATGAACACAACTATGAACCGATCTAGGTACTCCCGAATGATAGAGTTCATAATCCCCATGAACATAGTCGGGGCGTTCGTAACACCGAAAGGCATGCCTACAAACTCGAAGTATCCATATCTTCACCAGAACAATGTCTTCGGGATGTCGCCCACCTTCACTCTCAGCTGGTGGTGCCCAGACCGCAGGTCGATCTTCGAGAACCATACCGCCCCTTTCAGCTGGTCGAAAAGATCATCTAACCTCGGAAGAGGGTAGCGGTTCTTGATCGTCATCTGATTCAGCCTCCTGCAGTCTATGAACAACCTGGGACCACAATATACCTTCTTTGAGAACAAGACTAGAGCACCCCATGGTGATGCACTCGGCCGAACATAACCCATGTTCATCAGATCGTCAATATGGATCCGCAACTCCCGTAGCTCTGAAGGTTCCATCCGAAAAGGAGCCATCGAGATCGGATGAGGGCCGGGCTATAGATCTATCCCGAACTCGATATCATGTCAAGGGGGTAGATTCATCACCTCCTCAGGGAAGACGTCCATAAACTCACAGACAATCTCTGGAACCTCCACCATTTCAGCATCTACTGACTCTACTGAAAACTCATCTAATAAAGAGAGGAGGGGTTCCTCTCACCTTCTGTCCTTCTAACTGCTCCACTCACTGGTGAAGGTAACACGCCGGCTGCCCAAGTCCAAGAACACAACCCTTCCTCGGAAACATTCGATGATGGAACACACAGAAAATAGCCAGTCGATGCCTAGGATGAAAATGTATGGCCATATCTGTAGCAGAAGAAGATCCCTAACCGGCTGATGTGGCCCTATCATCAGTCTGCATCCCCGAAAAACAAACAACAAGTTAGTCTGACCTCCGACTGGTGTGCTCAACAATAGGGGCACTGGAAGTCTCTCGGCATCTAGACCCAATAAACAGGCTAGACTGGGTGCAACAAAGGAGTGCGGAGCTCCGGTATCGAACAAGGCATAAGAAAGGGTACTGAACAAACTGATCGTACATCGAATAAACTCTAGCCCTGATGGAATTACTGCCTCCGCAGCGTGTAAATGTCCACCCCCAGCTTCTCTACCCCTCAGCTATCGGCCACCTCTCAGACCACACCCCAGTCGAGGACCCTGAGGAGCGCCCTGAGGTCGGCCTCATCCTCCTACATCTGCCCTTGGAGGAGTGGGAGCTCGTTGTCCCTGCTGCTGCTACTGGAAAGGCCTGGATGGAAGCTACTGCTGGGGCGGGTGGTGGGGATGTCTTCCACCACTGTACTATACCCGGTCTGAGAACTGACTCCGGGGATTTCCAGGGCTTCCACAGACGAAGCACCGCGGCCTTGGGCCCGAAGAAAAGGGGAGAGGACCAGTGGATCAAAACTGAAAATCTTGTGGCATGCTCCCTACTGTTCGGAACCTGGAGGGTCCTGACGCTGGAGGCCTGGTGCTGACAGCCTTCCCCTTCGATGGTCCCAACCGGATCCCCTCTCGTGACACTCCTCCTAGAGTGTGCATTCTCTCCACCACTTTGGCCTTCTTTTTTACCTCCAAGTACGTCGGCAGTGTAAAGGGGGTAACAGAATACTACAGGGAGGGTCGGAGGGCCTCCTCTAAATGTATTTCCTGAGACTCCTCATCGGGAAAGAGGTCCGTAGAAAAACGTAGGAGGTCCTTGAACTTGATTCCTAGCTCCCTCACTTACATACTCCACTGCTGGAGGGAGAGTAGCTCCTATCTCTTTTCGGCCTTCATCGTCAAGGAGAGGAATTCTGCTCGGAACTCCCTCTCGAAATCCGCCCATGCCACCTCAGCCTCTATCCTCTCCCCTAGGTAAAGCGTTCAACACTGACGCGACGTTCCCCGCATCTGGCTGATGGACAGAGGAACCCAGTACTCGGTCGGGGGCCGAATCAGGCCGAATGCTATCACTAGCTCTTCTAGCTGGCCTTCTGTCTTCATGTCTGAGGTGTTGCCCTCATACTTCTCGAGGGTCTATCACTGGAAGGCCCGAAGAGTCTTCTGCCACTGGTCGTACTCCTCCTCTCGATCATCTCTCTACCGATCGGCCAATGTAGTCTCAGGGGCCTCAATCGCCTGTACCACATGTGGTCGCCTTCCAGGTGCCATAGCTGCATGGTAAACAAGGAATGCCTTAGCCCAAGTAGTGCAGAATGTTGTTCTTAAAACTTCTTATGATTTTTATTTATTCTTAATTCCCAAGACACCCCAAAAACACGAGAACATAAGTGATTATGATGCATATACCTTTCCTAGGGTCTCTACCGTGCAATCAACATGGCCTCACTGGGTCGTTCGGTAGGTCCGGAGTCCTTGCATCGGATCATGGGGGGCCCTAAAATCCCGTGTCCTAGCTGGTCTTCCCTGGCCTAATTCACACACCAAGGTCACCCCACACATTTTCCCTACCATCCCATGAAATACTCATTGTGCCTAACTCTAGACTCCATCCTATCTCTCAACCATCACCTCTGATACCATTCTTTCATGACCCGCCTTAACTAAAAGGAGGGAAGGGTCCAGAGATTGCAAAGCCCTTCCTTCTTTATGTTGAAGGAGAGATAATGACCCCCGAAACCCGCCTTCTATAGGTCCCAGAGTGGCGACTAGCACCAAGGGTATGGAAATTACACACAAATGGAAGGCATTACCCTTTTTGTTTTATAGGACCGGGAGATAAGATGATGAAACCCAACAACACCAAAACTAAAAGAAAAGTAAATCCAAAAGAATACCATTCCCATATGCATGTTCCAAAAGTAAATATCATGAAGTAAAAAGCGACTACAAAGGTAAAGTACCAAAAAAGGAAAAGAAAATAACAACAACAATTGTCCTAAAAGTCCTAGTACTGTCCAGCACGGTCCCTGAAGTCCACCTATAAACCTAAAGATAGTTTTATATACATAGGGTGAGAATACATGTATACTCAGTAGGGAAAACCAAAGACTCTCGTTCACAAGTGGGGGAACGTACTAAAGTCCCATGAGAAGCAGACAACCAACACTATCAAGGAGTTCACCCATCCCACTCACCGGATACACTCACCAAATAATGAAAGTCAAGTAATATATATAATAAGAGCACATCGATGTTTGGGTACCACTTTCCGCTTTCCCACTGGTTATTGAGACATCCTACGCATCGAACCAATCCCGCCATTCTCACCGTAGTCCCACTACCGCACATGCCCGCACACACCTGGGCCACAACCGCACACAGTCCCACTACCGAATCCCTCCCGCAAACACCTGGGCCAGAACTATCACACGTAACCACACCTGCGAACACTGAGGACAGAACAACCACCGCCATGCCCGAAGACACCTGGGCTAGAAGATCCACTGCCACGCCCGAAGACACCTGGTCCTCATCCCGAAGATACTTGGGAAACTACCTGCCCGCACACACCTGGGCCATAACCACCACACTACCCAGCCCGAAGGTTCATGGGATAATAATGGACCTTAGGCCATCGCAACCTGCCTGAAGATACTTAGATTATCTGGGAAAGGGAGCAGAAAAGGAGCTAATAACCAGCCACTAATAATAGTGTTGGGAAGAACACCCTCCCCCATGAAATGGGGGTCTTCGGCAGTAAGTTATCAACTTGGGTGGGGCACGAATAAGAAACAATAAACTACAAGTATATATATAAGTTACAAGGACTTTCCCAAGTTTAGGTTTTTCTTCAGCCAGCCTAAAGAACACAGACAACACTCAAGTTTGAGTCAAAACTCTCTCCAACGAAACCCATTTGTCCCATTTGTTTTCATGTTCAGTAATGATGTTTAATTAAGTTCGACACCTACTTGGGGAACTAACACTGTAAGCACAAACCAAGGAAATGAATCCCACCAAACGCAAATTTAAACATTCACAATCGGTTCTCCTGTAAAGTCACAACAACAAGGGGATAAATGAGACCCCTCGAAGTACTAGAACCAAATTAACCCCTGAGACACTACTCCATGTCCCCCCAAAAGGTTTCTCATCAACAGAGGATCCCACCCCAATTCGTGATACAAACAAGGTAACCACCCGGTCTTAAAACTCACAACCACCGAAAGAATAACACAGGGGATCCCATCCCAAATTTCACAACCACCGAGAGTATAATAACATGGGATCCCATCCCCCCCCCCCACATCACCCAGCAACCGGCCCATCAAAGAAGAACAATCAATCCACTACCACTAAGAAAAGAAGGTCCATGCAGGTATTTTCAGATTTAAAATATTTTACACGCTCCATGATTTCAATTTCTATGTGCTCTAACCGGGGGTTATCACAAAAGTGTTGATCCTGTTGCATTCAATATATTTAGCCGGGTGTATGTGATTAACCAATTTCCTTTTAACAGAAGGAGTTCGCAACCAAAAACAAGCCATTTAAAACATCACCAGGGGTTCATTAGTGCATAGAGAAAGACCACCAACGACCATGATTTTTAGTAGGCGTAAGCCATCACAATTCAGAAAGATTATCATACTATATAACAGCATCAATGATCACAACCCCCCTTCTTTCTTTATAAATTCATTCATTATATTTATTTAGGTCTGGTTTATCCAATTATATAGAATCAAAAGCATGCCCACCCCACATGATACACAAAAGAAGAGGCAATGGATAAATTCCCTACTTGTTGATCAAAGATCGACGCTTAGGTCGGGCGCGGAACTTCATGCATAGAGATCTGGCTCGCCTGAACAAAAAGTGGCTCGTCTGAATGAAGGGTACTTCTCACAGAGGGTGATCGAGAATATAAGAAACCCATGGGGAACCCTTTAGTTATAAGGGCCGCAGACGGTTTAGATAAGAACCTGAAAACACGTAAAGAGTGAGGGTCATGGGTTGACCACGCACCCCCCACACATTATTAAAGGGTCCAATGGTTTAAAACTATGCACACACTAGGTTAATTCATTAAATATTTAATTATAACAATTATGGGCATTACCAAGATTTAAAACATGTTGAAAGGGGTCAAAATAGGGTTTAAACCCTATTTGCGCAAGAAGGAGCGCTACTGGAAAAGACACGTAGGGGTAGGCCAGAGCCACCGGTAGCTGAGAGCTACCAGTGGGTGACAGCCACTGGTAGCCGAGCTACTGGTAGGCTGCAGCGACCAGTAGACTGAGCTACCAGTAGACAGAGCTACCAGTAGCGGAAGCTACCGGTAGATCGAGCTACCGGTAGACAGAGCTACCGGTAGGCTGTAGCTACCGGTAGACCGAGCTACAGGTAGGCTTGCTATTGGTAGGATAAGGCTACCGGTAGGCCTACCGTTAGGCCAAATTCACCAAGATTCCCAGACCAGAAAACCCAACATGGGATTTTCACAAAGTAATGGACCCCAAAAACCTGGGCCATTACATGAGGTAAATATATAAAATTTATAAAAAAATAAAAGTTACATATTTACAAAATTTAGACCTCTTAATTCCAAATATGGAATCAATTTTTCCAAATTAAAAACATAGAAGTTTCATAAATTAATTTAAAATTAAATCTTGCTATCAAAACAAAAATTTTGTTTTTAAGGAATAATAACTATCAAAAGATTTACAGTTATTTGTATCCAATTTCAAATTGTAATTCATTCCAATAACGAACATTGGATTAAGTTGTAAAAATATAATCTTATTATAATTTTAAAATATTTAGAATAATAATGTAACCCTATAAATAAATTATATTAAAAGGTATTTTGGAATTAAAATACAACATTTTTGACTATTCATAAAAAATATACTTTATCATAAAAATACCAAAATTATATCCTATGTAAATTTTGATGTCTAGATTATATAGAATAATATTATTTTGTCAAATCGAACATATAATTGTGACCAATACTAGATTTAAAGAGGGTTTTTCATTTAAATGCGGTAAATCGACCTTTTAATGAATATTAGATTATTAATGATTAAAATAAAATTGTTTTTTAAGCCTCAAAAATTTGTTTGATAAATGTAGAAAAATCTAAAAAACATGTATATTTATATTGTAGTCTGTTCCTCCCATTCCCACTAATACAACATCTAGGCGTTAACTACCATTTAAAATAATATTATTTTTTAGTATGACTCTCCATTGTGTGCAACATAAGATTTCAAAGAAACCTGTTGTTGGGTATCAGGTACACCATCGAACATAGCATCCGCATTAAAGTAATATTTATATTTAATTTACAAATTTTAATAGATATGAAAATGATATATTCTTTACTTACATGGGATGTAACATAATATGTGCATGTTGTATAACATTTCACGTCATGTATGCACTAAACATCATCTTCGAGGAAACGATTACACAACATGTAACCAAATTACATAGTGTGTAAATTCCCAACAGACTTGGAAGCTATATATTTTATGATGAAAATTAAATAAAAAACCTGACTTCACCATTATATGTTTCCCCCCAATTTTTTCTCGATGTTACCCAACCAATGAAATAGGATATCCCAAAAAGGGTAAAACATACCTGAAAAAAAGGATATAGTTTAATATATATATATATTTTTAAATAGATAGTAAAATAATACTTGGATAATATTTTAAAAAACTAATGAGTGAGGGTAGTGTAGGCCTTGCTGCCTTTTAGTTTTATTCCATTGGCAGAAAGGCTGTTGCGGCCATTTCCAAATTTATCTATAAAAAAATTAAAATTTGAAAAATATATATATTTACACACACACAGACACACAAATATATATATATTGTATTTATTTTCTTTTATATAGAATTATGGGCATTTATATTTTAAATTTAAAATGTTATGTTTTTTATGAAATAAATTTTTATAACATGTGAATGAGCTTTTACTTATTAATTTTTTGGTGTTTTTGTTTTCAATTATACTTAAAATATTGAATTAGTTTTTCAAATATAAATTAAATTTTATTAAAATTTTATATTTTATATGATTTAAAACTCACCCATATAAAACATAATAATTTTTCATGTTCATGGATTTTTACGTCTTTAAATAATAATTTAGAAATAAAATCTAAATGAATTTTTCCACACATACTAAAAATAATAAAAATAACTAAAAATTAAAATAATTTTATAAAACATAAATGAAAATTAATAATACTGGAACAATATATTTTTATATACTCTTAAATTTTTATTTATATGTTTTTTACATTCGCTTCATTTTTTAATTTTTAATTGTCTGTTTTTTCAATGTTCTAAATTTCGTTTTGTTTTTAATTGTACTATATTTTATATGAATTTATTTTTTACTACGTAAATATTATGTTTTCAATCAATAATATTTTTGTCTTGTAAATTAGCTTTTTTATGATATTTACAGATTTTTTTTATTTTAAACAAATTTTTAGATGTTTATGTTATGTTTGAGGTTTTATTTCTATTACTTTATAGTTAACATTATATATGTTTTATAATATTACATAATTGAAATTTAAAATGTCTTCCTATTTTTTATGTAGTCTAATTTTAAATACTTTAAAATATAAACTATAAGTATTATATAAATAATAATCAAATATTTCCTTAAAATGTAAAAACTGTGGATAGTAAAATTAATTTCAACATTTTTATAGAGAGAAAATCATATAGAGGACTTAATACATTATTGTTTCCCATACATTATGTCAATTCCAAAGATATAAATAAATTTGTACAATAAATTTATATGATAAGATCTAGTCCCACAATCTAGTGTGATAATGAGACACCCATATCAAAATCACAAACCTCTATGCTAAGGTGAAGTATGATGAGTTGGATATGGGTCATACTTGGGTGTTGGATCCTTGTATGTATGATTCTCTTCCTATGAATCATCAAGATAATGTGGAGCCTAGATGAAATTAGGTGAATCTAATCCTTCACCCACTATGTAATTAGAAGAATATTTCATCATCTGTTGGGGGGACCATATGGCCTATCATGTCTCTGTCATGAAAGGTGGAGGTATGGGAAATGATACAATATCATATCAGATATATATGTTGAAAATTGTGGATATCATGATAATATAAATATATCACATGCCTCTATGTGAACATCCACAATCATATGATGATGGACGACTAAATGTGGTCCCTATTCTTATAATATAGGTGTGGCCTTACATCCAACATGATGATGTATAAATTATCAATAATGTGGAACCTCAACATCTACAACTACTGGAAGAGGTTATTGAGTAGGAAATTCCTCTCCTAGGATAAAAACAACATCTCCCTAAGGTTGAATGTCAAAGATACAATCATGTAGAATATTATATGTCGGAATCACCCATTGTGCTCTTACGTGGTACGATGCCTAGATAGACCACATACCTTTGGATTGGACATAGAGATAATATATATAGTTGAGTATGCATTAAAGTGATTCAAACTGAATTAAAAAAGTATAAAAAACAAAAAATTAGAAATTTATTATCTTACCAAATCCCGGAAACCGCTTATGTATGTATTAAGATACAATATATACTTTATCCCTTACCCCAGATCATACTAAAACTACACTACTAGACGAAATCACATAGTACTCATACCCTCGATATGAAATGACCCTCCTCAATCCTAGATGTCCAGATACTTGCATGTCATCGGTACTTTTTGACATCCCTCAACCTTGTCCACTTCATGGAATGAAGCATAACAGACTATCAAGGTGGAAATGGAATACTTTCAACAATTCAAAACTGGTGAATGAATCTATTATGATTATGAAACTCGACAATATGAAAGTGAATGAGAGTCACTGCAGTCATGGAATCTTCAATCTCATCCACGAACTATGTGGGCATCTGGACTAATAGATCCCATTATGGAATCCACTAATCAAAAATGACATTTAAATTTGATAAAAAAATTCTATTGAATGACAAAAAATATAATATTATGAAATTGATTAATCAAAGGAACACAAAATATTATTTCTTAATTGGGTACTAGAATTTCTAAAATGAGATGATATGAACCCAATATATGCCTCAACATACTAATAAATAGGTCTTCTTGAATTCACCTATAGAATACAACATAGAAAGTGATAAATAATAATAATTAAGTTTAATTACTTATAGTATCATCGTAAAACAATAATGAAGAGTGGTCATACCAACACCAATGTGGTGGATCACACCACAATTCTATATGAATATCTTGAATACCAACAATAAGGGTGAGGGAAGAGAGTAAATACATTTCCCATATCAGATTAAGAATGTCACATCCCCCAAGATTATTGAAATTTAATCGACATGTCATGTATAATTCCTTGTATGTGTATACAAAGAATGAAGACTCCAGCTTTATCTCCCAGCCTCATCAAAATCCTCTAGTATCCCTAGATACATCTTGTACACATGCATACCAGAGTTATTAGCACACATTGTCCCTCTAATGAGTCAAAAGATATATGTATGAGTGTGATACATGAAATTCGGGTCGTCAGTATAAGTGGGTAACTATGAAAATTGAATCTCAAGCCAAATAATAAATATTGACCCATAGTTTTTAGTATCACCATCTCTCACAATGATGATGCATAGAAATTTATGTACAATATGAGGCAAGTCTTGACATGTGATCTTATAACAGAATCCCCTGGATATGAAGACAGAAACTAACAGCCATATACTCAAGGGTGATGGGAATATCTCCCTCATTAAATTAGAATGTTTTTGTCTCAGGTCTCCATATCTTTGTGAGAGGAACAAGGGGGTGATGATCAATGAATGTAAAATCAGATAAAATAGTGATATAGAAGCCAACATGGTATATTTATGGTAAAATGGAAACTTTAGGCATAATTTTAGGATAATGGTGTTCTCTAGTCACCCTAGTCCACCGAACCTCATGGACCATTACACTACACATGAATCATGCTTACACTACTCAGTGAGGTGCGTAGTATCCTCTATATGAATGTATAAAAATGAAATAAGTATTATTTTTAAATTCAAACATAACAATATGGTATAAATAATGTTATGACTGGTAAAATATAAGACATATCATGTTTATTCCTAGGGTTTTATGATGTTATTCTTAAAAATAGAAAATAGTGTGTCTTCATGTTTTTCAAATAATATTTCTAAAATAGTATTAGTTATGGTGTAACTTTTAAGGGTGTTTTGTAAAATCGGAAATGTTTTATTTATAACATAGATTGTTAATTTTAGGCTTTGTTTTCCATTTATCCATGTTTGGGAATTGATTAGGATAACATTTTTTTGTTAAAATACTAAGGAATTTTAAAGGTTTAGTTGAATGAGGTTTTTTTTAAAGTAGTTTAGTTCTGAAAATATTTTCAAACTAATTTATCGATTATCATAGATAAAATAATTAAATATATTCATTGTGGTATCCAATTGGGATTTATTCATCACACCCATTTTGGTCCCTTCTTGAAAATTTACATATTTCATTTTCCAAATCTAAGTTTGTAATGGTTGGTGGGTTTTCCTCTATTCTTGTTGAAAAGGATCATGTTTTTAAAATGGGGCTTACATTAAAAAAATGGGAAGATATATGATATATCGGTCGAAGCCACGTAATTGATTGTGATTTTATTTGATTTCATGAATATATACAAATATGTTATTTCAAAAATGGGGTTCTTTCTAATTTATGTATGATTTCTCATATGATGGTATATTTCATGATTATTTTATAATATTATTGATTTATGGTCTATACATAGATAGTTTTATTGTTCATTCTTATAACCTCATATGTACTTATCATATTACTTTTAATGTGAATATGAATGGATTATTATTATTGGATAGTAAAATTATTTAGAAATGACACAAAATTATAATAAATGTTGGAATGTATACTGACACAAAGTAATATATAAAATGAAAATATCAAATTGGACGAACTACATCATTATAGATGAGATTGTAAAATTGATCCTGTAATCTTAGGGACTCATTTCTTGTTATGAATTTCTTGATTACATATGCAGCATATCAAATGATTCTTTTGTTCTTGAATTCAGTCCATCTCATTACGTATCATCATAGACATCGATCTCCCTCACTGTCTCAACCTATTGATGTAAAGTATCATTATTGGCTATCCTTTGGGAATTGGGAAATTTCAAAACTCCCTAATATGTGTCAATGGTGATGAAAATAAGTTTGGACGGGTTTCCAGCTGATACACTATATCAAATTTTTTTTCCCATGATATGTTCATAGAGGAACATTCTACAATTGTGTGTAAATATAGAAATGGTAATGCCTAGAAGTTTAAAAATTGGCATTTCCATGCTTCTAGTAATACATCCAAGACTCAACCACTGTTATTTATGATGGGGTCTAATTACTCTTGTTCTCCAAATCGATATGATTCTTGGTTGTAAATGAATACTTGACATTAAGATGAATATTTAAGGGTCTAGTCAGAATCTCATTGAAATTGTCTTCCATACCTTATCACATACAGATTCCCATCTGCGGTCTATTTTTAGCTATCAATATAGTACATTACACACTATTAAAATTTCTCTTGAACTAAGCTAGTTATATGTATATTGTGAATCCACATGGTGAATCCATTGATGTACTGCATAATTGTTGTGGTCATGTGTACATACATATTCCCCCTTCATATTTTAATGTCTGATTTTATTATAGAATCCACATCATATAATCATAGAATTCCTGATTACCTTGTGGATTTCATCAAGAAATTATAAAAAATTGACTAATCTTGATCATATGGTACAAAAAAGTGATCATATTTTGGATAAAATAATATTTTATTTATGTTGGAATTGTCAAAAATAATACATAGATTTCATAACAAGCCTTGTGATTGACTCTTCATAGGTTCATGATTGAATGGGTTTTACATGTTTATATTAATGATTCTTATGTAGTAATGATGATGTTATTTTGAAGGGTATCCATATATTATAATCCACATTTATTTCCTCATTTATTTCCAAGTGACGTTCAAATATCACACAAAAATCCCAAATGTGGGTGAAATGGTAACTGATGCATTCCAATAACCAACTCAATGATTTATAATTGTACATCTCCACAATTAAAAATGAAAGGGGATCAGCTAAATGGTTTTTATCACCATTTTCCATAATATAAAACAAACCCGTGTATTTTCAATATATAAATTTTATATAAAACGGTATCAACATTTTATATAAACTAAATTTATAAATATAGGGAATGAATGCCCAGAAAAACTGATTTTTTTTCATGAAATGGATTATGGAAGTTATCTTGAGACATTTGTTTGTTCATATCATAAGGGATGAAAACTTGATTATTGTGTCTCAATATGTCTTGAAATTGTAGAAACCCATGGTATAAGTCATCCCAATCACCATAGAACATGAAAAAATCATTCTCTTTCTCCATCCATGCCTTATTATAGGATCATATAAATAAATTTTTTTGGTATCACCTATTTCACAATGGATTGTAAAACATCTTGGAAGTTCCTAATCACCTCTGTGATAATAGATCACACAAATTTATCATCCAATGAAGTATGATCTTGTGTTTGGTTTGGATAAATGCAATTATGAGCAACCTCAATGTTAGAAATTCACCAACCTCCAAATGAAATATCAGGAATCACCCTTAAGAAAAATCTACAATAATACACAAATATATCACACCATTTAAAGAATTTTTTATTCCTTTATTCTTGAACTAAATATCTCTAGTGTCTCTCAATATGAAACTCTTTTAGTAAGTTTTTAATTACATATTTACTTTAAACCCCATAAAAAATGTAATGTATTTCAGCTCACTAATTATATTCTCTAAAACTATATCATACTCCCATGCATGAATCAAGAACATTTCATTTGAATTTTAAAAAACAATCAATTACTTAAAATAAATATGCAAAGAGTATTGGATGATTTATTAAGGGTCAAGGATGCTGTAAAACTAAAAAAAATTTAAAATTACTCCAAATATTATATATTTCTCTTATTGACAACACGATTGTCTCTATCTGTACCATAATTAGAAAATTCCACATATGAAATTAGATTTAGGTGTATATCTGGTGATCGGATTGGTTGCCTTGTTTTGCATCATAGGGAAAGTACACATTTCCTTGGGATTGACCTTCCCAAACCACCCTTTTATATCTACATAATTGTACAATTAGATGTTGGTGTTTTACCTTGGAATCCTTAAAATATAACTTCATCATGGATCCATATGATCATTGGGAGAATAACGATATTTTCTTCAACCCAATGCTCATCATCATACAATAGACTTGTTAAATTCCATAATGTATCCTAGAATTGAAAATGTATATATCTAATAGAATAGATCTATAGTTTAGGTATAAGACTTAAACAACCAAGACTTCATTACTAATGTTCTATTACAGTTACACAATTAGATATCCTAACCATTGTTGTTGGTGGTGAACTATAAGAATCTCTTTCTCTATTTGAATAACCTCCCCGTATTAGTATACATATTAAATCATGATTCTGTATGTGAAATATGTTTTTTGATGAATAATATGATAATGTAAATAATATTCAAAATGAGGAATAATCTTGTAGCATTAACTGTACCATCTTTATGGTACTGAAATTTTAGAACGTCTACTTATATCTTAAAATATCACACTAATGTTTTATAGTTAATTTTTTAATATTTCTAAAGGTATGTTTAGATGTTTATATAGAATATATAAATCATCTAAATGATATCACATGGTATTATTAAACTAGGTGTGAAACAACATGCATTTTCATGAACCAATTCTTGATCGAGTCTAGCTTAATACAGTGTTTTCAATTTTTACCCCAACGTATATCTATGGAAGAGCCACATCCAGTTGTAGTATCTAGGTAAGGATTTCATTACATAGATAACCACAAAATATTCATTATAAAAAAAATAACATCTATGATATCCAAAAAGATGATACCCATGGTTCATATTAAAATTTTTAATCTTCCTAAATTTATAATCGGTGGTTTATTAGGATACTATGATTCATCTTAAACATATCCATCGATAGTGCCAAACTATGAATATAATAAGGTTTGAATCATCTAAATCATAGGAGTAAATCATCATGTGTTCAATTAACCCTCTTTATCATAGAGTTATCTATCATGGATGCTAAATTAATTTTATGTTATTACCATGATAATCAATAGGTAATCATTATTTAATAATATTATAATCTATAGTTATTTATTAGTACGTATGTAGTTAAGAATTCACTAATTATTAGTTTTTGAGTTTTTAGTTTGATGTTGATTAATATGTATCAAGGAATAAATTTACAGCTAATTATTAGTTAATTAATTTTTCATCATTAAGTAATTAATTTTAAATAATATTTTATTAATTAGTTTTCCACTAGCTAATCCTTAGTTAAGAATTATTTAATGCTATATTAATTATTCCTTAATAATTCATTAATCACTATATAGTCTTTGAGTACTTAATAAATATCATGTAGTTACTTTATAGCTAATTATAAATTAATTAATAGTTAATCATTAGATAATTATTAGTTAATTATTCTTTACACAATAGTTAATTATATGTTATTCATTAGATAATAATTGTCTAATAATTAGATAAGCATTAGTTAATACTATGTTAATTAATCCGTAATCATGAATTAATTACCAGTTAATCCATACTTAATTAATAGATATCTAGTACTTACATAATAGATAATTATTAGTTAATTTATAGTTAATCATATGTTATTCATTTTGTAGTCATTATCTAATAATTTTCATAGCATTAGTCAATCATATAGTAATTATTCCTTAATCACTCATTCATTACTAGTTAATCATTACATAATTAATACATATCATGTAGTTAATTTATGGAAAATTATTAGTTAATTAATAGTTAATCATTAAGTAATTATTAGTACATCAGTATATAATCATTATTTAATCAAATGTTATTCAATAGCTAATCAGCAGGTATAATAATTAGTTACACATTATTTAATCATATATTAATTATCCGTTAATCATTTATTAAAAAGTTGTTAATAATTTATTAATTAATATATTTTAAATACTTACTTTAATGCTACTTGTTATTTATTGAATATTTAATCACTAATTAATTATTAGTTAATAATATTTTATTCATTAGTTAGTCATTTCATAATCATTACTTATGTATTAGCCAAGCCTATATTAATTATGCCTTAATAATTCATTAATCACTAGTTAATCATTACATAATTAATATATATCAAATAGTTACATTAAAGATAATTATATTTTAATTGCTAGTTAATAATTATGTAATTTTAAGTAAGGGATTATTTTCTCCCAATTTAATCATAAGTTATTCATATCTTAAATTTAAGCTAATCATTTGTTAAGAATTAATTAATCTTCTATTAATTCTTCCTCAGTAATTCATTAATCTGAAACTAATTATTACATAATTAATAACTATTAATTAGTTTGTTTATAGTAAATTATTATATTATTATGAGTTGATAATCAATTAATTATTTGTTAATAATTTCTTAATAATTAGTTAATCAATTGTTATTAATTAGTTATTTATTAGTTAATCATTGGTTAAGTATTACTTAATCCTTATTTAATTATTCTTTACTCATTATGTCACTAATATTTATTCATCATCTAATTAATATTAATTACAAATTATGTCACAAATTTTGAAAAACTACTATGTTATACTGAATAATAATCTTATTATAGGAATAAATCTATTATTAAGACTAATTTTAATTTATTTACTCAAAGTCCATAAATAAATAATAATATTTTATTTACATATATTAACTATTACTTCTAGAGTATATCTAATTAAATAATAAACATAGTAAATAAAATATTGAAAACTAACTAAAATAGAAACAATTAAATAAATAAATTACTTTAAAATATATTATAAAACAACCTCTAAAATATGTTTCAAGAAATATAGAACTCCTTTTAGGAAACCAAAATCATCGTTCACAATGAAGGGAAAAGTCTTGAGAGAGAGGGTGTGGATTTAGATTGGGGGTGGGTGAAATATGTGAGGATATTAGGGGTGGGGCGGTGCTCTTTTATAGGGTTTTGGGGAAAAGGAGGCATCACTGATGTTGTGTTTTTTACTTACTATACTATAAGGTTGAAATAAGTGATGATGTCTATTGCATAAATTAATGAAAAAATGTATAATTGTTGAATCCACCTTTTACATGTTACTAATCTAGTCTATCTGAGGAAAATGTGGGATCAACATTGCTATCATTCAAGATAACATAAATTTAGTATTGGTGATTCCTCCTTCTTATATTAGTTTTGATTTATTTTGACCTAGTATTATTTTAATAATTATTTAAAAAAAATTTATAAAAAAACTGCCAATGTGGTGTTACAAACTCCCAAACATAAACAATTTATATCCCCAGAAAACCTATGTAGAAGAATATGTATAAAAAATGTGAGACCACTACTATTTCATCAAAACCTCATGATCCAAATTATCATGTGAATCAGAACTATTAAACTATAGCATTCAGAACCCATATATTATCCAATCATGAATCACCTTTATCCCAAATTTATCTATCCTAACTAGATACTCAAACATTGAGAAATTAGTATCAATATCTTGATCACTCGTCATCAAATCAAGAGATGGATCAGAAATATACTTTCATAGCTATGATACATGAAAAAAATTTTTTATTAACATCAACTATGGAAGAAGTGATAAATATAAGAGACCTTCCCCACATTTTGAACTACCACAAAAGGTCCTAAAAATCAAGATAAATCTTTCCTTTCCCCCAAATCCATCAGTAGAATAAATGATGTGAAACTATTAAGAACACATGGTCAAAAAATGAAAACTCCAATGGTCTATACTGAAGATTAGCATGAGATTTATTCCAGCTATGTACTATCAATATCCTATAACGAATCAATTGAATATTTTCTATCATCTCATGGAACAATATTAGCCCAACCAAAGAACATTCACTAATATCTGATCCAAAAAAATATACTTATGAGGACCCTTATACTAGGGCTCAAAAGAAGCTATTCTAATCATGTACTGGTATATATTATTATAAGAAAATTCAACCAGCCCCAAATTGTTTTCCCAACCTACACTAAAATCAAGGATTCTTGAAGGAAGCATATCTTCAAGATTATATATAGCCCAATATGTTTGGAAATCCATCTACTAATGGTAATCCTTACTCAAATAAACCTAAGATCCCAGTGCCTCCTAATGAACTCTCCAAAAGAGAGAAGTAAAATAGGTATCTCTATCAATGAATATAAAAGATGTTACTCCCTGAAAATGAACACTTTCTCTAATATAGAGAGTTAGAGCTCTTTATCAATGGTTGTATCATGAATGGGTAGAAATTGAGATGATATGTTATTCAAATCAATAACAATCTATATCACATTCTTATTTATTTAGGTAAACAAAAACATATCCACAAAGTACATAAAGATATCATTCCACTAAAAAGTAGACACTGGAAGTTGATGGATCAAATCTGAAGGTTTTTATTTCTCAACCATGACATGTAGTCAAGTATTAAAGAACACAAAAAGTCTACAATGTCTTGCATCATACCTATTTACCGGAGTGATTTCTGCATAGAATAAGAAAAATTCGTTTCCTAGGTTCACATCCCACTGGGAAATATAGAAATCCTCTATCATAGATTTTCTCATAGGTAATGTAACAATGAACCGAATCCAAAAACATAAAATTTCCTATATATAGGATAACAACTCAACAACATTTTCCCCACCACAAAGAGAATATACAATGATATATAATTCCTCACCATGTATATATTATTGGACATTCATATGAATAATAATATATTTCCACTAAACAATGTCCAAGATAACCGTATACCATATTTCCTAAATCTCAATATGAAACTATGTAAAAATATCTAATATCCTCCACTATTATTATTATTCGTTCATGGAATGGGTCCATAGTTTACCACTCAAATCATCTGAAATGAAATTCCCTTTCACAGGGGTATATAAAATATCAATATCAAAATACTATAGGTAATCAACTACATTATTCTAGAAGTGATTCAAATATTGTTTATAGAGGATATAACTCAAGATCTTGGGGTCAAAATACATAGTAAAACATTCTCCAAAAATTTAAAGCCACCAAATCATAAGTGCATGCATCAAAACTGCAAGCTCAAGGTCATGGGTCAGATAGTTTTTCTCATGTGGCCTATGATACCAAGATCCATAGGCAACAATGTGATCACTATGCATAAGAAAATAGCCTAAACTAAAACATGATTCATTATAAAAGACCACATAGACATGCCCAGCCTATTGATGATTCCACCCTGCTGGAGAAGTCAAAATACGTTTTAAACCAATAAAAGAACATTGAAATTTATCATCCAAAGATAACTTCACACCCTTTTGAGTTAGAGTAGTTATTAGATAACTCAATTTCAATAAATCCTTTACAATCTGGAAATAATATCATGATAATTACAATATTCTATAAATCTCATAATCATTATGCGGATTCTCCCATGTCATAATAGCTTCCACTTTCTAAGGGTCAACTAAATTACCATGTTCTAGAACAGAATTTCCATTGAACATCACTTCGTGAATCCATAAATTGCATTCTGATAGCTTGTAATAAATCTGGTAATTTCTTAAAAGTTCTATAACTACTCATTAATGACAGACATGATCCTCCATATATATAGAGTAAACTATGAATTCATCCACAAAGACCACAGAAAATGTATAAAAGTACTCATGGATGATCATGTTCTACAAATCCATAAATACTACAAGAGAATTGGTTACAAACAGTCATGAAAGGATACTTATAATGTGTATAAATGCTTCAGAATGCGGTTTTCTAAATGGAAAATTCTTTTAATCTCAATTGGTGATAACTAGATCGAAGATCAATATTTTAGAATGACTTTTCCACTTTCAACTATTAAAATAGATCATAAATCTAGGGTCGTGGATAGTTTTTATTTACCATAAAACATTTGAGTTTTGAATAATCAACTTAAAGGAATAGTGTTCCATTAGCTTTCTTATCTATGAAAATAGGCCTTGCCCAAGGTGGTGAACTTGGACATATAAAGACATTCTCTATCAGATCATCCAACTACGAATTCAACTCATTCATTTCAGCTGGTTCCACATGCTAATAAGTTATTGACACTGGTTTTGTTCAATGCACTAAATCAATTTTGTAATATATCTCTGTTATGGGAAGTAAACAATTTCATTAAGAAGGAAACACATTGGGAAACTCAAAGATCACTAGAACAAGATCTCCACTCCGATATTCCTACTCTAGATCAAGAGTAAACATTGATATTACTTTCTCCAGCTCTGGATAAGAAGTTCCATATAGACACATCCTTGGGTCCCACTCTCCCTGAATGAGATGGCACACCCAATCGGGCATGGTAAAGGATACCCACCAGTGATAACAATCAATTCTATATTTATTATCAATGATACAATCCATCATAAAAATTACATCAAGATATTTCATGTCACGAACTAGAAAATACAAAGTATTCTCAATCTTTAATAAAGATAAAATAGATAAAGGGTAATAAAGCCCTTACATTCTCTTCATTTTGAGGGGTATAGTAATATCTATCACATAAGATAAAATCTCTATAGTGTGATTTAACATGCTCACAATATGAGTTGATATAAATTATTGAGATGTACCGGTATCAAATAATGTAGTCACTAAAGATAAAGATATGGGGATGGTACCTCTAAAATTATCTACATCCATATATGCTTCCTCTAATAATTCTTCCACTATGTGAATAAGCTTTGTTGTAGATGCATGTGGCCATAACCCCTTACATCATGAAGCATCAGATTGCACCATATTAATTTTAGGTTCTAATGAGATCATTCCACTAAATTGTGTACAATAAAAATAAAAAAAAATTAGAAGTGGCTTGAATGACCACTTGAACCACGTATCTTGGGTGACTTAGTGAAGCTTCATTTCAAATGCCCATAATATCCATACTAGAATCCAGTCAAAGGGCCATGACTAGGTATTACAGGAGGTCTAAATGAACCCTACTATCAAGATCCACCATGAGCATTATCACACCTTCTCTTACCTTTATGGGAAATCACAAAACATCCACTAGGATGAAAATAGACACCCATTAAACCTAACTCACCATCCATATCTAGTTCTACCGTTAACTCTGCATCTATCATGTCAGCATAAGAATAGATATTCAATAATAAAATATCATAATTAATAACAGATCTTAGTCTCATATTGATCTTTTGAGTATTCATCTTCTCATTTGATACAATCTCATGTGAAAACACCTCAATCTCAGCAAAATGATTTTCATATTATGCCATGGACCCTTTATCCTAATATGGTTTTAAAACCGCATAGCCATATCCATTAACATAAAATCTGGATAAAAAATTTTATTAATAAGAACCATTTTGTCCTGTTACTTTAAACCCTCTTACTTATTTTTCATCACCATTGAGTCCAACCACCCCCTTCATAGTCCCTATAGATTAAAGGTATCGTAATATATCTCAATATCATGAGGCTTTCAAAGAAATAAAACAAAACCACAAATTTTTTCAACCAATCCTCAACTACTTAAAGATCACTACAGCCTTCGAACACCGGTGGCTTCTGGAAAAGGAACTCTTATGGACTGTTCCAAGATTAAACCCCCTATGGTTCCACAACTAGCGCCTAAATGGGAAAAGGTGTAGTTTCATGTCTAAGAACATGGAAAATGTTCTTAACAACCTCATCTAGATTCTCATCCATGGGAGGTATTTTACACTGGGGTTCATCAGTAGATTCCTTCAGGATCCTATTCACATGTATTTTTGGAGGAGTAATTATACACTACATCAGAAAAAATATATAATACATGATAAGATTAATCAGATTAAAAACTCAAACAATAGAATATGATAAAGTAACCCCACCAGATAGATCAAGAATATTTGGGTCTCATCTAATCCAATTAAAAATAATGAAAATACTATAACTAATACTCAAGAACTCTTTCCCAAACCACCCATGATGAATTAAGGCTCTTTACGATGAGAGATGGAGAGAAAATCAATCAAAACTGCCTTATATTTCTAGATAATATACCCAAAACTTTATAATGAAATCGGGGAAATATTATCAACCTATACATTTGATAAAACATTTTCAAGAACTATCCCGAATAACCTGGTACCTTGATAAATGATCCAAAACTAATATATCCAAAAAGAAAATATTCTGATCCCTATTGTTTGGAGACTACCACCTATCGTCATACAAGATAAATGAGTGAACAAAGTTTCCAAAGAACAATGTTAGATAAATATAAATATCATTATCCTAAAAAATATTTTGAGAGAGAGTTCTAGAAACCAAATAGGTATATCAAAAAACACTATCAATACATCATATAATTACTCAAATTTTTTCAAGATTACTCAAATGTCCCAAAGGACACATCACTCTATGACCAAAATAACCATGAACAACAACCTCTTAAAATAGGTTATTTCACATTACATGGACATGGAAGTGGAAAATAATTAAATTCATGATGGTAATGGTATTGTGTGAGCTAAAATCCCATTAGTGTCTCAAAAAGTGTTCCATAGTATGTTTCTATAATAATTATCCAAAACATGCATTCAATGTCAAGAAAACTAGGCATGAAGATATAATTCCACATTTCAAAAAAAAAATATTCTTTTGATTTCAGAATGATGGAAACCATTTCAAACATGGATCAAATAAACACTTTATATAAAATATTTTATACAAATCACCAGTAAAGAGAAAATAATTTTAATATCCAGTGGAATTTATAATAAAAAACATTATAATAAGAAAAATGGTCATGTGCTCTATGGAATGATCATTTGTAGTTATTAAATGCAGAAACATATCATATCAGTGATAACATATGATATATGTAAACACATCCCTTCGGCTCACCCAAAATATGAATCATAAAAATACCATTGGGGATAATATATTCCAAAGTAGGGTTTTGTTAGATTTATCATCATCAATCCATTTCTAAGGAGTTACCATTCTATCATGATTATCCCAAATGACCCAATAACTAACCAATATCAAATTTTATTAATCATGAAATTGAAAAGGTGAAAACATTTTATTTTAAAAAAAACTATTCACAATTCAATAGACAATATACCTTTTCAAAATTCAAAATAATTTTAAAACCAAATCTTAGATTTTTTATCATTTTAAGCCTTTTATAATTAAAACATTTCATAGTTTTATTTCCATTTTAATTTAATCAATTTTTCTAAAATCATGTCACAAATCATTTCAAAATTTCCATCAATTTCAAAATTGACCCCAATTTCCAATTCCATTAGATTTTTGTTTTTAAAAAAAATACCATGCCAAATAAATTCCTATCCCAATTCACATGAAATTGGGTTTTACAAAATAAATTGGAGGAAATATCAAGTAATAATAAGTTGAAGGTTAAATAAATCGACCAAGATTAAATGGAACCACCTACCTTTTAATCACAAAAAGAAACATCGACGAAGGGACTCTTCAACAATGGAGTAAGTCACTTAAGATATCAGAAATCAACCTAGAATCATGATACTAAAACAATCAAGGATTCACATGCAGGGATTAAGAAGAAGGGTTCGGTTGCACACGTCGAAGCCAACGCTGATGCGGTGGCTGATAGATTAAAGTTAGGGGATAATTCTATCATAGCTAGGCTGATCTTGCCGAAGGGCTCACAACCCTAGAATTTAGACGATCTCAAGTCACGAATAGCTGATATCTAGGGATTTGATGCCTGGAACTGCATCTCACTCGGTAAGGGTTTTTACCACTTGCTTTTTTTTTTCAGAAGATCTTAAATTTAGAGCCTAGGGGTTTGGCTCCATCTCATTCAAGCATGGGGATTTACATATTCGCGAGTGGGACAGATCATTTAATCATTTAGAGATGGGTAACTCTATTTCACAAATATGGATCAAAATTTTTGGTTTAAACTGGATCTTATGGCATCCAAGGATCCTATATGACATTTGGCTGGCTATAAGAGTGCCCATTAGAATGGATAAAGAAACCGAATTGGACAGATATGGGCATTTTGCCAGATGTTTAGTTGAGGTGGATCTTTTATCTACTTTAATTGATAAAATCTACTTATCTACTGATGAGGAAGAAATAAGTTTGAGAATTGAGTATGAAATCTTACCTAGATATTCTTTTGATTATAAAGATTTAGGGAATGACTCCTCTAACTACAGGAAGAGTCTCATTTGCTAAAATTGTTCTATGAAGGGGAATTATTTTAAATCATGCCCCAAACTGAAAAAATGATACATGAACAGAAAAGGGATCTTTCACCCAAGAAATATTCTGAATTTATTGTTCAAAACTGCTCCACAGTGTCACCTCCCAAAAAATCTTGGGCTGCCATTGTGGAGGAAGGACAATCTGGGCTCCCAGCCTTGCAACCTTACTGTACTGGTAATATGGTCACTATGGAACAACCTCAAAATGCCAACTCTGATAAAGTGCGTACACATGTTTCTGAACCTGCATCTGTAATCGGTATTGACTCTGATTCAAGAATTTCAGAACAACATACTTTGGCTGACCTAGTCCAGGTTTCTTCTCTGGCTGGTCCCTCGTTTACTGAAGCTATTGATAAAAAATCTCTTGAATCTCCAAATGTTCTATATGCTATTAATCATGCCCCTATTGAAAGAGAATACCAGTCTTCTGTTTTGACTATTCTGGGAAAGAATACACTCCAGAACAATGCTACATTGGTGGCTGCTCCTGTTTTGAATGTCCTCACAAAAATCTGCTCTGATGCTCCTGACTCTCACCATGGGGAGGCTGGAAGGACTGTTAATACTTTTATGAATGCTCAGCTGGAGTCACCTATTATGGATGGAAGCCCAGAAATGTTGATGAAAAATCATGATGTGAAGGTGTGTAAGGGATCAGGAGCTCCTATTTTGCAAGAAACTGTTTGTGTACAGGAAGATTTAGAAAAATAAGATCAGAAGAATAAGGGCATTGATGATGAATTCCATCATGCTAGAACCCAAATTCAAAAGAAAAGATAAAGGAGAGAACAAATGAAGAGGAAGGAAGAGGCTCAAGAGGACAACTCTGATGAAGATGTAGAATCGCTTTTACAACAAGCCAATGAGATACATGAAGCCTGTAGTGGAGGAAAAGGAAGAAGACGTATTAGCGCCATGTTTTGGAATGAGATGAGGGATAAATAACGTATCATCAGGGACAAGCTGAGGAAAAATCTTGGCCGCCATGATAAAGGGAGCTAAGTTCTTTTCTGTTTTCATTCCCTTCTTTGTACTTCTTTTGAATTTCTTTTTCAATAATAATCCAGGTCTTTTCCCTTTAAAAAAACTATACTAAAACAAGATGTTTACATCCATAAATCCTAATATGATATATAAAACTCGATGTAAGAGATAGATAGAGACTGAAGAGACAATAAGACCACTTTCCTATAGAGATTCACTATAACAAATACAACAATACCTTGAAAAATGGATGATCCAGAGGAAGAGGAAGACTCCAAAAATTCCTAGTAATTTTTTTTGGCTGAGATGGGTAGGCTTGAAAATCAATTTTAAAGAAAATTATATAGTTAGAATAATAAAACCACATTAGATGGAAACTAAATGGGTTTTAAAACCATTACTCTTAATGTAGTCGTTGATTCCCATATATTCTAAAAAACCCAGTCACCTTTTAAAAAAACATACTTTTAACATTTACACGATGTGAAAGTTGTGCGGGACATGTATCCTTTCATTTAGTGTACCAATTTCACGGAACCTTCCAAGTGATTTTTACACGGTGTGTAAACCCATTACACTGCATGTAAATTCCCATAAGACTACCAAATTGTAGGTTTTATGATGAAAATTATATCAAATCCCTTACATCAAACAATAATTTTATCCTTCAAATTCATTCATAGAAGTATCCAAGAAATAAAAAATGAAAAGAAAAACATAGTTAAAAATATACATGATAGAAATTTAACTGGGTATTTTCAAGCCTTTATTCATAACCTGTGGAATAGAAACATATGAAATGGTGGGATTATATTCTCATTAAGGCTAGTAACGGTAAATAACAACATAATTTGAACATTTGGTTATGAGAACATGAATGAAAAATGTTTGAAATCATATGATCTAAATCACATATCATAAACATGAGACAATGAATAATTCATGGCAGTTCATAATACATGAATCATAAAGGAATCCAAGAACCTAATAAATGAGAGTAAGAAATTGGAATAATACATAGTTTTTTGGAATAAACATAATAATATACAATATTATTTCATATATAGTCCCCAACACATTAATAACAAGTTATTTTTGGGACAATTACCGATGTTCCTACATTGGGATTTGGATAACATCCTATGGACACTCTTTTGGGAATGGGATAAACTCCTATGGACCCTCTTATTTTTTTATGGTATCACATCCCGTTTACACTCTAGTTTGGTGAATTAGATAACCTCCCCTATAACCTATTATTTTGGGATTGGGAAAATCTTCCTTGTATCCTCTTTTATACTTGGGATAACCTCTTGTGTACCCTTTGAGATCATAGGACACTAATCATTACCCAATTTACTGGAAGTTAGTATGTTTCCCCACCCATAAAATAATACATACCTTTATGTTCCAAAAGATCAAAAAATATTCATCATATCAATATGATTTGAAAGGTAAATGGGTTTCATAAACATTTAATCCTAATATAACTCATGGTAAATAAACTGGTTTCATAGAAATTTCTTCAATTTATTATATAATAAGTCATGGAAAAGGAATGGGTTTAATCAAAATATTTTCCTAATTAATATAAAATTTAACATTATCATAAAACATATAGAGAAAGAAAAATGATGGTATAGTTGGATCATATCCCTAGTAAAAGACATAATAAATCAATGGGTTTTTTTATTGATTAATACAAATTACAAAGAGAGATCATTAAAAATATATTGAGGAAAATACCAAATCATTTTAAATCACTTATTTAAAATATATAAATTTCCTAAATATTATGGAAAAATTTTCACTAAAAATAACCTTGAAAACATGTTCAGTAAGAATCAAATAATTTAGAGGTCTTGATGTTTGAAAACCAAAATTCATGCTTTGCACATTAAATCACATTTTCATCACATTTTCTATCAAAATTAAAACTACCACATTCAAGAAATGAATGGAATATTTATTTTAAACAAACTTGTAAAAATTCCACCATGGGTAAAAATTTCTTTAAAAACCATTTATAGAATATTTAAATTTTCTTTAAAACATTATTTAGAAAACATGGACATGAAAGAAATATTATTTTTGGTGATAAGGAGAAATGAAGTATCATTTTATTAAATTTTTTATATTATTATTATATATTTAAGAGAATCAAATGAATGGAGTAAATTTATTATTACGAAATAAAAAAATTATAAGAAAATAAATGACTTTCTAGAGTGGTAGATCATTTTATTTCATCATAAAAAACATAACCCAAAACAATCCTAATAAACAATGAGTTTATAACATAAACATTTTACTACATTTATATATTTTGAATCATAATCCATATAAATTAAACAACCATAAATTGATATGTATATCCCATAATTTTAATGATAATAATCATAAAATACATTAATTGGTATTATCAATTCATAACATTAAAGAGAAAAGTGATGTAGAATGTATGTGACCCATAAAAATAAAAGTGAGATAGAATTCCTTTACCTCACATATCAACTTTCTTCATATATGATTGAACCGCCTACATAATATATATAGGTTTATTATAAATATAATATAGATATAAACACATATATATATAATACCATATATAATTTACATATCAACTTTTATTTACCATTTATTTAAAATTCCACATAAATTAGTGTTCGGGTAATAAATGATTCATTTTTCATGTACAAATCAGTTTGGTATTTTTGGTCATTTTATTTTGATAATAGTTACATTATATACAGAATGTTGACCATGGTATAAATATAATATATATTAATTATATTTTTATTTAGACTAATCTGTAATTGATAGAGATGGGAAATGAATTACACCCTTTATGGAGACGGTAGGTCGTATGTCCAGATGAAACCTATTTCTATTTTCAAAATCAATAGAATGAATGAAAAGTAAAAATATATCACATTTAAATAATAATTGTTATGTCCTAGATATTGTAATAAACCAATGTCAGTCTCTATCTGAATCATCACATGAACCGGCCTGTCATATACCCGATGAGCATCCCGGATCCCCCTATGGTGAAAACAATAATCAAGGGTATTTGATTTAACCATTTGGGGTAGTTTCACACTCTATAAGAAAAGAAAAAACCTCCAAACTATACATAACGTAACTAATAAATAAAATACATATTACATATCAATAAATAAATAATTTCTACAATGATAGAAAACTACAACAGAATCTGAAAGAAACAAAAACATAACCATAGGGGACAAAATAATCCAAATACAACTAGTTGTACAAACCGATGGTTCGATCACTATCTCATCATGACACTCAAGTCGCCACAAAAATCCTTACAACCAATTGATTACATGGATGATAATATTGAGTCATATCAAAAAACCATGAATGGAACGTCCTACACAAAACATGAAGACTACACACCCAACAATGTGAATATTTAGGGTTTGAGATGAAGATAGTAGGAAACCACTATGAATCCCTTTCACTTATTTTATTTAAGAAACCAATTATTCTTGTTTTAAAACAATGAATGTAAAAATATGTTATTCATTTTCACTTAAAAAACATCAGAGTAAAAAAAGTATACAACATACACTTCTTCAAATATTAAATTTATAAAACAATTTCATGAGATTGGTATTTTTAAATACCCTAATTTCAATAGAAACAAAAAAATATCTCAAACACTTCAATTTTAAATATAAACCCACACATGGGTCCAAACATTTCAAAATAATCTTTTAAAACAAATTATGACTTCTAAAAACTATATTCACTTTTATTTATGAAATATTACAAATACTAAACATATATAACATAAGGAAATTTTGGAAACAAAGATATCATCCTAGAAAAAGGGTTATAAATAAATCCATTAAATATATGGAATAAAACCAATCATAAATATGACTAAGCGATAAAGGATCAAACCTGAAAAATGTTCATCGAAGAAATAAAATATACACATGCTAATATATAAGTTAATGTGGGAAAATAAAGATACATATAATGAGGAAAAATTACATGGACTAATGGGATAACACCATACTCGTACATAAGGAACTACTACTATCTTGTTAATAGTCATACATTCATCAACTGAATCACTATAAGTAGTCTCCTCAGTGATAAACCCTACCCAAAAATAGAATACATACAACTAGGGGGACTATCCAGTGTAATAAAAATAACTATACTAATAATTACCCACAACATCCCAATTAGCAGCCTTGGTTTTCACATTGAATAATAATTAATGTGATCCATGAAAAATAAATTCATCATAGGAGGGTAACTACACCCTTGGGATAAGACCAAAATCATTTCCTTCCTACCTTCCACAGTACCCAAAAAGTGATCCCCAACATTGAAGAACCACAAAAACCATGTAACCAAGAATCCATCAAATGGATATGCACAACATTCAGAAAGTAAGTGGATCCCAAATATGGAACAACCAATAATCAACGCATGACACAGTTCTAACCATACCTTCACTTTTATTCGTACAAAATATAAAATTTTAAATAGTCTTTTAAAAACATTTGGAGTTCCAACATAATTATAAAAATAAAAATAATCATCAGGTAATATAACCACACAATTCAAGGGAAACCCCATTTCACATTTTAATATCAAAACACCCTTCAAAACATCATATAACTCTTTTAGAAAATAAATGTAACCCACATTAGAAACCAAATTTTAATTAATTTTTTTGAGAAATGAAACCACATCATTTTATCAAACATGGGGAGTTCATAGAAAACAATACATCATCGGGATATAGTTTTATGAATGAAATTCCAAGCATTTTCGCTTAAAAAGTAATAAAAATCAATGAAATCAGTATAAAAAACATGAGATACTTTTCACCTTCATCTATAAAATTTGAAACCTATTAAATAGAGAAATATTGAAAAAATGATATTGAACCATATACAATAGTAGTGAGATCATGTTGCCTTCAATGAAAACCATCAGAATGGGATTCCTACTATTGTTCGCATCCCTTACAAATAAAAATCTAGAATTAATATAAACAATGACCATGGAAATCATCCACTCACAACCATAATGGATAGTTGAACCTTTAATAAAATATATAAAATAAGAGTAAGGTAAAATAGGAGATCATACCTCTTCATTTGAATGAATACCCACCATGAAACCACCTAGAATCCATTAAGGAGGACATTGAAGGGTGTAATTAATCCCATGGGATGTTTTTGACTGATTGGATTTAGATGGAGGTGTCTTGGGGTGGATTTCCCAATTAAAATAATATTCAAATGAAAAAAATACACCATCATTGGTAGGATTTTTTTTCCTAACACGCTTTATCAAACCATTCGTAGGTCATGCATTTTCCACTATCTCAAACTCTTATAACACATGAATTATCACGCATGGTTTCCTTAACCATTAAAAAACCATTAACCCTGCACATAATAACTTTGCAAAGGTAAATATTTTCCCATAAAGAGATATAATGGTTTACAATCCATGTACTATAACCTACACCCCATGAAAATCCTTCAAAACACAAAATTTCGACCCAGAACACCCCCGAACACTAGTGGAATATAAAAATCAGTATAAAAAAAAAGAAAAATACACTAATATGTTTTATATATATCATATATATTCACTAAATATATCCATATTAACATCCATGTATAAATAAAATTAAAAACATTTAACATCGCTTTGTGGAGGAGGTAGTCTACATGAACGCACAAGTGACGTTATAATTTTCCAAAAGATTGGAATATAAATAGGTATTTCAGATATTATAATTATAGAAGTATAATTATTTAATAAACATAATAAAAAAGATAAAATCCATAATTTTATCTAGTTGTTAGCAGTCATTATGTGAAATAAATTAAACTGGTTCCACAGACAGTATCTGGCCGTACACATGATCGAGAGTTTCGTTTCCCATTTGATAGAAAAGTAGATAGTATAGGTTATGATAGTAAAATAATAACATAAAAAAGTTTTGAGATCATAATGTTATTATATCATAATATTTGAATAATATTTTATGAATGTGGAAGAATAGACTCTATAAATTCTTGGTTAAGAACAATACATCATGTTTTGTCAAACTCTAATGGATAACACCAAAAGCCTATGTAGGAGGGTTTCATAACAAAACTAAGAACATTAGGCTATTTTTAGGTAATTAAGGAATTTATTTGTGTAGGTATTGTCTAAAAAGAGGCTTTCAGTGTTTGAATAGGAGAGGATATGGGATATCCTTTTTTTATATGGGGAAAAGAATGCACTTGGAAATTTCTTTGAAATTTCCTAAAATAGTAAAAAATAAAAAATTAATTCCATAGAAAAAAGACTCTTAATTACTATATACTCTATAATTGGATATGATAATGTTTTCATACTATGATCTAATATTATTTATACAATTTTATTTTAAAAAATTACCATTTTCTTTTTGTTTAACACCCTAGAAAACAAGTTTTAACCCTAACCATGATAATTAATTATTATGATTTTTACTATTCATTATAACAAAAAATTATGTTGAAATTATTATATAATATTAATTTCTCGGATTCCAAATTTGGAATATATTTTATAAATTTAATTCCTATAAGTGGAAGAATATAATTTAAAATTGAACACCCAGATGAGACTAAAAATAACTTTTGAATGAAAAACCATTCAAAAGTTGAAAACATTTTCGTATTAAAATTAAAAATTAAATTTATTATAGTGAGATAAATTTGATTAAATAGAATACAACTAAACTAATTATAATTTCAAAACTAATTAAAAAATATATTTTAACTTTGTAAATTCTTTAAATGAAAAGATAAATTTCAATTAAAATTAGTATTTTTCACAATTTATAAAAAACATAGCCCTTTCAAGAAATTATGACAAAATTAATTTAAGATATTTTTAACATTATTATTTCAAATATTAAGTTCATTTTGTCACATAAAATTTATAAAAGTGGTATAAATTGATTATATAATTTTTTGAAAAAATTTGTGAAACCATTTTTCAAAAAAATGTATTTTTAAAATTTATAATGATTTTAAAAGAAAAAACACTTGATTTATATAAATAAATTATAAATATTTTAAAAATTTGATTATTCACATTCATATTACTAAATTTAATATATTCTTTATAATAACGTTGTTTAAATAGTAATATTTTTAGAATATTGAGGTTCATTAAAACTAAGTGTTCTGTATACTGAACGCTATTAAAAAAATTTAATTTATTTTTAAAACTATTTTATAAAATATTTGTGTGTTATAGTAATCTCATAAAAATAGTTCTATATGAAAAATAATTTTTTTTTGAATAGATATTATAAATAATCAATGTAATAGATCCAAGGGAAAGTAAAAAAGGTGGATGCTAGTACAAGTTGAAAAGATCATTCCAACTTATCTATGATAATGATCAACAAATATATAATGTTCTTGGATATAAAAATTATATAAATTTAAATATTAATTTAATCAGAGAAATATTATCTTTCCAAAATATTTTTTCAACCATATAGTTATGTGAATATTAAATAAGTATAAAATCAATAGGTAGAGCGGAAAAGAATGGTGAGAAATGTCACTGATCAACCATTATTGTGGTAGAATGACATGATTCATGAAAATAGTGATTAAAAATATAATTATAGAATTCAAGAAGTTTATATTTGTGTAATATCATATTCCATCATTAAATATTTATCCTGAGTGTTTTAATATGTATAGAGACTTATAAATAATATTTCTTGTGAGATAACAAGATGATAGAAATTATGGAGTATATATCTTAATTCTTATTATACCAAAAAGTTATGGATAAGAAACAAAATTATAGGGATATATCATAACCATTAACAATATCTATATTAAAATGGGTGAAAATCACTATCTATATCATCATTGGACTTCTCAAGACCATTAAAGGGTATAATTCTATTTGTCTTGTAGTTTATCTCCTAATGAATTCATCACATTTAATTGATATTAAAGATGATTTCTCTCTTGTTCAGCTATCTCAAGTATATATTAAGGAAGTAGAAATGTTTCAAAGAGTTTCATATTAAATACTATCTAATCCATATCTTAGGTTTACCTCAATATTCTTGAGGAGTATTCAGAAATATCTAGAAACATAGTTTTGTTTCAATACTTCCAATCATCACAAGAAAATTGGACATTTTAAGATAACCATTCAAACTATGGAGGATATTATTATATTTTTTTCTCTATATTTCAAACATGGTTGGGATCAATACCTTCCTATAGTCAAATTATCTTATAATAATAGCTTTCAAAAAAATTATGATGGCTCCCTATAATTCCATCCATGGAAAGAAGTGAATAACTCTGAAATATTGGGATAAATCATGAGAGTGAATGCTATTGGGACCTTATCTAAAAAAGGAAATGACAGAGAAGTTTAGATCCATTTAGTAGTACATGAATAAGGATTAGAGTTGATATAAGTGTTAAGATGATAAGTATCAATGAATTCAATAATTATATGTTGTTGAGAATATCTTCCAATGAAATTCCCCATATAATAAGGTCAATAGATTTTTAAAGAATGAAAAATGAGACCTATGTATATTGACCCCTTCAGTAATCTTGATTGAGTAGAAGTGGTAGCTTACCACATGGAACTTCCCCCAAACCACTCTCAAGATTATAATGTGCTATATGTATCTATTTTGAAGAAGTAAATACCAAACCATTCACATATACTAAACATAGTGGTTATACTACTAGATCAAGATATTTCTCCTGAAAGACATCTTATTTAAATCTTTGAACATAGAGATAATGTTTTTCAGAACAAAATTAATCACCTGGTAAAATTTTATTACAAGAATAAAAAATACAAGGAAGATATATGGGAATCTAAGTAAGTGATGATGTTAGAAAATATTATTTTATTTATATCAATGTGATTTAATTTTTAGGGTGAAAATAACATTAAGGGTGTAAGAAAATAACACCACATGATTTTATAAGTATTAATTGGACATAAATTCGATGTATTCAAGAGTTTCCTTTAATAGAAACCCTGAGTCTCAATGAACCATGATAAATTATAACATTCATTACCTAAATGTTATATCCCTATTTTTTCTATCAGGTATAGATCATTATATATTGGGTTATACTCTTGTTTATGTTCTCTTTTTTTCTTATCCCCTAAAGCTGAGCATGTGGGCTGGTTGGGTTATCATGGAAAGAGTAAATAAAGGGGATGAAGGTTGGATATAATCCAAACACACATCGTGTATTTAGAATACAAAACATTTTCTAATTACATGACATGTGTTGGTCTTGACATATCTATTAAAAACTTCTAATGGGTTTTCATTGAATGGTGTAATCAAAACATTACATGGATCCCTTAATCAGTTTTTTAAAATATGACCCACATCCTCCTTTTTAAAATAATATCACCCATACCTTATCATTAGTGGAAAATCACCCCCTGATGACTAAATATAGTTTTTGATTCTATATTTCAATCTATATTATGTTTCAAACACCACTCATATCATTAGATCCATACTGGTGTGTTATTAACTCGTGTTATATCTTTTTCTGATTCTCTTCTCCAGAATAGAGTTATTTTTTTCCTAGATCTTATTCCCAATTTCTAGGATGTTTTTTTGCTTGTATTTTTTCTATTGATCTAGGTTGAGTTCAAAAATGATATCAGGAGAGTATACTATGGGTTTATTATATGGGTTTCATATATTTCCCCACAATTTTAGTTTTTTAATTGACTTATTTTCATCATACCACACGATGTGTTTTCTCTAATTTCCCATAAAATTAGATGAATATATTTAATAAATTAATTGAGATATGTTTTGGTTTCCCACTTCTACCACAATTTGGTTGGAGGTTATTCAACTAAACTTGGACCACCCATGGGGTGTTCCCTTCTATTAGGCATATGTTACAGAACCCTATTGGGTGTGGTTGATATCTCTAAATTTTTTGCAATCGTTGTTTAATTGAAGGTGAAATTAATGATTAATTATGATAGAGTTTATGCATCCTTTGAAATGTGATTATATGATGTTTAAATTTATTAATTGTTGAAAAGAAATTGTTGAAATGGGTTGGATGAAATCATGGATTTTAAATGAATATGAAATGGATTATGAATTGAGATTAATGAATTGATAATGGAAGTGGATGCATTAGAAATTTAAACTTCTCAGATCCTGATTCCATTAGATTACCTGGGAATTTTTACACTATGGACTTCGACCACGATTATGAATGCCTTGGACATATATACTCCTCTTATACATATTCCACATGATTCCATAGACATTTATACTCCATGGAACTGTATTGATTATGGTATTAAATACCTCAGAATGATTTTCTCCGAAGATCCTAATTCCATACGATGATAAGAACATTATACTTCTTTGAACCAGCATGATTAGAACACCTTAGAAAAGATCCATGGATTCCATCCATGTCTATGAAGAATTTCCATCGAGATTTTACATGGGCTCTAAGAGGTTTTATTTATCATTTATACATTGGATGTGTACCTTTCCAATATAAACAATTATTGTATTAAAACATCCATTATGAATGATTTATCATGTTCACATATATCCCCAGTATGGTAATCAGATTTCTTTTGTTATTTTATATAGTAAAACACCTATTTTTTTATGCTTATAGTTATCTGATGAGTACATTAACTAATTAGAGTTTCTCTTATTTCTTAAAGCATGAATATTTTTCACATGGATTAATGTTTGGTTGTACATGTTCACATATTCATTCAATACATTACTTTTACAACTACCTATGATATATTGCACACTGATTCATTTTTTATAAAAATACTGGACATTTTATAGATATCATTGGTGGTGGCCCACTCAGTGTTATCTTACACCCTATTTGATCCATCACAGGTACCCGGACACACTACATGGGTATAGGTAGGTCCCAGGGAAATATCCCACTATATGATTCATAATTTTATCATTGCATTACAGTGGAGAAAAAATGGGATGAGGTATGATTTGATGCTAGATGGATATAGATCCTTTTAGTCCTTTTGTATTTTGAAATCTGTATTATTCAGGATTCATGTGTCCATGTATTTATTTCCATTTTGTATAGATACATGACATGATCATAATATTATATATCAAACTACTTTTATATTACTTATTATTATAGTCTTTTGGATTTTTACCTTCTCTCTTTGATTGATATTATGATTCAGCTAACTTATTTACTTGATATACATAAGAATTAGTAAGATCAAGTGGGTATCATGTCTCCACTATACCACCTTATTCCATTACTGTTAGTAATTTTCCCATGGTATATGTGGTGCCATGCTTGAGTCCATGTGGCCCACCGGCTTGCGATTTCATTCATTAGATCTCAGTTTGGGACATTAGAAAGTGGTATCATGGGTTTTTCTTTTATCGTTGTACTATTATGATACACTAAAGGGTGGTTTAGGAGTTTTAAGAATTTTTTAATGAGTTGTGCCCTGGAAAAACAAACCCACATACAAGAAAAAAGAAAATTTCTTTTAATGGGACATATTTTTTTGAAATATTTATATTATAGTTGATTGGATTCCACCGTTGGGCGAAACACTTGATTTTTTATGTTTCTCATGATTATGAATGTTATTTTTTCCCAATGAGATGAGGTTATTTCATCTAATTCATAATTTTAGGCATAATATTGGATTCACATGCCATAAATATTCTATTCCATATAGGATCCATTTGTTGACTACATGAAATTTATTATGTGTTACTTTTGTGATATAATTGATACTTGGTTATCATTTGGTGTAGGGGTTGACAAACATAAGTTGGTAATTATAGTTTCTACCAAAACAAAAACTATTTTTCCAACATAGTCCACAATAGAAATCCATCCAAAGTAGTCAATTATAAGATGTTAACTCATGGACTACTGGTTACATGGACTAGAAGGTGTTATAGTTGTAATTTATTGGATGAAACACTTCAATTTAAAATGTGTGTGGTCCCTTATAGGTTTTATGTATGAATCCATTTGGTTCTACCATTAAAATGGAATTGTAATTTAAATATTTATTTAAATAAAATTGAAATTTTTTAATGAAAAGGTCACCAGTAAATGGATTTTTCAATTGATCTTTAATTTCCATATACAGATATTTGTGATGTGAAATAGAGAGATTGACTTAGACCTAACTTTATAGTGGGTAGTAGGCACCATCTCTGTTATTTTAGATGATAGTTCTTATTAACTAGCCCAAGATTTATGACCTGGAAGACTGGTGTGTCTTGTTTATTAGAAGACTACAACCAATATTATGATTTGTTATCTATGACTTGGTATCTATTCGATTGTTTTTAAGTCATGTGTTTGGAATAAGAGATACATTCCACCATGATGACTTCCATTCATGCACTAGGAGGGTGGAAATGGCCATGCTCCAGAGTTGGTGGGCCCTGCGCTTCTAAGGGATCCTCCAGTAGTGTTTATAGAGATGTCTCTAGTTGTACCAAATATGGGTACTGATTCCCAATACCAATATAATTTGATGTGTTTTATAAAGACGATTCAGGGAGCCCCAAATCCTACCTCATATATGGAAGAGCTAACATGTGTGTCCCAACAACAACATCTTCCCATGTTTTCAAAGGATGGATGTCTATAGGCTATTGATATATGGGTTATGAATATATTTTATCCCCATGATCATCTAGAGACACCTCTTAATAGGAGAGATAATCTCATGATATATAAGATTCATGGAGAAGATAAGTGTTGGTTAGATATTTTGAATCATAAAAATATTATTCATGATATGGGTTCAAATGATTTAAAATCTAGGATTTATGATTAATTATTTCCAAATACATTGTGAGATGAATGGGATTTTGAGTTTAGGGATGTCGATATGAGAGGTGAGACCTTTATAGAGTATTCATCACACTTTATAGAGCCTAATTGTAGTGCATTGATTTAGGTTTTTGATGCGCCATCAAGGTTTAGATGCTTCAAATATGGTCTAAAAAACATCACTTGACCACATTTAAATCTATTTTAGTTGAATAGTATGACACATATAATGAATTAGGTTCTTATTATAAAATAAAAAAAAGTGAATTTGGGTGAATTGTGCAAGTCAGTGCTGCCTATAAACCCATTAGTTATGTGTCCCTTTATAGAAAACACTATTTCTCAGGCTTCCTATAAGGGTAATACCATCCAAAACCAGGGTGATGGAAGCATTTTATTTTCTCAATATTTAGGGAGACTAGAAAACATGAGGATTCGGTGTGATAGCTATCCATTTTAGTGTCAAGCATGTGGTAGGATGTTCCACAAACAATGATTTTATATGGACATTCCATTATAAGTTTGTGGAAGGGGTTTGACACTAAAATGAGGTTCTGGAGTAATATTCCTAGCTCTGCATCAGGATGAGAGATGGAGTAATTCAAGTCATTCTAGCTGTAGTGTTTTTTATGGACAAGGTAGAAATGAACTAGTTGTACCTTGACAAAAAAAGTGGGCTTTCACTGAGTAATGAGGTTATTTTATACATTTGTTGTACATGATATATATATACGGTACATCCTACACTGAGGAGAATAGAGTGCAGACACATATGGTGAATGATCCGATATTATTATCCACTAATATAGCATCTCCTATTTTCAATATAGAAATATCTCATTGTTTCATATATGTACTTATTGTTTAGAGTATGGGGGTCATTTTTCAATTTTATTGTGGTGTTATGAAAGTGGATACTCTATTAGTGATCAGATCAGAGACTGTATGCTTGTGTAGGGAGTAGCCCTTACGATATGAAGGTGGCACTTATAATGGAATCTTTTTCCCCTTTAAATGGTAGGGTTTTTCATCATAATTTGGACAGAATGGAATGTTTCTTATCATTCCCATGCCGACTGTTATCACCAAATCATGACCTTCACATAAACAGAGGGAAGGGTTTTTATTAATAGTGGTGAATGGTATGTCTAGGAAGTTAGAGTCAAACCCAGTCATATTGGGATGGGTATGATTATGAACTAGATATTTGTATTTTATCTAGATGATCATTTAACATATTAGGAAGACGTTCATCCAATGATTAATAATTTCAAAGATATATTCCAAGATGAATTTTATTGTTTTCCTCAAAATAGATAGATGGAGAAATCTATCAATATTTTTCTGGAGGTCGCACCAGTAACCAATTATCCTTATAGGATGGATACTATAGATTTATAGGATCTCAATAGGCATCTAGAGTAAATGGAAGAAATAGGGATTATATAACCTAGAACTTATCTACGGGTTCGCATGTCATTTTTTTGCAAATAGATGAACAAAACCCTTAGGCTCTGTGTGGATATCTAAAAATTAAACAATTTGATGACTAATAACTAGTTTCCCTTACCATGAATAGATGATCTCTTCAACCATCATTGAGTATCTCAGGTATTATAAAACATTGATTTGAGTTTAGCTTATCACCAGGTACATTTTTGACCTACATATATTTCTAGTATATATTTTCCTAGAATTTATAGTCTATATATGTATCTAGTTATGCCTTATTGTTCATGAACATTCCAATAGTTTTCATGGAACTAATTAATTGTGTTTCCAATCCATATCTAGATTCATTTGTGGTGGTATTCATGGAATATTCCATGGTGTACGTTCATATTCAACACACCCATACCAAGCATCATGAAATCATTTTTGAAAACTAAAAGGGAATCATTTATAATATAAGATCACATTGTGGCACTTCTATATGGTTAATATTTACTTCATGGGTCATATAATCTCAAATATAAGAGTATTAGGTGACCCAAAGATGGTGAGAGCCATAGTTTTCTAGTAAAAGACCGAAAATTTATATTACGTACTAATTTCTATAGGTATATCTAGATATTATTGGCATTTCATATAAGTTATACCAGGGTATGAAACACCTCTTATAGGATTGACTGAGAAGGGTGTGAGGTTTATATGGACAGATACCTATGAGATAGCCTTTCTGGTTCTCAAATGGATACTGAATTTATCACCCATCATGATTCTTCCATAGTCGAGGAGAAACAAAAATATGTATTGTGATGTATTAGGTAACATTATAGGACCATTTATGATGTAGTGAGAGTGATTCATGTCATACAAGTCTATTTAGTTGAGACCATGCAAGAGGAACTACCTGAGGCATGATATTGAGTTAGCCACTATTCTACATGCATTTCTCATTTGGAGAAATTATTTAATGGGAGAGCATTTTGTGGTGTACACGAACCAAAAAATCCTCAAGTATATATTTACATAGAATTAATTTAATTAGAGGATATTTTATTGTCTTGAATACCTATACTATTTTAACACTATTCTTTCTTACATTATACATAAGGGAAATGTAGTCGCTGATGCACTGAGGAGAAGTAATCAGATACAAGGAGTTCATGAGGCCTATAGTGAGTTGTAGTTTAATGAATTGTTCTAAGAGATGACCATGGAGGTATATGTCGGGAAATTATATAATTTTCTCTTAATAATAATTGGAACATATACTCTTCAATATATAGTGAGGATGATACATTTATCTGATGTTTAGGGCCTATTCTTATTGGAGAGTGTGGAAGGCGTGGACATGGATCCTAGTTGGACAATTAGTGGGGATAAAATTCAGCATATTAATGATCACATTTGGGTTCTAGAAGACATACACAAGATGATAGAGTAAGATTTTTGTTCCTCATCTTTATAAGCACATGATTTATTTACTAATATTTATCAATAATTATGTAACAAATATTAGGGAATAGGTACAAAACGTGAGGTAGCTTTTTTTTCATGAGGTGTTCTAACTATTACCTGGTGAAGGTAGAACACCCGAAACTAGATTGGATTTTATCGGAGTTACCTATTACCTAGTGGAAATGGGACAATATTGAAATTTATTTCATTAATAGGTTGATTAGGTCATCATGAGTAAGTGATGTTGAATGGTTTATTGTGGACAGACTCACAAAGGTTTCCCATTTCCTATTGACCCGGGAGACCCTATATGTAGATAATTTAATGATACATTATATCCATGAGATTATGCACCACCAGGGGGTTCCTCATACTATGGTATCTGATGGATATGATCAGTTTAAATATTTATTTAAGAAGGTGTTGTATATTTTATTAGGTACATATGTGCTTATGATGACAACATACCACCCTTATATTGAAGGACACTATAAGATTTCTATATATGTTCTATAATAACTTCGTAGAGAATACATCCTTAATTTCAGGATCTCTTGTTAGAGGCATATATGTTTGCTTCAGCTATCCTAAAATAATAACTATCATGTGATAATATAGATGGAACATTGTGAGGCTTTGTACGGAAGGACACGCAGATAAACCTTATGCTAGTTAGCGGAAGATGAGGCAGTGCTGATCAGACCATACCACATTTAGGAGGCTTTAGAGAAATGTCAATTGATTTGACTGTATATTTGGTATTGTACAGTATAGACCAAAATAAAAAAAGTGATTTCCAT
Organism: Viscum album; assembly: GCA_963277665.1. Taxonomy (NCBI): domain Eukaryota; kingdom Viridiplantae; phylum Streptophyta; class Magnoliopsida; order Santalales; family Viscaceae; genus Viscum; species Viscum album. The sequence goes on along the minus strand of OY728136.1, from coordinate 343,691,000 downwards.
CAACGAACTAAATATTACAAGGTTTGTGATTAGGTATTTTTACGTATCTAAAAAAGGAAGGGACTTTTTTATGTTTAAATACATGGTAGGATTTCACAATGATATGTGAAGCCATTATCTATTCTTGCATGAGTCAGGCTGGTTTCCAATAAGTTGAAGTTACCTCATTGGTACTGATCCATGCATTATGTCATCCTTATATCTGAGTTTTACTATTATCACGCATATCCTTCAAACACTATACACCTAGATGAGGATGAGCAATATGTAGATTCATCATTTAAGAGAATTCAATACATATTTTTTTATCTGATCTCGAAGCCTCTCCTAGGTAAGTAAATTCCTCTAGTAAAGGTGATATAGAAGAAAAACTATTTATAGGAAGTTATTTGGGAGTGGGAGGCCACTGTACATGCATAGTGGATATAGTTATTCTTAGGTAAATCTTTACCACCCTTGGAAGGGAAATTCAAGGAAGAATTTTCTTAAGTGGAATATTGTTTGATACCATGTTTTCTAATGAGGTATAAATAATTTTTTTTTAAAATAATTTATATGTTCTCTTTTTGTATTAGACACTAATACTAGGATCATGGTCTATTTGGGTTAGTTTTTTTAAAAAAATATGAAAGGGGATGAAGGTAGGATTCATTCCAAATACACAACATTTATTTAGAATAAACTGTGTGTAGTCAATACATGGTGTGTATTTTTTTTGGCTATTTGTTTTCACAACATGTAATGGTATTTACCTAGATAGGAGAAATCACGAACATTACATATTGCATAAATCTTACATTCCAAGTAACATCACTTGGAATTTTTTTTAAATAAGATCCAGAGACTCTTATTTTGGAAGAATCTCACCTCTTCCTTCTCTTTAATACATGAGGTACCCTTGAATTTAAAATTTAGGATTTGACCGTGGTTCATGATGTGGAAAATTATTCAAACAACTTTTATCTAATTGGATTTGTGCTAGGGAGTTCTTCATTCATTCGAAACCCATTTTCAATTCACTTCTCCTAGATGTAGTTTTTTTTGTGTAGGATATTATGCCATATTTCCAGGACATTCATCCATTTCGTTTTTCTGATCCTATCAAGGATTAGGGAAGATCCAATAATGGAAGATTTTTCTACCATGGATATATTATAGGTGTTCTATACATTTCTCTCATATATAAACATTTTATTTTTATTTTCTGCCAACATTATGAATATTGGGAATTTTGGAACTTCCCTTAAAATTAATTGAATATATTGATTAAATTATTTGGTACATATTTAGGTTTTCTACTGGTACCATTATTTGGACATCGGTCATTTACGTCATCTCGGACAACCCATGGTGTGTGCCTTTATATCTTCCCTATGTTATAACACTATGATGGGTGTGTATGGGATATCCACTTTTATGGGATCATTTTTCAATTTAATGAGAATTAAATTATTGATACATAGATTCTTTATTCCTAATTTTAAATGTGATTACATTATGATTATATGGTTTTTTTAAATAGAAAATGTGGAAATGGGTTGGATGAACCTTTGATTTTAAAGGAATGTGAAATGGATTATAAATTGATATGTATTATATGATAATGGTAGTAGATTCCTTGGACATTTATACTCCATAGATATTAATTCCATTAGATTACATGAACATTTCTACTCCTCAAATCCCAACAATTATAGTAGATTCCATTGACATTTCTAATCCTCATATCCATATTCTATAGGATGATGTGGTCATTTCAACTCCATGGATCTTTATTTATTATGGTATTGGATTCCTCATAAATTTATACCCAAAGGATCCTAACTCTATATAATTCCAAGGAATTTTAAACTCCTTGTACTCAAATTTCTTGGAACACCTTGGATTTGTTCCTTGGATTCCCCAAAAGTGTTTATCGAGAATCCATCAAGATGTTCCGTAGACTCAACAAAGAAGCCTTAGTCCTTAACACTTTGGATATAGATCATTAATGAATGACACTTGATTACACGACATATTCCATTGTGGATAATTTATAATGTTTACAGATATCCTTAGCGTGGGTATCTTATTTAAATTTATAGACTAGAATGTATGTAACCAATTTAATTTTGACAATAGTTGGACCATGTGTATGGTATCTTAATAAAGTTGAAATTTTTTTTACGACCTCGAAAATTAATCATAGGATTCCATGTTTGTTTGGATATGATCACATTTTCAATTCACACATTAATTTTAGTACTATTATACATGTGATATTGTAAAAAATGTCTCATTGTTTATACATAGAGTGGAAATGTTATAGAAACCATTTTTGTTACTATACTAAGTGTTATCTCAGACTTATTTTGGTCTATTATTGGGTACATAGATAAACATCATGATGCAGTTACAGATCGGGGAAAACACAACCTATTTGATTATTGATTTTATTATTACATTGGAGCATAGGAGCATAGAACATTGATATGCTCACGATGTTGTATAGATATTTTACTTTTGGACTTTTTATAGTTTGATGCATGTATTATACTATATTACTATTTATATTTATTTAAAACCATTTTTCATAAAGACAAGAGATGACCATCATAACATATATGACAATAGTATTTCAATACTTGTTATTGTAGTATTTGTTTCGTTTATATTCTATCTTAGATTTATAATATGATTATTATGCCTTATTTACTAGATACATAAATTTATTATAATAATCATGTGGGTATAGTCTCCCCACTATATGTATTTTGACCCTCACTAAATGTTGGAATCCTCTGGCATATGAGGACACACGCTGGAAGCCACATCACCCACCAGCTCAGGGAATCATTCAATGGCTCATATGTTAGGATGTTATTATATACATTTGATTAGAAATTATGGATATGATTAAAAAGATTATGAAATATATACACATATATGAATTATTTCCTGAATTCAAATTTTTCCATTAATTTTTGAGACATAATCATTAAATTTTTAAAAAATCCTTTCGTAATTTGGAGACCTATTTTTATGAAAAAATGTATTTTTATATAAGTTATAAATAATTATATAAAAATAATAATTATTTATATTATAAAAAATATTAATAATATATCAATAATTATTTTATCATTATTTATGTATGAATGTACATAAAACCCTTTGATGAAAAATGGAGTTATTTTTAAGATAAGATTTTTTATGTGTTATATGTGTTTTTATATTAATAAATAATGTAAATGAAAATTGATTTATAATGTTAATTAAATATTTATATTCTATATTAACAAAAAAATTATCATTAATATAATATTTTTATAAGGATATAACTTAAATTAAATCCTGTTTTCGGAATGAAAATAAATTTTTATAAAAACAATTATTTTAGGTTTCACTATTATTTTAATGATAATATTATCAATTTATAGAAACTAAATTTTAGAAAATTGAATCAATATTAAAAATCTTAAAAACCAAATTTTTTAATGAGGCTACTTCCATTTTTATTCATAGTGAATAATATAAATAGTAAAAATATATTACCACGTTTAATGTTAAATTGGGTTAATGAAGGAGGTAATGTATGAGATAAGTGTAAAATTACACATAAAATAATCTCTGTATTATTATTAAATTGTTCTAATCCTTATCTAACTATTTATTTCATGGCCTGAAATGAACCCCCTCGTTTAGAGATTTTAATTTCTGAGAGAATTTTACTTTTTTTTCTGACGGATAACTCACCCAGAGAATCGCGTTTCAAATCACAGAATTTTTGATTTGAACAAAAATAAGAGGTGTTTTTGGAATTTTTTTAAGGATTGATATATGACATGAAAATCAGGATTTCAATATAAGGCCAGTTCACCCTGGTTTCTATAGTTGCATCGACTAGCCGGTAGACCCCACCAGCTAGTTTGTGTGACGGAAAGTAACCTAGATTCCCTTAAGGTATCACTGGCCAATCCGAGATCTCACACTATGTGTTTAGTGGGACATTGACTATCTAGTAGACCTAGACTAGTGAGATTATTGGTCCTTTTAGTTAGGAATTGTATGAGGGTCATTTTGGACATTTGAGCACCAAATCCCCCTCAATATTGAACACCTTAGCAAGATTATTTTAGTGAAAATTAGTCGTAAACCTCTCCTCTTCTCCCCCAACAGTCATGTTCAATTATAGGTGGTTCAAGATGTGAACTGAGGATAAATATAGGTATAATAATTCATTATTCATGAATTATAGCCTCATTTTTCCTCATGTAGTGGCGTATCATTATGTCATTCACCATGTATTATTCCCTTGGTGTGTTTTTACCCTCATTGTCCTTACGTGTCCCACTTGTATTCAAATCAACCTTATACAACATGATATTTCTTGTTAATTTTTATGTGGATAAACTCTAGATAAGGAATACAATGAAAATTCCACCTGATCATTAGTGAATTTTCTGAGAATGATGGGAATCCGGTCAACATAGCCATAGGAAGTTCTATGGGATGAATGTGTTTTTGGATATATTTTTAATGAATGTATGTCCCTTGATGTTTTATTAATTTTTTTGGTCAAATAGACCTATATTGTCCATAGTATCATAGAAATAATTAGGGGATTTTCTTCATCTCAGAACTAGGTGTGTGTCAGTAGTTGCTAGAACTTTTTTTTATGACGTTGTGGCTAAGAAACATCAATTGGTTGGTTATATAATAATATTTACAATTTAATATTATTAAATAAACAATATTTTTTGTGATAAAAAAGGTATTTTACCAACAATAATTTTTCCAATGTGTTGCAAAACAAAAATTGATGGGTTTTTGTGGTTTTAGTTAGGTGGTTACGCCTGGTAATTCCTTCAAAAATTATTCCATTTTATATTGGTTTTAGGAACATGTAATCATTTAAATAATTATAATTGAGTTATATTAATTTATTTATAATTATTGGGGTTGATATAGATACTCATGATGGAGGTTGAATGGACTTCAGCGACTCAGAAATAGTTGTTAGGTGTGTCTTGTCTTAAAATTGACTCTGATTGTGGTAGGTTGTCCTGTGTACACTACCTTATAGTATTAAAAATGTTTTATTATGATTTAATATTAGGTTCAATTCCCAGGGTAAATGATCCAAAATTCATAATTTTGAGAGGAATTAATTGGAATAAACCACAATTGATTGGCTAAACCATTTAAATCAAGATACCTTGTTCTATTATAAATTAATTAATGAATGACTTATTGTAAATAATTATTTAAAATAATCATAATAAATTGACAAGGTTATAAGGGAAATATCAAATTTTTTGTACTTTCTTGATGTTTATCCTCCATTGGCTATGGATAGACTAGTTGTGTAATATCTAGTTACATGTATTGCTAAGGCTATGTTTTCTTCTTGATCACATTTGGTGTATGTAGGAATCCATTTACCATTTCACATGTTTTATTCAGGGTCTTGAATTATTTTTTGTGAGATTTTGTATCCCATAGGGACCTATGTTCGATGCTTGATAAAATATTTTGTGTGTGTATAGCCTTGTGAGACCTATTATTGTATTTTTTGTATGAGGGTTATGCTGGGTATGATAATTTTTTATGTGATATTTGATCTTTAATTTGTTTCTTGTTTGATATTTATGGTTCTTTGGTGTTTTAGTTTAGTGTGAGGGTTGAGCCCCATCAACTATTCCCCAGAGGGGGTGTGTCAGATGTCTGCTCAGTATGATTTGGTATATCCCTTCAATGGGGAAATTCCAGTCTCATTTCTCAACTATCTCATTAAGTGGGTTATTTTGAGAGATTTATTATTTTTCCATTCTTCATGATGTCGATGTTGGTACTGTGACAACCCAGGTATTTATAGAATAATTTATTTTTATATTTACTATAATTGTTTAAAAATAGTATGTCTTAAAAAACGTAATTTATTAAATATATAATTTTATTTTGACAAAAAAATAATTTTTAGATTATTAATATTTAAATTATCATAGTATGAATATTTTGAATTTTATGAAAAAGTTTAATTTTTGGTGAATATTAAAAAATACAATATTCATAAAAGATAGTATTTTTTGTGAAGTCATTAAGATTTTTTCCTCATATAATATTTAATAAATTTATTGAATAATTAAATAATTATATTATTAGTGTAATAATGTTAAAATGTAACATAGAAAATTAAAGTCATATTCTATTCATAATAAGTATAAAAATTATAATCAATGTCGACGTATTGCTTGCACAATATTAGAAATGTCAATTTTGGTTCTTTATAAATTATAATTGAGTGCAGAAATTATTTTAAAGAATAGTTTTTTAATTATTAAGTATTATTGACGGGGTTTACTATTAAAATATAATTTTATACTTATATAATATCAATCTTTTCTAAATGTATGTGAAATTCATGCACATGGAATGAAAATACCAATATAATAAATTTATGATGATATTTTGACGTGTATATGAGTAAATATAAATAATGAATGAATATAGAATTTTATTTTGAAAAAAATATAATATTTTTATGATTTTAATTTGTTATAAATTTTTGTATATTAAATAATTAACATTAATGCATGTGAAATGTTGATGAAGTGCTTTAACAAGTAGAAAAAATAACTAAAATGTTTTTATAAAAATTACAAGAGTTATTAAATGAAAGAAATTTTGGATAAAACATTTTATATAAGTAAATAACTACCATTATAATATTTTGATTGAAATTGGGGAAATTATGGACCCACGTGGATCACATTTTTTCATTTATTTCATTTTATTAAAAAGAAAGACAATTTGTTCACACTATAACTATCAATTAGTATAATATTTAAATTTGAAGTTTTACAGAAGTGTATTTTGAAAAAATAGTCTTTCTAAATATAATGGAATTATATTTCTCAGAAAATTTTAATTTTTAATTTTTAGGCAATAGATAATTTCATAAAAGGCTTCAAAAGTTATGATGCAGTAAATATTTCATTAATGAATATATCAAATTAATGATTTTAAAAATAGTAAAATAAAAATAAATCTACATTTATATTTCAATTAATGATTTCTCTAGGTAATTAAAATATGTATACAATATAATAAATTTTTTAATTATAATTATAAACTTTTTTTGATGTGTTTAAAGTCATGATTCTGAATAGTTTTAATTTGAAAAAACAATTTTTTCCAGGAATAAAATAGATTATTAAATTATTTATATTCCAAAAAATTAATTAAAAAAAAATGAAATTATTTGGTAAAATATGTGATATAATATTATATTTTTTTATTTTTGGTTGTCTTAAACCCTATAATTTATTTATTATATTTTAATATTTTGAGTAATTCTTATGTTATCCTTCACCTCACTTATAAAAAGGAGGATCCCACCATTACATATTTTCATCACCTTGAGCTATATTATTTAGGAAAAATATTATAAATTCCCTCTTGATAATCACTCTCAATATTATTGAGCTTTTTGTCTCACAAAAATTCATCTTCTAGAAACCTTCATAAAGTTCTCATGGAGGAATTCTCAAGAAGTATAGTTCCTTTTTCTTCTCTTTTAAATTCATTTTCACATATAACATATCCCCGCATGTTGTCTAATGTTTCATAAAAACTAAATCATAACATATATATATAATGGTTGTTTTTTATAAGGTATATTCCACATAGAATCTACCATATTATCCTTTATTTCATAAATAAGAAAATCATCGTCCATACTGTGTCAATTCACAGCCTTAGTCGATGATGAGTTTTCATTTTACTTTACCGAAATCATGGGAAGTTTTAATTCACATGATGTTGTTTAAAATTAATTAAATATATATATTATATAACTTTTTTATTATTATTTAATTTTTAAAATGGAAAGCTTTAAATAAATAGACCTTGTAAACCATGAAAATAACGCATATGAAACAATGAGAATAACAAAATATTATTAATAAATGGATGGAAAATGTAATAATAATATAATGTAAGGTATTATAAACATGAGTTTAGTTATTTAATATATAAATAACACTATTAAAACCAATAATCAAGATGTTTCAACACTTTTTATGTAAGTCGAACCCGAGGTAAGGGACAATCATTTTATAATCCTTTTAAATGTCTCTTTTAAAAAATTCAAAAAGATAGTTTTTTATTTATGTGAAATCAGTGGTTTCTTCGGATTTAATTATTATTTATTACTATAATGTTTCGTTTATATGTTTTCATATTTATTTTTTATTAATATTACTTAATTATTATGTGCACAATTTTTATATTCTAAAAGTGATTTGATTTGCAGAAAAATGGTATTTTGAAAATTTGAATGTGTTTTTGTTAGGGGTTAAAATGAGTTATCAAGTGTTTTATTCATGATAAATTCCTTGTAAATTTTTTATATTGGGTTGATCACATTATATATCAATATATTATGTGTTGATCCCCATTATATCTCATGATATGTTGGGTTGAGCCCATTATATCTCAAGATATAACGAGTGAGCCACATTATAGCTCTTCAATGCATTGGGTATCCTGGAGATAGAAGTTGAATAATTGGTTATTCCATGTCTAAGGGTGAATTTAAGAGTGATTTGGAAAACATTTTCCAAGTAAATGGAATGATGTTTCTATTCATGGTAATAATTTTTTTTATGAAATGGGTTTTATTGGTTTTTATATTATCACTTGACTAGCGATTTCATTCTTGATGCCCCTTACTAATATTTTTGTGCTTATATGAGGACATTAAATTTATTTCATAGGTTATAAGGATGGGTAACCTAAATTACGAAGCAAATATGAATTTTATGAATATTCTTATCAATAAAAATAAATTATGGCTTATTTAACAGAGTTTTTTTTTGAAATAATGCATAATGTTTTAGTGGGGTGCTCTTTTCATGGTTTCTAGGGCCATGTTATTATGGTATTCCTTATAATAATTAAATAATAATAATATTCATGAAGTTATAATATATATATATAGATATATATATTTATAATTTTAAATAATTACTTGTGAAATCAAATATTCCATGATTTTGTTAAAAGGGAAATGAAAATCATCATCCACGAAGGCGATGAATTGACACACCACAGACGATGATTTTGTTATTTAATAAGGGAGAAGATGAGAGATTTTATGAGGCATATACCAGAAACAAAAAACACTACAGTATATATGTGATACTTAATTCTTCATGAATCTTTGGATAAGTAGTGGGTATAAGGTATAAGTGAATAATAATTTATAATAAAAAAGGAACCTTACTTCATGAAAAATTGTCATTGAGGACCCCTTAAAGGTTCTTGGAAGTGGTCTTTTTATGAGACCAGAAGCACAACAATGTGTAAGGGGATGAAGACGTAATTTGGTAGAGTTTATATGAACAATATGGATTTAGGTGATGAAAATTTGTGACGGATGGATCCTCCTTTTATAATTGAGGTGAGAAGTAACATAAGAATTAACAAAATTATTAAAATATAAAAATTTATTATATGGTTTGAGACATAAAAATGGATAAAAATAAAATTATATCACATTTTGACCAAATCCATTCATTTTCTCCTTGTTCAATATTTTTTGGATTTTTAAACAATATAATATTTTATTTTAATCATGGAAAAATTATTTTGTCAAATTAAAAACTATTCACAATCATGAAATTAAAGACATAAAATCATTATTTACAATATAAAATAAATATATATATATATATATTATGCATATTATTGTTCCCTATAGAAATGTTTATATGACGTCAAAATATCAAGTTATATTTATTTTACTATAATTAAAATAATTAATTTGATTTTTTAATTAATTAAATATTTACTGCATCATAGTTGTTCAATCAATGAATGTGATTATTTATTACCTAAAAATTAAGAATAAACTTTTATAAGAAAAATATTTCAATTATATTTCCAAATAATTTTTTTAAAAAACTTTTAGAAATCCTCAAATTAAATTATTATGCATATTAAATGTTATAGTGTGAACAAGTTGTCTTTCTTTTTAATAGAATAACATACATGAACAAATGTGATCCATGTAGGTCCCAAATGTCCCCAATTTGAATAAAAAATTATAATGGTCATTATTTCATTGTATAAAATGTTTTAACCAGAATTTGGGTAATTTAATAATTATTATAATTTTAATAAAAACGAATTATCTACTTTTCTTATGTTTGTACAAACACTACATCAGCATTTCAAAAGAATTAATGTTAATTATATCATATATTAAAATTAAAAACAAATTACTATCATAAAAAATATATAAATTTGGTTCAAAATAAAATTCAAAATTCATTCATTATTTATCTACACTCATATGAATTTCAAGATAATCATCTTAATTTTGTTATTTTGACTTTTCTTCCCTTGTGGAAGCAATGCACAAGATTTTGGTTAATATTAATGTTTTATAAATATAAAATTAGAAATTAACATACAAAATATCAATAATATATAATAATTACTAAAAGAGTCCTGAAAATAATTTGTAACACTCAATTGATATTTTTGAAGACCAAATTTGGCATTTTCAATGCTGCGCAGGAACTACATCTGAAATGACAATAATTATTATACAAATCAGGAAGAAAATATAATTTTCATTTTATTAGTTATTTATATACAATATTACTCTTATAATATGATATCATAAATATTTAATAAATTTATTAAAATCTATAACACAATTACGCATTTTTGACGTCATAAAAAATATCGAATTAAAAAAAAACCATTTTTACTATTGAATAAAAATTAAACATTATCATAAAATTCCCATATATACAAAATAAAAATAATTAAATGTGTTGAATTCAAAAATTCATTTTGTCTTTTTGAACAAACGGGTATTTTTAAAAGATTAATGTGTTTTTCTCATGCTTTGAAATGAGTTATCAAGTGTTTTATTCAGGATATATTCCATGAACATATATTATGTTGGGTTGAGCCCATTATTTCCCAATATATGATGGGTTGAAGCCATTATTGATCAATATATTTTTTGATGACCCCATTATAGATCAAGATATGCTGAGTGATCCCCATTATATCCTTCCAATGCATTGGGTACTCCAGATATGTAAGATAACCAAATGGTTATTACATGTGTAAGGGTGAATGTAATATTGATATGGTAAATATGTAACATGGAAAATTCATGATGATTCTATGAATACTAATGAGTTTTTATGAAATTAGTTTTATTGTTTTTTATGTTATCCCCTGACAAATTATTTCATTCATTATTTCCCTTACTGAGTTTCTAATGCTCTACCCATGTTTTTAAAATGTATTGCACATGATTACTTTGATGATTAGAGGACTGTTATGTTGCTAGTACTGATGATCCAAATATCCTATTTTGTAATTATTTTTTTGAAATAAAATATAATGTATGGTTTGTCTAATCCACTATTACCAAGACCGAAAAAGGTCCTCAATTGTATAATGTTTTGTGAAATTTTCAATTAATATTTTATTAAAATAATACAAATCAAGTTTTTGTACTGAATCTAGAAGTGTGGATTTGGGGATTTACATTCGGTACTAGAGGAGGAACCAAACCTTAAGTGTGGAACACTACTTGGGTTGAGATGTTGGTTCACCAATGAGTACATTGTTCTCTAAATGGGGGGTGAATGTAACACCCCAAAAATGATAAATGGTTAAATGAAGAAATGATAAGAGTCATGTCAATAAGGTGCACCTTTCTTTTGTAGAGCCTACCTAATTAGAACTCCACAAATAAGTGTGCTTTTCCTGAAGTAGTGATCAGGATGGGTGAACTTCGGGGATGGTTCCTAGGGAGTGTGCAAGTGAGGAAACATCACACTAAAAACAACAGTTTTTGGAATGTGCGGACATTCATTAGTCAGATGAACCATTCAGATACGTGGGTGAGGCCCACAGTATGGACTATGTGTCGGCTAGACAATTGGTGATACCTAGTGGGCATGACCCAATGACCATTTTAGGATGGGGTGTCTTTGATATTTTGTACTACTATTTTAAAACATTGAACCTAAAAAGATCCTCAATGTTAAAGAAAGATAGTTCTGGAATAAAATTCAATATTATGTAATATTTTAATGTCTGGTCCATGTAGTTGGTATATGTGGATGGTTAATATGACTTTAAAAGTTAGGATAATATTAATAGAATATAATATATGATTTTCAATTTATGGTTTATTTGAAATAAAATGAAATTCAAATATTACCATGTGGCTCAGTCTATGATATGTCAATTAAGAATGGTTTTCCACATAAGAAAAAGATAAAATGAAATAGAATAGAATTGATAGAACAATGTCCTTTAGAATCCGTAGTCTATAATGGTAACATTTTAAGAGTATTTATCTTGGAAAATATTTTTTGAAAACTGTTCATCTCATAATTCAGAAAAAATTCTTGAAACAGATGATGAAAGATGATGATTATGTGGCAGCATATGAAGCCAACTTTACAAGGTTATCCTAGTATGTACATTTTTTTACACAGTATATTGATAGTATAATTAACATATTTTACTCTGAAATAAAACCATTTTTAAAAAGATATTTGGATTCAAGAGTGTTCATAATATATTTGAAAACTTATTTTTGTGAAAAAAAATTTGAGATAGTGTTTTCTGAAATGTATGTACCCTGTGATGATAAGAATAAGAAGAATCCAGGTTGGTATGAATTGGGTGATAATTCAGAAAATAAATAAGTAGGTATGAAAATAATTCCCCTTATTGTAAAAAGTTGGATAAAAAGAATCATGGATAATGTATTTTAAATTATGGGAATTTATAGCAATGTGGAATGTTTGGGAACATTTCATGTGAGTGAAAGAAAAATGATATTAAAATAAATTAGAATTCGATGTTGAAATGATTTAAATGTAATGAATTAAGTCATTTTACTTATGGGTGTCAAATACTATTCACATAGGTAGGAAATCGAAATGATTGGAAGAAGAAGGGTATGATAAAATCCTTTGTATTCACTTCAGCAGATGTTGCGCAATCAAATCAAGAGATATCATGTATATTTATTGTTTTTACAGATTTTGAAAATGTGTTCTTTGATATTGGGTATTCAAATTCTTTCATCTCTATGAAATTATCTGCTAAATTGGAAATTATGCCTTAGCAAATGAATCAAGGACTTATGGTAAACGCAGCTGGTAGAAATATAAAGGAAAAAAGAAATTATAAAAATATACATATCTGTTTATGTGTAAAAAAAATACCCTAAAACATTATTGTACATCTAGTAGAGTTTGATATAATTATGGGAATGGATTAGCATTCTCTTATCATGCTAAGATAGATATTAGAGAAAAAGACATTTTTTTAGAGTTTCAGTTTGTGTATATGACTGAACCCAAACCATTTATATTGTACCAAGAAGCTAAGAAATTGTTAAATTATGGAAAGGAATGTAATATTTCATTCATTGTTGAAAGTAAGGTAAATGTTTATATTTATTACGTGCCAGTGGTAAATGAGTATCATGATTATTTCTTGATGATTTTCATGGTGTTATTACTAATATATAGGTTGATTTTAATATTTAAATAATTTCCTGATTCTAATCTAATTTCTGAACGCCCTTATCGAATGGATAAACTACAACTTTTAGAGTTGAAAAATAACCTGTTGTAATTATTAGATAAAGTCTTGATCTGAACCATCAATTCACCATGAGGTTCTATTGTCATGTTTTTTAAAAAGAAACATGGTTCAATGAGAATATTCATTTATTATAGAGCCTTGAATAACTTCTCCATTATGAAAATTGTCTCTTTTCCTTATATAGATGTTTTGTTTGATCTGCTCTAGGGACAATAGTATGTTTCGATTGTTGACTGATGGTCGGGGTAACATCAGTTGAAATTAAAGGAAACAGACATTCCGAAGACTGAATTCCATACTATATATGGGAATTATAAAATTTTTGTTATGAATTTTTTGTTAACTAATCCACCTTTTGTATTCATAGATCTTATTAATTGAATATATCAGGAGTTCTTGGATACATTATTGGTTATTGATGACATTTAGGTATATTATAAAAGTAAATAGATGCCTAAGATACATCTAAGGTTTGTTTTAAAAAACATAAGGAAATAAAATTTTGTGGATATTTTATAAAATGCAATTTTTTTTTAAAAAAAAAATTATTTCTTAGGTAACATTATTTATAAATAAGGAATAAATATTGATCCTAATAAAAGGACTATTGGTTAAGAATTTCCAGGACCTGCAAATATAGCCAATATTCATAGTTTTCATATATTGGTATGCTATTATGGGTGGTTTGTTCAAAACATTCCTTGTTTATCTAGAACACTGTATAAGTTGACTTGAAAATGAGTTAAACTCATCTGGAAAAAATAATGTGATGATTGTTTTCAGAAATTGAAAAGAATATTGGTGATTACTCATGTTCTGAACTTACCATCTAGAATTTTTGAATTTTTCATCTATAACTATAATGGACAAAACCCTCCTAGTATAGTACATTTCCAAAAACTCAGTCCCATCAAAAGGTTCAACTGAAATAGTTGCATTGTGATGGTGGCACTGGTCTTGGTGGCACCATGACGGTGGCACCATGGAGGTCACACCATCACGGTCGCTCACTGAAACAATGGAACCATGATAGTGGCATCGCGAGGGTGGCACTGTGAGGGTGGCACCATGAAGGTGGCACCGTGATGGTGGAACCATGAGGGTGGCACTGTAACTGTGGTACTGTTATGGTGTCTCTCCAAATAGTGTCCCACCCTTGTTCTTTTTTTAAACTTCCTACTTTTTTCACTCCTACAATGTATCTTTTGATGTAAAAGTGTTTTCATACCCATTTCAAAGCCATTAAACACCCATAAATGATATCTAAAATCCCCCAAGAGTCAGGCAACCCTTGACTTACCTAATCATGTGGCTTTTTCCTCAGTGCCACACCTTTTTCCAATACTTCCTATTCCACCCCTATAACATGTTTTCCTCTATTTAAAGGAGACCCCTTTAACTCATAATCATTATGGACACCTCTCCGAAGAGAATTATTAAATAAATACTAATTTTATCATGTGTAACTGTCCAACAATGTGGTGAAACCACAATCATCCTTTAATTCCGTTTAAATTTTCATATACCATAACTCCAGGATCTTACCTTTTATCGCATAGGAATTCTTCCTTATTCTTATCTAGTATATTTTTCCTTCCTTGGTGCCTTTGGAGTCCCCCTTCTAGAGGCTAGTAGTGCGCTGGTGCTAGAGATTTTCCTACTCACTCTTGGGGTCCTCAAAGTTCCTACCTTTCAATTTGTGCATCCCCAATTCTTGGTGCATGGAGAAAAACATTGATTGTTGATCATACAGGTAGGGTTCCTCATTCATCTCTTTTTAATGTGTATGATTCATGGTGGATATGATAATGTTCCGATGGGGATGGATGAAACCAAACCATAACTAAGACCATAAACTGACTTTTAAAGAATGAATGGGTGTGTTCGATGTTTCTTTCTTACACATTTTCCTTTTCTTTTATATAATGAATTATATGGTGGTATGCCCATTAAAAATCATGGACGTTGGTGGTCCTTTCTTGTGCTCTAATGAACTTCTGTTTTTCTTGATAATTCTATGATTCAATGGATATAAGATGAAAATTAGTTAATCATGTAAATAGGGTTGATTAAATGGATGTCCAGTGAACAAGAATCGTTGTTTGATCACCTTGGAAAACCAAATGGAAAGAAGGAACTCAGTGAATGGTTTGTTTGAATCTGGAAACCTCCTTGCTCTGTCTTGGTAATATGAGTCGTTCTTCTTGATTCTTATGGGGTGTCGTGGATGGGGATGGGATCCCTTGCTGTAGTGGTGCTTTTTAGGGTTGTGGATCTGAGGCTGTGTGGGGCTAAAAGGAGGGTCATGGTTTGGTTCCAGTACTTCGAGGGATCTAACATATTCTTTTTGTCATTGTGACATTACTAGAGAATCAGGTGTGAATTCTTAGATTATTGTTTGGTTGTTTTTCCTTCCTTGGATTGTGGTTATGGCTGTTAGTTTCCTGGTAGTGAATAATTATTTAAATGGAATCACTTAAATATGAAAACAAGAATTGGTTAAATGGGTATTTTTTTCGGGATTGAGTTGTGACGTGGTTTTGGTTGTTGTGCTTCTTTTGAATGAATAGTAATGAGGGTGTTTGTGTATGGGCTGGTTTTGGAACCCCTATGTTTGAATGACTGCTTGTTTACCTATATTTATAATTTAGTTCTTATGTTTCTCATTCGCACCCCACCCAAGTTGAGAAATTCGTTCTGAACCCCCAAATTTCATGGGGGTGGGTGTTTTTCCCAAAACTCCAAGGAGTAGATGGTTATTAACTAATTTTCTGATCCCTTTCTCAAGTATACCAAGACTCTTTTGGTAGGATTTAATGGTTTGAGGTCCATTATAGCCTAATATTCTTTGGGTAGGGTATTTTTGGTGTGTATCCTAGGTGTGTGTCTGAAGGTTATATCCCATGTGTCTTCGGGATAAGGCCCATGTTTCTTCGGGCGTGCTGGTAGTTGATTTGGCCCAGGTGACTGTGGGCATGGTTACATGTGGTTGTTGTGGCTCAAGTGTTTCTGGGTGGGATGTGTGGTTGTGGTATCCCATTTCTGTGCGAGTGGAGTATGGAAGTGGGACTGTGGTGAGAATGTTGTGGGAGGTCTGACGCGTATGATTTCTTCAATAACCAGTGGTAAGGTTGTGTGGGGTATCCAAACATTGATGTGCTATTACTATTACTTTACTTGACTTGCAATATTTGGTGTGTGTGTATTGGTGTGGTTTGGGTGGATTGTTTCCTTTCTAGGTACTTTGGTTACCTACATTATCACGGGGCATTAGAATGCATCCCCACTTGTGCATGAGAGCTTTTGGATTTCCCTAATGAGTACAACTTTATACTCACACTACGTATATAAAACCGCTTTCAGGTTTATATGAGGACATTTAAGACTATGCTGGACCCTACTAGTTCAGACATTGGGACCGTTGACATTGCTTCTTGTCTTTTGTTTTAGTACTTTCCATTGGAGTTTTCTTGTATTTTCATAGCACTTAGTATTGGAACATGTATATGGGAATGTATTGTTTTGGATTTAGTTTTACTTTCAATTTTTATGTGGATTTGGATTTATTATCTTATCTCCCAATCCTACTAAATAAAAAGGGTAATGCCTTCAATTTTCTGTATGATTCTATAACTGTGGTTCTAGTTTCTACTCCGGGACCTATTGATGGCAGATCTCGGGGGTTATTATCTCTCTTTCAACATGAAGAAGGAAGGGTCTGGCATTCTGCTATCCATTCCCTCATCATAGTGAAGGCAGGTCATGATAGAATGGAATCAAAAGAAGAAGGTTGAGAGCTAATATGGAGTTAGGAGTTTGGCATAGTAAGGATTTCATGGTATGGAAGGGAAACATTGTTAAGAAACCCTGTCGAGAAAAAATGGCTAGGGAGGACCGACTAAGACACGAGATATAAGGGATTACATGCTCCAATGCAAGGACTTTGGACCTACCGAACGACCAAATGAAGCTACACTGATTGCAAGGAGGAGACCCTAAGAAAGGTTTATGCATCATAAAGACTTGTGTACTTGTGTTTCTTGGGTTTTTTGGGGAATTAAGATAAATAAAAATTCTAACAAAAAATTTAAAAGAAATCTTCTACACTACACAAGATTATGCATTCCTTGTTTAACTTGATGTTATGGAACCTTGACGGCGACCATGGGTATTGTGGGAAATTGAGGCTAAGGAGGATGATTTGATTGATCAACAGAGGTATGATCGAGAGGAGGAGGACCACCAGTGGAAGAGGACTCTTTGTTCCATTCAAAGGCAGACCCAAGGGAAGTACAAGGGCAGCGTATCAGACATGGAGACCGATAGGTGGCATAAGGAACTGGTGATAGCTTTCATCTTGATCTGGGCTCTGACAGAGTACTAGGTTCATCTGGCTATAATCTAGATGCGTAGAGTGGTGCATCAGTGGTGGATGCTCTATATTGGGTAGAAGAGGGAAGTTGAGGTTTTGTGGACTATCTTTGAGAGGGAGTTCCGGGTGGAATTCCTCTCTTCAACGATGAAGGAGGAGAAGAGGTTAGAGCTATTCTTCCATCATTAGGGAAGAATGTCAGTGAGGGAGTTGGGTATTAGGTTCAAGGATCTCTTCCAATTTTCTATGGACCTTTTTGTAAATGAAGTGTCTCAGGGTAGATGTTTAGAGGAGGCACTTCGACATTTGCTTCAGTATACTATTACTCCCTTCACTCTACCGGCATACTTGGAGGTCCAGAAGATGGGTGGCGTGGTGTAGAGGATGCATATGTTTGGAGGAGTGCATCATGATGGGATCCGTTTGGGCTCCTCAAAGGGGAAGTCCATTTTAGCTGTAGTAGCAAGGATAGCGAGCTCTCGCTGCTCCCGGAGCAGAAGTTGGAGAAGGAGGCCAGCATCAGGGTGCTAGGCAAGGACCTCATCTTGTTCATGGTCGGGCGGTGGCTAATAGCCGAGAGGTAGAGGAGCTAGGCATGGGCGGTGGCACTCCATAGTGACAGCAGTTTGAGTAGGGCTAGAAGTTGTTTTAGGTACGATCTTCTTGTTTATTACCTTGTCTATGCCTTGTTTGATTAAGGAGCTTCACACTCCTTTTTTGCGACTACTCTTACCCATTCTCTCGGTCTAGACACAAAGAGACTTCCCATACCCCTGTTTATGAGTATGATAGTCAGAGGTCAGGCCAGCATGTCTCGTGTTTGCTGAGGATTTAGACTGATGTTGGGACCACATCAATCCAGTGGAGACCTTCTTTTTCTATAGATGCAGCTAAATGATGCCATTTTAGGATTCGACTGGCTATTAATTTTAGGTGTTATTATCGACTTCTTTTGAAGAAGGATCATGTTTTCAGATATGGGCAGCCATCATGTAGCATTATTTGGTGAACGAGGTTGATAGGAGGGAAGTTACCAAGTGGAGCCCCTTATTTCCTTGTTAGACGAGTTGTTACTGGAGTTAGCAGACTCAGAAATGGTGGAATCTTTGGGAATTGTCAGTGATTTCATGGATGTCTTCCCGGAAGAGTTGGGGACTCTAACTTCTCAACGTGATGTTGAGATCATGATAGACTTGCGACCCGGTTCCCATCCACTTTTTATGGCTCCCTATTGGATGACACCTTTTGAGTTGTAGGAGTTATGGATTCAGATTGATGATCTAAGGAAGAATGGGATTGTTTGACCAAGTTCGTCACCTAGGGGCGCTCCAGTTCTGTTCTCAATGAAGAAAAATGGTGGTATCAGGCTATGTATAGACTAGTGAAGGATGAACCAGGAGATGGTTAAGAACGGTTATCCCCTCCCAAGGATCGACGACCTTTTTGATCAGTTGAAGGGGGAATGATGGTTCTCCAAGATCGACCTATATTTTGGGTATCACGAGTTGGGGGTGAAGAAGGTGACAACACAAAGACTGTCTTCAAGTGAAGGTATGAGCACTTTTAGTTCCTTTTAATTCCTTTTGGCCTTACAAACTAACTATCCATGTTCATGGGGCTCATGAACTCAATCTTCTAGGAATATCTAGACCTATTCGTAGTCGTGTTTTTTGAAGACATCCTTATCTAATCAAGATCATATGAGGATCACGTCAAGAAACTAATAATGGTTTTATAGGTCCTCCGAAAACACCATCTCTATGGAAGGATTTCCAAGGGAATGTTCTGGACAAGAGAGGTTCACTTCCTTAGACATGTGGTGTCCGAACAGGGAATAGCAGTTGATACATCAAAGGATGAAGCAGCTGTCTCTTGGGATTCACCCAAGAATGTGACCGAAATTCATAGTTTATTGGGTCTGGTAGGCTATTATTCGATGTTCGTTCCTGGAATCTCTTGAGTCACAACTTCTTTTAGAGCTTTGACCAGAATATACCAGGCTTTTATATGGAGTGAGCAGTGTTAGGAATCCTTCATTTATCTAAAGGGGAAGCCGTTTAG
The DNA here is from genome assembly GCA_963277665.1 of Viscum album. Taxonomy (NCBI): domain Eukaryota; kingdom Viridiplantae; phylum Streptophyta; class Magnoliopsida; order Santalales; family Viscaceae; genus Viscum; species Viscum album. The sequence continues at coordinate 343,670,923 of OY728136.1, read as the reverse complement.
TGCTCTAGTACTAAGGTTTCCAGAAGATGGGGTGATGTTTGAGGTGTCATGTGATGCTTTAGGACAAGTCATGAGGTGTGTGACGATGGAACAATAGGGGTGTTCTCTTATGGGTCTAGGCAGTTACGTCCCCATTATCCTACCTATGCCACCAATGACTTGGAGCTCACCACGGTTGTGTTGGAACTAAAGTTGTGGCAGTACTACCTCATCAGGTTGTTCTTTGTGGTTTTCACGGATCACAATAGATTGAGGTGTGTCTTCTACCTGTGGGACCTGAACTTGTGAGATCAGAGGTTGTTTGAGTTTCATCAGGATTATAACTTTGAAATTTCTTATACCTCAGGAAAGGGAAATGTGGTGGCTGATTCCTTTAATAGGAAGTTACATAAGGATGTGGTTCGAGAATCGGAAGATGCTTAGAGAGTGATGGAGGAGTTGGCTACCCAACACCTGGATAAAAGTGTGGTGGATGAAAGAGGATGTATTTTGTACATGACAGTGTAGTCCTCTCTATTTCAGTAGGTGGAGGAGTCAAAGTGGGGGGACTTAGAGGATGAAGTGATACACAATCATGATAGCAAGGGAAATGCTCCGGAAGGATAGTCGGAAGATGGAGAAAATCAGATGATTTTATTTGGAATGTTATTCGCCCCCATGGAAATGCCTAAGAGAGTTCTTGGTGAGTTCTATAACTCATCCTTGGTGGTGCAACCAAGTGTTTCCAATATGTATGGGGGTTTGAGTGGTCAGTTTTGTTGGCCTGGGTTGAAGCGGACAGTGGCAGAGTTTTTGGCAAGGTTCCTGGTGTGTGAGTAGGTGAAGGATGAACACCACATCCCCATAGGTTTGTTGCAGCCTTTAGATGTCTCAGAGTGGAAGTGGGATGACATCTCGATGAATTTTATCATGGGAATACCCAGAGTTCAAGGGTGTTGTGATTCAATCAGGGTAGTGGTGGACCGACTGATGAAATTAGCTCACTTCCTGGCAATCAAAGAGTCAAATGTGGTGTATGCCTTAGAACATAGGTATGTAGACAGTGTTGTGCTTTTTTCTGGAGTTATGAGTTCCATAGTCTCTGATCGGGATACCCGGTTTACCTCATAGGTCTGGAAAGGATTCCAACATGCTCTTGGTGCCCAGTTATGCCTCAGTACTGCTTTCCACCCCCAGACAGATGGGCATACAGAGCACACAATCCAGAAATTGGAGGATATGCTATGGGAAAGTGTTTTGGAATTTATTGAATCATGGGTAAGAAACTTGCCTCTAGTAGAATTCCCCTACAAAAATAGCTATCACACTACAATTAGAATGGCTCTATTAGAAGCCTTGTATGGGAGGCCATGTCTTTCAACCGGGTTCTCTACAGAGGTTGGGGAAGCTGGTTTTCTTAGCTCAGAGGTAGTACAGAGCATGGCGGAGAAGATACAGCTTATACGATAGAGGATTAAGGAGTATTAGGACCGTAAGAAGTCGTATGATGATCATAGAAGGAGACCCTTGGATTTAGAGGTTAGGGACCATGTGTTCTTGAATGTATCCCCTCAGCATGGGAAATGATGGTTTGGAAGGTGAATTAATCTTTCTCCCAGGTTCTTCAGATCCTTCAAGGTGTAACGGCGGGTTAGTGAAGTGGTTTGACAGCTAGAACTACCACCGACGCTACTGAGGGCACACAACATCTTCCATCTATCTCAGTTCTGTAGGTATGTACATGATGATTCACACGTCCTCGAATAGGTGAATCTGGATATTGCGGACAAAGTGACGTTTGAAGAGTAACTAGTGCGGATCTAGGATCATGAGGAGAAGGCACTTTTTGGATGAACCATCCCCTTGGTTCATGTGTTATGGAGGCATGGTGGCCTCGAGGATAGTACCTCGGAATAGGAGGCACATATGAGCACCAAGTACCTAGAGCTATTGTGTGTTTTGTTCAATTTTTTTGTACTTATTTTTGAAGAAGTGCATGACCTTATAAACTATGAGATGGTATATTTCCCTCATTCTCTAGATGTGTCTGATGAGTCCTGACTATGTGGAGGGGAGGTCCTGATCCCTAATTGATATGCATTAAGATGGATGCAATTAGACCCGTGTGGGCGAGTCAGTGCCGCTCAAAGTGGATAGTATCTCGACATCGGGGAAAGGGCCTCCCTAATCCATATGAATGAACGGTGACACCTTTTTCAGTTCGTCTGGTTACTTGAGGAAGAGGTGTTCCTAGATGTCGATGAGATTTACTCAGGAAAGGTACCTTCGAGGTGGTTTTTTAAGACCCTCGATTTTCATTGGGATTATCCTTTAATTCTCAAGGATGAGAATACTTTGAGTGGTATCGGATGTAATGGAACAAAACCTCCGGGTCTTGTACTTTTCCAAAAACACTATCCCATCATATGGTTCCACCGAAATAGTGGCACTGGTCACAACAGCACCTTGACAATGGAACTATGGCGGTCGCACCGTTAGGGTCATTCATCAAAACGATGGCACCATGAAGGTGGCACTGTGAGGGTGGCCCCGTGATGGTGGCACTGTGAGGGTGGCACCACGACCGTGGCACCCGGAGGGTGGCACCTTGAAGGGGGAACCTTGAGGGTGGAACCGTGACAGTTGTACCGTGAGGGTGGCACCGAGACTGTGGCACTGTTACGATGTCTCACAAAATGGTGTCCCAACCTTGTTCTTTTTTTCCAGTTTCCAACTTTTTACACTCCTGCAACGTATCTTTTGATGTAAAGGTGTTTGTATACACTTTTCGAAGACCTTAAAAGAACATAAATGATATCTAAAATCCACCTAGAGCTGGGAGACCCTTGACTTACCTAAACATGGGGATTTTACCTCGATGCCACACCCTTTTTCCCGTACTTCCAGTTCTGCCCATGTTACACATTTTCCTCAGTTTAAAATAAACCCCTTTAACTCATAGTCATTATGGACACCTCTCTGATGAGAATTTTTAAATAAAAATTAATTCTATCATGAGTAATGATCCAACCACGTGGTGAATCCACGATCTTCCTCTAAATCCATCCAACATTTTATATCTCGTAACTCTAGGAACATACCTTTTAGTGAACGAGGATTCTTCCTTCTTCTTTGCTAGTCTATTTTTTTCCTTGGTGCGTTTAGAGTCCCCCTTTTTAAAGAGAGTAGTGCACCAATTTGGTAGTCTTTCCTACTCACTCTTGGAGTCCTCTAAGATCCTCCTCTTCATGTCGTGCATCCCTAGTTCTTGGCACATGCAGATAAACATCATTCGTTGATCATTAAGGCAGGGTTCATCCTTCCTCTCTATTTACTATGTATCATACGGGGTGGGTGTGATAATGTTCCGATAGGGATGGATGAAACCAAACCACAATGAAGATAATAAAAATACTTTTAAACAATGAAGTGGTGTGTTTGATGATGCTTTTGTACTCTTTTAAATTTGATTATATGTCTTACATTATATGGTCTTATGCCCGCTGAGAATCATGGTTTTTGGTGGTCCTGTCTTAATAAATAATGAACCTATTTTTTTCTAGATAATTATATGATTGAATGGTTATAACATGGAAATTGGTTAATCGCATAAAATCAGTTGATTAATTGGATGTGCAGTGAACAATAATCCTTGTGTGATCACCCCGGTTAACCAAATAGAAAGAAGAAACTCAATTAATGGGGTGGTTGAATCAGGAAACATCCTTTCTCTTTCTTGGTAATATGTGTGGTTTTTCATAATTCTTTTGGGGTGACGTGGATAGGTAAGGGGTCCCCTACTGTTTTGGTGAAGTTATTGGATTGTGTATTTGAGGTCGTGGGGGCCGAATGTTTGGTCTTGGTTTGGTTCCATTACATTGAGGGATCACACATATCCCTTTTTTCGTTGTGAATTTACAAGAGAACTGGGTGTGAACGCTCAAATTATTTCTTGGTTGTTTTTCCTTCCTTGGATTGTGGTTATGAATATTAGTTTCCTAGTAGTGAAGAATTATTTAAATGGAGTCACTTGAATATGAAAAAAAGAATGGGTTCAATGGGGAACTGTTTTCTGAGAATGAGTTGTGACTTGGTTGTGACTGTTGTGATTCTTATGAATGAATAGTAATGAGGGTGTTTTTGTATGGGTTGGTTTTGGAACCCCTAGTATTGTATGAGTTATTTTTTACCTATATGTATAATTTAGTTCTTATGTTTCTTATTCTCTCCCAACACAATTTGAGCACTTCATGTCGAACTCCCCCATTTCATGGGGATGGTGTTTTCCCAACACTCCTATGAGTGGATGGTTATTATCTCTTTTTCTATTACCTTTATAGAGTATCCCAAGAATATTTAGGTAGTATATTTAGGATTGAGGCCCATTATATCCTAAGATTCTTTGGGTGGGTTAGTTTTGGTGGTTTTCCCAGGTGTGTGTGGGAAGGTTGTTTCCCAAGTGTCTTCGGGATAAGGCCCAAGTGTCTTCGAGCATGGTGGTAGTTGTTGTCGCCCTGGTGTCTGCATGCATGGTTATGTGTGTCTGTTTTGGACCAGCTATTTCTGTGCAGGATGTGTGGTTGTGGTAGCCTAGGTGTGTGTGGGTTGGGTATGGTAATGGTACTACGGTGAGAATGGATGGGGAGGTCTGACGCATATGATGTCTTCAATAACCAATGGGAATGTGGTGTGGGGTACCCAAACCTTGATGTGTTATTAATATTAATTTACTTAGCATTAATTGTTTGGAAATTGTTCCTTAGTGTGGTTTGGGTGGATAGTTTCCTTGCTATGTGCTTTGGTTGTCTCCTTTTTCACGGGGCATTAAAATGCCTCCCCACTAGTGCACGAGAGCATTTGGTTTTCCCTACTGATTATACCTGCATACTCACCCTACATATATATAACTATTTTCAAGTTTCTAGGAGGACATTGAGGATCATGTTGTACCATACTAGTTCATATTTTGGGAGCATTGATGTCGCTACTTTTCTTTTCATTGGTACATTCCTTTGAAGTTTTTTTATTTTTGTAGCACTTATTATTTGATCATGCATATGGGAATGGATTTTTTTTATTTACTTTTACGTTCAGTTTGGTTGTTTTTTTGGATTTTTTATCTTATCTCATGGTCCTACTAAATAAAAGAGTAATGACTTCATTTTGCGTGTGATTCGATGCCATTGGTGCTGGTCGCCACTCTAGGACCTATTGAAGGTGGGTCTCAGGGGACATTATATATCCTTCAACTTAAAGAAGGAAGGGTCTGGAATTCTACTTTCCATTCCCTCCTTTCGCGGAAGGCAGTTCATGACAATAAAGATTCCGATTTTATGGAACTTGGTTGTGTTTTGATGTAGAATGATAAGGTAATTTCTTTTGCATCATGTTAGTTGAAACCTCATGAGTCAAATTACCCTACACATGAATTGGAATTCGATGTTATATTTTCTCATTAAAAATTTGGTGTCATCATTTTTATGGATTAAAATGTTAAATATACACTAACCATAAAATATTAAAGAATATATTTACCCAGAATGAATTAAGCTTGAGACAGAGAAGATGGGTGGAACTAATCATAGATTATTATTGCAAGATCCATTTCCATCATTGAAAATAAAATCGAGTGGAAGATTATTAGAGTTAGAGAAATAATGCTACATTAACCACGATATTTTTGAAACATGACATTATGGTGAACGATTTGATAAATTTGTTGTTGGAATTTATTGTTTAAGAAAATACCACTATTTTATTTTTTGGTGTCAATGAAATTGTCTTTATCAGAAAAAATTAAGAAATCATTGAAGTAGACCATGAGCTACAGAAAAAGGTGGAATTTTTTAGGAATGGTAAGTTGATTATATTTAATATTGATAAATATTTTTTAGGTTTGGGAAAAGATAATTTCTACTTTGTGATTCATGGTTGAAGAAAGAGTTGTTATGTGAAGCTAATATTTCTTTGTTTTCAGTTTTTCCTAGAAGCACATAGATATATATAAATCATTGATAGTATTACTAGTGGGATGTTAGAAAAAGTGATATATTATATTTTACCCTGAAGTGTTTTCATGACTACTGGTTAAAGAAGAGCAGTAGTTTCCGAAGGGGATAATTTCTCCTTTTCCAGTGTTAGAATAAAAATGGGAAAATATATCCATAGACTTTTTTGAAGAACTACCAAAGGATTCTCAAGGTAAAATTGAAATATGGGCTATTGTTGATCATTATACTAAATCAGCTCATTTTCTTCCCATTCGAGACACTCTTTATCTAGAAAATCTTTCCCTACTATACCTCAATGAAATTGTAAGGTTTCATGGAGTTCCTCTCTCCATTATATAAAATCATGATCACAGGTTTAAATATAGCTTTTTTAATTCCATTCAAAAGTTGTTGGGAACATGATTAAATTTTACTGCAACTTTTCATTAACAATCAGATGGGAAGTCAGGATGAACAATCAAGAAATTGGTGGATATGATACGATCTTGTTCAATGGATTTCCAAGGATGTTGTGATTATTATTTTTCCTTAGTTAAGTTTTCTTATAATAATAATTTTCATTCCAGTATATAGCTGGAACCTTTTGAGATAGTATATGGAAATCTATGTTGAACTCCATCATTTTGGGATGAAGTTAGGGAATGGTAGATGATGGGAGTTGAATGAATGTTGGAAGTGGTAGAGAATTTTCTGATGATTTACGGACACATGAGAAAAGCTCAGAGAAGGAAGAAAAGTTATTCAGATAATAGGGGGAAATGCATTTCATTTGAGGTAGGTGATCATGTTTTTTGTAAATATCTTCATGGAAAATATATATGTGTTTTGGTAATAAATTAATGTTAAATACATGGTTCATATAACCTTTTGAAGTCATAGATAATGTTGGATTAGATTACTAATGAGTAGATTTTCCTCTGAGTTTATCTGAGGTACATAATGTTTTTGTTGTTTTGATGTTGATAATGTATATGAAAAATCCATATCTTATTTTGAGACCAAAATTAGTTCATTTGGAAGAGAACCTTTCTTATGAAGAGAAACATTTTCATATTCTTGATCACATAAAACAAGTTTTGCGGAACATGGTAATTTACCAAGTTATGGTTTTGTTGGAGAAACCACATGGAAGAAGAAACAACATGGGATAATAACAATTACATGAGGATAAAGTGACACCATTTTTTTAGTAACTGAATAAAATTGCAAGGATGCAATTTCAAAAAGAAGGGGATACTGTAATAACTGAGGAATTTATAGAATAATTTGGTTTAATATTTTTTAGAATTTTTTAAATCATAAGTATTAAAAAAATAATTAATTAATTATATAATTTTATTTGGAAAAAAGTAGTTTAATTTTTTAATTAATCATGTTGAAATTATCCTAGTATTAATTTTTTAGAATTCTATAAAAAAGGTTGCTTTTTTGGGGAATAGTAATAAATACAATTTTTATATAATATGGTATTTTTTACCATGTCATGAAGAAAATTTTCTGATATAATATTTATATAATTTATTTAACAATTAAATAATGATCTTATTAGTGTTATATTGTAGAGAAATAACTTATAACCTAAATATTATATTATATTCATGAAAAGTAAAAAAATTATTATCTGGGTCGACGCCATGCATGCGCAGCTTTGGCAATATCAATTTTGAATCCTTATAAATAATAATTGAGATATAAAATTTATTTTCCAGACTCATTTCATAATTATTATTTATTATTATGGTTTTTTACAATCAATTTATAAATTTCTATGTATAATATATTTATATTATCCAAATGTTTTTACAATGCTTTCACGGGGAAAAAAACAAAAATAACAAATTTAAGATGTTATTTTGACTTGTACACGAGTGAATATAAAAATGAATTAATCTATAATTTTATTTCAAACCTAATTAACCTATTTTTATGATACTATTCTTTTTATATAATAAATAATTAACATTAATTCATGTGCAACACTGATGCAGTGCAGGTCCAAGCATAGGAAGAAATAAACAAAATGTTTTTATTAAAATTATAAGATTTTTTAAAGAAAACAAATTTTGGAAAAAAAAAACTTTTTATATAATAAATTAATGACCATTATAATATTTTTATACTAATTTTTGACGTTCAAGACCGATATGGATCACAGTAGACCCTTTATGTTATTTTATTAATAAGAAATACTACATTTTCACACTATAACTTTCAGTTAGTATAATATTTTAATTTGAGGTTTTACTGATATTTTTTATAGAATAATCATATATCGACGGATAATGGGATTATATTTCCCATAAAATCTTATTTGTAATTTTTAGGAATTAAATAATTACATTAAATCCTTGAAAAAGTAAGATGCCATAAATATTTAATTAACTAATATATACAATTAATAATTTTAAAAATAGTAAAATAAATATAATATGGTATTTTAATGTCAATTTGAAATTTATATAGTTAATTTTAATAGGTATAAGATATAATAATAAATTTAATTCTAATTCAAAACTTTTTTTAATGTGTTTAAAATCATGATTGAGAATAATTTTAATTTGAAAAAATTATTTTTCCATGAATAAAATATATTATTAAATCATTTATAAATCAAAAAATTTTAGAACAAGGACAAAAATGAAAGTATTTGATCAATAATGTCATATCCTGTACTTTTTATCCCTTTTAGAATTGTTAAACTGTATAATAAATTTATTATATTTTAATAATTTGAGTAATTCATATGTCACCCCTAACCCCACTTACACAAGGCGACTCTATTCTTCACAAATTTTCGTCACCTCAAAAATATTGTTTGGATATACTCTACTATGTTCTTTCCTCCTCATCCCTTTCAAAATTCTTGAGCTATTGTTTTCACAAAAAGACTACTTCTAAGAGCCTTAATAAGGTTATCAATGAAGAATTTTCAGGAAGTAAGGTTCTTTTTATTATCTTAAAAATTATTTTTCACGGATACCATATCTACACATCTTATTAAATGTTCCCTGAAAACTCTAGTATCAATTCACTACCTCGATGGACGATGAGTTTTCATTTTACTTTAGAAAAATCATAGGAAGTTTTAATTCTCATGTTTTGGTTTAAAATGAACAATATATATATATATATTATCACTTATGGATAATTATTTAATTTTTATTATGAATAAAATAATTAAAATTATATTGGAAACTATGAATAGAATGCACCCGAAAAAATGAAAATAACAAATTCTTTTCAATAAATCGATGAAAAATGTTATTAAAAGACAATATAAGGTATTATAAAAATGTTATTAACTTTTCAATATATTAATAACTCTATTAAAACCAGTATACAAGATTTTTGAACACTTTTGAATGAATTAAAACCTAAGGTAAGGGACCTTCCTTTTAAAGTAATATAGCAGTACTATTCACAGAATGTTCTTTGGGCCAAAACTTTGGGCCTACTGGCCATGTAATGGGCTAAATGCCCATTAGTAATTTTAGATATTTAATGGGTACCCCTATACCTAGTTAAAAGAGTTATTTTATTTGATTTAATAATAAATGAGGCTTCATCCCCAAATTTTTAAAAAAAGGTGTTGTCGAGCATATAAAATCCCTACCAGAGACAAAGACACCTGAACAGAATCAAACATCAAAAAAATCAGTAGAAATGGAAGGCATTGAAACTATAAGGGTGCTACCTACCACTGGTCATCCCCTTAGGAGAGAAGAAAGTGTTGACCCATAATGGGGCCCTGCCTATGAAATCCACTAGGCTCACAAACCGATCATTAAGGACATTTCTAAATAGAACAATGCATATGGGAAATTCATACGGTTCGATTCCAAGGAAATTCAAGGAACAACATAAAGTAAACTTAAACAAAGGACACCCCCTAGGGATCTATTTCCAAGCCATTTACATTTAATCACATTTGAATATTTAAATATCAAAAAAATTATTTCAAATAATCATGTACCATGTTAAGACGTAATTTACTAAGCAAATTACACAAGGGGAAAACAAGAAACATTCCTAAAACACCCTTTTAAAACAGTAAAATTTTATAAATATCATGTATTCATTATGAAATTTATGAAATAAATTCATTTTATGTTATAAAAGATATGGCGAACTAAAAGGGCCCCATTAAACCAACCTGGGTTCTTAAAAATGTAACCCAATAGTAGTTTCTAAATTAAGGTATGAAATAACCCAAATGGGTTATCACATAATATAATTCCTTAATTCTCATAGTTCATAATTTTATAGCTTCTCCGAATCATTTCAAATTAAAATTGAAGTCACATTCATTTAAAACCATTTATTAATATTAAATGTTCATAGATCATAATTCTGTGATATGGGTGTCCACATACCAATCTGTAAAGTGAACATACGCTTTTCAATTGGCATTTCGATCCCATTTAATTGAAAACAAATCACTTCATCCCATGTAAAAAAATACATCAAAAAAATCATGTAATCACAAGTAGCTATCATATATATGTTTTGATATAGTTATATAAGTATATAATATTAACACCTAGATAGGTTATACAAATTGACATGCTAATAAACACAACAGCATTGAATAACATTCAAGGAATACAATGATATCTACAGGAAACCAATAAATACAACTACATGGAAGATCATAAGCTTGGATTTTGAATATCTATGTGCCTATAATGATGAATTTAATAATTCAACCTTACCATTGATGGGTAAGGAAAAATTACCATACTTCCATAAATCATAAGTTGCAATAAATACCCCTTCCACTCTAGGTGAAATTATATCAACTGTAATATCAAACAACAAGAAAAACAATCCAAGCACTGAATTCATGGTTATTTCCCCATAAGTGGGTTTATTAATCCAACACATGACTATTTATCAACCACTAACACATTCCTAGTATCCTTTCTACCAACCAAAAACAGTAACAAATGAAAAATAAGCTCTGATACCACATTGTAATGTCTGAACTGGCTTAACACTAAACCATTAGTCATTGTGGTGGGTCACATGACCTCATGTGCATCTCCCCGAATGCTAGAAGATGCTACCCAGCAGTGAGGGACTAGGGTGTGTCTGTAGAGAGACTACCTTCTCATAGATCATAGTATCACATTGATATTACAAAATAACTAATATCATCAGTGGAAGTAGTAAAAAATATATAGATAAATAACAGTATAAAAGTATTATAATAGGTGAATTAAAGTGATAAATGGAAAATTACAGTTTACAAGATTTTATGAATGAAATTTTATGTTATGTGCTAGAAGTAAGAATTAAAAATGGTTACACATTTTTATAAGAGAAAAATACACAATAACTATCTGCATAAGCATCTAAATAATCACCTTGATCCTCTATATATAACTCACATATACAAGAAAAGCATCACAATCCAAAAAATAAATCCAAATACCTACAATAATATAGTAATACTCGAGTACCCTAAGGTGATGGTGTCTTGATCAGGGGATGAGATATAAATCTATGTAGGGAAGAACCACCAGTGTCTATCCCAATCTAGACAATGGATTAAAAATCAATAAAATGTGTCTTTAATAGTAAGCATGGTGAATAAAATAAAATGGAAAAACCATGGTCTCGACTCCTAAACACATACTCATCTCAAAACACCATCTTCGACCAAGGATGGATATCGGAAAGGAGGTACAGGTGCAAGAAATAATACACATAACATGTTTTAATGTAAATAAGGAAACTAAAAATGTATTCCCCCAAGCTTGGGTTCTAGATTGAGGACTCATATTCTTTTTAACACAGGATAAAGATAAATAACAAGCAAGTAACCTCAAGAGATATCACAACAGGATCATAACAATAATAAATAACGCATCTCATAAGAGCAAACAATCCATCCTGAAAATATGCCAAAATCCTGTGGTGGTGTCTCATGCCCATCCATAGTGATCTAAAAAGAGTCCCATGTATCACAGTGGGAACATCATATAATCCAATACCACCGATATCGTCCCACGTTACCCTTAAATCATCCCATGTATCACAATGAGGAATATTAAACACTGAGTCTTTCCAGAGTATCTCACAAGAGTATCGAGTATCTCCCAAGGCCTGGCATAGCCATATTTCTAACGGGCCCTCCATGGTTTCTCCCCTAGGGGAACCGATATCCCTGAGGAGTGTAAACAACCGCTTGGTAAGCCCTCACCTGTCAAGCCAAAGAATCTCCCCTAACACATCCTAGTATGACAACTTGTGCATGAGAGTCCATCCATGAGTCCTTAATATAGAACCCATGTTCTCACTTGGCCCGCATCAAGTGAACCAAGTCTCCAAGTCATAATAAAAGGAAAAAATCGATACATATATAACATAGAAAGTATATATATAAATAATGATATCAATGAAACACCACGAACCACAATCTATTAAATATATCATGTAAAAAAATATTATCCATGAATAAGGAATATAGTACTTATATAACTCTATGGATCTAAGCCAGATCACTAGGAAATAAGAAATAAACAAAAGAAAGGTTCAAGAAATAGGATTAGCTATAGGGAATAAGCTCTATTTGTGAAATGAAGCCAGATCCACATGGAATTAACACTAATTTAACCATATGTCATGAATGTAATCTCAAGGTCTCAAGCTATCAAGAATTACCCTATAGTTTATACAAACAAGCCAGACCAGTTTACCAAAAACAATTCATACACAAGAATATTCACTGGGAGAAAGGAACCATTGTATTTATTATTAATCAATGAAATCAGAAAATAGATAAGAAACATTATGTGTCCTGAAGAAATGGTATACCACAAACTTGAATTGGAATTTGTATAAATGGATTAAGGAATCTAATTTGAAGAATCCATCATGACCAATTGTTTATAATGAATTCACATGAGTTTAGAAGTGAAACATGAGACATAATGGAATCTATCCTAGATAACCATTATCTTTAATTAAATTGATAACATGATTAAGTTAATCAAAATAACTTCTCATATAGTGATTTATCATTTAAGGCATGAGCTTTTTGGGCCATTTAGGATATCACACATGAAGGTGTAGACAGGAGCCAAGGAGAACACCCCAAATGGGTTTATCTTTAAGATAAGGTCACCATGGACATAATAGAACCCACCAATAATTTTAATAAGCAATAATAAGGCCTAGTTGAATGGTTTCTATGAGAATACTAATCACATGACATTAAATAAGTGATCGAGTAAAGGGGGGGAGGGTAGACACACTACAATGGTAATTCTAATTAAATGATGGGTGACACACATAGGATGATCCTTAGCTAATCTATCATTTTTCAATGGAAGAAAAGTCATTTTAAAGTATCTAAAAGGGACCTATATATGAATTCCAGAAATCTAGAAAAGGAATTATGAAATAAAGAAGAACGTAATCAGCATGACAAGTATGATAAATAAAAATAAAGTATCATTGTGAGTTTTTTCAGACATCACACCTCCATTGGAGAGGTTTTATTATAAAACCTCGATTTTATTTGTTACAAAAATCATTTATTTTAAAATTTATTAATTACTCTAAACTCAGTTAGCACTAAGTAGAAGAAATGATCCAAGAAAATATAAGAAAAATCATCAACCAGCACTGTGAGTTTTCAATGATAGTTCACCTCAACATAGGGGTTCTATTATAAAACCATGACATTTCTTATCAAACAATCATTTCTCACTATTAATAATTTCATTAAATTTATCGAATGTATCATTTGAAATAAAAAATAATTTATTAATTAAATTATATGTACGGTGTGATAATCAATTACTTAATGCATTAACAACATTAAATGGCATGGAATGGAATCCTACCTCAATGGAGGCAAACCCAAAACTACGTCTCATTATTCTATCTAACCAAGAATTATTACTTCCCCCTTCGAGCATATACACCTTTACATACTTATAAAGACAGTTATACCATAAGATACTATTCTCATGGCACATGAATATGTGATAGAAGATCCATATATATATTCTTATATGCCTACACTCATGCCTTCATACCTACATATGCATTTTTTGTATATTTACATAGGAAAACGTAGCCCCATACATATATATTTACTTCCATGGGTGAGTATACACATAACAGGGGAAGCTAAATATATATGTATACCTACCTATGCATTTTCAGGCATGTCACCCATGAATCCAAAAACTCTAAAAAATTAAAGGATCAAACACAATATAGAAAAAACAAGGAGATCATAAATCACAAAATTCAGAATTAATAATTGAAAAATAATGAAGAATAATGGGAAAACTACCAAAAATTGGTGACATGCAGACTAAATAGGTCAAAACTGCACTGACTTCAATGGATGTTGTCAAATGACAAGTAAGTATAGTCTGAGAGACCCTTCACGTAACATAGCATCTGAGGAAGAGTCTGACATTGGCCATCCCAAAACCTAGGTTTTGGTCAAACCTCACAAACTGATGGTAACATCAAAGCACATCTGTAAATAGAGGTTAAATGGTATCATAGACTTTATCATTAAGGATCAAAGGAGGAATCGTGATAAAATAGTGGATAAATGGTGGTACAAGAGGGAGACGGAGGGATTTCAATGCACAACTGGGAGAGGAAGAGGGAGGGGGATTCATCACACACTAGGAAAGGGGAGGTGGAGAAAGAAACCCCCTTGGGGGTTTCTAAAATGAACATAACCACAATATTAATAATAATAATATTCATAATAATCAAAATAATAATATTATTTTATTATGATTATTATTAAATCATTTTATTTATTTTATTTTTAATTTCAATTACAATTAATTTAATTTCATAAAATAAACATTCAATAGTTTTTCAACTCTTAAAAAAAATTGATGCCCGGTTTTAAAAATAGCTCATCTAGTAACTGTGAAAATTTAAATTCCATTGCATTTTTTTTGTTTATAAGTACGTGAAGTTATAATATATATATATATATATATATATTATATTGAATGTGTGTTTATGTGTGTGTATGTGTTTTATTAAATATCAATAGTTTTCAATGAAACTATATGAGTCATATAAAAAATTGATTCCTGAAAACCCATAAAAGCCCTATTTTGAGTGAACAATATAGGATTGGACATTGATTTAATCAAAACACTAAAATAAATTATAATATAGAATCACCGCATTTTAGTGATTGATGAACAAGATGTAATAGTTCAATAACTAGGGTTAATATAAAATTATAACGGAATTTATTATTGTATTTTAGAATGTGTCAATAAAAAGTTCATTTTAGAGTTCTCAAAAGGTAATTATTGATAAAAAATCATTTATTAGTGTTTTTTCACCAATAATGTATGACCTTTATCATTATTTATTTTAGAACTAATAAAAGACCAAATTTACATATGAGAAACCTGGTTTTGGGTGATTGGTGGTATTCAAACCCAAGTTATATGAGTTAAGGAATATTTAGAAAACCAATCAACTTAGTGTGCTCATCTGATCCTTCATTTCATTTTCTATTCTGAATATATATTATTAACAATATATTTAATATCAAGGAAAATGAGTATAATAAATATATTATAATATGATGTAATTTGTGTGTGTGCATGCACATGTGTATATGTATGTGTGTACATACATGTGTAGGGTTGTTTTTTTATTAATTATAAACATATATAATTTCATATTTCACACTATTAAAATATTATTAATTAATAGTTATATTTTACCATTACTAATTATATATAAAATATATTAATATATAAATATACATATACTATTCAATGAAAAATATTATTAATTATAAAAATGTATAATTATATTTAAATATCGTTAAATTACAAAAAAAAATATTATTTAAAGTATATGAGAAAATTATTATAAATTATACTTTCCAATGTAATATTAATTATTATTTATACTTATATTAGAAATTATATTTTAAAAAATATTAATTAGAAATTTATGAAAAAGTTAGTTATATATGACAATATTATTAATATTATTTTTTAAATATCATTAGTTACATAAAACAAACAAACATACATATATATATATATTTAAAAACATTAATAAATATATTTAAATATAATTATATGGATAATAGAATAATCTTTATTATATTTAAATTTAATTATATATGAAATATATTATTTCTTTTATATATAAAATAATAACATAATTAATTTTATTTAAAAAGAATTATTACTTATTAATTATCATTATATTTAAAATTATATTTTATAAAAATTATTAATTATATATATATATATTATTTTTATTAATTATGAAAAATATGTTCATTTTCAAAAAAAAATCATTGTCTACAGATATATATATATATATATTGAAATATATTAATTAATATATTCAAATGTAATTATATATATCGTAAAATTTTTAATTATACATAAATATAATTGAATTCCTAATAAATTTAGGATTGGGATGCTATATTGGTTTGATGGGGTAATGAAAATTCTTTTTCTACTCGTGAAAAACTAGAGTACATTTTATTGGATAGTTTCATGAATGAACTCCCTCGACCTGTAATTGAGTAGTATAACTATATGATCTGAGAAAAAACTAAACATACCTACTAGTTTAATAAAAAATATTATTTTGATCTCATGCTAAAGAACTTGGATATTGATATTGTGATTATAATAGAAAAGATTATCACTAAATATTTATTGGGGAGTTCTGCTATGTAGGTTGATCCACTCTTTTGGTTGGATTTGATTATGAACAATTAGTATGTGAATATAGGATATTGGTTACTAGTTGTTTCTTGTGTGTTTGGTGTATTACTAGTTTTTGGTGGTTCTTATTCATTATAATCCTCACAACTAGGTTGTGTGTGAGTTTTTTTTATAAATTTTCCTAGGACCATATGATCGTATTAATAATCTCCGGGATCGTGCCAGTTTTAAAAATTATATAATGTAAAGAATACTATTTGTATTTATAATATATCATTAGTTATATAAATTTAATATTACATATATAATTATCTTTATAATTAATATATATATATATTCCCATATATATATATTATTAATTATGATAAAAATATATAAGTAAAATAATTTGTAAATTTTTATTTTAAAAATATGTATTATAATGTCAAATTTGAATTTATTTCGTTTAAAATTCAAGACATATTTTTTGGTTTTTTATTTTATCATGAACACCTCCATTCATGGAAACCCCTCTTGGTCCTAAAATGAAGGAATAGGGAGGATGGACCTTGATTACTTCTTCCAGTTAGCCCCGTGTTAGCAATAAGAACCGAGATTAAATAATATCACATATGGATGAAATGACCCTCTATGATAATATAAGACAAGGAGATATGAAAAGAAACCCCTAAGAAACTATGGAATATAATATATGTAATGTCCTGATCTATAAACCACTTAACCCATGCCCCATGTTGGTAGGTCACATGGCCTTAAGTTCACCTCCCAGTAAGCCAGAGGCTGCCAACTAGCAGTGAGGGTGTGAAGTTGGTACATAGGGGAGACTATACAATCTTATATGAGTGGAAAAAGGATAATCCAATGAATATACATCAACAAAATTATATATGAATAGAAAAAATAAGTAAGAAGCTTAATAATTGATAACTGAGAACTGAATAAGTGTAAAAAATACACTAGGAAGTCTCATATACATGAATACATGGAATGCCGATACAGAAAATGAGAACTTTGGAAAAGCTAATACGATCATTCTATACAACAAATATAAAAGAAAAAAATGGAAAAAATTGATCCACTAGCATCCTGATCCCATGGTTTGTCTTTTTCTTTAATTCTCCAACTATAAGTAATCACATCAAGAACCTATGTCAGGGAGATTTCCCTTATCCATACTTATAGATAGATAATCTTCTCGAGTACTAGAGGAATCCTAGTTAGGGTGTGGGATAAAAATCTCAGTTGTCACCACCAATGGTTTGTACACGTAATCCAAGTATTGATCATAAATAAATAATTTGAATGGAAGAGTAATAAATTAAAAAAAATTTCTAAATAAATAAGTTCCCACAATATTACCGAAAGGACACCCATTGACTCTACCTACTTCGGCTCATGGAGAAAATGGATTTCTGGTCAGTCACTATAAGTATAGTGATAATATATATAGATAATATATATATATATATATATGATAATTATATATATATTCCATCCAACTATATGAACCAAGTACGTGTGTATGTAAGTGGCCATATAACTGGAATACTAGTTCTTGGTTAGACCAGGGCGTAACTTCGACATCTATATCTAGTCTAATGATATTGTATGTTCATGAAATAATGAACATTACCTAAATCTCATAATGTGTGATAGACATCGTTCTTGTACCTCATAATAGTGAGTGTTCCATTATGTAAACACTCAAAAAAGGAACGTGAAACATCAATCCCAACACTATATCAATGGTGCGAGACATTCTTCTCACCACCCAATGTAAGGGTTTATGATATTGTTATACTCAAAAGGTCCCTTACTATCATATCACAACCTCTAAAAAGGTGTAATAATATTTATAACCTTAATAATGAGTAAATACCTCTCATGTTTCATTTTACCCTTGCTCATATATATATATATATATATATATATATATATATATATTTCATAATTAGTTTTATCAATATTAGCAAGAGGAATTACCTCCCATGCACCGCATTTATCAAGCTCAATGTAAACAAGGCTTCATAATTCAATTAATTCCATTTTACTAAATGTGAATATCTTTGTCCATACAACCCTTATAATTCATTCCATTTAAATCATGCAATTCACTATAATAAGAAAAACCATCATGTATTGTCCATTCTATTTGATTAAGCCATTAAATTTATCATAATAAAGAAATTAAATTAATAAGTCTAAAATAACCATTTATAAGGTTAAATTGTGAAATATGGAAATTTCTTACATGGAAAATTGTAACTATAGGTAGTTCCAAACACTAAATATATTCTTTAGGTCCTCAAACATTCATTTATGGAGTTGAATCCAATTTTAAATCTAAACTGATATCTTAAACAGATTTTCTGTGATTTAATAATTTAATAATAAAGGGAAATTCGATATAGATGACCTAGTGGTGTCCATAAATGGAATAACCATACACTTAACTACTAAAAAAGTATTGTATAATGATTATCATGGTATAATAATAAATTGTATAAACAACTCAATAAAAATGGGATGCTCAGAAAAATTCAGCTTGTGTCCCAACAACATAGCTACAAGACATCAAAACTAATGATGAAAATGATGATCCAACCTACCGCAAGGTTGTATATAACTCCTCACTCAATATCGACCTTATATTTAGATTTTAATGGAAGAAACTTATGAAACAGACTAACACCCTAAAAATAGGAAAATTATGTTTCACATAAATAGACGGATATATTTAAAGATAAACATGAGTAGGAAGTGAGATGATTCGAGAGATAACATTAAGGATTCCAACACCTTCAGTGGATATTGAATTGGACACCAGACGTAGGAGTTAGCTCAATACCTAGGTTGGATTGAGGGAGATCTATTTGAAGAATAACTCAAGAACAATAGCATTAATGGGAGATTAAAGAAAATAAATTAATTTTAAAGATTAAAAAAGTTAAAACAGTCATTTCACCTTAAAATATAAGGGTTCATGGTTAAGGAGTACAATTTAAAAAACTGTGTGCAAAACATGCTCAAGCCACTACTTAAGTATTTTCCTCCCACTGTTAAGTGGACACTTTCCCAAACTATGATCAAACCATGAAAAACTCTGAAACGCACGACTGATTATCACCTATCGACTAGTCAAAGTTCTGGTGCTCTGCGAATGTGTATAGCAGCACTCGGGTCAAATCCTCGACGATGATACTTTGTAATAGTCTTTTGTTTTTAGTTTATTGTATTTTGATTAGGTGGTTTTTTGTAGATCGTAAATGAAATGATTGATTTACTATAATTTATATAAAAAATTGATAAATATTGGGGTGAGTTCATTATTAGAAAGTTAAGCTTGTGAAATCCTTGAGCTTTTCTTTACATTGCATTTAAATTAATACCCACTTCACAGGCTGAGGTTGATTAGAATTGAAAATTGTTAAAGCTTTAATCCAAGCCATAACTTAACTAGGATTCTAATCTCAATCAGTACTTGTTTATGGTAGTGTATTTATGGTTCCAATAATCAATGGAAACCACATGTTAAACAAAATATTTCTTTAATCCATGACATATTATGTTCAACATACACAATATTAAATTAATGAATACTAATCGAGCAAATACTCTCAATCACTTAACATCCCTAAATTTTGACTCATCCCAATGAGATAATTTCTCAGCTATTTTAGTGTTTAATAGTCTTGTTAAGATGATAAATTAAGAATAGAAGAAAAATAAAGGGATTAGAAAAGAGTGGTATGTCGAACACACACACACACGAATAATGATGATAATTAAAAAAATATTTTCGATTGAATGAGGAAGAAAAAGAAGGGAAGGGGATTCAACTGAATTTAAACTATTTTAAGAACATTAATATCAAAGTACAGAAGGTGGATGAGAATAAGAGATATTGAAGAAGAAATTTGCATTAAAACAGAAATACAAAAGAAAGGACTTACAAAATTACAACCATTAAGAACATAAAAGTAAATGAAAAAAAAGAGGAAAGGTCTATCAAGTGAAAACATGAGTATGGTAGGTTCTACCAAGACTTTGTAAAGTCTTTGTTCATGCCAATATGATCTCCCCTCTTCTGAAATGCCAACCCCTCTCACGGAGAGAAGGGGAGAGTATTTATACCTCAAGGAGTGGACTGTTTGCATTCCCAATCTGTCCCTCCACTTGCATCACCAAGTTGGCTATTCAGACAGCCAAATCATAAGAAATATCCTTCTTCAAAGTTGTAGATAATATAGTTGGAATACTTCTCTCAAATTTGGGGAAATTTGGACATATTTATCCAAAGTTATGGCCAGCTGATTAAACAATTTTAAAATGTCCATTTCAATCCAGTCTTTTTGATGTCCAAAACGTGAAAGGGTTTTTGAATAGGAATATGACTTCAAATCCTAATTATTTCTTCAAAAACATTACCACCTATATATCCTCTTTCCCACTGAAAAATCTCAGCTTTATTGGATTATTACATCATGCAATATGTCATGCATACTATACTGATTTTATTTCTTTTCTCGAATGGTGGGCTGGAATTCAAAGCATATGTTCGGCCCCTTGTTCTTAGATTTGGGCCCTGAAATTTTTATCCATGATTATTTTGGATATTCAAGAACATATGGTAGAGTTTCATAAAAGTTGGGATTCGGGATTTAGACCAGTAACTCAATCATCATGGATGGTCCAGTTTCTACACAAATTCTTTGGGTCATATTGTGTGGTAAATGTGATCCTTAAAATTAAATAATTGGCTCATGATCCCTTCTAATGAAACGTTTTATATTGAATTAGTAATCCTAAAAAACAATAACCACACAATTTGGATTATTATAGTGAGAGTTATAAATAAAATAGTAAAGTGACTCAATTGGACTACTTTTAAAAATGCTCAAAAATTATACTTAATATTAAAACATTAGTATTTCACACAAATTATGCACATTTTATATAAAATAAGTAAATGGAGTGTATAATAAGTCATGAAAATATTAATAAAATTAACTCCCCCACACTTAGTTTTGTGCATGTCCTCATGTGCAACAAATATAAAAACATGAAAACAATGATTTTCACTCACCAACAAATATGAAAATTTTGTTTTCTCTAATGAGGGGAGGTTTAGACTATTTCACTCATCCATTTTGAATTCCACCACAAGTTGTTACAGAAACAATGTTCCTAAACTAATTCATTTTATCATGATCAAATTTAGAAATGGAAAATGTGGACACTCAAAAATCACACCTCTCAAGATGATAAAATTCATTTGTGGAGGTTAACTCTCTCACCAACCAAAAGTAAAAAATCTTTGAGTTTTAAAAGAGCTCTCAAATTCCAATCCCTATCCAAAGTGAACAATAATCAAGAGGTATTTTTATGGGGGTTTTCTGTGGCTGTGGGATGATAGGAATATATTGTCCAAGAAAGAGAAGAAGAGGGTTGAACCACCAACATAGAAAAATCATGCACATTTGTTTTTGAAATAAAACATGGAAGGAAATGAAAACACATATTTACAAGAGAATGACTGTGAAGAAAGACACAATATAGGAATAAAATTTGAAGGGGATGAGAAGATGAAATATTTACAAACCAAAAAACTTCTCCAAATAAGAATATAATGCAAGTGTTCTTTTTTTTCTTTTTTTCTTTGTTTTTTTTGAAAGTTGACCTTGAAACAGATCTCACACTCATATCCCAACCCATGTATGATCTCCTCACGACACTAATTGTAATAGTTATAATAAGATCAAAGGTTGGGGAAGAGTGATTTTTGACCTACCAAAGACACAACCCATTTGTTCATTTTTTTTGATTTTTTTTCATCATTTTTCATTTTTTTGAACACTTGTCAATAATATTTACAAAATTAAATAAATGGAAGTACATTACATTCCCCAAAACACACAGAATGGAAACCTCTCCCCCACACTAAAATGGATTCTTTCCCACAAGCAGATGATAACTCATTTAAAATCAATAATAGGGTACCCAAACAAAGAAATCCATTCCCCCCACACTTAAATTTCAATAAATTATGCAATGAAAATCCATGTTGATATTGTGTGGGAAAATGTATTAGGATTTTAATGTGGCTATCAAAGAAAAAGGTTTCATAGGCTCGAAGGGGCTTTCAAAAGGAGGATTAATGTATGGTTAATGAGAGGCTATTTGGCTATTATAATTCTCATGTGGTTCATAAAAATGCCTCTATCATATTAATCCACACTAAAGTAGGAAATTCAGCTCGAAGGTCCACAAACTCAACACATGCAAATGGGGGTGAAAACACACATTTTTAAAATATGGTCATAGGTGGCCTTGTCATGAAAGAAAATGATATTCCTCGCGGTTTGGGAAAATCATTTTTCAAATCAAAAAATTTATCTTTCAAAATTTGTTAATTTTGACACAAAATTATTTATCCAACGTCATGATTAAAACACAAAATTTTTGAGAAGAGAAAATGTCTGTTAACTCCCCAAAATGGTTCGACAAAATTTCAAAACTCAATGGTCAATAAGAATGACTCTTGATTGTTTTTATTTTTTTAAGTGATTGTTTTTTTTGTTTTTTAGGTTTTTTGTTTTTGTTTTTTATAAAGATACACCCACAAAAAATAGAAAGAGAAAAGAAAGGTTTTGATAAAGAACGTGGTAAAAAAATTAAAGAGAGAGGAAGAAGAAGAAAGTCGTAGAGAGAGGAAGAGATAGAGAGAGAGTTAAAGGGAAAGAGGTGCCCCATGGTTTGGATTTGGCGGGTCACCATCTCCATCTAGTGGTAGGTCAGCTGGAAAAGTTGGGGATCTAGTGGAAGTCAATGATGATCCAGGATTGTGTATCCTATAATGGTGATGCTTTAACCTATTTCCATTAATCGTGAATGTAATTTTGGAATAGGGGTCTTGGACTTGCTCTACACCAAATGGGTAAACATTAGTAATAACAAAAGGACCTTCCCAATGAGAATTAATCTTACCTGGGTGAATCTGAAATCTAGAATTGAAGAGAATTTCTTTTTCACCTTCATGAAATACCTTTCTCAGGATGTTTTTATCATGGAGTGCCTTGGATTTTTCTTTGTAGAGATTATAATTCTCAAAGGATTCAAGTCGAAGCTCCTCCAGTGCAGCCAATTGCAACAATCTATCTTCTCCGGATTTTTCAAGATCAAAATTACAAGTCTTCACTGCCCAAAAAGACTTATGTTGGATTTCAACTGGTAGATGACATGCTTTACCAAAAACTTTCCTAAAAGTAGACATCCCAATCGGTGTTTTATAGGAAGTTCGATAAGCCCAAAGTGCTTTACCAAGTCTTTCAGGCCAGTATTGTATTGTGGGTTTTACAATTATCTCAAGAACTCTTTTAACTTATCTATTAGAAAGTTCATCCATTCCATTTGTTTGGGGGTGATATGCAGTGGATGTTTTATGTACAACCCCATTCTTTTTCAAAAGAGATTCCATGGTTTTATTACAAAAATGGGCTCCTAAGTCACTTATCAATTCATGAGGTGTGCCAAATCAGTTGAAGATGTGTGTATTTAGGAACTCACTAATAGTTTGTGAATCATCCTTTCTAGTGGGTTTGGCGTTGACCCACCTAGAAACATAATCAACCGCAATAATGATGTATGAGAATCCAATGGAAGGGGGAAATGGTCCCATGAAATCGATACCCCAAACATTGATGATTTCATAGAAAATTAATGCCTTTTACGGAATTTCATTTCTATTTGAAATTTTGACAAACTTTTGTCAAGTGGGACATGATTTACAAATCTCATGCGAGTCCTTGAAGAGTGAAGGCCAAAAGAATCCAGAGTCTACAACATTTCAGGATGTCCTTTGTGGTTCTAAGTGACCACCTCCGGGAAATGAGTTAAAAAATTCTAAGATGGAGGAATGTTGATATTCATCAAAACTTCTCTGAATTACCATGTATGCCCTAGTTTTCCAAAGTTTATTTTCTTCCCAAAAATAGTGTTTTGAATCACTTTTCAACGTAATTTTCTGTTCTTTTGAAAAAAAATCAGGAAAAACACCAGAAACAAAGTAATTTAGAATTGGGGCATACCATGGTAACTTTAGAGTGAGAGATGAAAGGTGCTCAGTGGGGAATTTAGGATCAATGATTTTAGAATGAGAAGAATTAGAAATTCTACTCAAGTGATCAGCCACAGGGTTTTCTTTTCCTGTTCTATATTTGATTTCAAGGTCAAACTCTTGGAGCATTAGGATCCATATTATTATCCTCAATTTGGAATCACTTTTATTGAGTAAGAACTTTATAGTAGAATGGTCTGTGAAGATGATGATTTTGGCACCTAAGAGAAAGGGTCGGAAGTTATCTAAGGCCAAAACAACTGCTAAAAGATCTTTTTCAGTGACAGTGTATTGGGATTGAGTTTCATCTAATGTTTTAGAGGCATAATAGATGACATGAAGAATTTTTTCTCTTTTTTTACCATGAATAGCCCCAACAGCTCTATCAAAAGCATCACACAACATCTCAAAGGGTAAGGAACAATCTGGGGGTTAGATTATCGGGGCAGATGTCAGATCAGTTTTGAGTTCAATGAAGGATCTCTTGAAAAACTCATCGAAATGGAAAGTGACATAATTTTGGAGCAACCGAGTGAGTGGGAGGGAAATTTTACTGAAGTTATGGATGAATCTGTAATAGATTCTGGCATGATTGAGGAATAAATGGATGTCTCGAACAAATGTGGTTTGAAGAAGTGATTGGATTACTTCAATTTTGGCAGGATCGACTTCAACACCATCTTTTGAAACTATGTTCCCTAGAAAAATCCCATTTGCAACCATGAAGTAACATTTTTCAAAATTTAACACAAGGTTACACTTGACACACTTTTGGAGGACTAGAGAGAGTGAATTCAAACATGATTCAAATGACTCCCCATAAATGGAGAATTCATCCATGATGACTTCCATGCAGTGTTCAATCAATTCGGAAAATATACTCATCATACACCTATGAAATGTTTCATGAGCATTACAAAGACCAAAAGGCATTATTCTATATGCATCTGTTCCAAAGGGGCATGTGAATGTATTATTTTTTTGGTCCTGATGTGCGATTTGGACTTGGATGTAGCCGGTGTATCTATCAAAAGAGAAATAGTGTGACTCTCCGACTAATCATTCCAGCATTTGATCGAGGAATGGAAGAGGGTAGTGATATTTTCTTGTTTCAACATTCAATTTCCTATAGTCTATGCACACATTCTATTTGTTCTTCACTCGAGTTGTGACTACCTATCTATGTTCATTTGTGACAGACGTTATCCCACCCTTCTTATGTACAACTTGAATTAGACTAACTCATTCACTATCATAAATTGGGTAGATAATTCTATTATGAAGAATCTTGGTGATCTCTTCCCTAACTACCTCAAGGATGAGTGGATTGAGTCTTCTTTGAGATTGTCTAATTGGTTTGGATGATCCCTCAAGATGGATGTGATGCATGCAAAGACTAGGGTTGATTCCTGTTATGTCATCTAGGGTCAAACCGAAGGCCTTTTTGTTTTCCTCTAACACCTGAAAAAGTTTGGGCTCCTCAGTTTCGATAAGTGAAGATGAGATAATGACATGATATGAGTGATTATGAAAAAGGAATTCATATTTCAAGTGTTTAGGAAGAGGTTTTAGATCAGTATAATCTCGCATTTATGGGTTAGACATCTCAGGAATGGATGAAGGGACTTCAGTTGCTTTAGTTTAATTTTTCTTAATACTGTCCAAGGTGGAGCAGTAGAGATCAGAGTTGATGTGGGATTCAAGAATGTTTTCAAGTTCCTCTAGATTGATGAAGTTTATGAATGAGAGGTCCACATCAACATCACCATTTATGACTTTGTAAATCATGGTGTAGATTTCACAAGATCCTTTGTCATTAGAACATGATGAACATGGTGGATTGGGGTTCGATTGACTCTTAGAAGTGTCCTCAGAAGCATGGATTGAAAATGCAGAGTGATCCGAAGATGTGTATCGCATGGCTTGGAAAATGTTGAACTTGACCAGTTGGTCACTGAATTGCATGGATAAGAAGCTGGAATGGACATCAATATTAGTTATCATGGTCATGAGGAATGGTCTTCCTAGAATTATGGGAGATCGAGAAGAGTTCGTCTCACCTTCCATGTCACGGAAATAGAAATCAGCAGGGAAGATAAGATCATTGACTCGGGCAAGGATATCCTCAATTATTCCCTCAGGACTGGTTGTACTTTGATTGGATAATTGAATGGCAACACCCGTTGGATATAAGAGACCTAGACCAAGGTTGGAGAATATGGATTTGGGCATGACATTAATTGAGGCTCCTAGTTCTATGAGTGAATCATCAAAGTTTGAACATTCAATTTGGCATGGAACCGTAAAGGTCTCTGGATCTTTGCACATTATGGTAATAGACTGCTGGGTGGAAACTTTTTCAAAGGTCCTAAGTTACCTCTTGTGGGTGCATAATTCCTTAAGAAGTATGGCATACTTAGGAAATTTTTTAACGGCATCTAATAGAGGAATGTTGACTTCAACACATCTAAACATGTCGAGCATTTAAGGATCGGGTTCAAAGGACTTCTTTGGTTTAGAAACAGCTTGAGGAAAAGGAATTGGTTTCCTAAGTGGAATAGAAGGAGGTGAGGGAATGGATTCAGATTCCTTTTCTAGTTTCTTTTACTTTTCATTTTCTAGGTCAACATTCAAAGGAGGGTTGGAGGACATATCTTGAGGCATAGAAATTTGATTTACCAATCTATGTTCAATTTCAATTAAATTACCCTTGGAGTTGGGTAATGGTTGAGATGGAAGATGGGAAGAATTAGATGGTTGTTGCTGACTAAGGTGGGATTCTAGTTGACCAATTTGGGTTTCAATGTTCTTGAGGCTGGAACAGGTGAAGGAGGAAAGATCATCCACTGCACATTCCCATGGTTCCTTGGAAGAAGAGTCTTGTCCCGTATTGGGATTACCTAGATTTTGGTTCTTGGGAAAGTGACTGGATTGGTTTTGGAATTGGGAAGGCTCACTAGGATAATGGAATCTAGGAGGAGGATTGTTCTGTTGAGGTTGAGGAAGAAAAGGATAAGGCTGGTGGAAGTTACCAACACCTTGACCATATTGGAACTGGTTTGGGTTTTGAGGAGGGAATTGGGGGGGATGAGATATGGGATAACCATACCTAAGGCCTTGGTTATAGGAAGAAGAGAAGCGATCATAGTGAGGTTGGTTGATGTTTCTAACAAACTGACCTAATAGTTGAGGGTTGGTGTTCCGCTGAGCATATGCTGCATTGATCTCCATTGGTCCAAATGAATCAGATTGATCCTCTTGAAGTTGTGGACATGTGTCTGTTGGATGAGATGGAGAGTTGCAGATTCCACAGTTTTTGACAGGTCCAGGAAACATTGATTGTGGAGAAGACGAGGTCGGAGGTTTGGATGCCACAGCTAGTTGCTGCACAAGACCTGTAAGTTCACTCACCCACTCGGTCATCTTGTTCGGATCTATGGATGGATTATCTTGGGTCTGTTTTACTTGAGCATGTGCTCGAGTTGGAATTGTTGCGTGTTTTCAGCCATGTTACTTATGAGATCTCTTGCTACTGTAGGAGTTTTACCAAGAAGATCCCCACCACTTGCGGCATCAATGAGAGTTCTCTCCATATCCAATAACCCCTCATAGTAGTATTGGATCAAGAGTTGGTCAGGGATTTGATGTTGTGGACAGGTTTCCACAAGCTTTTTGAAGCTCTCCCAGTACTCATGGATTAATTCACTTGGGAATTGACATATACCACTTATTTCCTTTCAGATAGAAGCAGTACGAGAATCAGGAAATAATTTCACTAAGAAGAGTCCCTTCATGTCATTCCATGTGGTTATAGAACAAGGAGGTAGGTAGTAAAGACATGACATATCAGTGTCATCTAGGGATAAAGGGAATGATCGGATGTTGATTTTTTCCTCAGAAACCCATTGAGGATTCATGGTAGAGCACACCACATGGAACTCTTTAAGGTGGAGATGCAGATTCTCACCGGCTAGCCCGTGGAAATGAGGGAGATGATGAATCAAACCTGATTTGAGTTCAAATTCAGCCTCTATGATTGGATATTTAATACCAAGGGGTTGGTAATTCATATCTGGTGCATCAAGTTCTTTAAGGGTTTGTTCCCTAGGATTGGTCATTTCTAATTCAACTGGTTGGACAAGGACGAGTTCTTGAATTATTTGATTGTCTATTATGTTCCTCCTAAGTTGGTGAGTGTTCGATCAATTTATGGGTCAAACAAATCTGAGGGATTGTTTGGGAGGTTATGGGGCATTCAGAGAGATATTTAAAGAAAGTTGATGACGTTTTTTCTTTGTATGTTTTTCCTTTATGATTTTTATGAGAAGACCGTTTTTTATTTGTGTTTTTTTTCATTTTTTTTTTGCTTTTTTATTACAATAAACAGAAACTAATGACTACATAAAGCACCATCCCTTGAAATAGATCCATTTGAAATTCACGGCCGATTGTCTCCTATCGACCGGTCAATGTTCTGGTGCTCTGCTAATGTGTATTACAGCACTCGGGTTGAATCCTCGGCGATGGTACTTTGTAATAGTCGTTTGTTTTTAGTTGATTGTATTTTGATTAGGGGTTTTTTTGCAGATCGTAATTGAGATGATTGATTTAATATAATTGATTTATCAAATTGATAATGATTTGGGTGAGTTCATTATTAGGGAGTTAATCTTGTGATATCCTTGAGCTTTTCTTTATATTGCATTTAAAGTAACACTCACTTTACAAGTTGCCGTCGATTAGAATTCTGAAGTGTTAAAGCATTAATACAAGACAAAACTTAACTAGGATTCTAATCTCAATCATTACTTTTTTATGGTAGTCTATTTATGGTTCCAATAATCCATGTAAACCACATGTTAAACAAAATATGTCATTAATCCATGAAATATTAAGTCCAACAGACAGAATGTTAAATTAACGATTACTCATCGTGAAAATACACTCAATCACTTAACATACATAAATTTTGACACACCCTAATGAGATATTTAATCATTAATATGAGTGTTTAATAGTCTGGTTATGATGATTATGATGATAAATTAAGAATAGAAGAAAAAGAAAGGGATTAGAAAAGAGTGGTATGCCGAACACACACACACACACACGAACAATGATGATAATTAAAAACGGATTTTCGATTAAATGAGGTAGCTGAAGAACAAAAGAGGATTCAACTGAATTTAAACTATTTTAAGAACATTAATATTAAACTACATACGGTTGATGAGAATAAGAGATATTAAAGAAGAAATTTTCATTAAAACAGAATTACAAAAGAAAGGATTTACAAAATTACAACAATGAAGAACATAAAAGTAAATGAAAACAAAGAGAGGAGTAAATGTCTCTCAAGTGAAATAATGAGTATGGAAGGTCCTCCCAATCCATTTTAACGTCTTTGGTCCTGCCAATATGAACTATTATCTTCTGAAATGACAACCCCTCTCAAGGAGAGAAGGGGAGAGTATTTATAGCCCAAGGAGTGGAGTGTTTTCATTCCCAATCTGTTCCTCCACTTGCATCTCCATGTTGGCTATTCAGACAGCCAAAACTCGAGAAATATCCTTATTCAAAGATGTATATAATAAAGTTTTCCGACTAATCTAAAATGTTTTCAGAATTTGGATATATGTATCCAAGGTTATGGCAGGCTGATTAAACAATTCTAATCTGTCCATTTCAATCCAGTCTTTGTGATGTCAAAAATGTGAAAGGGTTTTTGAATAAAAATATGCCTTCAAATACAAACTCGTTCTTCAATAGAGTCGGCCGTCTATATCTCCTATTTCACACTGAAAAATATGAGATTCATTGGATTCTTACATCATGAGATATGTCATGTATAATGTAGTGATTTTATTTCTCGGCCAGAATGATGGGTTGGACTTCAAAGCAAATGTTGGGCCCCTTGTTCATAGATTTGGGCCCTGAAATTTTTATCCACGATTATTTTATATAATCAAGAACATATGGTAGAGTTTCATAAAATTTTGGATTTGGTATTTAGACCAGTAACTCAATCATCATGTCTGGTCCAGTTTCATCAAAAATTCTTTTGGTCATATTGTGTGGTAAATGTGATCCTTCAAATGGCAGAATTGGCCCATGATCCTTCATAATGAAATGTTGTATATTAAATTATGAATCCTAAAAAACAATAACCACAAAATTTGGATCATTAGGGTGAGATATATAAATAAAATAGTAAACTGACTCAATTGGACTACTTCTAAAAATGCTCAAAAATTATACTTAATATTAAAACATTAATATTTCACACAAAATATGCACGTTTCATATAAAATATGTAAAGAAAGAATATAATAAGTAATGAAAATATTAATAACATAAAAATACAACTATAATAATCCTCCATTATTTCACATGATTGTTTGCCTTAGGTCACATGGTTATCGGGAAACTATGACACCTATAGGTTCCCACTATTTTCAACCTAACAATTTAGGAAAACATTATGGGTTGGTCTATATGGTTTATCATAATGGTGTGGCCTAGTCTTTTCTTCCCATTTTGGGGACCCAGACTCCCAACGATACCTAAATGCACTCTATACCGCATCGACTTGATTAGGAATCAATGTTAGTGATGTTTAAGGAATTTAAATTTGGGTATTCAACATCAGTGGGTAACTACAAAAATTGAATCTTAAGAAAAATCATTAATATCATCCCATAATTTTTAGTATCTCCATCTACCACAATGACAATTCCTAGAAATCGTTGTAAAAGATGAGGCCAGTGTCTATGGGAGGGTCATATAACATTATCCCCCTAGATAGGAAGACTTATAAGGACTAACAAATACATATGGGTGATGGTAATATCTTCCTTAGGTAATTGTAATGTGTGTGTCTCAGGTCCCCATATCTTTGTGAGAGGAACAAGGAGGTGATGATCAATGAATGAAAAATATGATAAAATAGATACATAGAATCTATCATGGAATAGGTATGGAATAATAGAAACAATATGGAGAATGTGATGATAATGGTTTTCTCTACTCACCATGATCTATAGAACCTCATGGCGCATTTCACAACACATGAAACATGCATATACTGCTAAGTGAGGTGCGTTGAATCATCCATATCTATGTATAAAAATGAAATAAGTCTTAAATTTAAATGTAAATATAAAATTATTGTACGAATAATGTTATTAATGGTAGAATATAAGACATTTCTTATTTTCTCCCATGGTTTTATGTTGTTTTTATTACTAAAACAAAAGGGTGTGTCTTCATTTTTTAAAGAATATTTCTAAAATGTTTTAGATATGGTTTACCTTAAAAAGGGGGTTTTGAAAATTTTAGAATGTTTTATTTATGAAATATATTTTTTAATTTAGACTTTTTTTTAATTTATCGAGGCTTGGGAATTGATTTGGAAAACCATGTTTGTTTTGTAAAAACCCAAAAGGGATTTTAAAGGTTTAAATGAAGTTGGGATATTTTCAATTTGTTTATTTTTGAAAATATTTTCAAACAAATTTATAAATTTTTAGGGATAAAATACACAAATATATTCATGGTGGTATCCTATTGGGATTCGTGGCTCACACCCATCTTGGGCCCTTCTTGGGAATTTACATATTTTATTTTCCAAATCTCATTTTTTGAAGGTGGATTGTTTTTCCTCTATTCTTGTTATAATAATTTCATGTTTTTAAATGGGGTTTACATTATAATAATATTTTTTTAGAAATTGCTTTTATCATTCAGTCCCACCATATGGATTGATGTATTATTTGATTTCTAGAACATATACTAATATGTTATATAAAAAATGGTGTACTTTTTAATTTATGCATGATTTATCACATGATGGTATATTTCATGATTATTTTTTAACATTATTTCATTATGGTATATACATGGATAGTTTTATTATGCTTTCATGTCAACTAATATGTACTTATCATATAATGGGTAATGTGAATATGAAAGGATTATTATTATGGATAGTAAAAGTATTCATAAATGATAGAATATTATAAAAAATTATGGAGTTTATATTATCACCATGTAATCTATAATATTAATAGATCAAATTAAAGGATATACATCATTATGGATGAGATTGTGAACTAGATCCATTAATGTTGTGGAATAATTTTTGTTACGAATTTCTTGAATACATATGATGCATATCAAATGTTTCCATTATTCTTGACGCTAGTAAATATCATTCTGTATCATTCGTGACTTTGATCATTCTCACTATCTCTACCTATTAATGTTATGTATCAATATTGGATAGAATTTTGGAATTGGGAAATCTAGAAACTCCCCAATAGTGATCCATGGTTCAAAATAGTAGTTAGCGATGGTGTCCAGATTGTACACGATATCAAATTTTTCTTCGCACAATATGTTCAAAGAGAAACATACTATGATGGCGTGTACATATAGAAACTTTCATGCCTAGAAGATTGCACAATGACATTTACTTGCTTTCTAGTAATACATCCAAAACTCGACCACTATTATTTATGATAGGGTATAATTACTCTTGAACTCCAAATTGAGAGTCATCCTAGTTGAAAATGAAAACACAATAATAATAAGATAATTCGATTTTCATTTCAATATATCATTTATATTGTCTTCCATACCATATATCCTACTTAATCTCATCGGGGATATTTTTTTCTCTATCAAAAAAGTACACCACAAAACAATAAAATGTATCCTGATCTATTACACTTATAAGTAACTTGATAATTCCATTGAAGACTCTGTTTATGAACTCTATAATGTTTTTGTTCACGTTTACATACCTATTCCCCCTTCATATTCCAAAGTCCACATTTCTTTTAGAGTCCACATCATCTAATCATAATATCCCAAATTAAAACTATGAATTTCTTCTAAGCATTATTTAAAAATTAATTAATCTAGATCATATGATATATAGAAGTTATCATATTTTAGATAAAATAAAATTTTCTTTATGTTGAAATTATCAAAGATAAGAAAAATAATTCATAAGAATCCTCGAGATTGACTTCTTCATAAGTTCATGATGGAATTGTTTTACACTATTTCAGTGATGTTTCTGTTGTAGTATTGATTATATTATTTTTTGGTCTCCATATATTAGGCTCTACATTGATTTCTTCAATTATTTTCCAATGATGTTCAGATATCAAATTGACACCCGAAATGTGGGTGAAGTGGAAATTGAAACATTCCAATAACCAACTCAATAATTCAAAATTATACTTCTCCAGAATGGAAAATGAAAGAGGAATAGGTGAATGGTTTATATATTGGTTTTCCACAATAAAAAATAATCCCATGTATTTTCTATATAGAAATTTTCTATCAATAAGTATGATCATTTTATAGAAAAAAATGTGTAAATACAAGGAAGGAATTACCAAAAAATGAAAACATTTGTCATTAAATAGATCATGTTAGTTATCTTGAGACACTTGTTTGTTCATATCAGGATGGAATAAAACTTGATCATTGTGTCTTAGTATGTCTAAAAGTTATAGGAAAACCTAGTATGAGTCACCCCAATCACCATAGACATTGAAAACATCCTTCTCTTTCTCCATCCCTGCCTTATTATAGAAAATCATATAATGAAATTTTTTCTATATCCCACATTCCCAAGGGATATAAGAACATCTTGGAAGTCCATAATAATCTCGATGATACTATATGAAACAAATTTATCATCCAATGAAGTATGATATTTTGTCTAGTTTGGCTAACTTCATGTATAAGATGCCTCAATATTAGAAATTCTCTAACCACCAAATGCAATGTCACGAATCACCGTTAAAAAAATCTACAATAATCCCCATATATATCACACCATTTGATGTATTTTTTATTCTTTGATTCTTGTACTAAATTTCTAAAGTGTCTCTTTTTATGGAATTGTTTTAGTATGTTTTCATTAAATATTTACTAAAAAATCTCATTGAAAATATATTGTTTTTTTCATCTCAGTAAACCTATCCTCTAGAACAATAAGAAACTCCTATGTAGGTATGATAAAATTCCATTTGAATTTAAGAAAACGTTCAATTACTTCCAATAAATATATGAAGAGTGGTGGATGATTTATTGTGGGCCAAGGATGTTGTACAGTTGTAAATTTTTTAGAAAATTCCATCCAATTTTATATAGCTTCTTACTTATAAACACTTTTTCCTCTATCTATTCCGTAATTAGAAAATTACACCATAGAAATTAGATTGA
The DNA here is from genome assembly GCA_963277665.1 of Viscum album. Classification (NCBI taxonomy): domain Eukaryota; kingdom Viridiplantae; phylum Streptophyta; class Magnoliopsida; order Santalales; family Viscaceae; genus Viscum; species Viscum album. Next base: position 343,635,869 of record OY728136.1, on the reverse strand, counting down.
TAAGTATATCTGAGAGATCATATTGATTATTTTCTTCTACATCGTAGGGAATATCCATATTTTTTGGTGATGGACCTTGTTCAACCACTATTGTACTCTATATCTTTGTACAATTATATTTTGGTCTTTTACACTAGAATCCTGAAAATATAACTCTATCATGGATTCATATGACCATTCGGAGAATAAATATATTTTCTTGAACATGGTACTCATCAGAATACAACGGAAATACAATATTCCATAGTGTATACTGTAATTGAAAATGTATATATCTAATATAATAGATATTTAAATTAGTTACTAGATTTAAAAAACCATTAATTCATTAGTAAATTTCTATTACAGTTACAAAATTAGATATCCTAACCATTGTTGTTGGTTGTGTACTATAAGAGTCTCTTTACTCAATTTAAATAACCTCCTCTTAGTAGTATATATATGAAAACATGAATCTATATGTGAAAAATATTTTTTGATCAATAATATGATAGTGTAAAATATATTGAAAATGAGGAATAATCATGTAGCATTGATCATGCCATAGTTATTGTACCAAAACATTTTAATGTCTTCTTATATCCTAGAATATGACAATAATTTTTTGTAGTAAATTTTCTAATATTTTTAAAGTTATGCTGAGTTGTTTATAAAGTAAATATGGATTATATAAAGCATATACCATGAGAGTGTTATACTTGGTGTGAAACAAGGCCAATTTTCAAGCACAAATTCTTGATTGAGTCTATCTTAATGCGTTCTTTTCATGTTTTACCAAAAGGTACATCAATATAAGAGAAACATCCACTTGTAGTATCTGGACATGGATTTTAGTTCTTAAATAACAACATAATCTTCATTAATCAAAAATTTTAGAATGTATTCTTATATGCTAAAAGATGAAAAAAATATGTAGTAAACATTTCAATCTTCCTAAATATATATTTATTGGTTTATAAGGAAAATATGAATCATCTAATGCATATCATTTGGGGGGGGGGGTAAACCAGATATATAGCAAGGCTCATTTTGATGCACTATTTCTCAATCATGTCTAGATAGATGTACTATTTTTTGGTTTTATCCATAGGTACATTTGTGCTAGAACCACATACACTTGTAGTATCCAGACATTGATTTCATTTATTAGATAACCACATAATTTTATTATAACTAAATTTTATAAATGTCTTCTTATATCCAAATAGCTGATACGATTGGTTCACAATAGAATATTTAATCTTCCTAAAGGTACGTTCAGTTCTTTACAAAGATACTATGATTCATCTTTAATATATCCATCGAGAGTATCAAACTATTAATGTAATAATATTTGAATCATCTAAATGATGGGAGTAACAAATTTTGTGTCCAATTAACCATCTTGGTCCTCGAGTTAGCCATCATTGAGGATAAATTAATTCTATATTAATACAATGATAAGCAATAGGTAATCATTATTTCTTAGTCAATAGTTAAGGATTCACTAATCATTGGTTCTCGAATAGTTAGTTTGATATTAATTAATAGAGATGTTGTAATTAATTTATAGTTATGTATTAGTTAATTAATATTTAATCATTAATTAATTCATATTTAATAATATTTTATTCATCAGTTAGTCTCTACCTAATAATTATTTAGTAATTAGTTAATCTTATGTTAATTATGTCTTAATTATTCATTAATTGCTAGATAATCATTAATTTATTAATAAATATCAAGTATTTACTTTAGAGATAATTATTAGTTAATTAATTGTTATTCATTAAGATATCTTAGTAAATCATTATTTTCTCATTAGATAATCATATTTTATTCATTATTTCATCATTTTCTAATCATTAATTATGAATTAGTTAATACTATATTATATATTCCTTAATCACTAATTAATCACTAGTTAATCAATAATTAATTAATATATATCAAGTACTTACTTAATATCTAATTATTAGTTAATTTATAGTTAATAATATGCTATTAATTTTATAGCCATTATATAATAATTTCAATAGCCTTAGTCAATAATATATTAATTACTTTTTAATAATTCATTAATCACTGGTTAATCATTACCTAATAAATATATATTAGGTAGATAATTTATATAAACTTATTAATTAATTAATAGTTAATCATTAATTAAATATTAGTAAATCATTCTTTAATTATTTTTTAATCAAATGTTATTCAATATCTAATCACTAGGTAATCATAATTTTTTTCATTAGTTAATCATATATTAATTATTACTTAATCATTCATTAATTATTTGTTAATGATTTATTAATTAATATACATTAAATAGTTACAATAAATACAATTCTTTTTTATTTAATAGTTAATCATGATGTAATTATTAGTTAATCATATTTAATTCACTAGTTAGTCATTAGATAATCATTTCTTAAGTATTAGTTAATCATATATTTTTTATGCCTTAATTAATCATTAATCACTAGTTAATCATTATTTATGAATATATATCAAGTACTTACTTTATAGATAATTATTATTTAACTAATATTCATTCAGTTATTATTAGATAATTATTATTTAATAATTAGTTAATCATTTTTATTTATTATTTAATTATTAGTTAATCATTAGTTAAGCATTATTAAACCATGTATTAATTATGCCTTAATCATTCATTAATCACAATTTAATCATTACAGGATTTATATATATCAAATAGTTACATTATAAGTATTTATTAGTTATTTTGTAGTCGATCGTTAAGAAATTTTATGTTAATGGTTCTTTTCTCACCAGTTTATCATATGTTATTCATTAAATAAATATAATCTAATCATTAGTTAAGAATTAATTATTGTTATATAAATTATTATTTGATCATTCATTAATCACACAATAATTATTAAATAATTCATAAATATTAATTAGTCACATTATGGTTAATTATTAGTTTATTATGAGTTTATTATCAATTAATTTTTAGTTAATAATTCTTTAATAATTATTTGGTCATTTGTTTTTTATTGTATATTTATTATCTAATCTTTGTTTAATAATTACTTAATCCTTAGTTAATTATTTCTTACACATTATTTTACTAATATTTATTCATCCTCTAGTTAATATTAATTACTAATTATGTCACTAATTTTTTTAAACTACTAATTTATACTAGATGATAATCTTATTATAACAACAAATCTACCACTAAGACTAATTATAGTTTATTCACCCAAAGGCCATAAATAAATAATAATATTTTATTAACTTATATTGACTACTATTTCTAAATTATATCTAATTAAATAATCCACTTAGTATACAACATATTAAATACTAACTAAAATAGAAACAATTAAATAAAAAAATTAGTTTAAAATATTTGAGAAAACTACCTCTAAAAGATGCTTCTCAAAATTTGAAAATTATTTATGGACACCAAATGCATCGCATATAATGGAGGGAAAAGTATTGAGAGAGAGGGGGTGAATTTAGAGAGAGAGTGGGTGAAATATGTGAGGATAAGGGGGTGGGGCAAGTGCCCTTTTATAGAGTTTTGGGGAAAGGGAGGTATCATTGATGTTGTGTTTTGTCTTAATATACTAGAATGGTGGAATACATGATGGCATCTATTTCATAAATTAAGGAAAAAAGAATAATCACTAATTCCGCCTTTTCTATGTAACTGATTTGCTTGATGAGGGGAAAATGTGGCATCGGTCTTGCTACCATTCAAGATAACCCAAATGTGGTATCAGTGATGCATCATCTCTACATTAGTTTTATTTTTATACATAGTATTATTTTTCTAGTTATTTAAAAAATATTTATAAAAAAACTCTTAATGGGGTGTTATAATCTCTCCACCAAAAAAATTTCTGTCCCCAGAAAACCAGTCATGAAGATTCTAATAAAAAAGGTGAGAATATTTCTCTTTCATCAGTAACTCATGCTTCCAATTATCTTGTGAATCAAAACTGTTCCTCCATAGAATTTTGACCTATGGTAGAATCCTCCCATAAAGCACCTTTGTATTAAAATCAACTATCATAACTAGATACTCAATATTGGATAAATCAGGCTCAATATCTCGATCACACCAGTTCAAAACATGATATGGATTAGAATGATACTTTTGTAGCTGCGATACATGAAAAATAATTTATATCGACGGAAACTATGGAAGAAGGGAAAATAGTAAGGCACATTCCCCACCTTATAGACAACATCAAATGGTCCCACAAAAAGCAGAGAAAGCTTCCCCCCAAGCCATTGATGGACTAAATTTGGTGAAACTATCAATAACACCTGGTCCCCAACTAAAAATACAATGGTTTATACTAAAGATCTAGATAATATTTATACTAGCTCCGTACTATTAACATCCAACGAAGAATAAATTGAATCTTTTCTATCATCTCATGGATCAATCGCAGTCTAACCAAAAAAAATTCTTCGATCTCCAACTAGTAAAACAATGATTGCTATACAAGGCCTCATAATGAGCCATTCTAATAATGAAATGGTATATATTATTATATTAAAACTCGACTAGCCTCAAACGGTTATCCCAATATCCACTAAAATCATGGATCCAAGTAGGAAGCATATCCTGAAGAATCTCTATTGACCTATCTATTTAGAAATCCCTCCCTAGATGGTATTTCAATGCAAATGAACCTAATATCCCAGTGCCTCTAAAATAACTGTCCAAAAGATTGAAGTAAATAGGAATCTCTATAAAATAATTTAGAATATGGAACACTATTAATATCAACAATTTCTCTAATATATAGACTTTTCATATCCATAACATGGCTTATATCCTGAATGGATATAAATTGAGCTTTTTTGGTCAGCCTATCAATCATAACCCATATCACATTCTTCTTTATCGTGGTATACCTAAACCTAACAAAAAATCTATATAGATCTCATTCCACATCCAAGGAGACACTGGAAGTTGATGGATCCATCCCGAAGCTCTCTACTACTCAACCTTGACATGGGGACAAGTATATATACACAAAACAAAGTCATCAATTTCATGCATCATAACTAGTTACCATAGTCATTTACACATAGCATAAAATTAATTTTTTATTTCTGGGTGCACATACCACAGGTAAATATAGAAATCCTCCATCATATATTATATCAGATTTAACAGAACAATGAAATGACTCTAAAAACATATAATTCCACATATGAAGGACGACCACTCAACCACAGTGTCCCAACCAAAAATAAAATCTATAGTGATATTAAATTCCTCACCAATATGCTATTACTTAAGATTTATGTTGATAAGAGTGGAGTTCAAATGAAAAATTTCCAAGATAACCTCATACCATATTTCCCAAAATCTAATATGAAGCTATGTAGAACGATCAACCATATTCCACTATTCTTATTATTATTTCATAGCATGGGTCTGAATTTTCCCCCCTCAAAGTATCTATTATGAAATTCCATTTCTCTAGGGTATAGACAATATCAAAATCAAAATACTATAGGTAATCCCCCTAAATTCCTCTAGAATAGATTCAAATATTTTTTATAGAATATATAACTCAAGATCTTGTGGTCGAAATACATGGTAAAACATTATCCAAAAAATTAATACCACCAAATCTTAAGTGAATGCATCATAAATGAATGTTCATGGTCATGGATTAGATAATTATTTTAATACGGACTAAGATATTGAGATCCATAGGCAATAATGTTATCACCATGCATAAAACAATATCCCAAACTAAAACATGATGAATTAGAGAAGACCACATAGAATTTCACAACATCTAGATGATTCAACACTAGTGTAGAAGTCAAAATATGTTTCAAATGAATAAAAGAACTCTGAACTTTATCATCCCATGAAAAATTTAATCCCTTCTATGTTAGAATAGTCATCAGATAATTAAAATTCAAGAAATCCTTTACAATCTAGGGATAACATCTTGTTAAAACCAAGATTCTCTAAATATCAGAAACATTCCATGGATTCTCTCTTGTCATAACAGATTTCACATTTTCAAGATCAACGAAAATACCATCTTATAAGACAACATTTCCAAAGAGCAGCACTTCCCAAATCCATAAATCTCATTTTTATAGCCTGCAATAAAGTCAGTGATTTCTTAAATGGTCTAAAACTTCCCTTAAATAACACACATGATCCTTTATAGATATAGAGTAAACCAAGAATTTAACCATAATGAGCACCACAAACATATCAAAATACTCATAGAATTTCCTGGTCCACAAATTCATAAATACTTCAGAATAATTGGTTGAAAAAATGTCATGAAAAGATACTTAAAATTTGAATAAATGCTTTCGAAGGTGGTTTTTAGAATGGAAAATTATTTTATTCTCAATCGGTAACAACTAGATTAAGGAACAATACATTAAACCCACTTTTGCACTTTCAATTTTTCCAATAGATCATTGATCCACAGTCATGGATCGTTTTTCATTACCATAAATCCATTGAGTTTTCGGTAATCTAATAATAAGAAAAGTGTTCCATTACCATTCTTATCAAAGAGAATAGGAATTTCCCAAGGTGATGAACTTGGACGTATAAATTATTTCTCTAATAGATCATCCAAATAGGTATTCAAATCATTCATTTCATCTAGTTCCATATGGTAAGATTTTATTAACAATAATTATGAGACATGCACTAAATAAATATTGTATCTATCTCCATAACCAAGACTACACCAAATAATTCAGAAGGAAACACATTAGGATACTCAAAGATCACTGGATAGAGATCACAACTCAGATATCCCTCATTTTTACCAAGAGTAAACATTGATATTAATTTCCCCAGCTTTGGATAAGTTGGTCCATATCTACACAACTTTGGGTCTCACTCTCCTTAAATGATACAGTACACCCCATCAGGCATGGTAAATGATACCCATCAATCATAACAATTAGTTCTAGAATAATTATTAATGATCCAATCCATCTTAAAAATTATATCAAAAGGTTTCATGCTGGGAACCAAAAAATCCCAAACATTCTTAATATCAAATAAAGATAAAATAGTAGAAGGATAATGAAGACCATGCCTTCTCTTTGTTCTAAGCGGTATAGTACTATCTATGACATAAGATAAAATATACGTAGTAATATTTAACAATTTCACAATATGAGTTTATATAAATGAGTGTGATGAACTAGTATTAAATAAAGTAGTCACTATAGATGAAGCTATGGTGATGGTACCTCTCAATGTCTCTAGTGCCATATGTTCTTCCTCTAGAGATTATTACACTATGGGAATAATCTACATTCTAGATGGATGTGTATAGAACCCCTTATATCATGAAGCATATGATTTCCACACATTAATTTTAGTTTCTTATGAGATCATGCTACTACATGGAGAAGAATATATATAAAAAAATTATAGAAGTGTCATGAATAACCACCTCAACCAGATATCTTGGGTGGCTTAGGGAAAAGTCATTTAAAATGCCCATTCATTCCATACTATAATTTAGTCTGAGGGACTCAACCCTTCATTACTAAATTTCTAGAAGAACTCTACTATCAAGATCCACTAAGCTCCTCATAAAGATTTCTATTCCCTATATGGGAACTCATAGAACATCCCCTACAAAGAAAAGAAACTCCTATAAATCCTAACTCACCATCCATAATAGATTCAACCATTAACTCCACATATTTCATGTAATCATAAAAGAGAGATTCCATAAGGAAATATGATAGTTAATATTATTTTGAAGTCCCATTTCGAACCATATATTATTTATATTCTCATTCGATACAAAATCATGTGAAAACACTACATGCCCAAAAAAATGATTTTCATATTATGTCATGGTCCTTTCATCCTACTAATGTTTTAAAACCACATAGCCTTATCCATTACCATAGAATATGGATTGAACATTTGAGATAAAATAACCTTGATTTTAATATACTTTAAACCCTAACCCCACTTCATTTTTATCATTAAGTACCACCATCCCCCTCTTAGTCCCTATAGTTTAATGGTAACATATATTATCTTAATATATTTAGATATTTTCAAAAAAATCAAACGAAACCTCAATCTTTCTCAACCATCATCAGGTGTTGAAGGATCACTATAGCCTTCGAACACTGGTGGATTTTGGAAAAGGAACTCTTGTGGATGGTTCCGAGATTCATCGTTCTATGGTTGAACAACTAGTTCATGAATGAGAATAGGTGTAGTTGCGTTTCTAAGAGCATGAACAGCACACACAACAACAACAACCAGATTCTCAAACATGGGAAGCTTTGTACACTATGATTCATCATCATATTCATTAGAGATCCTATTCACATGTCTTCTAAGAGGCATGATTTTCTACAACATCAAAAAATATAGAAAACATGAAAATATTACTCAGATTAAAAACTAAAACAAGATAAATAGAATAAATAATCCTAGTAGATAGTTAAAAATATTTTCATCTCAACCAATCCAAATCAAAACTAGGGAAAATACTAGAACTAATTCTCAATATTCCTTTCCCGAACCATCAATGATGAATTAAGGCTTTTTACGATGAGAGATGGTTAGAAACTCACTCAAAACTACCTTATATTTCTATATAAGATGACCCAAAATATATACTAAAAGCAAGAAAAGATTATCAACTATTAAATTTGATACAACTTTTGTCATGAAGAAGCCTGGATAACCTGATACCCAGATAACCGATCCAAAACTAACATAACACAAATGGAATTTTCTAATCCCTGTAGTTTGGTGACTAGAACCTATCATTATATAAGATAAATGAATGAATAATGTTTCTAAAGATAATGGAAGATGAAGATGAATATAAGTTTTCTCAACACTCATCAGGAGGTAGAACCAACAACCAAATTGGTATATCAAAAAACCCAATAAATACATCATCAAATTACTCAAAATTTTACCAGATAACTCAAACATCCCAAAGGACACGTAACTCTATTCCCTAATGGATCATCAAGAACAACCTCCTGAAAAATGTGAATTCCCTTTACTTGGAAATGGTATAATAAAATCTATAAATGCATGAAAGAAATGGTATTGTGTGAGCTACAATCCCATTAGGGTATCACAAAGTGTTCCATAATATGATTCCATAATAATTTACTAAAACATGCTTTCAATGTAAATAAAATTGGGAATGGAGATACAATTCCACATTTAAATTGAAAAATAATTTAAATTAAATAATGATGGAAATTTTTTAAAACGTGGATCAAATAAACACTTTATATAAAATTGTTTATATAAATCACTAGGAAAGATAAAATAATTTTCATAACTAATGTAATTTATAATAAAAACCATTATAATAAAAAACAAGGTCATATGTAATGTGGTATGATTGTTTCTAGTTATGGAATCCCGACACATATCATATCAGTGATCACATATAATATATATATATATACATCCCTTAGGATCACACAAAATAGGAATCATCAAAATTTGATTGGGGGTCATATAATCCAAACTAAGATTTTGTTAGAGTTTTCATTATCAATCCATTTCTTGGGAATTACCTTCTTATCATGCTTATCCCAAATGACCTACTAACTACCCAAACTCAAATTTTATTAATAAATCACGTAAAAAGGGAAAAATAATTTCATTTTACAGAAACCACCATTCAAAATTCACTTGACCAATCTTGTTTTCCAAATTAAAAATCAAATTCAAAACCAAATCATAAATTTTTCATCATTTTAGGCCCTTTTTTAAATAAAAATAATCATGGGTTTTCATCATTTTAATTTAGTAAATGTTTCTAAAATAATTTCACAAATCATTTCATAATTTCTATCAATTGTAAAATGGACCGTAATATCCAATTCCGTTGGAATTGGGGTTTTTTCCCAAAATTAGCATACAAATTAAATATCTATCCCAATTAACATAAAATTGGATTTTAAAAAAATGAAGGAAATCCCAAAAAATAATAATTTTAAGGTTAAATAAATTGACCAAGATTAAAAGGATTCACCTAACTTTAATCAAAAATTGAAACACTTACAAATGGACTCCCCTTAAATAGAGGAAATGAACTATGATATAGGAAATTGATCTAGAATTTGGATACTAAAAAATGAAGTTTATATCCATAAATCCCTATATTTTATATCAAAATCCAATTATGATAATGATAGAGGCGGAAGAGACAATAGGACCACTTTCCCCAAAATATGCACCGCAATCAACACAACAATAACATGATGAATAGATGATCCAGATGAATTAGAGGACACCAAAAATGCCTAAAAAGCGATCTGTGCTGAGAGGGGTAGGTTTGAAAATCAAATTACATGAAAATTATATAATCATAACATATAAAACCATATTATATTATAATTGAATGATGTTTAACCCGATTACTTATTTTATAATAGACGAGTCCCATATATTTTGAAAAACCCACCACCTTTTTTTAAAAACATAATTTTAATATTTAAAATGTGTGTATGTTGTGAAGGATGTGTAACCATGAATGATGTGTACCCATTTCCAGGAATATTCAAGGTGATAATTAAACAACGTGTAAACTTATTACACAACATGTAAATTCTCTTTAGACTACAAAACTATTGGTTTTAAGATTAAAATCATAACCAATCCTTAACTTCAAAAATAATTGAATCATCGTGAATCATTGTCATCATTACCCAAAAAAACAAAAAATGAAAACGAAAACATAGGTTAAAACATATGTGATATAAATGTAATGGGGTGTTTCAATACCTTTATTCATAACCTAGGGAATAGAAACATAAGAAATAGTTGGATTATATTCTCAATAAGGATAATAAATGTAGGTTTAAACATATCATGAACATAGGGGTACTAAAACATGAAAAAACATCTAAAAATCATACCTTGTGTGTCATATATGATAAAAATGAGACAAAGAATAATGTATGGCGGTTCATAAGACATGAATCATAAACGAATCAAAGAACATGACAAATGAGATCATAATAATGGAATAAGACATAGATTTGTAGAATAATGATATGAATATATTATATTATTTCTTGTATTTCCCCTAATACATTCAAAACATGTTATTTTTTGGATAATGACATGTGATCCTAGTTTAGGATTGGGATAACCTCTTATGTACACACTTATTGTGGTCTTGAGATAACCTCCCTTTAACACTCTTATTTTGCGAATTGGATAACCTCCCTTATACCATATTATTACAAGATTTCTATAACCACCCTTGTATCCTCTTTTGGGATTGGGATAACCTCCTGTATACCCTAGGATCTCATGTAACATTAATCATTACCTAATTCATTTGAATTTTGGTATAGGTCCCACCCATAAAATAATAGATAAATTTAGGCCCCACACAATCAAAAAATATTATTCATATCAATAAGATTATAATGGTAACTGTGTTTTAAAAACACTTCATCAGAATATTAGTCATGGTAAATAAATATGTTTCATAAAAATTACATCAATTCATTATATCAAAACTCATGGAAAAGAAATAGTTTTAACAAACATATTTTCCTAATTAACATAATCAAAAACATACAAATAAAGACTAATGATGGTATAATTGGATCATATCCCATGTAAAAAATAAGCAACATTATAGGCTTTTATCATTTATTAAAAGCAATTATGAAAAGAGATCATTAAAATATTTTTGAGGAAAATATCCTTATCATTTGAGATAAATTATTTAAAATATAAAAATTTCATAAATATTTAGGGGGAATAATTCATTGAAAATAACCATTAAAACATGTTATGTAAGCTTCAAATAATAGAGCGGTATTGATGTTTGAGTGTTTTTATCATGTTGTATACATTACGAAAGCGTTCATATAACATTTTCTATAATAATTAAAAACTACATCATTTTAAAAATGAAAAGAAGATTCATTTTAAACTATTTTGAAAAAATTGAAAAATAGGATTTTTTTTTTTAAATAATCATAATACAATTTTAAAAAGTTCTTTAAAAAGTTATGTACAAGACATGGACATGGAAGAAAAAAAATTGGTCTGAAAGAGAAATACAATTTGTTTTTATTAAAAAAAATTGAGCTGGTATTTTTATTTCATAATGAATTGAAAATGGAAGGAAAAAATATATTATTAATAAATAACTATATAGTAAGAAAATAATTTAATTTATTGAGAGGTAGATCATATTATTTCATCATCACTAACATAACCCTAAAAGTCCTAATAAATAATGTGATTATAATATAAAACTTTTACCACATTGATATATTTTGAGTCATAATCCATATGAAAGAAATGACCATAAATTGATATTTATATCCCATAATTTTAATGATAATAATAATAAACTACAATAATGTGAAGTATCTATTCCCCACACCGAAGAAAAGAGTAGTGCGTAAGGCATGTGACCCAAAAAAATAAACGTGAGACAGAATTCTCCTACCTCACTTAACAACTTTCTTCATATATGTTTGACCCTATTTAATAATATATATAATTTTATTATAAATATAGTCTAGAAATATATATATATATTTATATCATACCATATATAATTTACATATCACATTTTATTTACAATTTATTTACAATTCCTTATAAAATAGTGTTTCGGTTAAAAAATGCATCATTTTTCGTGTACTTTTTGGTTTGGTATTTTCACTCCTTTATTTTGATCTCAATTAAATTATATAAATAATTTTATAAATGATATAAACATAAAATATAATAATTATATATTTATTTAGAGTAATCCATAGTAGTTACAGATTGAAAATGAATTACACCATTTATAGAGACGGTAGGTCTATGTGCAAATAAACCATGTTGATATTTTCTAAATCAATGAAACAAAATATAGGAAAATTATATATCAAATTTAAATAATTATTATTATTTCCAAGATACATTAATAAACCAATATGAGTCTCCATCTAAATCGTCACCCAAAGCAACCCTCTGTATACCCAAGGAGTATCCCTGATCCCCCTATGCTAACCACAAGTTTCAAGGGTAATTCATATAACCATAGGGGATAGTTTCACACTCAAAAAGTAAAGAAAGAAACATCCAAAATGTACATAATTTAAATAATCAAGAAAAAAAATTATATCTCAATAAATAGTTAATAGCAACATAGATTTAAAACTACAAAAAAATATAAAAGAAAAAAATAGATGACAAGTAAGGAAAAAATAATCTCGAGATAACTGGCTGTACAAACCAAAGGTCTGATCATTATCTCCACATGACAGTCAAGTCACCAAAAAATCCTAAAAACCATAAGATTCTATGGGTGATGTTATTTGTAACTCCCTGATCCCAGTTACCTAAATTCGGTGCATTATTACATAAAATTGGTATGATCACAAAGGATCTAAATCTCGGAAGACCGATCAGTTTAGTATCCTTGGAAGTACTAGATACATTCATAAGTTTTACATTACATTATAAAATAAAAAAAACAAAATTGTCTCTATTTACCACATTATTCCCTTATATTATCCCTGCAGTTTAGTCCTAATAAGCTTCTTCGCATCTTGGGAAAAATAAAACAAAGAAAGGGGTGAGCTCTGATGCTCAGTAAGGATACCAATATAGAAGAAACATTCATAAATAAGCATAAAATTTAAATAAAATTATATGACTAAAACATCATCCCTTTAAACATAAACTTATGTATAATATGGCCAATAAAAATAAAATAATGTCATTTACTTATTCACATGGAAATTCAACTAGTTGAATGATCACATGAAATATCAATAGCCAATTTCATAATAATGGAATGCATAATGCCAAACATCATAACCACATAGTCAAGGCCTTGTTCCTAGAATACAAATAATGATTTTCAAGGCCTTGTGGCTAGACACTAGTTTGTCTCATGAGACCTACAGATGCATCGAGGAACTCTAGCGGGCTCCACCCATAACTTACTAAGTCCAGTGCATTTTTCATATGAAAAGGATTAGATATAACATTAACATTAGTATTAAAACGAGCATACAAAATGTCAATACTTTATCCATAAACCATGAATGATGTAAATATAAGACATCCATATTCAAAAATATCACCAAAACTTCAATACAATATTGATGTTTTGTATCATAAAAAATAAACTTCAAACAAGCTTACAATCCATCAAAGGATGTTGACATAGATGAAATAAATAATTTTATAGAGAAATATATCTTTCTATTTTGGAATCCATTAAAAGTAATATAATTATAAAATAAACCATTTATTTTGAAAATATTCATAAAAGCTTCTATGGGAAACTTCAACAATGTTATAATGGGGGAAAATAGCCGCACACGCCGTATAAGTTAAAAAAGACATTCTTACCTTAATTTTGTCGAAATGGTTATAAAATACATTGTTTTGAAAACGACAGAAAGATTAATTTCAAAACATATATGGTCAAATATGGGTATTAATGACTTTTAATCATATTATAGTAAATAGTAATAATGTTTTGAATTATATTTTTAAGAAAACACAAATGTTGATGGTAAAGAGGTCCCTGTAGATACTTACGTATTAACAACCTCGGATCAGTAAAGAGATTGTAGAATTAACCCTTACCTTTTACTTTTCCATAGTCGATTGTATTTTAACATCCTGTATAATAGTTAATAAATTGTTATTAAATTATAAAATAACTATATACATAAATATGATATCATATATGATCCTATAATATTTCACTGTTAACAATATTTTAGTACTATAATCGTTTCAGGTGTTTACTGATTCGTTTTCATTTATATGATTTGTTAGATAAGCCATGTTTTTTATGCATAAGATATATTTTATTTATATAAAAAATTATATAATGTTCATAAAAATTATTTTTAATCATAAAATGAAAATTATTATTGAATGATTATGATGGGGAATGAATCTCATCGTGTTTGTGGAGACGGTAATCCGTAAGTACGCACGAGCGACAATGTCATTATATTGATGGTGAAATCTTATGTAATTGAATTTTATATCATATATACAAAATCATTAACATTTTCTATTTATTATTTACATTATTTATACTCATTATTATACCCATAAAAATAATGAAGTGTTTGAATAAAAAACTACACCACGATTTGTAGATGGTAAGTCATACGTACGCACGTATGGTGACTTTGTTATTTATAGGATGGATAGAATAAAAAATATGGTTGTAACATATGTATAATAAAATCACAGTATGTAGAAGTTTATGTATTTATAATTTTGGTATGTAATCAACAAAGAAAGGGAAAGTGGAATAAGAAAATAACTTGAAAGAGGGTGGTGAAATTATTCACTCTTCTTCGGGTGTTTCCTTTTGAGTTGATCAAAAGGGCTCCATATGTTGGCTTTCTGATCATTTTAAGGACTCTAGGTTGAATTTAAGAAAATTGGGAAAATATTTGGGCAGGGGATGGATGATCCAAATGGCTTTGGAGGTGTGAAATAATGAGAAGGGGAAGTGCCCTTTTATAAGATAGGTGATGGTCAATATAAGAAAAGAGTGAAATATTATTTTATAATAAAATAATTTTCGTTTTATAATGGATCCAATATGATTTATTTCAAGTATAATGTAGTTATTGGTCGAAAACCTCTGAAAAAATAGGTTTTAGACAGGTTTAGGCCACCATATTAACCTTATCTTTTAGATTTAACTCTTAGTTAAATTGTTTGATATTTACCATGTCTCTTTGTATTTTTATATTATATGGTTAGTAAACAAACAAAAACAAGGCAAGAGAACCCCAAGAGGTTCATTATTAATATATATAATCTTATATATGTCCTTCGGTCTATCATTATATTTTTTGGAATATTATATCAATTAATAATATAGTATTTGTTTGAAAAACTCAATTATGTCAATTTTAACAATATTTAGTATCTGATTTTTTTTAAAGATATAAAAACATTACCACTTTGAATAAAATTTATTTAATCAATACTAACATGTCCTATTATACTAGAAAATTAGTGGAATTTATTAGATGTCTCAATTTAAATTTATTTGGATATTTATAATATTAATTATTTTAATATTTCATTATTAAGGTAATTACTGCATCAACATTGTGTCATGAATAAATTAAATTATTTAATGTATAAAAATTATAAACAAAATACCATTATATAAGAAATATTTTATATTTTTAATACGTATTTATTGTCTAATTTAAATTGTGTGTAACCCTATATTAAAAATGGTTTACATATTAAACATTAAATTCAACCCTTTTAACTCTTCATTAAATAAAATAATAATAAATGTCCTAATCAAATCCAAGTGGACCAACGAGGATCATATTTTATTACTATGGTTTTTTTTGATCGAATAAAACTTAATCAATAGAATTAAGACATGTGTTAGGTTAATTATAATATCATTTTTACACTAAATTTCCCTATTTACTTTTAGCCGTGGTAAAATAAAAGTCAAAAGATACTATTCACCAAAAATTATTTTCTTCTTATTGATCCACATTTTACTTAACGATGTCAACCGTGTCTCTTAGATTTTTTAAATTCAACTCATAGATGCGGTAAAATTATGTTTTATGAAAATTTGAAAATTCTCCTAGAAGGTGGGTAAAAGACGGTAAAAAGATCAATAAAATTTTATATATCTAAACTTATTATAAAATGACTCCAATGAATTAATTTGAGCATATATAAGTATTATGTATATATTTTTACCTAAAATAAATTAAAATAAAATAACTAATTACTTAAATAAAAAAATTGGTTTTAAACAATTACACAATGTTTTCACTATTCATAAAAAATTGAATGTTTTCCAAAAAAGACTCAAAAATCACCCTAAGCTAATTTCTATATTTTGAATTAAAAAATGAAGACCATTTTGAAAAATAAAATTTAATAAAATTCAAAAAGAGGGTATTACTATTCATAACGGCTAGTTAGATTGGTCGTGGTGTGTTAAAACTCCAAGTTGTGTACAATACAAGATACTACATTATTCAAAGGGAAACATACCATAGAAGCTTGAGGTGTTAAATTCTACCCTACTTAAAATAATTTTGTCCTCAAAATTTATAAAATATTACTGTATAAAAATACTTTTGTCGTTCTTCATCATAAGTTCATCGGGTTCCCACATATCCTCTTCCATCTTATTGTTTCTCCAGAGAAATTTTACCAGACTAGTCATCTGGTTTCTTAGCACTTATTCTCTGGTATCAAGAATATTGACAGGATCTTCATAATAAGACAGATCTGGTTCCAGTTCAATTTTCTCAAAGGTGAGTACATGCATTGGGTCAAGCATATACTTTCTCAACAATGATATTCGAAACATATCATGATCTTTGGAGAGACTTGGAGGCATTTCCAAATGATAAAATACAACTACAAATTGTTCTAGAATTTAGGATGGTCTGATGTACTTAGTAATCAATTTACACTTATTACGGAATCGTATAACTCCCTTTCATGGAGATACCTTTAAGGAAACATGATCTCCTACTTGAAATTTCAAATCATTCCTCTGATTATTACATGGATCTTTTGACTACATTGAACTTATTTTCTGTGGGTTTGGATAATCTTCACATTTTTCATTTTTTTCTCAACATGTTATAGGCCTACAAGTTTTATTGCACTAACATCATCCCAACAACTTGGTGTGCGACATCTCTTTTCCATATAATGCTTTATATGGGGCCATCTGTATACTAGAATGGATGTTATTTTTATAGGAAAATGCTACCAGAGGTAAATATTGATCCCACATACCTTGAAAGTAAAGTTAGAATGATATAAACATGTCTTCTAGAGTTTGAATAATCCATTCTAATTGTCCATCGGTTTGAGTGTGGTAGGCAGTGCTCAGACAATGTTCAGTATCAAAGGCCTTCTGAAGACTTTTCCAAAATCATGATGTAAAATGGGGATCACAATAAAAAAAATTGATATGGGTACACCATAGAGTCTTACAACCTCAGTAGTATATAGTCTTCCAAGACGTTCAAGTGGTAAATCTTCTCTTATAGCAAAAAAATATGCAGACTTGGTATGATGGTCAACAATGACCCATACTGAATCATTCTTTATAGGAGTCTTTGGTAGCCCCATGTAAAATTCCATCGTAATATTATCCCATTTCCACTCATGTATGGGAATAGGTTTCATGACTCCTACAGGCTATTTCCTTCTGTATTTCACTTTATGAAAAACCATACATCTTGAAAAAAAATCACCAATCTCTTTCTTCATGTTGTCCCACAATAAATGTTCCTTCAAATATCTATACATCTTAGTTCTCCCTGTATGTAAAGAGAAATTGGATCTATGAGCATCATCAAACAATTCCATTTTTAGAATACGTATATCGGGAACATAAAGTCTCTTCCTAAATTTCAAAACCCATCATCATATTCAATGTCACTAAATCTCCCATCATTTACAGCTTTAATATTTATTTGAAACTCCTCATCATTAGTATACGAAGTTTTTATCTTTTCTAGTAAAGATGGTTTGGCAACCATTTGAAAAAGTACTGATGTTTCACCTTCCATGGATATTCCCATATCCATTATTACTAGATCCATGAAAATAGGATCCATTTCAACTCTCATCTTGTTCAAAACTCCATGACCATTTCTACTCAAAGAATATTCCACCATATTTTCCTTCCGCAGGTGGTAGTGTATTGTTCCATCATAATCCTTGAGTAGTTCAAGCCATCTCTTTTGCCTAATATTTTGTTATATTTGTGAGAAAATATACTTCAAAATCTTTTAATTAGTATAAATCTCACATTTTTTACCATAGAGATAGTGTCTCCATATCTTCAAAACAAATATTACAGTTGATAATTCAATATCATGAGTAGGATAGTTTTGCTAATAAATTTTTAGCTATCGTGATGCATAGGCAATAACACTATCATTCTGTGTTAGGACACAACTGAATCCTTTCTTTTAAGCATCACTATAAATAACCAACCCATTGTTCCATGATGTTAGAGTCAATATATGAGTGGTGAACAGTCTTCTCTTCAGTAATTAAAATCATTATTCACACTCTTTATTCCAAAAACATTTAACCCCTTTACATGTGATCTTTTTTAATGGGTTTTCCAACTGAGAAAATATTTTGGATGATACATCAATAATAACATGCTAATCCAATAAAACAACGTACCTCGGTTATACTCGTCGGTGTGGGCCATTCTTGGATTTCCTTAGTCTTTGAAGGATCGGAAAATATTCCATCCCGAGAGACAATATGATCGAGAAAAGAAATCTCCTAAAGCCATAATTCACACTTTCTAAACGTTACATGGGCTTTAAAAATAGTGTGCAAGTTATTTTCTTGATTTTCATATATTTTTTAGTAAACCAAGATATCATCAATAAATACCACTAAAATTTCCTCAAGATATTACTTGAAAACTCTAATCATTCGATCCATGAAAATAAAGGGTGAATTAGTCATTCCAAAAGGCATTACTGTAAAATCTTAATGCTCGTACCTAGTTCAAAATGTTGTTTTCGGAATGTATTCCTTATTCACACACAACTGATGATATCTAGATTGATGTTTGATCTTTTAAAAATATCGAGCTCCATGATGTTGGTCAAATAAATCATCAATGCGATGTAGGGGATACTTGTTCTTTATTGTTATAGCATTGATATCCAAGTAGTTAATGAAAAACCCCATTGATACATCTTTCATCTAAACAAAAATGACAGAAACTCCCCATGGAGAAATACTAGGTTGAATAAATCCCTTATTACTCAATTCTGATAGTTGTTTCTTTAGTTCCACTAATTCTATAGTGTCCATTCAATAAGGGGTCTTCAATAATGTCCTTGAACTAGGAATTAAATCAATGGAAAACTCAATTTCTCATTCTTGAGGATGTCCAGTTTAATCCCGTGGAAACACATCAACATATTCTTTCATAACGTGTATGTCTTATATTAGAAAATTCTTTTACTCACCCATAATTATTTCAATGTCTTCTTGCCCAATAATTGAATTTAGTAGAGCTAATGGTTGTGGATCTAGATAAGAATCAGGTGGTGACGTTTCTACTCTAAGGATAAGGTACTCCTTATCATCATTGAAAATTGTAACCTTTTTCTTCTTATAATAAATTATCTCATCATGGTCTGAAAGGCTATCCATTATGAGGATTATATCAAATTCAATCATACGTATGCTGATGATATTAACAGAAAAGAAACATTTATATTCCCTAATGGGAGCTGATTCACAAAATGTTTTTGTGATGATACTTCCATTAGATGTTTTGACTGACCAATCCCTTGTTATGTCGATTCTAAAATATCTAATTTTCTTAGCAAACTGGGAAGATATGAAATAATGAGATGATCCATAATCAAATTAAGCATTGGCTAAACATGAGTAAACCATTAAATTACCTGCCACCATATCTTTCAGAGCTTCAACCATAGCAGTAGTGATTGCATAAGCATGAAATTTATCCCTTGGTATTTTCAGAGGTATGTTCCTTTGCTGCATAAGACATTAATTTTCATAATGTACGTTTCCTCTACAATAGTAACATTCAAGATTGACAGTCTCATTCTTTCCCTTGCAATCATGATATTGGTGGCCCTTTTCACCACACTTATAACAGACTCCCATTCCCTTCAGGCAGGTACTTGGGTGTTTCTTCCCACATTTATCACAGGATGGATATTCCATTTTTTCCTTATTCCCCTTATTTCCATTTCCATAGTGATCAACATATCTCTTCTTCTATTCCATTTCATTGACGTCATAAGACCTAGAGAATTTATTTTCTATCATGATTGCACATGAGACAATATATTTATATGATGACAAAGATTGTGAGACTAATACTTGATGGAAAAATGGTTTTAACCCATAAAGTAATTAATCAATCTTACTACTTCAGTTATGTATATAATCTTCTTCATTCCTTCAAACCTTGTAATGTTAACCTCATACTTTCTGGAATTCTCATCCTACTTTTTCCTTAGACTCAGAAATTGGTTCCCATATTTGCTCGATGGTCACAAGGAAAGTATTTTTCTAATATAATCTCTGTAAAATCCCTCCATTCAACCTTTTATACTTCTTCATCTTCTTTTTTGTTTTGGATTAATGACCACCATTGATCTGCATCTTATGTGAGACGAAAAATTCCATAACATCTTTTTCCATTTCACTACTCCCTAAATAATGAAATATTTTCTCTAAGGAACTTATCTATTTCTTAGCTACTAATAGATTTTTACTCTGATTTAATATTGGTGGTTGTTTCTTCATGATCCAGACTAATGTTGATCCTCCGTGTTGGGAATTAGGGTGCTCCATACGGGTAATGTTATTATTCAAAACTAGAGTGACTTATCCCGGTATGGTGATAATCTAATCAGCACCAGTTGCTTCACCTGCTCCACTATAATTATCTTGACTAGGAGGGAAATCTCTACATGGATTACGTGCATTGAAACCATTACCATTCCTTCATCTAGGTTACATTAAAAAATAATGGCATACATTATATTAGTTCATGAATCGCAATACATAATTCAAAACTTCTAAAACACCTAACATAAATTAGAAAATTTATGGATATAATCCATAATCATTAAAAATGTTTTCTTTGAGGAGGTATATGCTCATAAATAATTCATAATGGTTTTTAAATAAAATGTGAATTATCCTAAGCATATCCCATGGGAGTGTCGTAACCAAGATTGCAGTAAGGCCCATTGTCGTGTACCTAGATACCTCGAGTCAAGCCAGAAACTCCTTTTAAGAGTTTTCACTCCAAGGTACATTTTTTCCAGATCCACCTCTACCGTCATGTATTCAGACAAGGGTTTATTTCTGGAATATACACAAAATATATACATTACCTAAATTCTAGGACGTTATTCTATACCAATCCTCAAAGTCTATATTAGGGTAATGTGCTCTAATCAGAGTTTTTCTAAATCTAGTTTCCAGGTTTTGTACTAAAACTTCTCTGATTCAAACTGTTACGCCCCGAAAATAGTTACCCAAAGTCGGTGCCTTATAACATAACATTGGAAAGATCATAAGAGATCAAAATCCCAGAAGATTGATCAGTTTAGTAGCCTTGGAAGTACTAGATACATTCATAAGTTTTACATTACATTATAAAATGATAAAAAACAACTTCATTGTCTCCATTGACCACATTCATCTCTTATATTATCCTTGTTGGTCAGTCATAATATACTTCATTACATCCTAGGAAAAAAGAAACATAGAAAGGGATGATATGAGATGTTTAGTAAGGATAAAAATATAGCGGAAAATTTCATAAATAAGTATAAACATTTAAGGAAATGTATAAGACAAAAACATAAGCCTTTTAAACATATAATTATGCATAATATGGCCAATATAAATCAAATAACTCCATTTACTTATTCACATGGATATTCTTCTTGTCGAATAATCACAAGAAATATCAATAGCCAATTTCATAATGATGGAATGCATAATGTCTTACTTCATAACTACATAGTCAAGGCCTTGTTCCAAAACTAAAAATACGATTTTGTCAAGGCCTTATTCCAAGACACTAGTTTGTCTCATGAGACCTACCAATGTATTGATAAGCTATAGTGGGCCCCTCCCATCACATAATATGTCCAATGCATTCCTCATATGAAAAGGATTAAACATAACATAAACATTCATATTAAAACTAGCCTGAAAAATGTCAATAAATTATACATAAACCGTAAATGGTGTTAAAAAACACCTCCACAGTCCAATATATCACAAAAACTTCAATAAAGTATGGAAGTTTGGTATCATAAAAAATCAAATTCAAACAAGCTTAAAATCTATTAAAGGATTTTGACATAGATGAATCAAATTTTTTTTAGAGAAATATCATTTTCTATTTTGAAATCATTTAAAAGTAATATAATTATAAAAGAAAAAATTTATTTTAAAAATATTCTTATAAGCTTGTATGGGAAGCTTAAATGATTTTATAATGGCTGAAAATAGTCACACCCAACGTATAAGTTAAAATATACATTCTTACCTTAATTTGGTCGATGATGTCATCAAGTACCTAGTTTTGAAATCGACAGGAAGATTCATTTCAAAAAATATATAGTCAAATAAGGGTACAAATGAACTTAACCCACAATCTAGCAAATAGTAAGAATGTTTTGAATTACATTTTTAAGAAAACATGGATGTGGATGATAAAGAAGTCCCAGTAGATACTTACGTATTAACAACCTCAGATAAGTAAAGAGATTGTAGAATTAAACCTTACCTTATACTTTTCCTTATAATATGGTATTATAAACTACTATATAATAGTTAAAAAATTGTTATTAAATTATACATGAACTATATAGATAAATATTATATCAGATATGATCCTATAATATTTCTTTGTTAATAATATTTCAACAGTACATCATTTCGGGTGTTACCAGATTCGTTTTATTTTATATGTTTGGTTACGTAAGAGATGTTTGTTATGTATAGGATATATTTGATTTATATATATAATTATATTATGTTCATATACATTATTTTTAATCATAAAATAAAAATTATTCTTGAATGATTACGATGGGGAATGAATCTCGCCGTGTTCGTGGAGACGGTAATCCGTACGTATGCATGAGCAACTATATAATTATATAGATGGTGAAAGATTATGTAATTGGATGTTATATCATATATAAAAAATCATTAACATGTTATATTTATTATTTAAATTAGTTATACTCATTATTATATCCATCCAAATAATGAAGTGTTTGAATAAAAAACTACACCACTACGTGGAGACGGTAAGCCGTACGAACACATTTATACTGACATTGTTATTTAAAGGATTGATAAAATAAATAATATTAGTTTACGATATTTATAATAACCTCATATAATGTAGAAGGTACTAGAGTTAATATTTTGGTATGGAATCAACACAGAAAGAGGAAGTGGAAGAAGAAAAGAACTTGAAAGAGGGTGGTGAAATTATTACCTCTTCTTCAGGTGTTTCCTTTTGAGTTGATAAAAAGGGCTCCATAGGTTGGCATTATGATCTAATAAATTCCTCTAGGTTGAAGTGAGGGAAGTTGGGAATATGTTTAGTCATGGTTTGGCTAAGCCAAATGGCTTTGATGGTGTGAAATAAAGGGAAGGGAAAGTACCCTTTTATAAGAGAGGTGAGGGTCACTTTAGGAAAAGATTGAAATATTATTTTATAATAAAATAATTTTTGGTTTCTAATGGATCCAAAATGATTTATTTTGAGGATAATGTGGGGATGGGTCAAAAACCTCACAACCAATAGGTTTTAAACAGGTTTAGGTAACCATATTAACCTTGTATTTTAAATTTAACTCTTAGTTAAATTGCTGGACATTTATAATGTGTCTTTGTATTTTTATATTATATGGTTAATAAACATACTATAAAATGCCAATATGTAACACCCCATGATTTTATATTATGTTATTTCTTCAGAGTAATTAAATAACTTGCACTACACACAACACTGAGTTCAAGCGCACCACGACTTACCAAACTAGACGTTCAAAAGCGGTTATGAATAGTATTAACTGAATTTTGAACATTATATCATCCTTATAATTTTAGAATAAATATCATCGGTTTCTTGGACATAATGTAAGGTAAAATTTATTTTTTTCAGATAAAAGAAGTATTTCTTAAAAAAATGCAATTTTACCGCCTTTTAATGGTGAACGCTTTTTAAATCCAATATTTGAATATTTTATATATTAAATTTGACAAAATAGACTTCTTCAAAAGAATCGGGAGATAATAATTTATTTTCAATAATTTTTTGGTGTTTTTCTGATAACTTTCATATTTGGGTGAATAGTGAAAAATACAATATTTTGACTGAAAACAACTTTTTTAATCAAAATAATTTGTAGTATTGAATTATACATTTTAATGGTTTGGATGTATAATTAGATTATATTTTTACCATTTTATCCAATTATGGATACTGTAAGTAATTTCACATTGAAATTGGATATAAACAAGTGTCAATCTTTTGATAGTTATTATTTCTTAAAAATACACTTTTTGGTTTTGACCACGGAAATTAATTTTAAATTAATTAATGAAACTTCTATGTTTTTATATTGGTAAAATAGAATTAATTTTTGAATTCGGAATATCAAAATTATCTTAGGGTTAATTTTTGGTATTTTTCTAAAAACTTTTAATTTTTGGTGAATAGTGAAATACGCGGAGTTATTGTTTAAAACTGAATTTTTATTTAAATAATTATTTATTTTATTTAAATTTATTTTAAGTAAAAATATATACATAATACCTATATAAGTTCAATTTAATTCATTGGAGTCAATTTATAAAAAATTTAGACATATAAAACTTTTATCGAACTTTTTACAGTCTTTTAGCCACCTTTTAGGAGTATTTTCAAATTTTCATAAAACATAATTTTACCGCTTCAGTGAATTGAATTTTAAAACTATGAGAGACGTAGTTGATATCAGTAAGTAAAATTTTGTTCAATGAGATGAAAATAATTTTTGATGAATAATAACTTTTGACTTTTATTTAGAGCGGTTATTCGTAAATAGGGTAATTCGACGTAAAAAGAATATTATAATAATACAAAATTGCCGTAACACATGTTTTAACATTATTGGATGAGTCATGGATGACCATGGGAATCCTGGGTAGACTTGGGGACCCCATGGAGCCACTTATGAATGATAATGACACTTTAATTTAATTAACTTAAAGTAAAGGAAAAAATCACACAAAAAAATATCTTCTAGTAAATAAATTTTTACATGGGGTTATACAAGTCATCATTTCGACTATAAATGTCCATGGGAAGGATAAAATAATTTCCTAAATAATGGTATTTTATTTATATTTTTTATACATTAAATAAGTTAATTTATTTATGTCACAATTATGATGCAATAATTACCTAATTAATGAAATATTAAAATATTCAATATTATAAATATAAAAATAAATGTAATTTAAGACTTTTTATGAATTAAAATAATTTTATAGATTAATATGACATTATGGTTAGTGATAGATGAGTTTTTTTAGAATTAATAATGCAGTTATGAATTTAGCCAAAACAAAATGCCAAATAGAGTCAAAATTGAGATAAAAGAGTTTTTAAAACAAATATTATATTATTAATTGATATTCTATTCCAAAAAATCTAAGGTTTCTGAAAAAAGACATATATAATTCTAGGTGTATCATTAATGAACCAATTTTGTTTCTCCAGAAATTATATATTATGTTTATTAACCATATAATATAAAAATACAAATAGACTTGGTAAATGTCAAACTATTTAACTAAGAGTTAAATCTAAAGTATAAGGTTAATATAGTGACCCAACCCTATATAAAACATATTAGTTGAGTGGTTTTCATCCCATAACCACATATACTTTAAATAAATAATTTTGTGGTCATTAGTAACTAAAAATGATTTTATTGTAAAATAAAATTTCTAGCTTTTCCTAAGGTGCCCCTCACCCCTCTTATAAAAGGGCACAACCCTTCCCTCAAATTCACCTCTTCAAAGCCTTTTGGCTTGGCCAAAACCTGAACATATACCCTATAAAATCTCCTCCTTTAATCCTAGATTCCTTCCTTTAGTGAGAAAATCAAACATAGGGAGCCCTTTTGATTAAATCAAAAGGAAGAACCCGAAGAAGAGGTAAGCATTTCATCACCTCTTTCGAGTTACTTTCTTCTTCCACTTACTATTTCTTCGTTGTTTTCATTCTCAAATAATAACTCCAGTATCTTCTATATACTGTTATGTTATTATAAATATGTTAAATTCATATTCATTATTCTATCCATCCTTTGAATGACATGTCACCATATTTGCATACGTACGACGTACCGTCTCCATGTCATGGTATAGTTGTTATTCAATAAATTATTATTTGGATGGGTATAGTAATGATGTATAATGGATGTAAATAATAAATATAACATGATAATTATTCTCTATATATTATATACCATACAATTATATATTATTTTAATATCAAAAGAATGAAATTTTTGCTCGTGCATACGTACGGATTACCGTCTCCACAAACACGATGAGATTCATTCCCCCATAATATCCATTCACGACAAATTTTCATTTGATTATTAATAATAATATTTAAAGGCATAATATCATTCTAAATATGAATAAGATACTTCATATTCAAATAAAAAATTACTTACTTAAAAAATCGTATAAAGGAAAACAAATCAGTTAACACCCGAAACGACGATAATACTAAAATATTATTAACAATGACAATTTTGAAGATCATATATAATATTATATTAATGTATATAGTTCATGAATAACTTAATAACAATTATTTCACCATTATACAGGAGGTTACTCTACCCTCGACCAAGGAATAATACAACGTAAGGGGTTTCTTATCCCACTTTTAATTCCGTGAGATTTCGATTGTTCACCACTTATTTATTGAATGTGGTGTATTGTGTACTTACATTTGATATATATTATCATTATTATCTTTATATTCATGATATTCTTTAATTGATTTTTTTTATTGACTATTTTTCATATGAATCGAATGATTACAATAAGTTAAGGGTTAATTTCACAATCTCTTTATTATCTGAGGTTGTTTTTACAGAAGTATCTACTGGGACATATTTATTAACCATGTCCATGTTTCAGAAAATAGTTTTCTAAGGGATTATTTTTAAGTGAATTTTTACTAAAACATCAATTTAAATGTTTTAAATATTTATTCTTCTAAACCATTCTCATTAATGTCCATGTTTTTAAAATGGTTTCAAGGATTAATTTATATGGACATCAATGTTTTTTACAATGTTAATTCATTTCAAAAGTTTCAAAGTTGTATTGGACACTTTTATTCATTTTTAATGTATTCCTTTATAAATTGTGTGAATTTTAAATGTTTTTTTGAAAAATGAATATTTCTCTCTAAGAGTTACACAAATCATTTTTATTAATGTCAATATCCTTTGATGGGGTTTAAACTTGTTTGAAGTTGATTTATTATGATACAAATTTTCCACATTGTATTGAAGGTTTTGTGATATGTTTGACTGTGGATATATTATTTTTATACCATTCATGGTTTATGGATAAAGTATTGACATTTAGTAAGATATTTTTAATATGAATGTTTATGTTATGTTTAAACTTTTTCATATGATGAATTATTGGACTTATTAAGTGACCGGTGGAGCCCGCTATAGATCCTCGATGCATCGATAGGTCTCATGAGACAACTAGATGTGGAACTGGGTGAGGCCTTTTCAAATTCAATATATGGTTTTGGATGAGGCCTTAATCATTTTTAGACATCTTGGCCAAGGCCATGAAAAAATGTTTCATAATTTCAGTCATTATACATTCCCTCATTATGAAAATAATATTGATGGTTCAAGTGGTCATTTGAGTAGTAGAATACCCATGATTATGTTTTATTAAGGAATTATCTACTAAGATCTAATTCCTTTAATAAAAGTGTTCATGTTTATTACAGGTAAAGCCATGTGTTTTCAATTATTCATCATGATTAATATTTATGTTATCCTCCACAGTATTGCTTACCCTTACTTAGCATTTAAGCTCACCCCTTTCTTATGTTTCATTTTTCCAAGATATGAAGAAGTTAATTATGAGTGACTTGTAGGATTAATCAAGCAGGCTTGGATGTTTGTAATGAAATAAATTAGTGTTTCATTTCTTTTCAAGTTGTAAAGTTGAATTTATGTATGTATCTTGTTTCCAAGACTACTAAGATGATCGGTTTTTCAGGATTTGATTCCTTGTAATCATGCCAATATATTAAAATAATGCACTGACTCATGGATTCTACGGTCGGGGCGTTACAGTTGGGATCAGAGGAAGTTTATTACAAACATTGTAAACTAGATTTAGATAAACTCTGATTAGAGCACATTAACCTAAGATAGACATTGAGGATTAGTATAGAAGAACTTCATAGTATTTGGGTATTATAGAGATTTTGTGAGTTTTCTAAGAAATACATCCCTATCTGGATACGAGAAGGTAGAGGCAGCTCTAGCACAAATGTACCTAGGTGTAAAACCCAAAAACACCACTTTGAACTAGACTCGAATGAGAACCAGTGCACGACAATGGGCCTTACTGCACTTTTTGTTACGACACTCCCGGGGGGTATACATAGGATAATTCTCAATTTTTTTACAAACCATTATGAAGGGTTTATGAGTATATACTTCTTCAAAGAAAACTTTTTTTATGATTATATATTATATCAATAAATTGTTCAATTTACGTTACATATTTCACAAGTTCATAATTATTCATTAAAATTCATAAACTGACATAGTGTATTCCATTGTATAGAAATGGCACCCAGTAGAAGGAATGTGAACTCTAGTAATACGTATAATCCAAAGAGTAATATGGATCATATCATTCACAATATTAAGCCAACATTTGGAAGGGAAATTGTCTCCCTTGTATTTTCAACATATGAAGAAATAGTATCATGTGTTAATAAGATAAGTAAAGAATTATATACATATTATGGCTTTGAAGGGAAGAAAGAGAAGAAAATGATGGAGGAGAGAAAGTTTGATAAAGGGAAGAGGGAAATGTAGGATTTTCCGGTATGTGATAACTGTGAAAAAAAAAACACATTGGTAAATTCTTGAAGGTAATCAGAGTTTGTTATAATTGTGGTGAAAAAGGACACCAAGTACTTTATTGCAATGATAAGAAAAATGTATCAAATGTACAATGCTTCATCTACAAATATTTGGGACACTACATGAATCAATGTCCCAGTCATCATAGTATACCTTAAAAGATGATATTGGATACTAATAAAGTTATGATACTACCTCATAAGAAGAGGAATGACTAGTGTTCTTATGTTGTTATTATAGAATTATTTTATTTGAGTGTTTTATCCACATTATATTGGGAATATGAATAGTGGAGATGAATAAGGATTGTACTGCAGTATTATTTTATTGAGGATTTGAGATTATATGGTTCTAAGAAAAGTTACTTAATAGTAAGATACACTTTTTAAAACAAATACATGGTTGAAGGATATATAATCCTTAATATGGTCCTGATAATGAGGTAGTGATTTTGGAATAAGAGATGGATGATTTGGATAAATTATATTGGTTATTATTTAATTCCTTGGAACTGATTAATAGTTTTCTTATATCATAATTGTTGGAATATTCAATATTTTTGATATAAGGAATATATCGAGTATTATATAAAGGTCAAGGGAGAATGAATGTAATCAATATGGTTTTATAGTAATTCAAGGTGTTACCATGTTTTAAAATAATACATGATGAAGGTGTTCACATGGTATTACATGGAAAAAGTATATTCATTGTGTTTAACATCCTTATAAATTTTGGAATGGGAGTTTGGTGTTGAGTCAAAAGTCCTCTTTTGACTTCTATGTTTTGTTTTGGAAAACAAAAATGTCTTGTTAATCGTACTAACCTTGTCTATCGTATCATACAGATCATGATGATCGTACTGACTATGCGTATCGTACTGATCATACTGATCGTACTGACCATGCCAATCGTACAATGCTGATCATACTGACCCTAATGATCGTATTGATCATGCTGATCGTACTGACAAGGCTAATTGTATTGATCATGTTGATCGTACTGACTATTCATATCGTACTGATCCTACTGATCGTACTGACCATGCCAATCGTACAATGCTGCTCGTACTGAATATGGAAATTGCATTAACTCAGCTTCTCATATCTTTTATTACATACTTGTTTAGGTACTTTGTCAAAAACCCATGCTTCATTTAAATCGTACTCTTGATTATCTTATTCATACATCTTGTTCTAACCAATACGATGTCGTTGAGTTAGTTACAAACCAATCAGAACGATGTCGTGATTTCTGTTTCAATATGACCGTTATGATTCCAGGTGTCCAAGTCCCTTTGAGTTTTTCAGAGAAATATGACCATTGGAGGAGATGTGACCGTTGGAACCCCAGGCCTATAAATAGGAGGTCATTTGAAGCTGAGAGTAAAACAGAAAACTAAGAACAAGCGTGATACAACTATGATACTTTGCTTCTATCAATATCTAGAGAGAGATGTTGTGACTTCTCTCATGCTTTGTGCCTTGTACGTCCGATCATCATATCGAGGGCTTTCAAGTAATTGAAAGACAGACGTGCCGATTACCTACAAAATCTAGGGCTTCCAGGGATAGACAGATGAATGGACCGATCATCGTATCGAGGGCTGTCGGGGATAGGCAGACAGACGTTTCGATCATCGTATCGAGGGCTGCCAGGGATAGGCAGACAGACAGTCCGATCATCGTATCAAGGGCACACCAAGGTGTTGGTGAGACAGACCTTTTATCCAAGGTGAAAGGATAATCCTTCTCTTTGGGTTAAAATAATTGTAATTATTTTACATTTACGCTGCTAATTGTATTTGAAAGGAAATTTGTTTTTGTTCCCTTTTATATCTCTTATACATTTTGTAATTGTTTCAATTACATCCATTCTATTACATATTGTATTGATTGATTCTATATGCTTTAAGGTAGAATCATTAATTTTTATATTACTCGGATTATTATGTTCATCTTGAATACAATTGTTTTACATTTCATTAGTATTACATTACATCATACCTTTTATATTCAATAAAATTGTGGGTGTTTGTATTTGTATTAGTTTAAGATCATTTAAACTAATCTCTTAAGTGCTAAAACTCAAAGGTTTTTAAACCTACAATTCACCCCCATCTTGTATTGTTCCATCTAATAGACATACATATCTACATATTCGATCCAACAATTGGTATCAGAACAGGTTTTCCACTGATTTATATTTCTTGTTCTATTTTTACTGACTACACTAACGTGTGGAGTGAAAAAGTTTTTGTTGTATTAGATGGAAGGAATGAATATTGTGTCAATAGACAATCTGAATCCTTCTAGACAATCTATCTTTGATGGAAATGATTATGAGTACTGGGGAGATTGTATTAAGACTTTTTTGATCAATACTGGTGTAGACAATTTTATTATCCTTATTGGAGGTTACAAAATTCCTGACAAAGAAGTCAGTACTTCCACTAACCAAGAGAAGCAAGAATATCAATTGAATTACAAGGTACACAATACTTTATTATTCTCTATGACCAAGAATATATACAGTCAGATATCTTCATGTAAATCAACCAACTTTATTTGGAAGAAATTATAATTCACTCATTTTGGAACATCCAAGGTTATAGAAACAAGAAGAGAAATGCTTCGAGCAGAGTATCATGGATTTGTTTTTCCTTAAGGAGAGCCAGTATGTAAAGTGCAACAAAGGTTTATAACAATTGTCAACATCTCAAAATCTATGGGAGAAAAAGGTCTTCATGATGAAGCTCTAGTTGATAAAATTATAGATATAATTCCAAATGAATCGGAGTCAAAAAGGACAGCTATTGATGAAAATAGAAAAGCTACCCAGATTACTATTTATGAACTCTTTGGAACTCTTCTACAACATGAGACAAGAATGAAGAGAGATTACGATTTCAAAAAGAAGAAGAATGGGAATGGAAGTGTAGCCTTTGCATCTAAAGCTAAAACGCCTGAAAGGCAATCAAGATCCAAAGCCAAGAAAGTTAAATCTGATTCAAATGATTGTGATCTTTCAGATAATGAGTTAGCCAATATTTCTCTAAGGATGAACAAGATTGTGGGAAAGAAGGACTTCCAATATAGATTCAAAAAGAAAGATAGGAAGGAAAAGAGA
Source organism: Viscum album (assembly GCA_963277665.1). Taxonomy (NCBI): domain Eukaryota; kingdom Viridiplantae; phylum Streptophyta; class Magnoliopsida; order Santalales; family Viscaceae; genus Viscum; species Viscum album. The sequence goes on along the minus strand of OY728136.1, from coordinate 343,602,974 downwards.
GATTCAGAGGTAACTTGTTATGAATGTAAGAAATCAGGACATATAAGGCCTGATTGTCCTTTACTGAAAAGGAAAGACATAAAGGAGAAACAATCTCAAAGAAACAAGAAAAGGATTCATAAGACAAAGAAAGTATTGAAGGAAAATGATTCCTGGAGTGCAAGTGGTAGTGATTCTTCAGATGATTCTTCAGAATATGAGTCCTCAGGACAGAGGAATATTGGACTTTTAGCTAGATTACCAATTGAATATCATTGTCTCATGGCTAAGGTACATAATGATAAAGCTATTACAAATGTCTCTTTGAAAGAAAATTATACTGATAATAGATATTATGAATATTCAAATGATGAATCTTCATCATCATAAGATGATACATTACCAACTTTTGAAGAAATATCTAGATTTTCTAAATTACATGAAAATGAAAATTCTAAACTCAAGAAGAGGCTTGAGAAAGAAAATTATAGAATTTCAATCATGACTAAAGAAGTATAATATCTTTCTAAAGATCTTGATGTGAAGACTTCTGATTTTGAAAGTATTTTAAAAACCCTTGAGAAAGTTAAATCTGATAAGGATAAACTTTCTAAGGATCTTGAAACTGTAATTTCAAAGAAATATATTATATAGCCTAACTCTAGTTAAAATTCAAATGTTTTGGAAAATAAGAATATGGTTTTAAAACTAAAGTCAGAAATTTTTTCCTTGAAAAATTGTTTGTCAAACTTTACTCATGGAATGGAAAACATTGACAGGATGTATTCTCAAATTAGACCTTTGAGAAATCGTTCTGGTCTTGGTTTTACTCATCCCAAACCTGTTTTTAGTAATAACTATTTTGTTCCTCAAAAAACCATTTTCTGTTCTAAGTGTCAATGTGGTGGACATTGGAGAAGTGATTGTTCTCTTAAATGAACTCAATATTTAGGATTTCATAAAGCTCATTTTCCAAAACAAATGTGGATTCCTAAAATTCTTTTATCTAACCCTTATGGATCCAAACAAGTTTGGATTCCAAAAAACTAATTGTTTCTTTTTCAGGAAAATGAGAAGTGTACCAATAAGAATATTTGGTACATGGATAGTGGTTGTTCTCGACACATGACTGGAAACAAAGATCTCTTTGAAAATGTTATCAAAAAAAAGGTGGAAAAGTTACCTTCGGAGATAATGCTCAAGGAAAGATTGTTGGTATAGGTAATATCGTTTTTCTTGGAAGAGTTCTTATCTCAAATGTTTTGTTTGTTAATGGCCTTAGGCACAATCTCATCAGAATAAGTCAATTATGTGATGAAGGTTACCTTGTGAATTTTAGAAATGATAAGTGTCTAGTCCTCAATTCCAAGGATGAGTTCATTCTATCTGCCTATAGGCAATAGAATGTTTACACTATTAACATAGATGTCCTTAGAAGCCAAAACGTATCCTGATTAAGTGCAATAGAAGACCAATCATGGCTATGGCATAGAAGACATGGACACTGTAATCTGAGAAACATTAGTAAACTCTCAAAGAAAAGACTTGTGAAGGGGCTACCAGACCTTAGATATGATTCTTCAAAAGTTTGTGATCCTTGTCAATTTGGCAAGCAACATAAAAATAGCTTTAAATCAATTAATGAAGTTTCAACTTCTAATGAATTACAGCTAGTGCATATGGTTCTTTTTGGTCCTTCACAATCTGGAAGCATTGGAGGCAAATACTATGTATTTGTTTTAGTTGATGACTTTACTATATTTACATGGGTCTACTTTCTCACAAAGAAATCTGAAGCCTTTTCCAATTTCAAAACTGTTAGAGCCCAAGTTAAAAATGAGAAAAACCTACCATTGATAACTATTCATAGTGATCATGGTGGTGAATTTCAAAATTCAAATTTTGAAACTTTTTGTAGTAAGAAAGGTATTACTCACAATTTCTCAGCTCCAAGAACTCCTCAGAAAAATGGTGTTGTTCAAAGAAGAAATTGTATTCATTAGGAAATGACTCGAACCATGTTGAGTGAATACTCCATTGCTAAGCACTTTTGGGCTGAAGCTGTAAATACTGCCTGTTATACTATAAATCGTGTTTTAACTAGACCATTTCTTCATAAAACCCCTTATGAGTTATGGACTGGATGAAAACCTAAAGTTTCATACTTTAATGTTTTTGGATGAAAAGTATTCATTCGGAATACAAAATATAATTTACACAAATTTGCACCAAAATTTGATGAAGGTATCTTTCTAGGATATTCTACAGCTTCTATGGCTTATAGAGTTTTCAATAAAAACACTTGTACTTTTGAGGAAACCGTACATGTAAAATTTGATGAAACTGATCCTTTTGTTTTCAACCAATCCAATCCTACATCCTCAGATGTGTTTTCAAAAACTGATAATCATCCTTTGATAGAAGATCCTTCTGATAAGGAAAATATTCAAGAAGATACTTCTGAATCATTTAACTCGGAATATTTTATACCATATGTTGATGAACAGGTTTTACAAAACCCAAATCAATTGTTTCTTAGGAATCATCCCAGTGATAACATCATTGGAGATGTAAACCAACCTGTAAGGACCAGAAATTCCTTATGAAATGGAATAGAACATCTTGATTTTCTTTCCCAATTTGAACCTAAAAGCCTAAGTGAGGCCTTAGGTGATGATGATTGGATCAAAGCAATGATAGATGAACTAAATGAATTTGAGAGGAATCAAGTCTGGACTTTAGATGATAGACCTAAAGAAACAACTGTAATTGGTGTAAAATGGGTTTTCAGAAACAAATGTGATGAAAATGGAATCATTATAAGAAATAAAGCAAGACTTGTTGCTAAAGGCTATAATCAACAAGAGGGGATAGACTATGAAGAAACACAATCTCCTGTAGCTAGACTTGAATCAATTAGTATTCTACTAGCCTTTGCAGCATATCTCAATTTAAAACTATTTCAAATAGATGTAAGATGTGCTTTTCTAAATGGTTTTGTTCAAGAAGAAGTTTTTTTCGAACAACCTCCTGGTTTTCAAGACCCAAATCATCCTGATCATGCTTTCAAACTTACCATGGCTCTATATGGTCTTAAACAAGCTCCTAGAGCATGGTATGATAGACTTACAGGATTTTTTTTACAAAACAATTATACAAAAGGTACATCATATCCAACCCTTTTTATAAAAATGGAAAACAAAAATGTTTTGATTGTTCAAATCTATGTTGATGACATCATATTTGGATCAAATCAGAAATATTTAACTGATTCTTTTGCAAATTTAATGAAATCAGAGTTTGAAATGAGTATGATGGGAAATTTAACATTCTTTTTAGGTTTTCAAATTTCTAAAAAACCAGAAGAAACATATATATCTCAACATAAATATATAAAATATTTACTCAAAAAGTATGGATATGACAAAACTAAAAGTATTAACACTCCAATTGGTACCTCAAATACACTTGATCTTGATGAAACTGGGAAACGAGTAGATGAAACAATATTTAGAGGTATGATAGGAAGTTTGCTATACTTGATAGCTAGTCGACCCGACTTAATGTTTTCTGTATGCTTATGTGCAAGATACAAATATAATCCAAAAGAGTGTCACTTAAAAGCCGTAAAGAGAATCTTCCGGTATTTAAAACGCACTATGGATTTAGGGCTTTTTTACTCTTCTGGGAATGATTTTGTTTTAAAAAGTTTTTCAGATGCTTACTTTGGTGGTTGTAGAATGGATAGAAAAAGTACATCTGGAACATGACATTTCTTAGGAGATTCTCTAGTCTCTTGGTCCTTCAAGAAACAACACTCAGTAGCACTATCCACTGCTGAAGCTGAATATGTAGCAGCTAGAAGTTGTTGTGCACAAGTATTGTGCATGCAACACACACTCACTGACTATGGATTGAGTTTCTCCAAAACTCAAATTCTTTGTGATAATACTAGTGCCATAGCTCTTAGTAAGATCCCAACACTCCACTCTCATGAAAAACACATAGATGTTAGGCATCACTTTCTTAGGGATCACACAAAAAAAGGAGATATTATTATACAATTGATCGGAATGCAAGAACAACTTGCTGACATTTTTACAAAGCCATTACCATCCGATAGATTTGAGTTTATAAAATAGAAGCTAGGAATGATTACATTAAATTAATCATTCATATCTACTTCATGTTTTACAATTATCCTATCATTAAATAACTCCCTTTTAAAGGGGGAGGACATTTTTTTTACTATGTTTCTTTTTATCTTATGATCTTTAATTGTTTACTCTCCTGGTATGTGTTTCTGTTTTTCTGTTTATCGTATTGACAATTTTATTGTATCATTTACATTTCTGTTTATCGAATTGACAGTTTTATCATATCATTTACTTTTCTATTTATCGTATTTACAGTCTTATTGTATTATTTACATCATCGTATCAATCGATGATGGTAATGAGTTTCTTTTCCATCGTATCGACCGATGATGGTAGTGAATTTCTTTTCCATCATATCGACCGATGATGGTAATGAATTTTTTTTTCCATCATATTGACCGGTGATGGTAATGAATTTCTTTTCCATCGTACTGACCGATGATGGTAATGATTTTCTTTTTCATCATACTGACCGATGATGGTAACAAGATTTTTTTCCATCGGCTTGTCATTTCATGGTAACGAGACTGTTTTCCATCGGCTTGTCAGTTCATGGTAACAGGATTGTTTTCCATCGGCTTGTTAGCTCATGGTAACGATATTGTTTTCCATCGGCATGTCAGTTCTTGGTAACGAGATTGTTTTCCATCGGCTTGCCAGTTCATGGTAACAGGATTGTTTTCCATCGTCTTGTCAGCTCAAGGTAACGAGATTGTTTTCCATCGACTTGTCAGTTCATGGTAACAAGATTGTTTTCCATTATCTTGTCAGTTCATGGTAATGAGTTTGTTTTCTATCGGCTTTCTAGTTTATGGTAACGACTTTGTTTTCCATCGGTATGATGATTGATAGTTTTATTTTATTTCGTATGGTTGTGTATTATTTTTAGCTCTACTACATCCAACAACTACCTTACATTCTCCGGCAGGTACTTTCCATTTTTTATTAATTTTTCGTTTTTAATCCTAACTATTGATCTATTTTCCTCTAATCTTGACCGTAGAAGATAAATGGTCACCCCTTTATCGCCTATAAATATCCCCCCCTCCCCAAACCCACATCGTTTTTTTAGGATCTATGTCAAAGCTCTGCCTCATTGTTTTAAGTCATCGTACGATCTTTCATCGACAACATCCTTATGTCTCAGTCTTCTGCCAACACTCCTGCCGATATGTCCTCAAACGCTTTCTCAGAAAAAGACCATTTAAGGGAGAGGCTAGTTTCCCATGACTTCTAATATTCATATGATTCTAATATCATGAGGGTTATCTTGTTTCAAGGATGGGATCATTTGTGTGTTGAAAAGCCCATTTCTCATGATCCGGTTCTCTTTGATGAAGTCTGTCAGTTCTATAAAACCGTATCTTTCGACAAAAACATGACTATCAATTTTGCTGTGTACGATAGAAAGCTATCTATGTCTGTGAAATAAGAGGCACATTTTCTGAATGTCCCAATAGAAGGTTATTCTTTCTGTCCATCTCATAAACTACTAGAGGAATTCGGTACGTTTAATAGAGAAAGCTCCGAGAAGTCTCTGTTTGTTGTGAATGAAGAGAAAAGGAAAGTGGCTCATCAATCACCAGACAATAGATTTGTGGCTTTATGGATGCAAGGTTTTCATATCCAAAGGAAAGGGGATAGAGAAACTTTGAAAGTTTTTGATATTTTTATGCTTGACTATCTAGTAAATATGAGAAAAGTAAATCTCATGGGGTATGTTTTCGAAACAATTAACAATGTGAAGTTAGGGGCAATCAAATCTCATTTGATTATGTATCTAGCCATTCTTAAAAAGTTTATTCTCGATAGTATGAAGTTTTTCAACATTCCTTTGAAAGGGAAGTTGATAGATTTGAAGCCCTCCTAGATTAGAAAAAGTACTATGAAGAAGCTGAATGTTTGTTTTGATCCAAATTCAAAACGTTTTGTCAGAGATGTAGAAGCTGAATTGGCTCAGAATCAATCGGCACCTATGCCAGCCAAAGACATTCAATCTACTGGTATTACTCAATAGTCTGATCCGAAAACTAGTTCAAAGCCTAAGAAGAAGCCAAAGTACAGTAATGAGGTTGTAGCCAACTGGAGAAAGGATAAGGAACAAAGAAAGGAAGGTGATCCAAAGTTTGGACTTGATCCAGCTGAAGCCTTTGCTGAGAGATTAAGGGTTTAGGATACCCTTCAGGCTGAAAAGAATAAGAAGGATCTTTTGAAAAGAAAATCACATGAATTTGATGTCTCTAAAGTCTTGAAAGAAGTTGAGGAAGCTAGTGCTCAACTTACCACAGAATTGCATCAAGATCCCATCGTACAGAGTCTTCCTGAGAAAGAAAAAGGAAAACAAATTATGGAAGAGATAGAAGAAGTTTAAGAAGAGGAAGAAGATTTTCTTTTAGAATTCCTTCAGAGTTCGAAGAAAAGTAGGGAGGAATCAGTTCAAAAGAAAAGTGAAGATATTCAAAAGTTCCCCATGCCGATCAAGCACGAAATCCGGATAGAATTTTGTCTCATGAAAAGAAAGGTGCTCAATCCTCTCACACTGATAAATTTGTTTTCATTAGTGATAAAATGGAAGAAGAAAGAAAGAAGAAAGAAAAAGAAAAATGAAAATAGCTAGTTGTTGACTCAAGCCGATCGAATGAACTGGCTTCGTACGATGAAGATACTGATTCAGAACATACAATCTCTCTCAAGAAGAGTGATTATATTTTCCATGTTTTGAGAAGGGTTGAAAAGACTATTCCATATTTCCCCAGGCTGGAAGGGAAGATTGATTTTATTACTAATAATCAAAAGAATAAGTTTGGCTCTGTAAAAGAATTATGAATGAAATTTTTGTCAGTTGAAGCTGATTTGAAAGTTCCTTCAGAATGTTCGGTTGCTCATAAGAAAGCCTGCAACAAGATGACCAAGTGGTCGTACAAAACAGAGAGCTCAATCAATGATCATGAGATAGAAATTGAAGATATAAGAAGGTTGTCAAATGAGTTTTCAATTGCTTTCAATAATCTTGACAGAGAAATGGTTGAAAGGTTGAATCTCTTGTCTTCCCAACGAGCCAATATTCCTTCAGTGAGAGAATTCAAAGAGAGAATGAATGCTTTTCAATCTGAATTCTCAAAGGTTTCATCTTTCAAGGATTAAATGGTTTTATTGAAGAAACAAAATTCTGTGTTATCCAATGATAATAAGAATCTGCAAGACAGAATTGATACCCTTGAAGAAGTAATCAGAGTCCAGGAGGAGACTATCAGAAATCAGGATCAACTCTTTGCTGATCAACAAGACCTTCTTAGGTCTCAGGGTGATGCTATTTCTAAGGACAAGAAGGAGATAAAAAAGATGAAGGCGGTTCTTCATGAGTTGATCAAAAAGGATAAGGAAAGAGAAAACAAGTGACTTGTATTTGTTCTCATGTTTAGTGTTTATTGTTATCGTAATATAATTTCTTTTATCCATTGTCTTGTGTTTATTTTCTAACTCCTTCAGACAATTCAATATTACCCCTTTCTTTTTGTAAATCACAAATGGGGAGAATGTTTACAAAGGGAGAGAATGTTTTTAAAGGGGGAGAATGTTTTATAAAGGGGGAGAATGCTTTACAACACTCTTAAGGAAAATATTCGAATACAATCCTTAGGAAAGACCATACCTAAGGGGGAGTTAGTTGTATTCAATTTATTATTCAGAAGAGTTTCCAATAACTCAGGGGGAGAAAAGTATCACTCTTAGTTTTTATTTTGTGATTTTTGCTTTCCAAAAAGGGGGATATTGTTGAGTCAAAATTCCTCCTTTAACTTCTATGTTTTGTTTTGGAAAACACAAATGTCTTGATAATCGTACTAACCTTGTCTATCGTATCGTACTGATCATGCTGATCGTACTGACTATGTGTATCGTACTGATCATACTGATCGTACTAACCATGCCAATCGTACAATGCTGATCGTACTGACCATAATGATCATACTGATCATACTGACAAGGCTAACCGTACTGATCATGCTGATCATACTGACTATGCGTATTGTAATGATCATACTGATTGTACTGACCATGACAATCGTACAATGCTGATCGTACTGAATATGGAAATTGCATTAACTCAGCTTATCATATCTTTTATTACATACTTGTTTTGGTACTTTGTCGAAAACACATGCTTCATTTAAAACGTACTCTTGATTATCTTATTCATACATCTTGTTCTAACCAATACGATGTCGTTGAGTTAGTTACAAACTAATCAAAACGATGTCGTGCTTTTTGTTTCAATATGACCGTTATAATTCCAGGTGTCCAAGTCCCTCCGAGTTTTTCGGAGAAATATGACCGTTGGAGGAGATGTGATTGTTGGAACCCGTGGCCTATAAATAGGAGGTCATTTGAAGCTGATAGTAAAACAGAAAACTAAGAACAAGCGTGATACAACTGTGATACTTTGCTTCTATCATGATCTAGAGAGAGATGCTGTGACTTCTATCATGCTTTGTGCCTTGTGCGTCCGATCATCATATCGAGGGCTTTCAAGTAATTGAAAGACAGAGGTGCCGGTTACCTACAAAATCGAGGGCTGCCAGGGATAGGCAGACGGACGGACCGATCATCGTATCGAGGGCTGTTGGGGATAGGCAGACAGACGTTCCGATCATCGTATCAAGGGCTGCCAGGGATATGTAGACAGACAGTCCGATCATTGAATTGAGGGATCACCAAGGTGTTGGTGAGACATTCCTTTTATCCTAGGTGAAAGGATAATCCTTCTCTTTGGGTTAAATGAAGTCTAATTCTTTTACATTCCCGCTGCTAATTGTATTTGATAGGAAATTGTTTTTGTTTCCTTTTCTATCTATTATACATTTGTAATTGTTTCAATTACATCCATTCTATTACATATTGTATTGATTGATTCTATACGCTTTAAGGTAGAATCATTCATCTTTATATTACTCTGATTATTGTGTTCATCTTGAATACAATTGTTTTACATTTCATTAGAATTACATTACATCATACCTTTTATATTCAATAAAATTGTGGGTGTTTGTATTTGTATTAGTTTAAGATCATTTAAACTAATCTCTTAAGTTCTAAAACTCAAAGGTTTTTAAACCTACAATTCACCCCCCTCTTATATTGTTCCATCTAATAGACAAACATATCTACATATTCGATCCAACATTTGGATATTATTATTTTCGATAAGTATAAAGGTTGGAATGAATTATGTTTGAAATTGGATATTATTGATAAGGTTATTTTTGGATTTTTATAAAAAGGATAACATGCAGATAGTGTGAAAACCTATCATGTGGGACAAAGCTGCGGGGATCGAACCCACAACCAAAGTGCAATTAGGATTTATCGCCTCCCACTGGACTACGTGATGTCCCTAGATTGTGTAATGTAGTTTCTTTTTTTAATGGGTATGATAGGTGAATTATAAATTCATTTTTTTAAAACCCTATATGAATAGGATAAATAGAATATATTTTAAAGTTCCATTATCTTTTAGAGTGATAGATGAGTTAGTGGTAGAAATTAGATAAAGGATGGAACTCTACTTGTCAAGAATATAATTTTTTCTTCTCTTATTCTATGAAGAAATTAATTCTTAAACCTTATTTATGGGATCTAAAAAATAAAAATGTGTTATCCTAATACCTTATGTTTTTTTTGAACCGATGATATTTTAAATCATCATAGATTAATGGCTTTGAGGCCCTAAATTTTACAATTGTTTGTAACTAATGACCTCAATCACTCCCTATAAATATTTACATTTTCCTCCAATTATGTGTCTTTATTTTCCACCAATGATCTCTTAATCTAGATCATAATTTAGTGGTGACTTTTTCATTCCTCTTTTCTTTTTATTAAGACTAAATTTTATTTACCCAATTTCCGATGTGGGTTTCCCCCCAAAGATATTTTCTATTTTCAACCTTTTATTTTTGAAGAAAAATTTCAAATTGTTAGGAAGCAATTTCTTGAAAGCGGGAAGAATGTAACACCCCAATATTTCATAGTACATTATTTCATCAAATCAATTCAATAACTTTTACTACACGCCACACTGAGTTCAAGCGCACAACGACTTACCAAACTAGCTGTTCAAAAGCTGTTATGAATAGTATTAACTTAATTTTGAATGTTATCTAATCCTTATAATTTTAGAATCTATATTATGATTTTCTTGGAAATAATGTAGGAACAAATTCATTTTTTTAGATAAAATAATTATTTTTCAAAAAATGCAATTTTACCACCTTTTAATGGAGAACCCTTTTTAAATCCAATATTTGAAACTTTTAAATATTCAATATGATAAAATAAACTTCATCTTTAGAATTGAGACATAATAATTTAGTTTCAATAATTTATTGGTGTATTTTTTGATAACTTTCATATTTTGGTGAATAGTGAAAAGAATTATATTGTAACTGAAAACAACTTTTTTTACCAAAATAACTTATAGTGTTGAATTATAAATTTTAAAAATTTGGAATTATAATTATATTATATTTTTACCATTTAATCCAATGATGGTCATTTTATGTAATTTCACTTTGAAATTGGATATAAACAAGAGTTAATCTTTTGATAGTTATTATTTCTTAAAAATACGCTTTTTGGTTTTGACAACGTGAATTAATTTTAAATTAATTAATGAAAATTATATGTATTGAAATTGTTAAAATAGAATTTATTTTGAATTCAGAATATCAAAATTCACATAGGTTGAATTTTTGGTATTTTTCTGAAAACTTTCAATTTTTGATGAATAGTGAAAAACACTGAGTTACTGTTTAAAACAGACTTTTTATTTAAATAATTATTTATTTTATTTAAATTTATTTTATGTTAAAACAGATACATAATACCTATATAAGTTCAATGTAATTCATTTCAGTTAGTTTATATTAATTTTAGATATATACAAATTTTATCGAACTTTTTACCGTCTTTCACCCACCTCCTAGAAGAATTTTCAAATTTACATAAAACATAATTTTACTACTTCTGTGAATTGAATTTAAAAAATATGAGAGACACGGTTGATATAAATAAGTAAAATGTGGTTCAATAAGTTGAAAATAATTTTTTTTTGAATAGTAACTTTTGACTTTTATTTACTTTGGTTAAATGTAAATATGGTAATTCAAATTAAAAAAATATTATAATAATAAAACATTACATTAACAGTTGTCCTATCCTTATTGGATGAGTAATGGCCAACCATGGGCATCCTTGGGTCGATTTTAGGACCCCATGGAGCCACTTATGAATAATAATGACACTTTATTTTAATTAACTTAAAGTAAAGGAAAAAATGACATAAACAAATATCTTTTAGTAAATCAATTTTTACATGGGGTTATATAAGTCATATTTTTTAATATAAATATTCATTGGAAATATGAAGTGATTTCCTACATAATTTTTTATATTTATATTTTTTAAACATTAAATAATTTAAGTTATTTATGACACAATGATGATGTAGTAATTACCTAATTAATAAAATTTTAAAATATTTAATTTTATAAGTATCCAAATAAATGTAGTTTGAGACTTTTATGAATTACACTAATTTTATAAGTCAATATTACGTGTTAGGGTTGGATAGATGAAATTTTTTATAAGTAATAATGCTGTTATGAATTATGAAAAAATAATATTTCAAATAGTGTCAAAATTTACATAAAAGAGTTTTTAAAACAAAATTTATTTTATTAATTGATATTATATTTCTAAAAATCTAAAGTTCAAACAAAATACTTTTATAATGATAGGTGTATCATTAATGAACCACTTGGTATTCTCTTATAATTATATAGTATGTTTATTAACCATATAATTGAAAAATACAAAGAGCCATGGTAAATGTAAAACTATTTAAATAAGAGTTAAATATAAAGGATAAGGTTAATATAGTGACCCAAACCTGTCTAAAACCTATTGGATGAGTTGTTTTCGACCCATACCCACCTTATAATTTATAGAATTAATTTTTGAGCCATTAGAAACAGAAAATGGTTTTATTATAAAATAATATTTCTTGCTTTTCCTAAGATGCCTCTCACCTGTTGGATCAAATATTTAGATGTATGTATATTATATGGAACAATACAAGAATGGGGTGAATTGTATGTTTAAAAACATTGAGTTTAAACACTTAAATATATTAGTTTAAAATATCTTAAACAAATAAAATTCAAAGAACCACAATTGTATTGACTATATAGGTATGAAGTAATGTAATACTATTAGAAAAGTGATGTAATTGTATTCAAGATGAATACAATAATCAGAGTAAAACAAGAGAGAGATTCTACCATAAAGCATATAGAATCTTTTAATACAAAATGCAATAGAATAATTGTAATTTAAACAATTACAATTGAAAGTCTAATGAAGAAAGGAAACAATACAAATTCCTTTATAATACAAACAGCAGCGGAAATTTAAATGTATTACAATTATTTTGACCCAAAGAGATGGGTTATCCTTTCACATAGGATAAGAGGTATGTCTTACCACCACCTTGGTAATCCCTCGATACGATAATCGGTTCGTCCGTCTGCCTATCCCCGACAGCCCTCGATACGATGATCAGTTCGTCCATCTACCTATCCCCGACATCCCTCGATACGATTATCGGTTCGTCCATCTACCTATCCTTGGCAGCCCTCGACTTTATAGGTAATTGGCACCTCTATTTTTCAATTACTTGAAATCCCTCGATACGATGATCGGATGTACAAAGCACAAAGCATGAGAGAAGTCATAGCATCTCTCTCTAGAACTTGATAGAAGAAAAGTATCATAGTTGTTCGCACACGATCACGCTTGTTCTCATTTGACAGCGCTCTCAACATAAAATGACCTCCTATTTATAAGACTCGGGTTCCAACGGTCACATCTCCTCCAACGGTCATATTTATCTGAAAAACTCGGAGGGACTTGGACACCTGGCATTATAACGGTCATATTCAAACAGAAAGAACGACATCATTTTGATTAGTTTGTAACTAACTCAACGACATCGTATTGGTTAAAACAAGATATATGAAGATGATAAACAAGAGTACGATTAATATGAAACATGTGTTTTTGACTAAGTACCAAAACAATCAAGTAATAAAAGTATGAATAACAGAGTCAGTACGATACTATTGACAGAGTCAGCACGATATGATTCACAGAGTCAGTACGATACGATTGACAAGGTCAGTATGATACGTTTGACAAAGTCAGTACGATATGATTGACAAAGGAAGTACGATACGATTGACATGGTCAGTACAATACGAGTGACAAGGTCAGTATGATACAATTGACAAGGTCAGTACAATACTATTGATAAAGTCAGTATGATTAAAAAGACATTTGTGATTTCCGAAACAATATATAGAAGTCAAAAGAGATCTTTTGACTCAACAATATCCCCCTTTTTGGAAAGCACAACACACAAAGTAAATATAACATGAAATACTTATCTCCCCCTAAGTTATTGGAAACTCTTCTGAATATGAATTTGAATACAACTAACTCCCCCTTAGGTTTATACTTTCTTAAAGATTTTATTCGTAGATTTTACTTGGTTTCAAAGTATTTGATTAAAAAACCACCTTTGTAATACATTCTCCCCCTTTATAAAACATTCTCCCCATTTGTGGTTTACAAAAATAATGGGGTCACTTTGAGTAGCCTAAAAGGGTTAGAGAAAAGAATTGCAGGAAAAAAGAAAAGAATCATAAAAGTTATTACAAAACAAAGATAGGTTCCAAAAGAAAATAAAAATAAATACAATAGTCATTTGTTTTCTCATTCATTTTCCTTCTTTATGAGATCATGAATAAATTCTTTCATCTTCTTGATTTCTTTATTTTCTTCAGAAATTGAATCACCTTGAGTTCTGAGAAGCTCTTGTTGGTCCGCAAAAAACTAATCTTGATTCTTGATAGTCTCCTCCTAGAATCTGATTACTTCCTCAAGGGTATCAATTCTGTCTTGCAGATTCTTGTTATCTTTGGATAACAAAAAATTTGTTTCTTCAACAAATCCATTTCATCCTTGAAAGATGAAACCTTTGAGAATTAATACTGAAAAGCATTCATTCTCTCTTGCAATTCATTCACTGAAGGAAAATAGGCTCCATGAGTTATCTGATTCAACCTTTCAACAGTTTCTTTGTCAAGATTATTGAAAGCAATGACAAGATCATTTGACAACTTCCTTATATCTTCAATTGTTATCTCATGGTAATTCACTGGGCGTTCTGTTTTATATGACCACTTGGTCATCCTATTGCAAGCTTTCTTATGAGCAGCCGAGGTTTCAGAAAGAACTTTCAAATCGGCTTCAACTGACAAAACTTTCTTTCTCTACTCTCTTACAGAACCAAACTTCTTTTTCTGAATGTCAGTAATGAAATCAATTTTCCCTTCCAGCCTGGGAAAGTAAGGAGTGGTCATTTCAACCCTTCTTAAAACATGAACAATATAATCACTCTTCTTGAGAGATATTTAATGTTCTGAATCAGTATCCTCATCGTATGTAGGCAATTCATTTGATCGGATTGAGTCAACAACTGGCTATTTTCCTTTTGTTTTTTCTTTCTCTCTTCTTTCTTCTTCTACTTTGTCACTGATCACAATAACTTTTTCAGTATGAGAAGATTGAGCACCTTGATTTTCTTGATGGGGTGTTTTATCTGGAGTTTCAGATGTTTCAAAAGGTTCTTGATTGGCATGAGGGGTTTTTTTAACACCTTAACTCCGCTTTTGAACTGATTCCTCTCTACTCTTCTTCGAACTCTGAAGGAATTCTAAAAGAAAATATACTTCCTCTTCAACTTATTCTATCTCTTCCATCATTTGATTTCCTTTTTCTTTCTCAGGAAGGCTCTGTACGATGGGCTCTTGATGCACTTCTTCTATTAGTTGTGCACTAGTATCCTCAACCATTCTAAGTACTTTAGAGATATCAATGTCTTGAGCCTTTCTTTTCAAAATAGTCTTCTTTTTCTTTTCATCTTGAAGGGTTTCCTCCACCCTTATTCTTTTTGCAAAAGCTTCATCTGGGTCAAGACCTAACTTTGGATCACCTTCCTTTCTCTGTTCTTTATCCTTTATCCATTTGGCAACAACCTCCTTACTATTCTAAGGATTGTTCTTTGGCTTTGAGCTGGTTTGCGAATGAGACTTTTGAGGAACAACAAAAGAAGGAATGCCTTTGGCTGGCATAGGTGCCGATTGATTTTGAGCCGATTCAGCTTCTATATCTCTTATAAAAAGCATTGAATTTGGATCAAAACAAACATTCAACTTTTTCAATGTACTCTTACTAATCCAGGATGGCTTCAGATCTATCAGCTTTCCTTTCAAAGGAATGTTGCAAAACATCATGCTCTCAAGAATAAACTTTGTAAGGATGGCTGGATACATAATCATTTGGGACTTAATTCCTCCTGTCTTGACATTCTTGATAGTTTCAAAAACATATACCAGGAGATTTAATTTTCTCATATTTACAAGATAGTCAAGTATAAAAATATCAGTAACTTTTAGAGTTTATCTATCCCCTTTCCTTGGGATAAGAAAACCTTTCATCCATAAAGTCACAAACTGATTGTCCGAAGAAAGATGAGCAACTTTTCTCTTCTCTTCATTTATAACAAACAAATAATTCTTAGCACTTTCTCTATTAAACGTACCAACCTCCTTTGGTAGTTTATGAGATGGACATAAAGAATCCCCTACTATTGGGACATTCAGAAAATGAGCCGCTTGTTTCACAGACATAGACAACTTTATATCGTACACAACAAAATTGATAGTCATGTCTTTGTCAAAAGATACGGTTTTATCGAAGTGACTGACTTCATCAAAGAGAAACAGATCTAGAGAAACGGGTCTTTCAACACATAAATGCTCCCATCCATGAAACAAAATTATTCTTCTGATTGTTGAATTATACAAATCAAAAAGTCCCAAGAAACTAACCATTCTCTGAAAAATCCTTTCTCTGTAAATGTCTTTGAAGACATTTTGACGGGAGTATTGGCAGAGGACTGAGACATGTAGGTGCTGCCGATGAAATATTGTACGCTGACTTAAAAACAGTGGAGCAGAGCTTCGCCTCAAAACCTAAAAAATCAGTGTGGGTTTGGGGAGGGGGGGCTATTTATAGGAGATATAGGGGTAACCGATGGTCTTCTACGGTCAATATTAGAGGAAAAAAATCAATTGTTATGATTAAAACGAAATAAAAAAACATGGAAGGTACCTGCCAGAGAATGTAAGGTAATTTTTGGTTTTAGTAGAGTTTAAAAGAAAACACAATCGTACGAATTAATAGAATACTATCAATCATCATACCGATGAAAAAAAAGTCATTATCATAAATTGATAAGCTGATGGAAAACAATCTTGTTACCATGAATTGACAAGCCAATGGAAAATAATCTTGTTACCATGAACTAACAAGATGATGGAAAAAAATATCATTACCATGAACTAACAAGCCGATGGAAAACAATCTCGTTATCATGAACTGACAAGCCGATGGAAAACAATCTTGTTACCATGAACTGACAAGTCGATGGAAAACAATCTTGTTACCATGAACTAACAAACCAATGGAAAACAATCCCATTACCATGAAATGAAAAGCCGATGGAAAACAATCTTGTTACCATGAACTGAAAAGCTGATGGAAAACAATCTTGTTACCATGAGCTGACAAGCAGATGGAAAACAATCTTGTTACCATGAACTGCCAATACAATGGAAAAAAATCTTGTTACCATGAACTGAAAAGCTGATGGAACACAATCTCATTACCATGGCCTGAAAAGATGATAGAGAACAATCTCGTTACCATAAACTGACAAGCCGATGGAAAACAATCTCATTACCATGATCAGACGATACGATGAAGTAAATAATACAATAAAACTGTCAATACGATAAACATAAAAGTAAAAGATACGATAAAACTGTCAACGCGATAAACAGGAGAACAAAAACACATACTAGGAGAGTAAATAATTAAAGATCATAAGATAAAAATAAACATAGTAAGAGAAAAAAATATAGTAAGAAATGTCCTCTCCCTTTCTAAGGGAGTTGTTTGTTGTAAGGAGAAAAGAAAAATAAGAAGTGGATATAAATGATTATTTTAATGTAATCATTCCTAGCTTCTGTTTTATAAACTCAAACCTATCGGAAGGTAATGGTTTTGTAAAAATGTTAACAAGTTGTTCTTGCCTTCCGATGAATTGTAAAATAATATCTCCTTTTTGTGTGTGATCCCTAAGAAATTGATGTCTATATTCTATGTGTTTTTCATGAGAATGATGTGATGGGTTCTTACTAAGAGCTATGGAACTAGTATTATCACATAGAATTTGAGTTTTTGAGAAACTCAATCCATAGTCAGTGAGTGTGTGTTGCATCCACAACACTTGATCCCAACAACTTCCAGCTTCTACATATTCAGCTTCAGTAGTGGAAAGTGATACTGAGTGTTGTTTCTTGTAGGACCAAGAAAATAGAGAGTCTCCTAAGAAATGACATGTTCTAGATGTACTTTTTCTATCCATTCTACAACCGCAAAAGTCAGCATCAGAAAAAACTTTTAAAATGAAATCATTTCCAGAAGAATAAAAGAGAACTAGATCCATAGAGCCTTTTAAATACTGAAAGATTCTCTTTACAGCTTTTAAATGAGACTCTTTTGGATTAGATTGGTATCTCGCACATAAGCATACAGAAAACATTTAGTCTGGTCGACTAGCTGCCATGTATACCAAACTTCCTATCATACCTCTAAATATTGTTTGATCTACTGGTTTCCCAGTTTCATCAAGATCAAGTGTATTTGAGGTACCAATTGGAGTGCTAATACTTTTTGTTTTGTCATATCCATACTTTTTTAGTAAGTCTTTAATATACTTATGTTGGGATATATATGTTCCTTCTAGTTTTTTAGAAATTTGAAAACCTAAAAAGAATGTTAACTCACCCATCATACTCATTTCAAACTCAGACTTCATTAAATTTGAAAAAAAATTTGTTAAATATTTCTGAGTTGATCCAAATATGATGTCATCAACATAGATTTGAACAATCAAGACACTTTTGTTTTCCATTTTTATAAAAAGGGTTGGATTTGCTGTACCTTTTGTATAATTGTTTTGTAAAATAAATCTTGTAAGTCTAGAATACCATGATCTAGGGTCTTGTTTAAGACCATATAGAGCCTTGGTATGTTTAAAAACATGATCAGGATGTTTTAGGTCTTGAAAAACAGTATGTTGTTCGACAAAAACTTCTTCTTGAACAAAACCATTTAGAAAAGCACATTTTACATCCATTTGAAAAAGTTTGAAATTAAAGTATGCTGCAAAGGCTAATAG
This sequence comes from Viscum album, assembly GCA_963277665.1. Taxonomy (NCBI): domain Eukaryota; kingdom Viridiplantae; phylum Streptophyta; class Magnoliopsida; order Santalales; family Viscaceae; genus Viscum; species Viscum album. The sequence goes on along the minus strand of OY728136.1, from coordinate 343,584,410 downwards.
AATACGAATAGGTTCAAGTCTAGCTACAGGAGAATATGTTTCTTCATAGTCTAATCCCTCGTGTTGATTATAGCCCTTAGCAACAGGTCTTGCTTTATTTCATACAATGATTCCATTTTCATCATATTTGTTTCTAAAAACCCATTTTACACCAATTACAGTTGTTTGTTTAGGTCTTTCAACTAAAGTCCAGACTTGATTTTTTTCAAATTCACTTAGTTCATCTTGCATTGCATTGATCCAATCATGATCACCTAAGGCCTCACTTGGACTTTTAGGTTCAAATTGGGAAAGGAAAGAAATATGTTCTATTTCATTTATTAAGGAATTTTTGGTCCTTACAGGTTGATTTACATCACCAATGATGTTATCACTGGGATGGTTCCTAAGAAACAATTCATTTGGGTTTTGTAAAACCTGTTCATCAACATATTGTTGAAAATATTCTATGGTAAATGTTTCAGAAGTATCTTTTTGAATATTTTCTTTATAAGAAGGATCTTCTATCATAGGTTGATAATCTGTTTTTGAAAACACATCTGAGGATGTAGGTCGGGATGATTTAAAAAAAAGGATCAGATTCATCAAATTTCACATGTACTATTTCTTCAATAGTACAAGTGTTTTTATTGAGAACTCTATAAGCCATAGAGGTTGTGGAGTAACCTAGAAAGATCCCTTCATCAGATTTTGGTGCGAATTTGTGTAGATTATCCTTTGTATTCAGAATGAATACTTTGCACCCAAAAACTTTGAAGTAAGAATCTTTAGGTTTTTGGCCAGTCCATAATTCATAAGGTGTTTTATTAGGAAAATGTCTAGTTAAACACAATTTATAGTATAACAGGCAGTACTAACAGCTTCATCCTGAAAGTTCCTAGCAATTGAGTATTCACTCAACATGGTTCTAGTCATTTCCGGAAGAATACAATTTCTTCTTTCAACAACACCATTTTGGTGAGGAATTATTGGAGTTGAGAAATTGTGAGTAATACCTTTCTTACTACAAAAAGATTCAAATTCTGAATTTTGAAATTCACCACCATGATCACTATGAATAGTTATCAATGGTAGGTTTTTCTCATTTTTAACTTGGGCTCTAAAAGTTTTGAAATAGGAAAAGGCTTCATATTTCTTTGTGGGAAAATAGACCCATGTGATTCTTGTAAAGTCATCAACTAAATCAAATACATAGTATTTTCCTCTAATTCTTCCAGTTTGTGAAGGACCAAAAAGATCCATGTGCACTAGCTATAATGAATTAAAAGTTGAAACTTCATTAATTGATGTAAATAAAGTTTTATGTTTATTTCCAAATTGACAAGGATCACAGACTTTTGAAGAATCATATCTAAGGTCTGGTAATCCCTTTACAAGTCTTTTCTTTGAGATTTTACAAAGGTTTCTTATATTAAAGTGTCCCAGTATTCTATGCCATAGTCATGAATGGTCTTCTCTTGCACTTAAGCAGGGTAAATTTTTACTCCTAAGGTCTTCTATGTTAATAGTGTATACATTCTCTTGCCTATGGGCAGATAGAATGAAATCATCCTTGGAATTTTGAACTAGACACTTATCATTTCTAAAATTCACAAGGTAACCTTCATCACATAATTGACTTATACTGATGAGATTATGCCTAAGACCTTTAACAAACAAAACATTTGAGATAAGAACTTTTCCAAGAAAGAAAATATTACCTATACCAACAATCTTTCCTTGAGAATTATCTCCGAAGGTAACTTTTCCACCTTTTGTTTTGATAACATTTTTAGAAAGACCTTTGTTTCCGGTCATGTGTTGAGAACAACCACTATCCATGTACCAAATTTTTTTGTTGGTATAGTTCTCATTTTCCTAAAAAAGAAACAGTTAGTTTTTCGGAATCCAAACTTGTTTGGATCCAGAATGGTTAGATAACAAAATTTGAGGATTCCACATTTCTTTAACAAAATGAGCTTTATGAAATCCTAAAGATTGAGTTTTATTGAGAAAACACTCTCTTCTCAAGTGTCCACCACATTGGAACTTAGAACAAAAATGTGTTTTTTGTGGAACAAAATAGTTATTACTAAAAACAGGTTTAGAATGTGTATATCCAAATCCAGAATGATTTCTCAAAGGCTGTATTTGGGAATACATTTTGTCAAAATTTTCTTTTCCATGAGTAAAGTGTGACAAACATTTCTGTAAAGAGAAAATTTATGAGTTTAGTTTTAAAACTATGTTTTTATTTTCCAAAACATTTGTTTCTGAACTAGAGTTAGGCTCTAAAATATTTTTATTTGAAATCACATTTTCTAGGTCCTTAGAATGTTTATCCTTATCAGATTTTACTTTCTCAATTGTTTTTAAAATACGTTTAAAATCATAAGTTTTCATATCAAGATCATTAGAAAGATCAGATACTTCTTTAGTTAAAAATGAAATTCTAGAGTTTTCTTTCTCAAGATTCTTCTTGAGTTTAGAATTTTTATTTTCAAGTAATTTAGAAAATCTAGATACTTCTTCAAAAGAAGGAAATTTATCATCTTTTGATGATGAAGATTCACCATTTGATGATTCATAATATTTATCATCAATATAATTTGCATTTAAAGAGACATTTGTAATAGCTTCAACATTGTGTACCTTAGCCATGAGACAATGATCTTCAATTGGTAATCTGGCTATAAGTCCAATATTCCTTTGTCCTGAGGACTTACATTTTGAAGAATTGTCTGAATAATCACTACCACTTGCACTCCACGTATCATTTTCCTTCAAGACTTTCTTTGTCTTATAAAACTTTTTCTTGTTTCTTTCAGAGTGTTTCTCCTTTTTGTCTTTCTTTTTCAGTAATGGACAATCAAGACTTATATGTACTACTTTCTTACATTCATAAAAAGTTACCTCTGAATCTTTCTTATCCTTCTATCTTTCTTTTTGAATCTATATTGGAAGTCTTTATTTCCCATAATCTTGTTCATCCTTCGAGCAAGATTGGATAGCTCATTATCCGAGTGATCACTGTCATTTGATTCTGATAAAACAACTTTCTTGGATTTAGATCTTGTAATACTTTCAGGTGTTTTAGCATTAGATGTAAAGGCTACACTTATATTCCCATTCTTCTTCTCATTGAAATCAGCATCTCTTTTCATTCTTGTCTCGTGCTGTGGAAGAGTTCCAAATAGTTCGTCAAGAGTAATCTGGGAAACTTTTCTGTTTTCATCAATAGCTGTCCTTTTTACTCCCATTCATTCGGTATTATTTCTATAATCTTATCTACTAGAGCTTCATCATGAAGGCCTTTTCACCCATATATTTTAAGCTGTTGAAAATTCTCATAAAACATTGTTGCACTTTACATACTGGCTCTCCATAAGGAAAAACAAATCCATGATACTCTGCTCGTGGCATTGCCCTTCTTGTCTCTATAACCTTGGATGTACCAAAATGTGTGACTTCTAATTTCATCCAAATACAGTTGGCTGCTTCACATAAAGATATCTGACTGTATATATTCCTGGTCATAGAGCATAATAATGTATTGTGTACCTTGTAATTCAGTTGACATTCTTTCTTCTCTTGGTTAGTGAAAGTACTGACTTCTTTGTCAGGAATTTTGTAACCTCCAGTAAGCATTATAAAATTTTCTACACCAGTATTGATCACAAAAGTCTTCATACGATCTCTCCAGCACTCATAATCATTCCCATCAAAGATAGGTGGTCTAGAACGATTTAAATTTTCTATTGACCCAATATTTATTCCTGCCATCTAAAGAAACAATATCTTTTCCACTCCACATGTTAGTGTAGTAAGTAGTTAAAAATAGTAATATGAAAGAAATAGAATAAGTAATACAAATCAGTGGAAAACTGCCTATGATACCAACTGTTGGATCGAATATGTAGATGTATGTATATTATGTGGAACAATACAAGAGGGGGGTGAATTGTATGATTAAAAACATTGAGATTAAAAACTTAAAGATATTAGTTTAAAAGATATTAAACAAATACAATTCAAACAACCACAATTATATTGAATATAGAGGTATGAAGTAATTTAATACTATTAGAAAATTCAATTAATAGTATTCAAGATGAATACAATAATCAGAGTAAAACAAGTGAGATATTCTACCATAAAGTGTATAGAATCTATTAATACTAAATGTAATAGAATAATTGTAATTGAAACAATTACAATTGAAAGTGTAATGAAGAAAGGAAACAATACAAATTCCTTTCTAATACAAACAGCAGCGGAAATGTAAAAGTATTACAATTCTTTTGACCCAAAGAGAAGGGTTATCCTTTCACCTAGGATAAGAGGTCTGTCTTACCACCAGCTTGGTAAGCCCTCGATGCGATAATCAGTTCGTCCGTCTACATATCCCCGACAGCCCTCGATACGATGATCGGTTGGTCCATCTGCCTATCCCAGGCAGCCCTCGATACGATGATCAGTTCGTCCATCTGCCTATCCCCGGCACCCCTCAACTTTGTAGGTAATCAGCACCTCGGTCTTTCAATTACTTGAAAGCCCTCGATACGATGATCAGACACACAAAGCACAAAGCATGAGAGAAGTCACAACATCACTCTCTAGAACTTGATAGAAGCAAAGTATCACAGTTGTTCACACACGTTCACACTTGTTCTCAGTTGACAGCGCTCTCAGCTTCAAATGACCTCCTATTTATAGGCCTCGGGTTCCAACGGTCACATCTCCTCCAACGGGCATTTTTCTCTGAAAAACTCGGAGGTACTTGGACACCTGGAATTATAACAGTCATATTGAAACAGAAAGCATGACATCGTTTTGATTAGTTTGTAACTAACTCAACGACATCGTATTGGTTAAAACAAGATATATGAAGATGATAAACAAGAGTACAATTAATATGAAACATGTGTTTTTTACTATGTAAAAAAACAAGAAAGTAATAAAAGTATAAATAGTAGAGTCAGTACGATACTATTGACAAAGTTAGTACGATACGATTGATAGATTCAGTACGATACGATTGACAAGGTCAGTACGATACGATTGAAAAAGTCAGTACGATATGATTGACAACGTCAGTACGATACGATTGACAAGTTCAGTATGATACGATTGACAAGGTCAGTATGATACAATTGAAAAGTTTAGTATGATACTATTGATAAATTCAGTACGATTAAAAAGACATCTGTGATTTCCAAAACAAGATATAGAATTAAAAAGGGAAATTTTGACTCAACATCACCCCTCTTATAAAAGGGATCTCCCCCTTCCTTCAAACTCACACCATCAAAGCCCTATTCCTCATCCAACCCCTGCCCAAATACCCTCTAAACTATCCTCCATTCTTCCTAGAGGCCTTACATTAGTCGTAAAGCCAACATAAAGAGCCATTTTGATCAAATCAAAAGGAAGAACCCGAATAAGAGGTAGACATTTCACCACCTCTTTCAAGTTCATTTCTTCTTCATCTTCCTATTTCTTTGTTGTTTTTGTTATAAAATAATAACTACAGTATCTTCTATATAATTTCATGTTATTATAAATATGGTAAAACTATATTAATTATTCTATTCATAATTTGATTGACATGTCACCATACATGCGTACGTACAACATATCGTCTCCACGTCGTGGTATAGTTGTTATTCAATCACTACTGGAAATTAACCCTTTACCAACGGTTTCAAACCATTGGTAATGGATTCCAACACATTGGTATATCTTATACCAATAGTTTGGAAAACCATTGGCAAGTAAGGTGTGGTAGTATCCCATTACCAACGGATTTGTATAAACATTGGGAAAGGCAGTGTAATTGGAGTATTGACAATGGTTTTACAAACCGTTGTCAATACTGGCAGTGTAATCCTATTTAACCAACAAGTTAAATAATCGTTGGTATATAAGAGTATTTACATGTTTTACCAACAATTTACTAAAACCGTTGGTAAAAATATCTACAGCACTATACCAATGGTTCTATTAAACCGTTGCTATAGTGCATCACCAGAATTTCACAGTCCAACCACCTAAAATCTCCTCCACTACAAACTAAACTACACACCTTCATAAACTCTGAACAGAAACACAAACACCTGATATTGCACACAAAAGAACATAAAAACATGATACTATTATAGAAATGGAATGTACCACAATTATAATCATGTATATGAACCCAATTACCCTATGCCATACATAATTCATAATAGAATTCACAATTGAAAACATGCAGAATGAATTATGTAATGAATTATTAATTATGAATCAATAAAACATAAAAAATTAATTATGTTGCATACAGTATTCTAAATTATATATAACGCATATATAATATGACATACAAGGGGTTGGGGGTGTCCCGGGAGGTGGGGGTGTCCAGGGGTGGGGGGCTGTCCACAGGGGTGGGGGTGTTTAGGCGGGTGGGTTATACATAATTAAGAATACATACAAAATTGCATTTTCTATAAAACATACATGATTGAATTTTGAAATTAGAAGATAAAAACCCCAAAATAAAGTATCAAGAGAATCCAAATACGTTTGTTCGGGTTTCTGTATACCAATTTTTTTTACTTAAAATGATGTCTATTTTAAACAAAACACATACACTTAGAGTGATAACGGCCACACCGTGCCTCGGATTGAGGTGTGGTTGACTCGTACATGTCATAGATGACTCATGGATTGTTGTCATAATGTAGAAATTGAATCCGAATTTGTATGGTTGGTTTTCCGTATGTCAGTTGTTGTTTTCACTTAAAATGTTTTCCATTTCAAATAAAGGTGAGACACTTTGAGTGGTGCCGACCACACCGCACCTCAGATTGAGGCTGGATTGACTCGTACGCATCACATAAGACCCAAGGATCATTTTTTAAAAGTATCAACACAATCTGAATACATTTGGTGAGTTTTCTGTATGCCAGTTGTTGTTTTCACTTAAAATCCTGTCAATTTCAAATAAATGTGAGACAGTTTGAGTGGTGCCGGCCACACCAGCCCTCAAATTGAGACGTGGTTGACTCGTACACATCACATATGACCCATGGATCGTTTTCCTAAGGTTTCAATTGAATCTGAATGCGTTTGGTAGGTTTTCTGTTTGTTAGTTATTGCTTTCACTTAAAATAATGTCCATTTTAAAGAAAAGAGAGACACTTTGAGTGGTTCCGGCCACACCTCACCTCGGATTGAAGTGGGGTTGACTCATACATGTCATATATGACCCATGGGTCATTTTAAAACATTTTAAATAGAATCCAAAATTATTTGGTCAGTTTTTTGTATGTCAATTGTTGTTTTCACTAAAAATGATGTTAATTTTAAACAATAGAGAGACACCTTGGGTGGTGACGACCACATGACATTTCGGATTGAGGCGGGGTTGACTCGTACACGTCACATATGACCCATGGATCATTGTCCTAATGTTTCAACAGAATATGAATGTGTTTGGTTGGTTTTTAGTATGTCAGTTGTTGTTTTCACTTAAAACGATCTCTATTTTTAACAAAAGAGAGAAACTTTGAGTGGTTTAAGCCACACCGCACCTAGGATTGAGGCGGGGTATATTCGTACACATCACAAATATCCCATGGATCATTTTACTAAAGTATCAACATAATGCAATGTCATTTTTCATACATTTGACTGTTAAATGCATGTTTTGGCCATTTACGACACGCGGAGTGCATTTTTGGCCACCGCGGTCACAAGAAACCTCCTATTGGTGTGCTTTCTATCCGACCATTTCACAGTTTACCCACCCTTTTTTTTCGTCCGATTTAATGGAATTCTGAGGTCATTCGGCCCGTATCGACCACCCCACGCATGCTTTTCAAGCGCGAAAAACACCTAAAAAAAATATTCAGCCGTGTCCTGCAATCCGCGTGTCTTAATTACATGTCGTCTACTCGTACATCTCACAAATAATAATTTGGGCATTTTTTTTTGAGATTTCAAGTCATTCTGATGTCGTTTGGCATTCATTTGACCATTAAATGCATGTTTTGACCATTTACGGCACACAGAGTGCATTTTCGGCCACCGTGGTCACACGACACCTTCGATTGATGTGTCGTCTGACCAACCATTTCACAATAACCCAGCCTTTGTTTTCGTCCAATTTCATGGAATTCCGAGGTCGTTTGGCCGGTATCAACCACCCCACACACGTTTTTCAAGCGCGCCAAACCCTTAAAAACACTTATTCATCCGTTTCGTACAAACCGCGTGTCCGAATGACATGAAGTCTCCTCGTACGCCTCCAGAATAATACGTAGGGTGTTATAGTGAGATTTCAAGTCATTCCGATCTTGTTCGGAATTCATTTGACTGTCCAACGCATGTTTTGGCCATTTACGACACACAGAGTACATTTTCGGCCACCGTGGTCCAACGACACCTCTGATTGATGTGTCGTCTCATCGACCATTTCACAATTTACCCACCCTTTGTTTTCGTCCTATTTCATGAAATTCTGAGGTCTTTTGGACGGTATCGACCACCCCACGCACGCTTTTCAAGCGCACCAAACACATAAAAAAAACATATTCAGCCGTGCTGCACAAACCACACGTCTGAATGCCTTTTCGTCTCCTCGTACATCTCACGAATAATAATTATGGTGTTTTAGTTTGATTTCAAGTCATTATGATGTCGTTCGGAAGACATATGACCGTTAAACACATGTTTTGGCAATTTACGACACGCGGAGTGCGTTTTCGGCCACCGCGATCACAAGACACCTCGGATTGATGTGTCGTCTAGCCGAACCATTTGAAATTCACCCAAAATTTGTTTTTGTCCGATTTCATGGCATTCCGAGGTTGTTCGGCCGGTATCGACCACCACACCCACATTTTTCAGGCTCGTCAAACACCTACAACCACATATTCAGACATGCTACGCAAACCGTGTGTCCTAATGATTTGTCGTCTCCTTGTACACCTCGAAAATAATAATTAGGGGGTTTTCGTGTGATTTCAAGTCATTATGATGTCGTTTGGAACGCCTTTGACTGTTAAATGCATGTTTTGGCCATTCACAACACGTGGAGTGTGTTTTCGGCCACCGCGGTCACACGACACCTCCGATTGACTTGTCGTCTGGCCGACCATTTCACAATTCACCCACCCTTTTTTGTCATCCAATTTCAAGGCATTCTGAGGTCATTCGGCTGGTTTCAACAACCCAACGCACGCTTTTCAAGCGCGCCAAACACCTAAAAAACACATATTCAGCTCTACCGTGAAAACCGCATTTCCGAATGATGTGTCGTTTCCTCATACACCTCAAAAATATTAATTAGGGCGTTTTCATGTAATTTCATGTCTTTCCGATGTCGTTCGGCATGCATTTGACTGGAAAACGAATGTTTTTGGACATTTACGTCACGCAGAGTGCGTTTTCGGCCAGCGCAGTCACATAACACCTCTGATTGACGTTTCTTCTAACTGAACCTTTCAAAATTCACCCACCCTTTTTTGTCGTCCGATTTCATGGCATTCCGAGGTCGTTCGGTCATTTTTTACCACCCCACTCACGCTTTCCAAGCGCGCCAAACACCTAAAAAACATATTCAGTCATGCTATGCAATCTGCAAGTCTGCATGACGTTTCATCTCCTCCTACACATCACAAATAATAATTAGGGTGTTTTCTTGTGATTTCAAGTCATTCCGATGTCATTCGTCACGCATTTGACCGTTAAACGCATGTTTTGGTGATTTACGACACGCGAAGTGCATTTTCGGCCAGCGCGGTCACATGACACCTCCGATTGACGTTCCCTATAGCCGAAAATTTCACAATTCACCTAAAATTTGTTTCCATCTGATTCAATGGCATTCCGTGGTCTTTTGGCCTGTATTAACCACCCCACGCACGTTTTCCAATCGCACCAAACACCTAAAAAATACATATTCAGCCATGCCACAAAAATGACGCGTCTGCATAACGTTTCGTTTCCACATACACCTCACGAATAATAAGTGGGGTTTTTTGAGTGATTTCAAGTCATTTCGATGTCGTTCTGCATGCATCTAACCATTAAACACATGTTTTGGCCATTTACGACAGGCGGAGTGCGTTTTCGGCCACCGCGGTCACACGACACCTCCGATTGACATGCCGTTTGGCCAACCATTTCAAAATTCACCCACCCATTGTTGTCGTCCGATTTCATGGCATTCCAAGGTCGTTTAGCCAGTATCGACCACCCCACGCACGCTTTTCAAGCGAGCCAAACACCTAAAAAACACATATTCAGTCATGCCGAGTGAACCGCGCGTCCGAATGATGTGACATCTCCTCATACACCTCAAGAATAATAATTAGGGTGTTTTCGAGTGATTTCAAGTCATTATGATGTCGTTCTTCATGCATATTGACCGGAAAACGCATGTTTTGGCCATTTACGGCACACGAAGTGATTTTTCGGCCAGCGCAGTAACACAACACTTCCGATTGACGTGTTGTCTAGCTGAACATTTAACAATTCACCCACCCTTTGTTATCATCTGATTTCATGGCATTCTGAGGTCGTTCGGCCGATATCGTCCACCCCACGCACACTTTTCATGTGCTCAAAACACCTAAAAAACACATATTCAGGTGTTTCGCACAAAACGCACGTCCGAATGATGTTATGTCTCCTCGTACACCTTAAAAATAATAATTAGTGTGTTTTCAGGTGATTTCAAGTCATTTTGATGTTGTTCGGCATGTATTTGACTGTTAAACACATGTTTGGGCCATTTACGATATATCGACCCATACTTTACATACATTGTTAATACTTCAAAATTGAAGCACACTTATTACAACATATAACAAAACCGCAAAGGACCGTATAGGTATAGTGTCTTTAAAAACTGGGAAACATAAACAACTGGTTCATAAATATTCTACAGTGTCTCTCATTTATTTCATCATATCTAGGGTCCCTTTTAGCATATTCTACTCAATATCCATCTTCCTGACCTGGGGAAAAGAAAACATAAAAGGGTGAGCTCAAATGCTCATCAAGGGAAAATAAAGGAAATAAAAATCATATCATATGTTTTTGAAAATCATAATCTGCAAAAGATATCATAATATCTTAACATGGAATAAATCATAGAAGTGAAAATGAGATCCCCATAATCATAACATGAAACTTGAAACTTTGTGGAATGCACACATAATCATGGAAAATCATTTCTTGTTAGTCATGACTCATTGCCAAGACTATCTTAGTGGACAAAGTCCCTTTCTGAACCGAGTTCACTCCTCGTTTCAGTCCTGTATCACTAAACCGAAATAACCTTCCGTTCCAGCCATGTTTATCTCATGAGGTATAAAATTTTTACCCAATTCATTGGAGGGAGATATAGGTCCCACCCATCTTATAATGAATCCTTTCTTATGTGTGCCACATAATCATAAACCATACTTCATAGCGTAACCCATGTAATAAAAATGGGATTCTTAAACAACATGACATCATAAAACAATTCATATAAGATAAAGGAATTCATAAAAATATTCCCATCACAACATAATCAAATCCATGAAATAATAGGGATAAAAACATAACCCTTTTATTATCTTAGATGGAAAATAATTTTGATAAAATACTTGAACTCCATTCTTGAGGAAAATATCCTTTCTACTTCAAAAACACTTTTCCTTTCTTAACATGTCATACAATTTTAAACTAAAAGAAGTTTATTAAAAATAAACTTGAATACTTGTAAAGGAAGCTTCTTGGAAATAATTTTTTAAGAATCCATTCATTCCGTATAAGTTAAAAAAAAACATTTTTCGTACTTTTGTCGGAAAAGTCAAAAAGTACCTCGTACGAAAAAACGGAAAAAGATTCCTTTCATATTCTTTACTAAAAATTCACCGAAGGGTAAAATTGGATTTAAACTATTGAAAGTGGATGGAAACAATATTACATATTGATGGAACATGGATGTGGATGATAAAATACACCCCAGTAAATGCCAAAGTAAAAACAATCTCGGATAAAAATGAGATTGTGATATTTTCCCTTACCTTAGGTCCAATTTTCTTTGTACGTGTCCGAAGCTCCTTTATAATGGTTTAAATAATGTTATTGACTTATTCCAGAATCATACATATTGATATGATATCATATATGTTCATATTCTTAGCTTCTTGTTAGTAATATTTCATTGTTACTTGTTACTCGGGTCTTTATTGCCTTTTGTTCTTATGCGTGTTTTGCCGAATAAATTCTTATTCTTCTTTTAAGGTTATAGATACCTTATATCCAGAATGGTATTAGTGTAACATATATCATATTTATTCATTCAATTCATTTATATAATTACTATGTAATGATGATCATGTAGAACGAGTCGCATCACATCGTGGAGACGGTATTCCTTACGTACGCACGAGTGATGATATCGTTCCTATGATTGTGGAATTTTATTGGAGTATATATATATTATTTCAGTATCAATATTACTTTATAATAATAATAAATAGTTACTCATTACACCATTGTACCCATCCATGTAAGGTGGTGGCGGAAAATAGATTACACCACGGCGTGGAGACGGTATTCCGTACGTACGCATGCGCGGTGATTTCATTTTTCCATAGGATGGATAGAAGGTGAATTAGGGTTGTTTTATTTTTATAATAACATACCAGTATGTAAGTAATACTAATGTTATTACTTTATCATGAAACAAAAAAAACGAAGAAGAAGTTGAAGAAGAAAGAAATTGAAAAAGATCAGTAATGGGTATTACCTCTTTTTGACGCGCCTTCTCTTAACCTTCTCTTAGGGAACTATGGATGGTCTTTGAAGAAGACCAGGAGATCTAGGATAATCCTATGGAAGTGGAGGAGGGATTTTTGCATGGGTTGGACGAGATTGAGTGCTCAATTTGGTGTGAGGAGGAGGGGGAGGAGGTGCCCTTTTATAAGGGAGGAGAGGGGCACCTTAGGAATATTTCAAAATATTATTTTATATTAAAGTCAAATTCGGTTTATAATGGTTCCAAAGGGTCTTATTTTGAATCTTAAGTGGGGATGGGTCGAAATCATATCAACAAATAGGATTTAGACAAGTTTAGGTTATTATTTTAACCTTATCAATTAGATTTAACTCTAAGTTAAATAATTTATCTTTTACCGTGTCTTTTTTTTTTCTTTCACTATATGGTTAATACACTTACTATAACATGCAAAAAGAACCCCAAATTGTCTATTATTAATATATATATCCTTATATAAGTCATTTGGCCGAACTTTATATTTTTAGGAATAAAATTACAATTAATAATATAATATTTGATTTAAAAACTATTTTGTGTCAATTTTGACACTATTTGATATATGATTTTTGTGAAAGTCATAACAGAATTATATGTTCGAACAAAGTTGATTAAATCAACACTAATATATCATAGTAACCTAGAAAATTAGTGTAATTCATAATAAGTCTCAAATTACATTTATTTTGGTGTTTATAACATCAATTATGCCAATATTTCATAAATAAGATAATTACTGCATCATAATGGTGTCATAAATAAATTAAATTATTTAATGTCTAAAAATTATAAATAAAATACCATCATGTAGGAAATCTTTTTATCTTTCTAATGAATATTTATAGTCGAATTTATCTTATGTATAACCCCATATTAAAAATGATTTACTTATTAAACTTTGATTTTATCTATTTTAACCCTTCTTTAAATAAATTAATAATAAATGTCCTAATCTAATCCAAGTGGACCTAAATGGTCATATTTTATTCCTAATTTTGTTTTTGGTCGAATTACACTTGTTCAATAGAATTAGGACATGTGTTAGGGTAATAATAATATCATTTTTAACCTTAATTACCCTATTTACTTTTAACCGTGGTAAAAAAAGTAAAAAGTTACTATTCACCAAAAAATTATTTTCATATCATTGAACCACATTTTATTCCTTGATATTAACCGTGTCTCTCGGATTTTCGAAATTCCATTCACAGAATCAGTAAAATTATGTTTTATGCAAAATTCAGTTTTTAACCTACCACTTAGTGGTTTCACTATTCATCAAAAATTGAAAGTTTTCAGAAAAATACCAAAATTTCACCCTAGGCTAATTTCGGTATTCCGAATCCAAAAATGAAGTCCATTTTGAATGATAAAATTTATAAAATTTCAAAAAGTGGTTATTACTATTCATAACGGCTAGTTTTAATAATATTTTAATAGCATATCGTTGTTTAGTGAAACTCAGTATTGCGTACGACGCAAGCTATCGAGGAAGGTCGCGATTGCGTGTAAAGTAAGACAAGCTAGTATGTAGTGAAAGATTCCTTTGATGATATATAAAAACAAAATATTACTCATAAAAATCTCGGGTGTTACATTCTACCCCCCTTAAAATGAATTTCGCCCTCAAAATTCGACACTTTGTTACAAACAGATGAGGATACTTCTCCCTCATCATATCCTCAAGCTCCCATGTAGTTTATTCTAATTGGTGGTTCCTCCATAAAACTTTCACCAAGCGAGTGGTCTTGTTTCGTAGGACTTTTTCGCTACGATCCAGAATCTCTATCGGCTGTTCTTCATAAGAAAGATCTTTCTCCAGCGGTACAACTTCTGAGCTGAGTACATGTGAAGGATCAGGTATGTACTTTCTCAGGAGAGATACATGGAACACATCGTGAACTTGAGAGAGATCCGGTGGAAGCGCCAATCGGTAAGCTACCTTTCCAACACGATCCAGTATTTCGAAAGGACCGATATATCTAGGGCTCAACTTCCCCTTCTTTCCAAATCTCATAACCCTATTCCAGGGTGATATTCGTAAGAACACTTTATCGCCCACTTCAAACTCTAGGTCTTTTCTTCAGTTGTCGGCATAAATTTTCTGTCGACTCTGAGCTGCTCTTATGTGTTGTTGAATAGATTTGACCTTTTCTGCCATTTCATCAACGAGATCAGGTCCTAACATCTTTCTTTCCCCAACTTCATCCCAGCAAGTTGGAGTCCTGCATTTCTTTCCATTGAGAGCTTCATAAGGAGCCATCTGAATACTGGAGTGAAAGCTATTATTATAAGAAAATTCCACCAAAGGTAGGTGTTGATCCCAACCTCCTTTTAAATCCATAGAGAAAGCTCTCAACATATCTTCTAGGGTTTGAATTGTTCTCTCAGACTGACCGTCTGTCTGGGGATGATAAGCAGTGCTGAAACTCAACTCTGTATCCAGAGTATGCTGAAGACTTCGCCAGAACTTCGAGGTAAATCTCGGATCCCGATCAGATATAATAGAAAGTGGTACTCCATGCAATCTTACCACTTCCTTTACATATATCCTGGCAAGCTGATCTAGAGAGAAATCCTCTCTAATAGCAATGAAGTGTGCAGACTTTGTAAGACGATCAACTATGACTCAAATAGCATTATTGCCCTTGGATGTTTTAGGAAGTCCTGTGACAAAGTCCATAGTGATGTTTTCCCATTTCCATTCGGGTATGGGTAATGGTTGTAACAACCCCTTAGACTTTTGTCTCTCACCTTTAACTTGTTGACAAACCAAGCATCGAGAGACATATTCAGCAACATCTCTTTTCATGCCATCCCACCAGAAGTAATCTTTCAGGACCCTATACATCTTCGTGCTTCCAGGATGAATAGAGAACGAAGAACTATGAGCCTCATCTAGAAGCTCCTTCTTTAATTCGGGGATGGGAGGAAAACAAACCCGATTCCTGAACTCTATTATCCCATCACAATCAAGGTTGAATTCCAGAACATTTCTCACCTTCTTTTGTAACTCTACATCTTCTTTCTGTGCCTATTTAATCTTCACATGTATAGATGGTTGAAAATTCATTTGAGAAAGATAATATTTTTCCCCTTCCATTATAATTCCAAGATCCATCCTTTGTAAATCCATAAATATTGGATCTTTTGTGATCCTCATCATGGATAAACTAGCATGGTCTTGTCGACTTAATGCATCTGCCACCTTGTATGCTTTCCCAGGGTGGTAATGGATTGAGCAGTCGTAATCCTTAATCAGCTCCAACCATCTTCTTTGACGCATATTCAACTCCTTTTTTGTGAAAATATACTTTAAAATTTTATGATCAGTATAAATATCACACCTTTCACCATAAAGGTAATGCCTCCAAATCTTTAATGCAAAGATTACCGCAGCCAACTCCAAATCATGAGTTGGGTAATTTTTCTCATGGATTTTCAACTGTCGTGAGGCATAAGCTATCACCATATCATTTTGCATAAGAACACACCCCAATCCCTTCTTGGATGCATCACTGTAGATCACAAACCTTTCTCCACTACAAGGCAGTGTGAGCACAGGTGTACTGGATAACCTTCTTTTCAACTCCTTGAAATTCTCTTCACATTCCTCTGTCCAAACAAACTTAACTCCTTTTCTGAGTCAACTTGGTGAGTGGATTAGATAATCGTGAAAAATCCTTTACAAAATGTCGATAATATCCAGCCAAACCAAGAAAACTTCAGATCTTAGTTACTGTTGTTGGTCTCGACCATCTTTCGATAACCTCTGTTTTTGCTGGATCCACAGATATCCCCTCTTTTGAGATTATGTGACCCAAAAATGCAACTTTTTGAAGCCAAAATTCACACTTGGTAAATTTGGCATAAATCTTCTCCTTTCTCAGGGTCTTCAATATAATTCTCAAGTGATCTTCATGCTCTTCCTTGCTCTTTGAATAGACAAGAATATCGTCTCTAAAGACTATCAAAAATTGATCAATATAATCTCTAAAGACTCTATTCATTAGATCCATGAAGATAGCAGGGGCATTAGTAAGACCAAATGGCATCACTATAAATTCATAGTGTCCATACCTTGTACGGAAAGCCGTCTTTGGTATATCCTCCCTTTTGACCCTTAATTGATGATACCCTGAACGAAGATCAATCTTGGAAAAGTATTGAGCTCCGCGTAGTTGGTCAAATAAGTCATCAATGCATGGGAGAGGATATTTGTTCTTAATAGTGATCTTGTTAAGTTCTCGATAATCAATGCAGAGTCTCATTGATCCATCTTTCTTCTTAAAAAATAGAACAGGTGATCCCCAAGGTGACGCACTAGGGCGTATGAATCCCTTATCAAGATTCTCCTGGAGTTGCTTCTTCAGTTCCTGCAACTCAATTGGGGCCATTCTATAAGGTGTCTTTGAAATAGGCAAAGCACCCGGTACGAGTTCTATTGAAAACTCAACTTCACGATTTGGTGGAAGACCCGGTAATTCCTCCGGGAAGACATCATCAAACTCCCGTACAATGGGCATATTCTTAATCATGAGTTTCTCACCAACCATTTGAGATAAATAACCTTCATTTAGTGGAATCAATACCCATAAGATGGAAGAAATTTCCACTGGAAGGTTATGTTCATCCTTGCATTGATAGACAATCGTAGATTGATCTGGAATATGACATGTGACTTCCCTTCTTTGGCAATTGATATGAGCTCCATGTAGAGAAATCCAATCCATGCCAAGAATCACATCAAATTCCACTAAAGGAAGTATCACAAGATTTGCAGGATGAACATTCCCACAAACTTCGACCGGAGAAGAATTATAAACTTTTGATGCGACGGTTGTGCCATTAGGTGTTGTCACAGCTAACTCAACATCTAATTGCTGAGGTAGTACGGTGATACCCTTAGAAATTTTTTCAGAAATAAAAGAGTGGGTGGATCCAGAATCAAATAAAACATTTGCTACTTTAGAGTGGATGGTATGTGTACCTTTCACCACTTCGTTATCGTACTCCACATCGCTGATAGAAATTGCATGTGACTTTCCTTTGTCTTTAGCCTTAAGATTTTGTTGATGTCGACCATCATCATCAACCCTTGGATTTGGGCATTGATTGGCATAATTCCCCATCTCCTTGCACTTGAAACATTGAAGTGTATTAGGTTCATTCTGTGTATCCCTTCCTTTGTTTGCATCATTAGACATCATCTTCCCATTATCGAGGCATTCAAATGCCCGATGACCTGCCTTTCCACATTTAAAACATTTACTTGTCCCTTTAAGATGACTCCCTCCATGTTTCTTTCCACACTTTGAGCATAAGGGAAAGTTCATCTTCTTTTCAGTGTGCTCTTTAGATTTTCCTTTGAATTCCATCTTCCTCTTCTTATCAAACCCATGTGACTGATGGGTTACTCCAATCTCCATCTCGACTTTGAGAGCACATCGAACGATTTCCTCGTAGCTATTGAAGTCCCTTATGGCTAACGCCCTTCAAAGACTTGGTTTTAATCCACTAAAGAATCGATCGATCTTACTCTCAGGTTGGATAATAATACCAGAAGTGTACCTTGCAAGTCTTGTAAAATTTCCTTCATAGGTACCAACATATTCATCATCCCTTTGCTTCAGTTCAAGAAACTCTTTATCCATCTTTTTTTGGAGAATATGAGGGAAGTACTTATTGAAAAATAAGTTCTTGAACTCGTCCCATTCCATAGACTCAATTTCATCCCTTTGCCTCGTATTCTTAATAAGATTCCACCATTGATCAGCATCTCCTTCCAAAAGATACACTGCTAGGATGACTTTATCATGTTCATAACATTGATGAACTGAAAATATCTTTTCAGTAGTACTAATCCATTGTTCAGCAACTAATGGATCAGTAGACCCGCTGAAAGAAGGTGGACGCTGCTTCATGAAGGATTCAATAGAATGTTGCTCCTTCCTTTGCTCGTTTGGAATTCCTGCATGATTCATAACTTGAGAAAGTTGTGTGAGCATGGCTATAAGATTTTTCATTCCAGCTCCCATATCGTTTGGTTGCTCAGGGGGACAATCATTGCATTGCCCATCACATTCCTCATTAACACGGTTCCTTCGGGTTCCAGCCATTAACTAAAACCCAGAAGAATAGTGTGAGAAACACTAATTATAATAGGAAAACCACATAATCAAGAATAAAATTTCACACTTAAGGTCTTATCCTAGGGTATTCATGGCCATTTCTAAAACACTAAGATTGTGTTCTATGCTTAGACTTATCCTTAGGGTTCTTACTAAGGCTTTCACTTCCTAGTTTCCAAAGGTTGACTATACCTTTCCTCTGATACCAACTATAGCGAACCATACTTTACATACATTGTTAATACTTCAAAATTGAAGCACACTTATTATAACATATGACAAAACCGCAAAGGACCGTATAGGTATAGTGTCTTTAGAAACTGGGAAACATAAACAACTGGTTCATAAATCTTCTACAGTGTCTCCCATTTATTTCATCATATCTAGGGTCCCTTTTAGCATATTCTACTTAATATCCATCTTCCTGACCTGGGGAAAAGAAAACATAAAAGGGTGAGCTCAAATGCTCCGCAAGGGAAAATAAAGGAAATAAAAATCATATCATATCTTTTTGAAAATCATAATCTGCAAAAGAGATCATAATATCTTAACATGGAATAAATAATAGAAGTGAAAATGAGATCCCCATAATCATAACATGAAACTTGAAACTTTGTGGCATGCACACATAATCATGGAAAATCATTTCTTGTTAGTCATGACTCATTGCCAAGACTATCTTAGTGGACAAAGTCCCTTTATGAACCGAGTTCACTCCTCGTTTCAGTCCTGTATCACTAAACTGAAATAACCTTCCGTTCCAGCCATGTTTATCTCATGAGATATTAAATCTTTACCCAATGCATTGGAGGGAGATATAGGTCCCACCCATCTTATAATGAATCCTTTCTTATGTTTGCCACATAATCATAAACCATACTTCATAGCGTAACCCATGTAATAAAAATGGGATTCTTAAACAACATGACATCATAAAACAATTCATATAAGATAAAGGAATTCATAAAAATATTCCCATCACAACATAATCAAATCCATGCAATAATAGGGATAAAAACAGAACTCTTTTATTATCTTAGATGGAAAATAATTTTGATAAAATACTTGAACTCCATTCTTGAAGAAAATATCCTTTCTACTACAAAAACACTTTTCCTTTCTTAACATGTCATACAATTTTAAACTAAAAGAAGTTGATTAAAAATAAACTTGAATACTTGTAAAGGAAGCTTCTTGGAAATAATGTTTTAAGAATCCATTCATGCCGTATAAGTTAAAAAAACATTCTTCGTACTTTTGTCGGAAAAGTCAAAAAGTACCTCGTACGAAAAAACGACAAAAGATTCCTTTCATATTCTTTACTAAAAATTCACCGAAGGGTAAAATTGGATTTAAACTATTGTAAGTGGATGTAAACAATATTACATATTGATGGAACATGGATGTGGATGATAAAATACACCCCAGTAAATGCCAAAGTAAAAACAATCTCGGATAAAAATGAGATTGTGATATTTTCCCTTACCTTAGGACCGATTTTCTTTGTACGTGTCCAAAGCTCCTGTGTAATGGTTTAAATAATGTTATTGACTTATTCCAGAATCATACATATTTATATGATATCATATATGTTCATATTCTTAGCTTCTTGTTAGTAATATTTCATTGTTACTTGTTACTCGGGTCTTTATTGCCTTTTGTTCTTATGCGTGTTTTGCCGAATAAATTCTTATTCTTCTTTTAAGGTTATAGATACCTTATATCCAGAATGGTATTAGTGTAACATATATCATATTTATTCATTCAATTCATTTATATAATTACTATGTAATGATGATCATGTAGAACGAGTCGCATCACAACGTGGGGACGGTATTCCGTACGTACGCACGAGTGATGATATCGTTCCTATGATCGTGGAATTGTATTGGAGTATATATAT
The DNA here is from genome assembly GCA_963277665.1 of Viscum album. Classification (NCBI taxonomy): domain Eukaryota; kingdom Viridiplantae; phylum Streptophyta; class Magnoliopsida; order Santalales; family Viscaceae; genus Viscum; species Viscum album. The sequence goes on along the minus strand of OY728136.1, from coordinate 343,563,577 downwards.
ATTATTTTAGTATCAATATTACTTTATAATAATCATAAATAGTTACTCATTACACCATTGTACCCATCCATGTAAGGTGGTGGCGGAAAATAGATTACACCACGGCGTGGAGACGGTATTTCGTACGTACGCACGCGCGGTGATTTCATTTTTCCATAGGATGGATAGAAGGTGAATTAGGGTTGTTTTATGTTTATAATAACATACCAGTATGTAAGTAATACTAATGTTATTACTTTATCATGAAACAAAAAAAGAAGAAGAAGAAGTTGAAGAAGAAAGATATTGAAAAAGATCGGTAATGGGTATTACCTCTTTTTGACGCGCCTTCTCTTAACCATCTCATAGGGAACTATGGATGGACTTTGAAGAAGACCAGGAGCTCTAGGATGATCCTAGGGAAGTGGAGGAGGGATTTTTTCAGGGGTTGGCCGAGCTTGAGTGCTGAATTTGGTGTGAGGAGGAGGGGGGGGGGAGGTGCCCTTTTATAAGGGAGGAGAGGGGCACCTTAGGAATATCTCACAATATTATTTTATATTAAAGTCAAATTCGTTTTATAATGGTTCCAAAGGGTCTTATTTCTAAGCTGAAGTGGGGATGGGTCAAAATCCTATCAACCAATAGTATTTAGACAAGTTTAGGGTATTATTTTAACCTTATCAATTAGATTTAATTCTAAGTTAAATAATTTAACTTTTACCGTGTCTTTTTGTTTTCTTTCACTATATGGTTAATAAACTTACTATAACATGCCAAACGAACCCCAAATTGTTTATTATTAATATATATATCCTTATCTAAGTCGTTTTTCCGAACCTTAGATTTTTAGGAATAAAATAACAATTAATAATATAATATATGATTTAAAAACTATTTTGTGTCAATTTTGACACTATTTGATATATGATTTTTTTGAAAGTCATAACAGAATTATATGTTCAAACCAAGTTGATTATATCTACAATAATATATCATAGTAACCTAGAAAATTATTTTAATTCATAAAAAGTCTAAAATTACATTTATTTTGGTGTTTATAACATCAATTATGCCAATATTTCATAAATAAGATAATTACTGCATCATAATTGTGTCATAAATAAATTAAATTATATAATGTCTAAAAATTATAAATAAAATACCATCATGTAGGAAATATGTTTAGCTTTCTAATGAATATTTATAGTCAAATTTATCTTATGTATAACCCCATATTAAAAATTATTTACTTATTAAACTTTGATTTTAACTATTTTAACCCTTCTTTAAATAAATTAATAATAAATGTCCTAATCTAATCCAAGTGGACCTAAATGGTCATATTTTATTCCTAAGTTTGTTTTTGGTCGAATTACACTTGTCAAATAGAATTAGGACATGTGTTAGGGTAATAATAATATCAATTTTACCCTTAATTACCCTATTTACTTTTAACCGTGGTAAAAAAAGTAAAAAGTTACTATTCACCAAAAAATTATTTTCATCTCATTGAACCACATTTTAGTCCTTGATATTAACCATGTCTCTCGGATTTTCGAAATTCCATTCATAGAAGTGGTAAAATTAATTTTTATGCAAAATTCAGTTTTTAACCTACCACTTAGTGGTTTCACTATTCATCAAAAATTGAAAGTTTTCAGAAAAATACCAAAATTTCACCCTAGGCTAATTTCGGTATTTCGAATCCGAAAATGAAGTCCATTTTGAAAGATAAAATTTATAAAATTTCAAAAAGTGGTTATTACTATTCATAATGACTAGTTTTAATAATATTTTAATAGCATATCATTGTTTAGTGAAACTCAGTATTGTGTACGACTCAAGCTATCGAGGAAGGTCGCGATTGCGTGTAAAGTAAGCCAAGCTAGTATGTAGTGAAAGATTCCTTTGATGATATATAAAAACAAAATATTACTCATAAAAATCTCGGGTGTTACATACGACATGCTGAGTCCGTTTTCAGCCACTGCGGTTACACGACACCTCCGATTGACGTGACGTCTTGCTGACAATTTTACAATTCACCCACCCTTTGTTTTCGTCCGATTTTGTGGCATTTCGTGGTCGTTTGGCTAGTATCGACCACCCCAAGCACGCTTTTCAAACGCGCCAAACACCTAAAAAATAGATATTCAGCTGTTCCATGAAAACAGTGCATCCGAATGATGTGTCGTCTCCTCATACACCTCACGAATAATAATTAGGGTGTTTTCATCTGATTTCAAGTCATTCTGATGTCGTTCGGCTTGCATTTGACAGGCAAACACATTTTTTGGCCATTTTCGATACGTGGAGTGCATTTTCGTCCAGCGCGGTCACACGACACTTCCAATTTTTGTGTCGTTTGGCCGACCATTTCACAATTCGCCCACCCTTTGTTATCGTCTGATTTCATGGAATTTTGAGGTCGTTCGACTGGTTTCAACCACCCCACACACTTTTTTCAAGCGCACCAAACACCTAAAAACACATATTCAGTCGTGCCATGCAACCCGCGCATCCGAATGATGTGTCATCTCCTCGTACACCTCACGAATAATAATTATGGTGTTTTAGGGTGTATTCAAGTCATTATGATGTCGTTCGGCATGCATTTGACTATCAAACGCATGTTTTAGCCATTTACGACATGCAGAGTGCATTTTTGGCCAGCGTAGTCAGACGACACCTCCAATTGACGTGCTGTCTAGCTGACCATTTCACAATTCAGTCACCCTTTGTTTTCATCCGATTTCATGGCATTCTGAGGTCGTTCGGTCAGTTTAGACCACCCCACCCATGCTTTTCAAGCGCTCCAAACACCTAAAAACACATATTCAGTCGTGCCATGAAACCCGCATGTCCGAGTGATGTGTCGTCTCCTCGTACAACTCAAGAATAATAATTAGGGGGTTTTGTGTGATTTATAGTCATTCTGATGTCGTTTTGTATTCATTTGACCGTCAAACGCATGTTTTGGCCATTTACGACACGCATAGTGTGTTTTCAGCCACCGAGGTCACACGATACATCCGATTGACGTGCCGTCTAGCCAACCATTTAACAATTCACTAACAATTTGTTGTCATACGATTTCATGGCATTCCATGGTCGTTCGGCCAGTATCGACCACCCCACATACGCATTTCAAGCGTGCCAAACACCTAAAAACACATATTTTTCCGTACCGTGCAAAATGCATGTCCGAATGACATTCCGTCTCCTTTTAATCCTCGAAAATAATAATTAAGGTGTTTTCATTCGATTTCATGTCATTATGATGTCGTTTGTCATGCATTTTACTGTCAAATGCATGTTTTGGCAATTTACGACACACAGAGTGTGTTTTTGGCCACCGCGGTCACACAAAACCTCTGATTGACATGCCTCCCTACTGACCATCTCAAAATTCACCTACCCTTTTTTTTCATCCAATTTCATGGAATTCGGGGGTCGTTCGGACGGTTTGGACCACCCCACCCATGCTTTTCAAGTGCGCCAAATACCTAAAAAACACATATTCAGCCGTGTCGCGCAAACCGCACGTCCGAATGATGTGTAGTCTTCTCTTACACATCAAGAATAATAATTTCGGTGTTTTAGGGTAATTTCAAGTCATTACAATGTCGTTCGGCATGCATTTGACCTTCAAACCCTTGTTTTGGCCATTTACGGCACACAGAGTGCGTTTTCGGCCACCACGGTCACACAACCCCTCCGATTGAGGTGGGGCTGACTCATACACGTAAAAAATGACCCATGGTTCATTTTCCTAAAGTATAAACACAATAATAATGTGTTTGGTTGGTTTTTTCATATTCCAGTTGTTTTTACTTAAACGAGTATCCATTTTAAACAAAAGAAAGACACTTTGAGTGGTACCGACCACACCGTGCCTTGGATTGAGGCGGGTGGGGGGGGGGATTTCTGGGGGGGCTGTCCGGGGTCTAGGGAGGAGGGTGGGGGCTGTTCGGGGTTCAAGAAGTAGGGTGCGTAATGTATCTAAAACTCTGTCTATGTATCATACATCGAATTCCTACAGGACTGCGAACCGCCGCGGGGTGTCGTCCTGGAGCAGGGCCAAATCACGGCATTACCGCAGCGTGACCGCGACGTGACTGTGGAGTGACCGCGGTGTGACCACAACATGTTGGCCTGGTCCAGCGACATCCGTGGGGCAGAAAATTCTGGCCAGGATTCCAAATAAATCCTATGTAGTTGTCCTTCACATTATAGAAACTGATCTTATGTTATAAAAAACAGACTCTTGATTCCAGATTGTGGTATGATAAAGAAATATATTTTATATTTTTTTTTATTAAAAGTGGTACCAGGTAGTTAAAACTACTAATTGAGTGTCAAATTATCACACCCTAAACAATCATTGTGATTTTTCACAGTCTGCGCACCTCCGTTGGAGGTGTTTTATTATAAAAACTTGACTTTATTTATCAAATGATACAATTTTATTAAATAAAACTTATTCAAGACATGCAATTCAATATAATTAAGTAGAATTAAGAAAGAGACTAAATTCAATTTAAATCATTCTAATATTAAAGAGGCTTCCATATTTGGTCAAAAATAAATAGTTATACTAAATTCAAAAATTTCCATACCAGACTGAAAAACTTGGTTCAAAAATAAAGAGTTATACAGAATTCAAAAATGTAATGGATCAATCTGCCCTTGTTCACCATAACCATCACCACTATCATCATCAGCCTCATCATCGCCACCATCTCTATACTCATCGTCATCCACATCATCATCCTCATCCTCTACCTTGGCCTCGTCCTCGCCCTCGACCCAGTGCTCACCCTCGGCCCCCTCCTCACCCTCGGCCCCATCCTCACCCTCATCCTCATCCTCATCCTTACCCTCGTCCTCTTCAGCATCCTCGTCATCACCCGAAACCTCATCATCTCAACCAGCACTATAACTGTCGCATGGTTCATTGGATAATGCACCCATTGACGACATATATGTCTGACAAGCCGTGTTGGCCTCTGGAGGAAGTGATGAAGATAAATCTTTGATCAGTTTCATAAATTCTTTCTCCCTCATTTGAACCTGTTCTTCCAACTATGTGAACCTTTTATCAGACTATCTTGTATAATATTTGACATGTTCCAACTCGGTTATACTAGAATGGATACCTGGAGAGGACCAATACCTCGTCAGGACTATATTTTTACCAGGTCGGCACCGTACTCGACCAGAGTGACCATCTCCCAAAACCAAATATTAATGATCATGCGGCCCAAAATTATCAGGATCCTGGGCATCAAGGGCCTATAAAGCAGCCTGCTAAAAATATTAAAAGATTATTAAATTTAAAAATAGATATTAAACATTGGAAAAAACAATTTAAAACTTACAATCTTTTCTTGTGTCGGTTCATTAACAGCAGTTCCACCTTTCTTCATTCTACTCGAGCAAAAAATAATTGCTCGAGGGATACGTCCTTCAATATTCAACTTATTCTTCTGTAATGACATTGAAAATATATAAAGTGCAAGTATAATCATACACTCAATATTCAATAAATCACATAATTTATGTTGGAAACAATAAAAAGGTCAATTCCTAACAAAAAATTATAAACTACTATATCATACCAGCTGCTTCTCATGATCTGACATAGTTGTACACCCCAATGTGTGGAGGTATTTCTTTAAATCAATGTTTTTTAGATGATTCCTAGATTGTGTTTAATAATAAATAAGATAATATTAATTCAAAATATGAAAATTTTCATTTAAATACCTCAAATGGTATTAATACCTTAAATTTGGCAGTCGCCCAATTGGAAATCATTAGGATATATTTCTCTATCGGTTAGTCATCAATGATAGGTAATGTCTCCAACTCCATTCCCACTCTATCACACCAGACAACATATATCTAATGCTTATAATCTCTCCAAATCTCTCTAAGATCCTTTAAAAGTGCTGGTCGTGCACCTTCTCCATTAGGGATGTTAAACTGAAGCTTACACCCAATACATTAATTCATTGAAATACAAAAAAAATACTACATTAAATCCAATAGATTTTTTACCCATATTTGAGAAATCACATTATCCTTGACTTCATGTGGAAGATTTATCCAATAGAAAGGGATGACCAGAATGACGTCGGAGTATTTGGCTAGCATCGCCAAAAAACACTGACATTCCTGCCCAGATTTATCAATCATGTGTCCATCATCATTGTATTCAACCATCAACTGTGTCTGGCTATTCCATACCACAAGAAAGAGAGTATTCCCCCTCCCCTTCCTCATATTAGTATATGAATTTGTTATTAATGAAAAAAATATTAGTACAAGTTATAATAAAAATAAATTTTGGTAGAAATATTTGTTAGACTTATATAAATATAGCTGTGGTAGTATGATCAATGGGCGTCACTGGATGCGAAGAAACTGAAGGAATATCCTGTACAGGTGGAGTGTCCCTAAGTGTATGCTCCTCAGCCACATATTGTGTCAGAGCAGGAGTCAAAGAAGGTGGAATATAATATCTCAGAGATAATGAACCAGAAGAAAAAGATGATGGCATAGACGTCTGGCCAACTGGTACTGTAAACATCGGAGGCCTAAATATCCCGTTTGTCCCAAAAGACACACCATGATCAAAATGGGGCATATAAGATACATCTGTGGTAGGGGAATAGTCCAATCGAGTATGACCAGTGGATCGTCTAACTCTCGCACCACGATCCCTCGGACCACCGACCTCATTACCGGGACCACCAGATGATTGTCTAACTCTGACACCACCATCCTCCTACCACCAGCCTCTGTACTGGGAGAAATATCAAGATCCTCATTGGATATCTCTCATCGAGGGGTTGGATCCTGAAAAAAAGTTTAACACAAAAGTAAACACATGATATTATAAGTTATTGAAATATATATATTTGAAATAAAATACTGACAACAGGGTTGAGTGGAAGAATTCCCATCTCTTTCATGTGACGATTATTGTCTGTCATCTTTTTCTGCTTCCTTTCTTCTATGGGTGTCATTTTCTGCAATGAAAACAAATATGGAAGTAATTACAAACAGATAACTAATGTGTAACCCAAAAAATAAAATATAGAAAAACCATTTTGATAAAAAAAAACATAAAGAAACAGAATATTTATTAAGGATATGACATGTATATTTACATGGCTATCCTAGTCATGTATTGTTTACCTTCCCATGTACATTCCCAAGACACTAGATTATGGTAGACACCATGTCAACGGTAATACATACCATGCAAACCCTTATACTAGATCGTCATTATTACAACCATTAATAACAACTTATTAAACAACATCACTTGTAAAAGACAATAAAATTGAACATAAATCAATAAAAATAATGGATATATCTAGTAAAATTAAGTCATACTGTTTTACACCCTAAATGACCACCCACAACCATGATTAATGACCACACATGATCCCCTTTCGGCCAAATAAAAATTGAAAACAATATCACTTGTCAATGATAATCAAATTGAAAATAAATCAATTATAATATTGGATATATCAAGTAAAATGAATTCATACTATATTACATCCTAAATGACCACCCACAAACATGATTAATGACTATAAAGATCCCCTTTCGGCCAAATCATAAGTGTAAACAAAAAACACATAATTCCATAATAACAAAATAAAGGAATCACTTACATATTTGATGTGTAGAAGAAAAAAATTCCTTGATTGAAGATGGATCGATATGTGGAATATGTTTGGCAGGAGGAAGATTGGATTTAGGGTACGCCGAGCAGAACTGCAATCTGCAATCGAGCGGAGGGGGAATGGATGCCCGACTGTATTTAGGGTAATTTTTCCCAACGATTTGCAATAACCATTTGGAATGTATCTCTTTACCAAAAAATTAGATAAAATGTTGGTAAAAAAGTGATATCGAAGGCCTCTTACCAACGGTTTTGCAAAACCGTTGGTAAAAGCTTTTATAAATTCATTTATACCAACGATTTACATAAACCGTTGGGATGCATGTGTTGGTAAAAGTGCCATTTACAATAGTGAATGCATTATTATTTGGATGCTATAATAATTATGTATAATTGATGTAAATAATAAATATAACATGATAATGATTCTTTATATATGATATACCATCCAATTATATATTAGTTTAATATCAAAATAATGAAATTGCCGCGCGTGCGTACGTACAGATTAACATCTCCATGAACACGATGAGATTCTTTCCCCATCATATCCATTCAAGACTAATTTTAGTTTTATGATTAAAAATAATGATTAAATACTTAATATCATTATGAATATGAAGAAGATACATCATATCAACAACAAACATTACTTTTGTATCAAATCATATAAAGGAAAACAAATCACTTAACACCCAAAATGAAGATAATACTAAAATATTATTAACAAAGAAATATTAGAAGATAATATATGATATCATATTAATGTATATAGTTCTTGAATTTTAACACCCCAAGCTTCCACGGTACGCTTTCGAATAATACAATAGCGTGTGTTATACACTACTTCGAGTTCTTACACACCACAACCAATCAAACTATCCGTTATGAATAGTAATACACACTTTTTTAAATTTTATAAATTTTATCTTTCAAAATGGACTTCATTTTTGGATTCATAATATCAAAATTAGCTTAGGATGAATTTTTCGTATTTTTCAAAAAACATTCATTTTTTGAGGAATAGTGAAAAATACTGAGATATAGTTTAAAACCAACTTTTTATTTAAATAATTATTTATTTTATTTAAATTTATTTTAGGTCAAAATTGATAAATAAATCCAATATATGTTCTCTATAATTAATTGGATTCATTTTATAATAATTTTAGATATATAAAAATTTTATTGAAATTTTCAACGTCTTTTACAATCTCCTAGGAGAATTTGCAAATTCACATAAAACATAATTTTACCAATTATGTGAGTAGAATTTCGAAAATCCGAGAGACACGGTAAATATCAAGGAGTAAAATGTGGTTCAATAAGATAAAAATAATTTTTGGTGAATAGTAAAGTTTTACTTATATTTAGCACGGTTAAATGTAAATAAGGTAATTAAGGGTAAAAATGATATTATTATTACCCTAAAACATGTGATAATTTTATTGGATAAGTATAATTCGACCAAAAACAACCTTAGGAATAAAATATGAACCTCTTTTGTCAACTTCGATTAGATTAGGATATTTATTATTATTTAATTCAAAGAAGAGTTAAAAGAGTAAAAATCAAAGTTTAATAACTAAAACATTTATAATATAGGGTTATACATAAGATATATTCTATTATAAATATTCATTATAAATATAAAAATATTTCCTTCCTAATGGTATTTTATTTATAATTTTTAGACATTATATAATTTAATTTATTTATGACACAATGATGATGTAGTAATTACGTTATTTGTAAAATATTAATATAATTGATATTATAAATAGCCAAATAAATATAATGTGAAACTTTTAGAGAATTACACAAATTTTATAGGTTAATATGACATGTTAGTGTTTATTAAATGAATTAGGTTAGAAGTAATAATTCTATTATAAATTTAGCAAAAACAAAATACCAAATAGTATCAAAATTGACATTAAAGAGTTTTTAAAAAAAATATTATATTATTAATTGATATTCAAATCCTAAAAATATTAGGTTCAACCACGAGACCTATATATTGATAGGTGTATCATTAATGAACCACTTGGGGTTCTCTTGGTAGTTTATAGTAAGTTTATTAACGATATAATATAAAAATACAAAGAGACATGGTAAATGTGAAACTAATTAACTAAGAGTTAAAACTAAAAGATAAGGTTAATATAGTGACCCAAACCTGTATAAAACCTATTGCATGAGTTGTTTTTTACCCATACCCACCTTATCCTAGAAATAAATCAGTATTCATCCATTCGAAACCCAATATTAATTTATCATAAAATAATATTTCTAGCTTTTCCTATGGTCCCCCTCACCCCTCTTATAAACGGTCACTCCATTTACCTCTAATTCACACCTTCAAATCCACTTTTCTCGTCCAAACCCTCCCCTAAAATCCTATCATATTCCCTCACTTCATTCTAGAGGCCCTCCTTTGGTCATAAATCCAACTTAAGAATACCTTTTGATCAAATCAAAAGGAAGAACCTGAAGAAGAGGTAATGATATCACCACCCTCTTTCTTGTTCCTTTCATCTTCCACTTCTTCATTCTTTGTTATTTTCATTAAAAAATTATAACTCCAGTATCTTATATATAATTTAATGTTATAATAAATATGGTATAACCATATTCAGTATTCTATCCATCCTTTGAATGACATGTCACTATACGTGCGTACGTACGGCCTACCGTCTCCACGTCGTGGTGTAATTGTTATTCAATATATTATTATTTGGATGGGTATAATAATGATGTATAATAGATTTAAATAATAAATATAACATGATAATTATTATTTATATATGATATACCATCCAATTAGATAATATTTTAATATCAAAAGAATGATATTGTCGCTCGTGTGTACGTACGGATTTCTGTCTCCATGAACACGATAAGCTTCATTCCCCATCATATCCATTCAAGACTAAATTTCATTTTATGATGAAAAATAATTTTTAGAGACATGATATAATTCTGTATATGAATAAGATACATCTCATCCATAACAAATATGGATCACATAACAAATAATATAAAGGAAAACAGATCCGTTAACACCTGAAATGATGGTAATACTAAGATATTATCAACAAATCAACGTTAAAAGAACATATATGATATCATATAAATGTATATGATTCTTGTATAATTCAATAACAATTATTTAACCATTATAAATGAGGTTAAACTACCCTTGAAAAAGGAAATTATACAATGTAAGGGGTTTCTTATCTCACTTTTAATTCTGTGAGATTTATATTGTTCACCACTTATTTATTGCATGTGGTGTGTGTACTGCCCATGAATGTATTCATTGTGTAATATAAATTAATTTGTGGTTATTTACATCATCATTGTCTGATACTTCTTTCATGGTTGTATGTTTCTTATGTTACCAAATCGATAATGGAATTGGAAATTTCGATTTCCACTCATTCAGCTTTACGCATACTTCATTGATTATTTTACTCCAAGATTATTTGTGGAATCACTATTCATTTGATTATGTCATAATCTCCACTCCACTTTATATGGATATAATTTTTATATACATAATCATTCCATTGATATATTCTAAATTCATCGATATGAACTTGATAAGTGTAATTTTAACTCAATCTCTATTTATTGAGTTAAATATCCAGTTCACTAGTGTTGTTTTTACAAGAACATTTGTGAATGTCCTTTCATTGATTTACACTGAATATCCAATCATATAGAGTGTATTTCTATTTTTCACACATAATTATGTCAGTGATTTATCCTTAACCTAATGATACAACCATTATAAGAGATTTCATCTCAATTTACTTTCCATTGAGACTACATTGTTGTCATACACCAATTCGCTTTTATATGGTGTATATAATGTACTTTAAAATAGTATATCACGAATCCCTTTATTCTCCTGATATTATAATGTTTTTATTTATTCAATTATTTTTATTCAAGTGTCTATCTTTTGGTTGGGAACTCTAACTAAAATAAAATTTTAAATGTTTTAATGATTTATTATTCTAAACCCTTTCTCATTAATGTCCATGTTTTAAAAATGGTTTTCAGGATTTATTTATAAGGACATTAAAGTTTTAAAATTAAAATTACATTTAAATGTTTCAAAGTGGTATGGGACACTTTGATTCAAAAATATATTTCTAAACGGATTCTTGACAAATATTGTGACTTTTTAATGTTTTCAAGAAAAAGGGGATATTTCTGTCAAAAAGTTTTGATGATTATTTTCATCTATGTAAATATCCTTCATTAATCTTGATTGAGGTTAATATGTTACAATACAACCTTCCATATTGTATTGAATGGGTTATGTTTGACAGTGGATGTGTTATTATTATACCATTCATAGTTTGTGGATAAATTATTGACATTTTGTATGCTAGTTTTAATACGAATGTTTATGTTATGATTCAAAAATTTCCTATGAGGAATGCATTGGACATAGTAAGTGACGGGTGGAGCCCACTATAGATCCTAGATTCATCGGTAGGTATCATGAGACAAAATAGTGTCTTACCACAAGGCCTTGACAAAATCTTATTGGTAGTCTTGGCACGAGTCCTGGACTATGTGGATATGATTGTCTGGCATTATGCATTCAATTATTATGAAAGTGGTTATTGATATTTCAGGTAAATATTAGACTAGTAGAATATCCATTTGAATAAGTAAATGGAATTTTTTCATTTTATTTTTTCAATATTATACTGAAGTTTAAGTTCAAAAGTCTTTAGTTTTAGTTATACATTGCCTTAAATGATTATGCTTGTTTATGAATGTTTCCGCTATATTGTTATCCTTACTGAGCATCTGAGCTCACCCCTTTCTATATTTTATTTTTCCTAGGATGTGAAGAAGTATATTATGACTTACCTTTAGGGATAGTATTAGGGGATATGAGTGTGGTCTATGAAAACAATGATGTTGTAATTTTTAATTTTATGATGCAATGTAAAACTTATGAATGCATCTAGTACATCCAAGGATACTAAAATAATTGGTCTTTCGAGACTTGATCTTTTATGATAATTCCAATGATACATAAAAATGCAGTGACTTTGGGCTTCTGTGGTTGGGGAGTTACATGAATAATTTAATAACAATTATTTCACCATTATACAAGAGGTTAATATAACCTCGACCGAGGAAAAGTACAAGGTTAGGGGTTTATTATCACACTTGTATTTATGTGAGACTTCCATTGTTCACCATTTATTTATTTCATGTGGTGTATTGTGTACTACCATTTGATATATATTATCATGATTCTGTTTATATTCATGATATTATGTAATTCAATTGGTGTTTATTGACTATTTTTCATACGAATCGATTGATTACAATGAGGTAAGGGTAAATTTCACAATATCTATATTATCCGAGGTTTTTTTAAGTATGTATCTACTAGGAAATATTTATTATCTATGTCCATGTTTCATAAAAGAGTTTTCATAGGGATTATTTTTAAGGGGGGTTTTACTAAAACATCAATTTAAATGTTTTAAAGATTCATTCTTCTAAAAAATTATCATCAATGTCCATTTTCTCAAAATGGTTTTAAGGATTTGTTTTTATGGACATGAATGTTTTTTAAAGTGTTAATTACTTTCAAAAGTTTCAAAGTGGTATGGGACACTTTGATTCAAAAATATTTTTAAATATCTTCCTTTATAAATTTTGTGACTTCTAAATGTTTTCCTGAAAAAGGGATATTTTTCTCCAAGAGTTTTACAAATCATTTTCATCTATTTCAACATCCTTTTATGGTGTTTAGACTTGTTTGAAGTTGATTTATTATGATACAAATCTTCCACATTGTGTTGAAGGTTTTGTGATATGTTTGACTTTGGATGTGTTATTTTTATTCCATTCATGGTTTATGGATAATGTATTGACATTTTGTATTCCAGTTTTATTATGAATGTTTATGTTATGTTTAAAAATTTTCATATGATGAATGAATTGGACTTAGTAAGTGACGGGTGAAGCTCGCTATAGCTCCTCGATGCATCAGTAGGTCTCATGAGACAACTAGACATAGAATTGGTCAAGGCCTTTCAAATTTTGATATATGGTTTTAGTCGAGGCTTTAATCATTTTTAGATGTCTTGGATAAGGCCTTGACAAAATTTTTCAGAATGTCTGTCATTATACAATCCTTCATTATGAAAATAATATTGATGGTTCAAGTTGTCATTCGACTAGTATAATATACATGATTATGTTTTATTATGGAATTATTTACTAAGCTCCTATTCTGACCATAAAAGTGTTCATGTTGATTACTGGTTAAGGAATGTGTTTTCAATTATTCACCATGCATAATATTTTTGTTATCTTCCACTGTATTTCTTACCCTTAGTGAGCGTTTGAGCTCACCCCTTTCTTATGTTTCATTTTCCCGGGATATGAAGAAGTTAATTATGAGTGACTTGCAGGCTTAATCTAGCAGGATTGGATGTTTCTAATGAAATAAATTAGTGTATTATTTCTTTTTAAGTTCTAAAGTTGAAATTATTTATGTATCTTGTTTCCTAGACTATTAAACTGACCGTTCCTTAGAAACTTGATTCCTTGTAATCATGCCAATGTATTAAAATAATGCACCGGCTCCTGGATTCTGGGGTTGGGGCATTACACAAAAGAACCCCAAGTGGATTATTATTATTACTATATATAACATTATCTATGTAATTTGGTCGATCATGAGATTTTTAGGTATATTATATGAATTAATAATATAGTTTTTGTTTTAAAAACTCAATTATGTCAATTTTGACACAATTTACAATTTGATTTTTTTTGAAAGCCATAAAAACTTTATCACATTGAATAAAATTTATTTAATCAATATTAACATGAAATATTAATCTATAAAATTACTGTAATTCATCCGATGTCTCAATTTACATTTATTTCGATATTTATTATATCAATTATTTTAATATTTCATTATTATGGTAATTACTGCATCATCATTGTTTCATGAATAAATTAAATTATTTAATGTATAAAAATTATAAATAAAATACCAATACGTATGAAATAATTTTATCTTTATAATGAATATTTATAGTCTAATTTATATTGTGTGTAACCCTATATTAAAAATGGTTTAGTTATTAAACTTTGAAGTTAACCATTTTAACTCTTCATTAGATAAAATAATAAAAAATTTCTTGATCTAATCGAAGTGGACCAAAGAAGAACATATTTTATTCCTAATGTTTTTTGATCGAATAAAACGTATAAAATATAATTAGGAGATGTGTTGGGGTAATTATAATATCATTTTTACCCTAAATTACCATATTTTCTTTTAACCGTGGTAAAATAAAAGTCAAAAGGTACTATTCACCAAAAAATATTTTCATCTTATTTAACCAAATTTTACTAACTGATTTCAAAAATGTCTCTTAGATTTATGAAATTCAACTCATAGAACCTGTAAAATTATGTTTTATGCAAATTGGTAAATGCTCCTACAATGTGGGTAAAAGACGATAAAAAGTTCAATAAAATTTTATATATCTAAACTTATTATAAAATGACTCAAATGAATTTCTTTGAACATATATAGGTATTATGTATCTACATTGACCAAAAATAAATTATAATAAAATGACTAATTAATTAAATAAAAAGTCGGGTTTAAACAACAACACAACGTTTTTCACTATTAATAAAAAATTGAATGTTTTCAAAAAAATACCAGAAAATCACCCTAAGCTAATTATGATATTATGAATTCAAAAATGAAGTCCTTTTTTTAAAATAAAATTAAAAAAATTAAAAAATTGGGTATTTTTATTCATAATGGCTAGTTTGATTGGTCGTGGTGTGTTAAAACTCAAAGTTGTGTACAACGCAAGATACTGCATTATTCAAAGGGAAACGTACTGTGGAAGCTTGGGGTGTTACATTCACCCCCGCATAAAATAAATTTTTCCTAGAAATTTCTAGAATATTAGTGCATAAAAATATTTAAGTGGTTCTTCATCATAAGTACCTTGGGTTCCCACATTGCCTCTTCCATCTAATGGTTTCTCTATAGAAATTTTACCAGAATAGTCATCTGGTTTCTCAGCACTTATTCTTTGGAATCAAGAAGTTTGATAGGAAATTCAAAATAAGATAGATCAGGTTCCAATTCAATTTCTTCATAGGTGAGTACATGAGTTTGGTCCGACATATATTTTCCCAACAATGATACATAAAACACATCATGATCTTTGGAGATACATGGAAGAATTTCAAAACGATAAGCAACAACTCCAATTAGTTATAGAATTTCCAAAGGTATGGTGTACCTGTTACTCAATTTACCCTTATTACTAAATCTTATAACACCCTTTCATGGAGACACATTTAAGAAAAGATGATCTCTTACTTGAAATTCCAAATCATTCCTCTGATTATTGAAAAATCTCTTTTGGAAACTTTGAGATACTTTGATGTGGGTTTGGATAATCTTCATCTTTTTCATTATTTCCTCAAATTGTTCTGGTCTTAGAGTATTCTTTCACCAACATCATCCTATCATGTTCATGTGCGACATCTCTTTCAACATATCACTTCATATGGGTCTATCTGAATACTAGAATGGAAGCTATTGTCATATGAAAATTCTACCGGTGGTAAATATTGTACCCCATACCTTTAAAGTCAAGTGAGAAAGATCTCAACATGTCTTCTATGGTTTTAATAGTCCATTCTGATTTTCCGTCAGTTTGAGGGTGGTAGGAAGTGCTCAGACAAAGATCAGTATTTAAGGCCTTCTGAATACTTTTTCAAAATCTTGATGTAAAATGGGGATCGCGATCAGAAACAATTGATATGGGTACACCATGGATTCTTAAACTTCATTAATATATAGTCTTTCTAAAAGTTCAAGTGGTAAATCATCTCTTATAGTAAGAAAATGTGCAGACTTGGAAAGATGATCAACAACGACCCATACTGCACCATTCCTTATAGGAGTCTTTGGTTGCCCATGGAAAAGTCCATCATAATATTAGACCATTTATACACAGGTATGTGAAGAGGTCGCATGACTCCTCTAGGATGTTACCTTAATGATTTCACTTGTTCAAAAACGATTCATCTTGACACAAAATCAACAATCTCCTAGTTCATGTTGTCCGACAAAAAATGTTCCATCAAATATCTATACATCTTGGTGGTCCCATGGTGTATAGAGAAATTAGATCTATGAGCATCATCAAACAATTACTTTTTTGATTAGGTATATCGGGAACCCAAAGATTGTACCCAAATTTAAAAATCCATATTCTTATATGAAGTCACTTAATCTACCATCATTTACAACTTTAATCTCTTTTTGAAATTCTTCATCATTAGTCTGAGAAATTTTTATCCTTTCAAGTAAATATGGTTTGTCAACCATTTGAAAAAGTATATATATTTCACCTTCCACAGTTATTCCCATATCTATCATTACTAGATCCATTAAAATAAGATACCTTTCAACTCTCATCTTGTTCAAAACTCCATGATACTTTTTACTCAATGCATCTGTCACCTTATTTGCCTTCCCCGGGTGGTAGTGTATTATTCCATCATAATCCTTGAGTAGTTCAAGCCAAATATTTTGTCTCATGTTGAGTTATTTTTGTGTGAAAATATACATCAAACTCTTATGATTAGTATAACTCTCACATTTTTCACTATAGAGATAGTGTCTCTATATCTTCTGAGAAAATGTAACAACTGATAATTCAAGATCATGAGTTGGAGAGTATTTCAAATTAATTTTTAGCTGTCGTGATGTATAGGAAATAACTCTATCATTCTCCGTTAGGACACAACCAAGTCCTTTTTTTGAAGCTTCACTATAAATAAAAAACCCATTGTTCCTTGATGGTAGAGTCAATATAGGATTGTTGACTAATATTCTCTTCAGTTATTCAAAACATTCTTCCCACTGTTTTGTCGAAAAAAATGTAACCCCTTTACATGTGATCTTGGTTAATGGGTTGGCCAATCGAGCAAAATTATGGATGAAACATCGATAATAACCAACTAAACCAATAAAACTGTGTACCTCGGTTATACTCGTCGGTGTAGGCCATTAATGGATTTCTATGGTCTATGAAGGATCAACAGAGATTCCATCCTTAGAGATAATATGGCCAAGAAAATAAATCTCCTGAAGTTAGAATTCACACTTTCTAAACATTCCATATAATTCATTTCTTCTGTGGGTTTACTGAATAGTGGGCAAGTGATTTTCATGATCTTCATATATTTTTGTGTATACCAAGATATCATCAATAAATACCACTACAATTTCATCAAGATATTCCTTGAAATATATATTCATGAGATCCATGAAGAGAGAGGGTGCATTAGTCAATCCAAAAGGCATTACTATAAACTTGTAATGCATGTACCTCATTCGAAATGTTGTTTTTGGAATGTCTTCCTTCTTCACAAACAATTGATGATATCCAGATTGAAGGTCAATCATTGAAAAATATTTAGCTCCATGAAGTTGGTCGAATAAATCATCAATGTGATGTAGGAGATACTTTTTATTTAATGTTATAACATTGGTCTCCTAGTAGTCAATGCACAACCTCATTGATCCATCTTTTTTTTTTCTTAACAAAAACGACAGGGGATCCCATGAAGAAGCACTAGGATGAATAAATCCCATATTTTTGATATCCTCTAGTTTTTTCTTTAGTTCCACTAATTCCACAGTGGCCATTCTAGAAGGGTTCATCAATATTTTCCTTGAACCAGGAATTAAATTAACGGAAAACTCAATTTCTCATTCTGAAGGATGTCTAGGTAAATCTTATGGAAACATGAAAACATATTCTTCAAAAATAGGTATGTCCTATATAAGAACATTCTTTTATCATCTATAATTATTTCATTCTTTTCCTCCCCAATAATTGAATTTAGTAGAACTACTGGGGGTGGATCTAGATAAGAATCTGGTGGTGACATTTCTACTCTAAAGATAATGTACTCCTTCTCATCGTCGAAAATTGTAACCTCTTTGTTCTTATAATAAATTTTAGCATCATGGTCCAAAATCCAATAAAGTACAAGGATTATATCAAATTAAATCATAGGTATGCTGATGATATCAACAGATACAAATAATTTATATGCCTTAATGGGAACTGATTCACAAAACCTTTTTTGCGATGATACTTACCTTGATGTTTTGACTAACCACTCCCTTGTTAAGTCAAATTGAAAATATCTAATTTTCTTAGAAGACTGGGAAGATATAAAACAATGCGATGATCCAAAATTAAATAAAGAATTGGCTAAACTTGAGTGAACCATTAAATTACCTACCACCATGTCTTTCAAAGTTTAAAACTCATTAGTAGTGATCACATAAGCTTGGCCTTGATCCCTTGGCATTTTCTAAGGTAAGTACCTTGGGCACATAAGAAATTCATTTTCATAATGTCCCTTTTCTCTACAATTGTAACATTAAACATTGAAAGTCTATTTCTTTACCTTGCAATCACGAACTTGGTGGAACTTTTCACCACACTTGGAACAGACTCTCATTCCCTTCAAGAAAGTACCATGGTGTTTTTTCCATCATTTACCACATTATGGATATTCAATTCTTCCCGTATTCCCCTTATTTAAATTTCCAGAGTGATCAACATATCTCTCTTTGTCTTGCTTTTCATTGAAGTCATAAGAATTAGAGAATTCCTTTTCCATCTTGACAGTGCATGAGACAATATCTTCATATGATGATAAAGATTGTGAGACTAATGATCGATGGATAAATGGTTTTAACCCATCACGAAATTGATCAATATTACTCATTGAGTTACGTATATAATCTTCTTCATGGAATGATAACCTTATAATGTTAGCCTCATACTTTGTGACATTCTCATCCTACTTTTTTCTTAGACACAAAAAGTGTCTTTCCATATCTTCTCTATGGTCACAAGGAAAGTATTTTTCTAATAAAATCTCTCTTAACATCCTCTATTCCATGTTTGATACTTCTTAATCTTCCATTTTTTTTGGATTAATGAATACCATTGATCTGCATCTCCAGTGAGATGATAAATTGCCATAACAACGTTTTCTCTTCCGCTACTCCCCATAGCATGAAATATTTTCTCTAAGGAACTTATCCATTTCTTAGCTACTAAAATATTTTTACTCCCATTGAATGTTGGTGGTTTTTTCTTCATGAAGCGGTATCACATTTATCCTCTGTGTTGTGGATCAGGGTGCTCTATATGGGTAAGGTTATTATTCATAACCAGAGTGACTTGTCCATGTATGGTGATAAGCTGATAAGAACCAGTTGCATCACAAGCTCCACTATAATTATCTTGAGTTGGAGGGAAATCACGACATGGATTACGTGGAATGATACCCTTTCCATTCCTTACACTCGGATCCATTTCAAAAAAAAGGCATATATTAGATTAGTTTTTGAATCACAATACATAATTCCAAACTTGTAAAACACCTATCATAAATTGAACAATTTATGGATATAATCCAAAATCATAAAAAATGTTTTCATTGAGGAGGTATATACTCATAAGTCATTCATAATGGTTTTTAAAGAAAATTTGAATTATCCTAAGCATATCCCCTGGGAGTGTCATAACCAAGAGGGCAGTAAGGCCCATTTTCATGTACCAGGATACCCCTGGTCAAGCCAGAAACTCCATGTCGGAGTTTTCACTCCTAGGTAAATCTGTGCCAGAGCCACTTCTACCATGTTGTATCAATACAGGGATGTATTGCTTAGAAAATACACAAAATCCTTAAATTATCAAAATTCTAGGACGTTCTTCTATACCAATCCTCAAAGTATGTCTTAGGGTAATGTGCTCTAATTAGAGTTTATCTAAATCAACTTTCCATGGTTTGTACTAAAATTTCTCTGATACCAATTGTAACTCCCTGACCCTAGTTACCCAAAGTCATTGCATTATTACATAACATTGGCATGATCATAAGGGATCAAAATCCCAGAATACTGATAAGTTTAGTATCCCCGGATGTACTAGATACATTCATAAGTTTTATATTACATTATAAAATGAAAAAAACAACTACATTGTCTCCATTAACCACATTCATCCCTTTCACTTTCCCAGCAGTTCATTTATAATATAATTTGTTGCATACTAGGAAAAATAAATCATAGAAATTAGTGAACTCATATACTGAGAATGAATAACAATATAGCGGAAACATTCATAAATAAGTATAAACTTTTAAGGCAAAGTATAAGACTAAAACAAAGGCCTTGTAATCATAAAATTATGAAAAATATGGCCAATATTAATCAAATAATTCCATTTACTTATTCACATGGACATTCTACAAGTCAAATAATCACATTAAATATTAATAGTCAATTTTATAATGATGGAATACATAATTTCTGACTTCATAACCACATAGTTAAGGCCTTGTTCCATCAATACAAATAAGATTTTTTCAAGTCCTTGTGCCAAGACACTATTTTGTCTAATAAAACCTACTGATTCATTGAGAAGCTATAGAGGGGTCCACCCGTAACTTACTAAGTCTAATGCATTAATCATATGAAAAGGCTTAAACACAACATAAACATTCATATTAATACTAGTATAAGAAATTTCAATACGATATCCATAAACCTTAAATTGTGTAAAAATAACACATCCGTAGTACAACATATCAAAAAACCTTCAATACAATATGGAAGTTTTTCATCATAATAAATCAACTTCAAAAAATCTTAAAATCCATTAAAGGATGTCAATAAAGATTAAATCAAAAAAATAATTAGAGAAATATATTTTTCTATTTTGAAATCATTTAAAAGTCATGTAATTATGAAACAAAATATTTATGTTGAAAATATTATTATAAGATTGTATGGGAAGCTTCAACGATGTTATAATGGAAGAAAAAAGATGCACCCAACCTATAAGTTAAATAAGACATTCTTACCTTAATTTAATCGATAATTCCATATAGTACCTAGTTTGGTAAACGACAGAAAGATTAATTTCAAAAAATATATGGTCAAATAATTGTACAAATTACTTAAAACCATAGTCTAGTAAATGGTAATAATGTTTTCAAATATATTTTAAAGAAAACACAGATGTGTATGATAAAGTGGTGTTAGTAGATACTTATGTATTTACAACCTCGGATTAGTAAAGAGATTATAGAATCAACCCTTACCTTATACATTTCTTTATAAGATGGTATTATAACGTACTGTATAATAGTTAAAAAATTATTATTAAATTATACAAGAACTGTATACATAAATATGATTTCATATATGATCCTATAATATTTCTTTGTTTATAATACTTCAGTAGTATCATCATTTCGGGTGTTACCTGATTTGTTTTCTTTTATATTCTTGGTTACGTAAGCCATGTTTGTTGTGGATAAGATATATTTGATTCATATATAGAATGATATTATGTTAATAAACATTATTTTTAATCCTAAAATGTAAATTATTCTTTAATGATTATGATGTGGAATGAATGTCACCGTGTTCGTGGAGACGATAATCCGTACGTAGGAACGAGCGACAATATCATTATAATGATGGTGAAATCATATGTAATTGGATGGTATATCATATATAAATAATCATTATCATTTTATATTTATTATTTACATTATTTATAATCATTATTATACCCATCCAAATAATGAAGTGTTTGAATAACAAACTAGACCATGACGTGGAGACGGTAAGCCGTACGAACACACATATTGTGACATTGTTATTTATAAGATGGATAGAATAAAGAATATTGTTGTTCCATATTTATAATAACATCACAATATGTAGAAGGTACTGGAGTTATTATCTTGGTACAGAATCAAAAAAGAAAGAGGAAGTGGAAGAAGAGATGAACTTGAAAGAGGGTTGTGAAATTATTTACTCTTCTTCAGGTGTTTCCTTTTGAGATGATCAAAAGGGCTCTATAGGATGGAATTATGATAAAATTAAGGCCTATAGGTTGAAGTGAGGAAATTTGGGAAGGTACTTAGGAAGGGTTTGGCTGAGCCAAATGGCTTTGGAGGTGTGAAATTAAGAGAAGGGGAAGTACCCTTTTAGAAGAGAGGTGGGGGTCAATTTTGGAAAAGCATGAAATATTATTTTATAATAAAATAATTTTCGGTTTATAATGGCTCAAAAATGATTTATTTATAAGCTAATGTGGGAATGATCGAAAAACTCACTAAAAATTGGTTTCATATAGGGTTAGGTCACCATATTAACCTTATCTTTTAGATCTAATACTTCGTTAAATAGTTTGACATTTAAAATGTCTCTATCTTTTTTTATATTATATGGTTAATAAACACACAATAATAAGAAAATGTAACCAAAAGTGGTTAAATATAAATAGAGTTTACCTTATATAAGTCCATTTTCCAAACCTTAAAGTTTTTGGAATATTATATCAATTAATAATATAGTATTTTTTAAAAACACAATTATATAAATTTTGACACTATTTAGTATTTGATTTTTTGAAATCCATAAATTGTTATCACTTAGAATAAAATTTATTTAATCAATATTAACATGTTATATTTACTTATAAAATTAGTGGAATTCATCAGAAGTCTCAATTTACATTTATTTGGATATTTATAATATCGATTATTTTAATATTTCTTTATTACGGTAATTACTGCATCATCATTGTGTCATTCATAAATTTAATTATTTAATGTCCAAAAATTATAAATAAAATACTATTATTTAGAAAGTCTTTTTATATTTATAATGAATATTTATAGTCGAATTTATATTGTTTGTAACCCTA
Source organism: Viscum album (assembly GCA_963277665.1). Classification (NCBI taxonomy): domain Eukaryota; kingdom Viridiplantae; phylum Streptophyta; class Magnoliopsida; order Santalales; family Viscaceae; genus Viscum; species Viscum album. Next base: position 343,540,033 of record OY728136.1, on the reverse strand, counting down.
TATTAAAATTCGTTTAGTTATTAATCATTGAATTTAACTCTATTAACTGTTCTATAAAAATAATAATAATAAATGTCCTAATATAATCCATGAGGACCAAAGAGGATAATATTTTATTCCTAAGGTTTTATTTGGTTAGATTAAAATTATTCAATAGAATTAGGACAAGTTTTAGGGTAACTATAATATCATTTTTACCCTTAATTACCCTATTTACATTCAACCGTGGTAAATAAAAGTCAAAATTTACTATTTACCAAAAATTATTTTATTATTATTGGAAAAAAATTTACTTATAGATGTCAACCATGTCTCTCGGATTTTTGAAATTCAACTCACGGAAGAAGTAAAATTAAGTGTTATAAAAAATTTCAAATGCTCTTAAAAGGTGGGTAAAAGACGGTAAAAAGTTCAATAGAATTTTATATATCTAATCTTATTATAAAACAACTCCAATGAATTAAATTGAACATATATAGGTATTATATATCTATTTTGACCTAAAATAAACTAGAATAAAATAACTAATTACTTAAATAAAAAGTCATTTTTAAACAATAACTTAGTGTTTTCACTATTCATCAAAAATTGAATGTTTTCAGAAAAATACCAAAAAATCACCATAAGATAATTTTGATATTAAAAATTACAAAATGAAGTCCATTTTGAAAAATAAAATTTATAAAATTTAAAAAAATTGGGAATTACTATTCATAACAGCTAGTTTAATTGGTCATGGTGTGTTAAAACTCCAAGTTGCGTACAATGCAAGCTATAACATTATTCGATGGGAAACATACTGTGGAAGATTTGGGTGTTACAGTATTGAGTCATACCTGAAAACCAGGAATGAAAAGAACTAAACAACACATGAATACTACAAACCCACAGACGTGAGTATATAGGGTGTGAGGTGAAGATAGTAGGAAACCACCATGACTCCATTTCATTTATTTTATTTAAAAAATCTATTATTGTTATTTAAAAAAGGAATTTAAACTTAAGTTTTACATTTTCACTTAAAAATAATGGGGGTAAACATGTAAAAAATATACACTTCTTCAATTATTCCATTTTGTAGAACCATTAAATTATATTTCTTTTATGTAAAAAATATCTTATTCCAAGGGAAAAATATCTTAAACACCACACTTTTGGAAGTAAACCAACACATGGTTTCAATCAATTCAAAAGAATCTTCATAAACCAATCACGACAACTAAAAACCATATTAATTTTTTCATATGAAATCATACAAATGAAGAACTCAAATAACGTAACGAAATAGGAGGAAAATGATGTCAATATGAACAAAAAGGGTCATAAATAAATACATTTAATAGAAGGAATAAAATCAATCAACAATATGACTAGACATAAAGCATCACATGAAAACATGTTCATCCAAGAAATATAATATACACAATATAACATATAAATTAATGTGGAAAATTCATAGATACATAGAATTAGGAAAGACCACAAGGACTAATGGGATAGAAAAATACATTTATTGGAGGAACTACTTCTAGAAGGTTAATAGTCAGACATCCATCAACTGAATCACTCTATGTTTTCTCCTCGGTGATAAACCCTCCCTAATAATAGAAAAAAAAACTTGGGGGACTATCCATTGCTAAAACCAAACAAGAGTAATAATTACCCACTACATTCCCCCTTAGAAGCCTCAATTTTCCTATAGAATAATAATGAAGGTTTTCCATGAATAATAAGGTCATCACAAGAGAATAACAATCCTCTGGGGATAACACCAGAATCATGTTCTTCTAAACTCCCTTAGTACCCTCAATGTAATCTCCAAAATACAATAACAATAAGAGTCATGTAACCATGAACCCATCGAATGGATACGAACAACATAAAAAATATAAGGGGATCCCAAAAAGGGCACAATTAATGATCAATAGATGACATAGTTCCAACCATGCCTTCACTTTAATTAATAAAACTTATACATTTGGAAATCCACTTTAAAAAAAACTAATTCCAACCTAATTACATAATTAAAAATCATCAGCAAGTAATATTACCACACAATTCAAGGGAAACCCCTTTTTTCACATTTTAACATAAATAACCATTCAAAACATCAGATCCCTATTATAAAAATTAAATGAAACCCACATTTGAAACTAAATTTTAATTAAAAAACTATTTTTTTATTGAATAAATACAACCTCATCATTTTATCAAACATGGGTAGTGCATAAATTACAATTCATCATCAATATACTATTTCATGAATGAAATTCCAACCATTTTCACATAAAAAACAATAAAAATAAATGAAATGATTATAAAAACAACCCTATATATTATACACCTTGATTTCCTAAGCCATATATGAATTTAAAACTCAATAAACAAGGGAAATATTGAATAAAACAAAATGAAATAGAAACACCTTCCTCTAGTGATGAGACCATGTTGCCTTCAATGAAAACCACCAGAATGGGACTCTAACAATGGTTCACAATTATTATAGATAAAAATTTAGGATTACAATCAATAAATACCATGTAAATCATCCATTCATTGACTCAAGGTTTAGGGGAGCCTTTATAAAAATATATAAATAATGAGTATGGGAAGAGAGGAGATTGTACCTATTAATTTGAATTAATAACTACCATGAAACCACCTCGAATCCATTAAGGAGGACATTGGATGGAGTAATAATTCCCATTGGATTTTTATGAGTCATGGGAGTAAACATTAGGTATCATGGGGTTTAATTAAAAATTAATATGATAAGGAAAAGATTAAAATACTTCAATATGGGTAGGGTGTATGTTTTTCTAATATAGTCTATCAAACCATGTGTAGGTCGTGTATTTTCTACAGTCTCAAACTACCAAAAAACATGAATTACCATGCATGGTTTCCTTAACCATTAAAATTACATTAAACCACCACTTAATAACTTTAAAATGGTACATTTTTTCCTATAAATATCTCTCAGGGTTTACAATCCATGTATTGTAACTTGCACTACATAGAAATCCTTCAAAACTTAATATTTCCACCCATATCACCCCCAAACCCTTGGGGAAAGGATAACTCAAGATAGAAATATAAAATGAAACAAATATGTTTTATATATCTCATATATATTCACTAAATATATCATTATTAAAATCCACATAAAAATAAAATGAAAAAAATATCACATCGCTTTTTAGAGGAGGTAGTCCAAATGTACGCACGAGCAACATTATCATTTTCCAAAACATTGTATTGTAAATATTTATTTGTGGTATTATATTTTAAGAAGTATAATTATTTAATATATATAATATATATAATTAGAATAAATCCTTCTATCTATTCATTTTTTGTTGTGATGTGGAAGAAATTAAATTGGTTCCTGAGATAGTAGCCCATCGTAACAATGATCGATAGTTTCGTTTCCCATTTGATGGAATAGGTGATGGGTGATGGTTATGAAGGTATAATAATAACATAAAAATATTTTTGAGATGATAATATTATTATATCATCATTTTTGAATAATATTTTATGAATTTTTATGAATAGATTTAAGTAATATTGGTTAAAAACAATACCTATTGTTCAGTAAACTTGCAAAAGATAGCACTAAAATCCCACATAAAAGAGTTTCATAAAACAATACATCCTATATGTTGTGCTGAGGGAATTAAAGAAAATAATTTGGGTAGGTATTTTCTGAAACAAAATGCTTTGGGTGTTTGAATAGTAGTGGAGAGGGTATGTCCTTTTTTTGTGGGGAAAGGAATGCACTTGAAAATTAATTTGAAATTTAAAAAATGAATACAAAATAAAAAATTAATTCCATAGAGAAAATACTATGAATAACCATATATTATAAAATTGGATATGTTATGTTTTTTATGTTGTGACCCAATAATATTTATATAATTTAAATTAGAAAAATCACCCCTTACATTTGGTTTAACCCCCTAGAAAACAAGTTTTAACCATAAACATGGTAATTAATTTTTACTATTTTTTCTATTTACTATAAAAACAAATTATTATTAAATTGTTATATAATATTAATTTTCTTGATTAAAAATTCAGAATCTATTTTTTTTAAATTCAATTCCTAGAATTAGAGTAAAATAATTTAAAATTATACACACAGACGCGATTAAAAAATACTTTTGAAAGAAAATGCTTTCAAAACTACAAAAAGTTTTTATATATAAATATAAAATGAAATTAATTGGATTAAATATAATATAATTTACCTAATTATATTCTCAAAACCATTTTAAAATATATTTTAACTTTTTAAATGCTCTAAATGAAAAAGGCAGTTGTCAATAAAAATTAGTATTTTTCAATTTTCATCAATAAATTAGTTCTTTCAGAAAATTATCCCAAATTATATATGAAATAATTTTAAAATTATCATTTCAAAAATTTAGATCATTCTGTGAAATAAATTTTATAAAAGTCAAAAAAAATAATTATATTATTTTTTGAAAAAATTAGTAAAACCATTTTCCCCAAAAATGTATTTTTCAAACATATAAATATTTTAATAGAATAAATATTTGATTTATCTAAATCCTATTTACATATTTTAAAATTTTTATTATTCCTATTCATGTTACAAAATTTAACATCATTTTTATAATATACTTGTTTAAATTATAATATTATTTGTATATTGGGGTTCATTAAAACTCAGTGTTCTATATAAAGCAAGCAATCAATGAAATTTTATTTATTTTTAAAACTATTTTCTAAAATATTAGTGTGTTATAGTTGTCCCCAAATAATTGTTGAATATTAACAATAGAATAAGTTTGTTTTATAATAGATATTATGAATACTCAATGCGGTACCACCCTAGGAATGTGAAAATGGTGGATGACAGTTTGAGTTGAAAGGATTATCCCCACATATATATGATAATGTTCAAAACATATATAATGTTTTAATATTTTCAGAGAATATACGTTTATATAATAATTTAATGGGTGAAATATTATCTTTCTAAAATATTATTTCAACTATCTATCCATGTAATGATTAAATAAGAATATAATGAATATGTAGCGCTAAAAAGGAATGTGAAAAATCTTCCAGAGTTCAACCATGATTGTTTTAGAATGAAATGATTTGTGAATAGAGTGTTTATCTCTGTAATTGAAGGATTAAATAAGTTAGTATTGGGTCAAGATCATATTTCATTATTCTATATTCATCTTGAGTGTTTGAATATTAATAGGTACTTTTAAGGAGTATTTCTTGTGGGATAACATGGTGATAGATATTTTGGTGTATATATATTAGTTTTTTCTATACCAAAAAGTTATGGTTGAGAAAAAATCAATAAGGTTATACCATAAAATTTACCATTACCTATATGAAAATGGGAGAAAATTACCATAGATATAATCATAGGACTTCTCAACACCTTTAAATTGTGTAATTCAATTTGGCTTGTAGTTTATCACCTAACGATGTCATCACAGTTCATTGATATTAAAAATTATTTCTCTCTTGATCAGATATCATAGATATAGATTAAGAAAGTAGAAAGGTTTCATAGAGTATAATAATCGATTGTACCTAATCTTTATTTGAGATTTACCACAATGTTCTTTTGAATTATTAATCAAGATCTATATACAAATATGTGTTTCAATACCTCATATCATCCTAAGAAGGATGGGAATTTTTATAAAACTATTCAATCTCTGGAGGATATTATTAGATTTTGATATCTATATTTAAAATGTGATTGGGATCAAAACCTTCCTCTAGTCAAATTCTCTTATAATAATAGCTCTCAGAAACATTATAATGGCTCTATACAATACCCTCCAAGGTAAGAAGTGAATAACTCTGACTTATTGGGATAATGTTTGAGAGAGAATGTTATTTGGACCTGATCTAACAAAGGAATCGATAGAGTAGATTAAATCTATTTAGTAGTGAATGAATGGGGATTAGAGTTGATATAAGTGTTATTATGATATGTATCAATGAGATAAATAATTAGATGTTGGTGATAATAACTTTCTATGAATATCCCATGGAATTATGTTAATTTATTTACCCCAAAAAGTCCGAGATCCAGGTGAAGACCTACACCCATAAGATTAAATAAAAAAAAGTTTAAACAGTACAAACCACTCAGGAAAGGGAAGCTTTACACAACCTTGTAATCACAGTACCAATTCTATCATTGTGAACAAGATCATTGCAATAATCAGGAAGAATGAAGGACCAGCAAGATCTCACCTCCATGATTTCTCTTTTGAGAGTGCATTCACCACTTGATTTTCTTCTCGGTATACATGATAAAACTTAAGGGAAATAAGTTCAGCAATCTTTAAAGATCCTATTGAAGTAGGGAGAATCCTTCATGGGACATTCCTGGACCACTCTTTAAGTATCCGCACGACAACAGAAGAGTCTGATTCTATCCAAATCTTCTTCCAGCCATATCGAGTAGCATACCTTATTGCCTTTATCATATCCCATAGCTCTGCCTCAAGAGCATGACCATTGCCAATATAGTGAAAGAAACTTCCCTTTAAAAAGCCTCAGTAGGTCCTGAAGACACCACCACATACAGCAGGTCCTGACGCACCAGAGGCTGCCCCATACACATTCACCTTTATGTAATCATTGATTGGTGGGGATTCACCTAATATATTTCAGTACCTTAGGCTTCCTCTCCCTTCCACTTACACCATGTGTTCTCAATAATAGGAAATCAGACATGTTATTGTTCATAGAGCCAGAATGTTTCACTGAAGAAAGTTTAATGCTTCGATGAATCGCCATCATCCCCTCCTTAAAGGAGGGACTTCCAAAATTGAATACTATATTGTTCCGGGACTTCAAAATATAAGATATAACAGAGACAACAGAAAAAATGAGCAAGGAGTGAACCATCTCACTGTTTTCTTCATGCATGACAGAATTGAACATGGTGACAATAGAGTTGAAGACCTATTGACAATGAAAAATATCCTTTAAATACCTCCAGAACTGAGCAGTAAAGGAGCAGTTGATGAAAATATGATCAGCAGATTCATCGGCAGCAAGAGAGAAAAAGCATATCGGGTCCAAATTCAAACCTTTTCTTTGAATGGAAGATTGGATTAGCATCCTGTTTTTTCAGATACGCCATCTAAGAATAGAATCAGCTGGAAGGATGAAAGTCTTCCTCACCTCCATCACCCAAGCAGGAGTTAGATGTGAATTTCCACACTACATGGCATAAGATAGTTAACTGGAGAATGAACCAGCCATAGCAGGTTCCCAAATCACGGTGTCCGGATCCATATATTCATAAGCAGAGATTTAAATTTGAAGATTATCAGGAATTATTGTTTGAGCCTGTGAATTTCCTTGCAAATAGTATACATTAGTGTTCCTTAAAGAAAAGGGAATGTTATATGTATAATCAATAGGACAGGATATCCACTGTGTTGTCCAAAAATTCAGCTGGGAGCTGAAACAGACCAGCCATTAAGAATGTGACATAAGATAAGTATAAGTGTTCCTGATTGAAGCCCAGACAAAGGATCTCAGATACACCTTCTACCTCCTATGTAACCTGTCAACAAATCTGTTAGAATGAAACTCCAAGGCAATGTTAGTACCAGCAAGGAGTCTCCATGTAATTTTTTTTGGAGCAATGCATCCTTAAAAACCCTGACATCCTTGACTCCCATTCCACCATTTGAGAGAGGCATGATACAGTCCATCCATATTATAGTAATCAATATCTCTATGGTGTTGAACCAGTCCAAATAAAGTTACTGTTCATGCCATCAAGTTCCTTGATTAATGTAGTAGGATACTTGTAAAGTGAGAAGGAGTACACAAACATTGAGGTGATGACTGAGTTCATAAGGCAGATCCTACTAGCCTGGGAAATTTATTTCCCTTTCCATATGGCCAATTGATTAACGATTTTAAGATAAATACCCTCCAAATAATCCGTCTTCACTCTTCCCAAGAACATAGGCAGTCCAAGATAAATAAAGGGTAATAAACCCCTTTTAACACCAAATATACTGGCCACTCTGTTTTGCTTTATAGTTCACACTCCTTCACTAAAGAATACAAATGATTTACTCCAACTTATAACCTGACCTGAAACTTCCTCATAGTGATTGAAAATAGTCTTTATAGAGGTCATGGTTTTTCTACCAGCTCTATAAAAGAGCAGAACATCATCAGTGTAAAATAAGTGAGAGGGAGTGAAGCAGTTCCTCCCATACACCATTCTCTGATAAATCCTAGAATTAACATGATCACTAAGGAAAATGCTCAAATAATCCTCATCCATGGAGAACAGTAATCCAGATAAAGGATCACCCTTCCATACTCCCCTAGAGCACTGAAAGAACCCCCTCGGTGATCCATTGGCCAGTATGGATAGTCTAGCACTTTCCAAAATGGCTTTAACCAAGCCAATAAATTTACATAAAAAACCATGCATATTCAAAACAGTGAAGATAAATTCCTATATGATAATGTCAAAGGCCTTTGATATGTCCACCTTGACTGCCATATTACGATTCCTGACCTTTTTTCTCATTATGTTGACACATTCTGAGGCAGTAAAGAGACAATTCTGTGTATTTTTTCCAGGCACAAAGCCTAATTGATTAAAGGAGATGAGAAACCTATCAATATCACCAAGTCTTGTTTCTATGATATTGCTAATAACTTTGTGGATGGAGTCCCCAATGGAAACTGGTCTTAAGTACTTTATATCAAGAGAATTTTCCTTCTTGGGTATCAAGGCAATGCAATTTGAATTCATTCCAAAAGGCATATAAGAATGATAGGAGAACTCCCTTACTGATTCTGTCACTTCCTTATGTAAGATATCCCAATAACACATGAAATATTTGTTGGATAAACCATCAAGACCATCCACACTATCCATATATATAGAAAAGATAGCATCATGTATTTCCTTTGTGGAAGGAATGTCACTAAGTTTTTTATTTTGCGCATCATCCAAGCCTGGTTCAATGCATCTTATAACTTTATCTGAATTTTCCTCCCCATATTCAGAGTAGGGATTTTAAAAATAGTATGTCATAGAGATAACAATTTAATTTTCAGAGGTATAAATGTTATCACCAATTCTAAAATACTTGAGATTCTTTCATACTTTTTTCTCCCTGTGCACGCAACGAATGAACCGAGAGTTCCAATCCTCTTCTTTCACCCATCTTGCCCTGAGCTGATTCCTAGCCAGGTTTTCCTTAAGATCTAAAAAGTTATCAAGCCTTGAGGATGCATGTATCTCTTTGTAAAGATATAGTATCTTGGGTCATGTTACCTTGTTGACAATCATATAGGTGTGAATATTCCTTTTTGTTGTCCTGATCAAGTCTGGAAAAAGATTTTTTACTCCATTCCATTATTCTAGATTTAACAATTTTCAGTTTAGTAACAATAATATGTAAAGAACTACCTTGGAAAGGCTCATTCCATGCTTCCAAAACAATCTCTCTGCATCCAGGAACCATTATCCAAGCATTGTTAAATTTAAAGGGCAGGGGTGCTGACCTTAAAGTGCTACCATAAATATCAATTAAAATTAGTTGATGATCAGAGTGTAATCGAGACAAATTGATGCCAGATACTTAAATTTCCTCACATTACTATTAGATCATGATATTTCCTTAGAAATACATATTATATAATTCTTAGAACATATAGATAATGTTTTTCGGAACAAAACTACTCTCGTGATAAAATTTGATTGCAAGAATAATAAATTCAAGGAATCCATTTGGGAATCTATGGAGGTGGTGAAGTAGAAATATCATCATTTATTTATTTCAATGTGATGTAATTTTTAGGGGGAAACTAATTTTCTGTGGGGAATAACATAACACCTCAATATTTTATAAGTATTCCTTTGAAATAAATTTTAATTATTCCATAGTTTTCATTAATGGTAACCCTGAGTCCAAGTGAACCATGATATATTATAAAATTCATTACCAAAATGCCAGATCCCTATTTTTTTACCCGGTACAGATCCATTTTTTTCAAGTTAAACACTTTATTATGTTATCTTTTTGTATTATACAATAAATGTGAGAATGTGGTTTAGCTAGGTTATTTTGGAAAGTGTAAATAAGGGGGATAAAGGATGGATGTAATCCAAATTCACATCATGTATTTGGAATACACAATGTGTTCTAAATAGACAAAATGTATTGGTTTGACCATAACACTTCATAACAAGTAATGTGGTTTCACTGGATGGGGAAAACCAAAACATTACATGGGTCTATTGATAATTTTTAAAAAAAGATGCAGCTCCATGTTTTTGGAAGAATCTCACCTCTACCTTCTCTCCAATGCAAAATCTCCCCTCGAACACTTAATTTAGGGTTTGATACCATTTTTCAACTTGGACTCCATTTCAAACACCACTAATAGCATTAGATCCATGGTATTATGTTTTTCACTCGAGTTAAAACATTAACTGATTCTATTCTACTCAATATATTTATTTTTTTCTCGGATCTTATGCCCTATTTCCAGGGTGTTTGTCTATTTTTCTATTTTCTTCTGATCTGGTTGGAGTTCAAAAACATTAATTGGAGAGTCTACCAAGGGTATATGGTATGGGTTTTCTTTATTTCTCAAAAATTTTGGTGTCTTATATAACTCATTTCCATCATTCCACACACTAGTATTTCAATCATTTCCCAAAAAATTAAATTAATATCATGATTAAATTAATTGATACCTATTTTGGTTTCCTAGTAGTACCACATTTTGGTTGGAGGCCGCTCAACTGAACTTTGACCACCCATGGGTTATTCCCTTCTATCATCCCTTTTTATTCCACCTTTTTGGGTATGTATGCTCTCTATAGTTGTTTTGAAATCATTGTTGAATTGAATATGAGATAAATTTTTTATTATGATAAGGTTTATGCAACATTTGAAATGTTATTATATGATGTTTAAATCAGTTAATTTTTTAAATGGAAAATGTTGAAATGGGTGGGATAAAATCATTGATTATAAATGAAGATGACATGTATTATGATTTGATATTGATGAATTGATAATGGTAGTGTATGCCTTAGAAATTTCTACTACTCACGTCTTGATTCCATTGGATTCCATGGTGATTTTTACTCCATGGACTCTGACCATGGTAGGGGATGCCTTGTACATTTATACTCCTCAGATATAGATTCCACATGACACCATGGAAATTTATACTCCATATAATTATATTGACTATAGTAGTGAATAGCTTTATTAGATCTACTCCCAGGATCCTGATTCTATAGGATGATAATGACTTTTCTACTTATTTGATCTAACTTGATTGGAAAAATATGGAAAAGATCCTTTTATTCCATCCAAGTCTATATTATGTTCCCATCGACATGCTACACGAGCTTAAAGATGTTCCATTGGTCATTTATACATTGGATCTATCCATTTCTAGACTAACACATTATTAAATAAAATAGGTCACTGTGAATGATTTATCGGGTTCACATATAGCCCTGGTATGGTAAACTAATATCATTTTTCAGGATATATAATATCACACTTGTTTATTTATGCATACAGTTATCTAGTGATTATGGTAATTGACTAAAGATCCCCTTGTTTTTAAGAGCATTACTATTGTTTACAGGGATCAATGTTCTATTGTACATGATCACATCTTCATTTGACATGATACTTTTGTTACTTCCTTTGATATACTTCACACTGCTTCATTTTTTATACGTAGACTAGATATGTCATATAAACCATTTGTGGTGGCCTACGGAGTTTTATCCTACACCCTATCCAGGCAGTCTTCGGGTCCCAGACACATTTCATGGATGCAGTCAAGGACCAAGGAAATCTCCCACTAAATGATTCTTAATTTGATCATTGCTTGATGTAGAAAAAATGGACAGAGTTATGATCATGATTCTAGCTCGATATAGATCCTTTTAGTCTTTTAGTATTTTTTTATTTGGAAATATGTATTGTTCTGGATGCTTGTTTTCATGTATTTATTTCTATTTTGTATAGATAAATGACATGATCATAATATTATATATCAAACTACTTTTAGATAACTTATTGTTATAAAATTTTAGATTCTTATATTCTATCATTGATTTATATTATGATTCATATGACGTATTTACTAGATATAAAACTGAATTAGTCTGATCATATGGGTTATATCTCCATTCTAACACTCTATATGATCACATCTATTTGGATTACTATGGAATATGGGGAGGCATGATTGAGTCCATGTGGTCCACTAGATCAGTATTTCGTTCATTGTATCCATGTTCTGGACATTATGAAGTGGTTTCATAGGTTTTTATATTATGTATTTTCGATTTTGAGACAATAGAGAGGGGTATAGGAGGTCTCAAAATTATGTAATAATCTACGCCTTGGAGCTGCTAACCCACATACAAGAAAGAGCCTAATTTTCTATAATGGGACACATTTTTCTAGATTTTTCATATTATAGTTTATTTTATTCCACCATTGGGTGACATACTTTATTTTTTTGTTCCTTATGATTATAGATGTTATTGCCACCCAATGAGATGAGGGTATTCCATCCGATGCATCATTTTACACATTATTCTAGATTCAGATGCCTTACATATTCTACTGCATATAGGATACATTTCTTAACTGCAATAAATTTATTATGCATTACATTTGTGATATAATTGATATAAACTTATCATTTTGTGTAGGCGGTTGACTAACAAAAATTTTTAATTAGAGTTCAGGTCATATCATAAACAATTATTTCTTACATAGACCCCAACAAACACCCTAAGTAGTCAATTATGCCATGTTTACTCATGTATTATTGGTTACATAGACTATAATGTGTTATTGTTGGAATTGATTGGATGAAACACTTTATTTATATTTTGTGTGGTCCCTATAGGTTCATAGTGGGGATCCATTTGGTTTTACCATTTAATTGTAACTTTAGCTAAAATATACATTTAAATAAAATTGAAATTTTTGAATGAAAAGGTCACCAATATATAAAATTTTCAATTGCACTAGAGTTTCCACATACCAATATATATGATTTGAAATAGAGATATTGACCTATACCTAGATTTAGAGTGGATATTAGGCAATGTCTATTCGATTTTATATGATAGTTTTTATTTACTAGTCTTAGATTTATGAGTAATAAAAGGTGTTTTTCTTTTTTTGGAAGGCCTCAACTTGTCATATGATTCTGCATATATGACTTGGCCACCATTAGATTATTTTCTAAAGCATTAATTTGGAATTGTAGATATATTCTACAATGATGAACTCCAATCATGCATCAAGAAGGTGGAAACAACCATGCACTAGAGTTGGTGGGACCAATGAATCCTATGGAACCACCAGCAATGCCTCTGGTGGCATCACCAGTTATACCAGATATGGGTATTTATTCCCTGTACCAAGATAATTTCATGTTCTTTATATAGACCATTAAAATAGCCAAAAATCCTACCTCATCTACAGAAGTGCTAACATGTGTCTTCCAGCAACATCATCTTCCCATGTTTTCAGAGTATAGAGGTCAATAGGATATCGATATGTGGCTTGAGAATATATTTTATACCATAGATCATCTAGAGACACCTCTTGAGAGGAGAGACAATCTCATGATATATATGATTCATGTAGAAGATAAGCACTGGTTGGATATTCTTAATCCGGAAAATATTATTTGGCATATGGTTTCGAAGGATTTAAGATCCATGATTTATGATTAACTGTTTTATGATTCATTGATAATAGAATGGGACTATGATTTTATGGCTATATGGAATAGATTGATTCATGTTATGGAGTATACATCCCACTTCATAGAGCCTCAATGTTATGCACTAATTTAGGTTGCTGAGGAGCTATCAAGTGTGACATGCTTCAAGGATGGTCTATAGAACATCACTCAATCATATTTGAATGTGTTTTAGTAGACTAGTATTACTTATATAGTAAATCCGGTTCTTTTTATGAAACAAAAACAAAGGGAAGTCGGGGCATAATGCATGGAAGGGCTTCCTATCGACCTATTGCTTCTATGTTTAGTTATTGAAAACACTTTTATTGATACTTATCATGATGTGAATACCATCCAATACATTATTGATGGATTAATTTTATTTTTTTATTAGTTTTTGAGATGACTAAAGATGAGTATTAAGTGTTACAAAGACCCATTCAAGTGTCGAGCATGAGGTAGGATGGGACATAAACAATGATTCTATTGGGACTTACCTTCAATAGTGAGTGGATGGGGATTGACTCTGATACCATGTTTTAGAGATGGATTCATTGCTCTCCATCAGGTTTGGAGATGGAGTAGTGCTCGTCTATTTTGGCTGAGGTGGTTGTCATGTCCAAGAAAAAATTCACTAGTTGTACCTTGACAACAAAGTAGGATATCTCTGAGTAATGAGGTTATATTAAATATATATGGAACAAGGAAGATATATCATGTATAACCTACCCTGAGGAGAAGAGAATGATGGATTATATAGTTTGTGGCATGATCTCAGTATCATTTATATATTATCTTTTCTTTTCAATATAGAACCAACTCGTTATTTCATATATGTACCTATTTTTTTGAGGATTGGGCTCATTTTCTAGCTTTATAATGGTGTTATGAAACATGATACTCTATTGGTGATAAGATCAATGACTATATGCCAGTGTAGGGAGTACCCCTTAAGATAGGTAGGTGTCACTTATTTTGACATCATATAATTGATGGAATGAAAAGATTCTTATCATTCCCATGTCGATTGTTATCACCAAAGCACAAACTTCACATAATGATAAGGATGGGTTTTTATTAACTTCGGTGAATAGTATGTCTAGGAAGGTAGAGCATGACCCGAGATTTTTGGGATATGAAGGATGATAGCCTAGATATCAATATTGTATCTAGATGATTAGGGATCACATTAAGAAGACTTCCATCTAGTGGTTGATCATTTCATGGATGTTTCCCCACACAACATTTCTAGTTTACCTCTTAAGAGATAGGTGTAGTTATGTATCAAAGTTTTTCAAGGGGTTTTTCTAATGTCCATTTATCCTTATAGGATGGATACTATAGCGTAACAAAATCTCAATAGGTATCTAGAGTACTTGGACAAAATGGGGTTTATACGACCCAATACTTCTCCAAGGGATTGCCAATATTTTTGGAAAAAGGATGAACTGAACCCTTATGTTATGTGTGGAAATCTAAAAATTGAACAAGTTGATGATTAATAACTGGTTTACCTTTCCACGAATATATGATCTCTTCTACCAGCTCCATGTATCTCATGTATTCTCAATCATATATTGGAGGTTAGGTTATCACTAGGTACATTTTCGACCCACATATATACCTCATATAATTTTTTCTCGAAGGTATGGTCTATTTGAGTATCTAGTTATTCCTTATGGTCACATGAACATGAAAATAGTTTTCACGAAACTAATGAAAAGTGTTTCCAATCTATATCTATACTTATTTTTGGTTGTATTCATGGATGATACCTTGGTGTATTCTCGTAATCAACATTCCCATGCGAAGCATCTTGAGATCATTTTGGAACACTAAGTGTTAAAATTTTATAAGATAATATCATATAGTGACACTTATAGATGGTTTTGACACACATCATGGGTCATATAATATCAAAAACAAGTGTATTAGTTGACCCAATGATTGTGAGAGTAGTAGTTTCCAATTAGAATCCGATGACCATATTTTAAATACTGATTTTCTTAGTTCTAGATAGATATTACCGGAATTTCAAGTTGGACATATCATGATAATAAACACCTCTTATGGTATTCAATAATAATTATTTTATGTTTTTATGGATATATACCTATGAGATAGCCTTTCAGGTTCAAAAAATTGTGATGGAATTTTTACCATCCCTGATTTTTTCAGAGTCTATGAGAAACTAAAATCTGCATGGTGATGCATTAGGTATCATGCTAGGATTATTTATGATTTAGGAGGTGTGATTCATGTCATATGACTCTATTTAGTTGAGTCCATTCAAGAGGAACAACATGAGGAATGATCTTGAGTTAGCCACTATTGAATATGTGTTGCGCTATTGGAGGAATTATTTAATGGGAGAGTGTTTTGTGGTGTACAAGGACCAAAAAATACTTAAGTATATATTTACATAGAATGTATTGAATCAGGGGAAATTAATTGGTGTTGGATACCTATAGTTTTTTAAAATTAATCTTTCTTACATTTTTTCAATGGGAAATATAGTTATTGAAGCACTATATAGGATTAATCAAATCTAGGATGTTCAGGAGGCCAATAGTGACAGGTAGTTTATGGCCTTGTTATTAAAGATGCGGTTGGTGGTGTATGATGGAAAATTATATACTTTTCTCTTAACAATATAAGTGAAAACTTATCTTCAATATATAGTGAGTATGATACAGTTATTTGATGCTAAGGTCCTAGTCCTATGGTAGAGTGTGGGAGGTGCAAACTTGGATCTTAGATGGACCATTGGTGAGGATGAAAATTTTCATATCCATGAGTACATTTGGGTATTAGATGATATATTCAAGGAGATAATGTATGATTATCATACCTAGTATTTAGAAGTACATGATGATGTTACTGTGATGTATCAAAAAAAAATTCACTAATATTGGTGGATAGGTATGAAATGTGAGGTAGTTGGTTTTTTCATGTAGTGTTCCAACTATTACTCGGTGAAGGAGGAACATGAGAAACTAGAAGGGATTTCATATAATTTACCTATTACTAATTGGAAATTGCGAAATGTTTCAATGTATTTCATGAACAGGGTGTTGAGGTCGCTGTGAGGTAGTGATGTTGCATGGGTTATTGTCGACAGACTCACAAAGGTCACCCATTTACAATTGATTAGGGAGACCCTATCAGTAGATAATCGTATGATAAATTTTATCCAGGAGATTGTGAACCACCACAGGGTTACTCATACCATGGTATCAGATTGGGATGCATGGTTTACATATTTATTCAGGAAGGGATTGTATATTTTATTGGGTGCACAGTTTCTTCTGAGCACAACATACCACCCTTAGACTGATGGTTAGTAAGAGAGAACTATACTAGTTCTATAATAAATGCATAGATAATGCGTCCTTAATTTCAGTAGCACTTGGGAGAGTGATATATACATTCTTGATGTCGAATACAAAAATAACTATCAGGTGATGATACAGATGGAACCTTATGTGGATTTGTATGGAAGTCCATAATGATAAACCATGTTCTAGTTAGATGAAGGAGAGGCAGTGTTGATTATACCTAACCTCATTTAGAAGACTTTAGAGAAAGTTCATCTGATTTGAAAGAAGATGGTTACGTTATAATATAGAATATAAATCATACAATGATCTCAATCAACAACCTATAAAGTACAAGGTTGGGTATCATATATTTTTATGTATCTCACTAAGGATGGGAAACATGTAGATTAGAAGAAAGGGTATGATTTTACAAAGATATGGTAGGCCATTATTTATTCGTGAGTTAGTCAGGCTGGTTTCCAGTCGGTTGAAGTAACCTCACAGTTACCAATATGTGGACGACATCTTCCATGCATCTGAGATGCACTATTATAACTCGGATCCTTCCCACAATATAAATACATATGAGGATGAGCTACAGTTAGATTCTTCCTTCTAGGATCATCCTATATAAATTTTTGATTAGACCCCGATGTATCCCCATGGAAAGTGAGTTCTTCTTGTATGGGTGTTATAAAAGAACAACTACTTATATGAAGATACTTGGGAGTGCGAGGCTAGTGTACATGAGTAGTGTCTAGAGTTATTCTCATGAAATTCAGGACACCCTTAGAAGGGAAATTCCGGGATGAATTTTCTTTAAGGGAAATATTGTAAGATCCTGGGTTTTCTAATGAGGTATCAATCTTTTTGTTGTTGTTAAACTCTTCTATACGTTTATTTTTTTGGCTTATATAGTAATGTTGGTATCATTATCAATTTGGGTTATTTTTAAAAGAATAATTAATGGGTCTGAAGGTTCATGAATTCCAAATGCACAACATACATAGCATGTAATCAATAACAAATTGGTATTGGTCTGGCTATAACGTTTCATGACATGTAATGGGTTTTACCTAGAGGGGGAAAACATGAACATTACATAGTGTATAAATATAATATTCCATGTTATATCACTATGATATGTTTTTAAAATAATAGGTAGTAACTATTATTTTTATAGAAGCTCACCCCTCCCTTCTCTTTCATACATGAGGTCCCCTTGAATTTTAAATTTGGGATTTGAATATATTTCAGGAGATGGACTCTGATTCAAACATTGTTCATCTCATAGGATCTATTCTAGATAGTTTTTCATTCTTATGAAACCTATTTTCATTTCACTCATCCTAGATTTAGTTATTTGGGTGTAGGATATTATGCCATATTTCTGGTATATTCATCCATTTTTCTATTTCATTCATATCCAGGTAGAGTGAGGATCCAATACTAGATTAGTGTTCTACCAAGGGTATACAATAGGTTTTCTATAATGTTCACTCAAATATTGACATTGTATTTTACTTTTTTTCATCATTTCATATGTTGGTATTTTTTTCCTACCCTTCAAATTTACTGAATGTATTGATTAAATTATTTGGTAGCTGTTTAGGTTTCTTACTAGAACAATTATTTGGTTGGAGGACATTAACCTCAACCTGTACCACCCATGGTGTGTACCCTTGTATCTACCATATGTTATAACACCATGTTGACTGTGTGTGAGATATCCACTTTTTTTGGATCCTTTTTCAATTTAATGAGAATTTAATTATTGATTCATAGATTCTTTATTCATCCTTTTAAATTTGAAAAAATTGTGTTTAAATGATGTAATTTGTTAAATAAAAAATGTTGAAATGGGTTTTATGACCTCTTGGATAATAAATGAATGTGAAATGGATTATAAATTGAGATTTATGATTGGAAAATAGTAGTGGATTCCTTGTACTTTTATACTCCTTAGATATTTATTCAATTTGAATACTTGAAAATTTCTAATCCACAGATCCATACTATGGTAGGGTATTCCTTGTACATTTCTAATCCTCATATTTGGATTATATTGGATGGAATGGTCATTTAAACTCCTTGGATCTGTATTTATTACATTATAGAATGCCTAAAAATTTTCTACCCTATGATCATAATTCCATAAAAGGCTAAGTAATTTTTCACTACTTGTATTCAAATTTCTTGGAACACCTTTCATTTGTTCCTTGGATTCCCCAAAGGGTATTATAGATATTATATCGATATTATACTTGTACCTAATGAGGATTACTTAGTCATTTATACCTTGGATCAATCCCATTATGTTACCTCACTTTATTACATGACATAGGCCATTTTCGATGATTAATATTGTTTATAAATAACCCAGGCATGAGTATCAGATTTCAATAGTTACACTAGAATGCATGAAACCTATTTATTTATTCCAATAGTTATCCCATGAGTATGGTAGCTAACTAATTCTGACCGTGTTTTTTAGATCATGAAGAATGTTTACAGGATTCTAGGTTTTTTTGGATATGATCACATTTTCACTTGGAAATTTACTTTTAGTACTGTTAAACATATGATATAAAACACAATCGTTCATTTTTTATACATCGAGTGGAAATGTTATAGATACCATTTTTGTTGGCTTACTAAGTGTTATCTCACACCATTTTTGTCTATTTTTGGGTACTCAAGTAGACATCATCGATATAGTTAGGGACTAGGGAAAGACCCACTACATGATTCTTGATTTGATCGTTACATATGAGCAGGGGAGAATAGAACTTATCTATGATCGTGATTTTAGATATAGATTTATATCTTTTTTATTTATATATTTAGATAAATGTATTATAATTGATTATTATTTTCATGTATTTCAAACTATTTTTTATAGAGAAAATACATGATCATCAAAAAGGATATGACACTAGTTTTTCTATACTTGTTATTGTAGTATTTGGTTTTTTTATCTTCTGTATTTGCTTTATATTATTCTTATTATGATTTATTTACATGATATAATGATTTATTACACTAATCATGAGGGTGTATTATCCACATTATACCACATTAGACCCTTACTTCTAGCAAGCATCCTTTGGAAAATGGGGATGCACGCTTGAGTCCACATCAACCACCAACTCAGGGCACCATTTAGTGGCTATCGGAATAGGTTGTTATATTATTCATTTTATTAGTAGTTATGGATAGGATTAACCAAATTATGAAATATATATATGAAATATTTCATTAATTCAAATGTGTTAATTAATTTTTGACACATAATCTTTAAATTGTAAAAAAATAATTTCATAATTAATAGACCTGTAGTTTGGGAAAAAAATTATTTTTACCGGTGTTATCGATAATTATATAAAATTTATACTTATTTATATTAAAAATACTATTGGTAGTTTATGAATAATAATTTAATCATTATTTTTATAATGGTTATGAATTAAGATAAAACCATTTAATGATAAATGGTGTTATATTACAGATAAGAGTTTGTGGGTGTCAAATATGTTTTTATCTTAATAAATTATATAAAACACAATTGATTGATCATGATAATTAAATATTCATATTTTATATTCAAAAAGATATTATATCATTAATATAATCTTTTTTATGGATATGAAGTAAATTAAATCTAGTTTTATGCATAAAAAACATTTTTCCAAAAAGAATTATTGATGTTTTCACTCTTATTTTATTGTTAATTTTTTCAATTTCTAAAAAATGGATTCTATAAAATGGATTCAATATTTATAATCTTCATATCTAAATTTCCTAATGAGTCAACATTAATTTTATTCACAACAATTAATAAAAATAGTAAAAATATATTACCCCATTTTGTGTTAAAACTGGATTATGAAGGGGTTAAATTATGAGATAAGGGTAAAAATTCCACATAATGTTTTATATATATAATTTTTTAAATAGTTTTCAACCTTAACATACTATTTATTTCTTGGATTGAAATGATCCACGTCATTTAGAGATTTTAATTTCTGCGGTAATTTAACTTTTATGTCTAAAGATCATCTCTCTCGGAGTATCGTGTTTCAAATTGTGGTATTTTTTATTTGAACACACATAAGGAGAGTTATTGGATTGGAATTAAGTATCATGATATGACTCAAAAACCAGGTTTTTAGCAAAGGGATAGGTCACCCAGGTTTCTATAGTTTCATCAACTAGCCAGTTGGCCCCACCAGTTAATTTGTGCGATGGGTAGTACCCTAGATGTACAGATGGTCTCACTGGGAAATCGGGGAGCTCGCACTAAGTGGTTAGTGGGACATAAAATATCTAGTAGATCATGACTAGTGAGATGGTCGGTTCTACTAGTCAGGGGTTTGATGATGGTCATTTTGATAATTTGAGATCTTTATACCCCTAAGAATTGAACCCCATATCTCAATTGTTTGAGGGAAAATCAGTCATGACCTCTCCTCTTCTCCATAAAAAGTTCTGTTAGATTCTAGGTGGATCAAGATGCGAACTGGGGATGAATTTGGGTAGAATAATTCGTTATTCATGAATTATAGCCTCATTATTCCTCATGTGATGGTCGATAATTATGTCGTTCATCATAGATGATCCTCTTGCTATGTTATAACACCTTTTATCATTATGTGTCCCATTACAATTCAAATCCACCTTCTCCTTGATTATATTACTTATAAATTATTAATAATATAGACTCTTGACAGGGAATCAAAGGGAAATTCCACCAGATTATTGGGGAATTCTCAGAGAATGATGGTAATTTGGTCAACATAGTCAGAGGACGTTCTGTGGTGATGAAATTATTTCTTGGATATGTTTTTTATGAATTTATGTTTCTTGATGTTATCTTCATTAGTTTTTGGTCAAATAGGCAAAAATTGTCCATCGAATCATGGAATTGATTTGGGGGTTTTGTTCATCTCAGACCTAGGAGCATTTCAGGAGTTCCCAGAACTATTTTAGATGATGGCGTGGATTAGGACCATCAATTGGTTGGTTATATAATAATGGTTAATATTTAATTTTATTAAATTACCCATTTTTGTTTCCACACATTAAGTAATTTACCTATAATAATGTTGTAAATGTGTTTCAGAAAATAAATTAATGGTTTACTGTGGTTTTGGTTAGGTGGAGAGACATGTTAAGTCCTTCAAAAATTAGTCAATTTTCTATCGTTTTTAGTTCCATGTATTAATTTTATTAATTATAATTGATTTATAATTTATTATTTATAATGACTGGGATTGATATAGAGACCCATGATAATGGTTGAGTGTACTTCGGTGACTCAAAAACGTTTTTGGCCCTTTATTATCTTAGATTTGACTTGGATTGAGGTCGGTGGTCTTGTGTACTCTACCTTGTGGTATTAAAACCTTTTTATATCATTTAATATGAGGTTAACGTCCCAGGATAAATGATCCAAAATTTGTAATTATGTGATAAGTTAATTGGAATGAACATTAATTGATTGACCAAACGAAATAAATCAAGTGACCTTATTCAATTATTAATTATTTAATTATTGACCTATTGTAAATATATAGTTTAAATATTCCTACTAAATTGAAAATGATCCAAGGGATGTCTTGAAGATTGTGTGTTTGCTTGATGTTTGGCCTCCATTGATTATGGATCGACTAGTTGTGTACAATCTTTGTACTTGCACTATTGATCCTATGTTTAATTCTTGATCACATAAGGTGTTTGAAGGAATCTATTCACCTTTGAACATGTTTTATATGGGTTCTTGAATTATTTTTTTGTGATCATGTGTATCCCATAGAGACCTATGTTTGTTGTTTGATAACATATTTTGTGTGTGTATAGCCTTAAAGACCTATTATTGTATTTTTTGTATAAGGATTTTGTTGGTTATGATCTTTTTTTATTTGATGTGATATTTTATATTTAATTTCTATCTTGTATCAAATTTTTTCGTTCTTTGGTCTTGTAGTTTAGTGTGAAGTTTGAGCCTCATAAGCTATTCCCCAAGGGGGTGTGTTAAACGTCTGGTCATCGTGATTTACGATATCTTTTCAAGGGGGATATTCCAGTCTTGTTTCTAAACTATCTCATAAATTGGGGTTTTTTAGTGGATGATTTTTTCCATTCTTCATGGAGCTCAAGTAGGTACTTTGACAACCTCAGTATTTATAGAATTTTTTTATATTTATTAGTAATTTTTTTAAATAGTAAGTCTTAAAAATGATAAATGATAAATTGTAAAATTTTATATTGAAAAAAATATTTTAATTTTTTATTTAATAATATTGAAATTATCGTAATATGAATTTTCTGAAAATCTATTAAATATTTCAATTTTGGTGAATAGTAAATAATACAGTTTTTATTTAATATTGCATTTTTATGATGTCATAAATATATTATTATTATATAATATTTATTAACTTTATTGTATAATTAAATAATGATATTATAAGAGTAAGTTTTTACAAAAATAATTTATATCATGAAAATTTTATTCTATTCATAATAAGTATAAAAATTATTATCATTGTTGATGTAGTGGTTGTTGAACATTGACAATGTAATTTCTTGTTCATTATAAACTGTAATTGAGTGGTAAAAATTATTTTTCTAGAATAATTTATTAATTATTTTGTATTATGGATGTTCTTTCTTGTTAATTTAAATTTCATAGTTATATAACATTAATTTTATTCAAATTCATGTGCAATTCTTGGGTAGGGTAAGAAAAAACCAAAATAATAAATTTAAGATGTTATTTTTTCATGTATATGAGTGAATATAAGTAATTATTGAATATATAGTTTTATTTTAAATCAAATAAATTTATTTTTAAGATGTTAATTTATTTTTAACTTTTTTATGAGAAATAATTAACATTATTTCATGTTTAATGATGATGTAGTTCTTATTCCAACAAAAGAAAAAATAATTAAAATGTTTTTATAAAAATTATAAAAGTTATTAAATGATATAAATTTTGATTAATACTTTTTATATAAGAAAGTAACAACCATTATTAGGTTTTTATTCTAGTTGGGAACATTTTGGACCCACATAGATCACATTAGTCCCTTTATGTTATTATATGAAAAAGAAAGGAAACTTGTTCACACTGTAACTTTTAATTAGTATAATATTTTAATTTGAAATTTTCAAGATGTGTTTTTAGAAAAAATTGTCTTTTGAAATTTAATGGAATTAGATTTCTCCAAAAATCTTATTTTTAATTTTTGGGTAATAGATAATTACATTAATGGCTTGAACAGTTATGATGTAGTAAATATTAGATTAACATATAAATCAATTTAATGATTTTTAAAACATTATAAAATATATAATATGGTATTCTTAAATCCATTAAAGATTTTTATAGCTACTTATAATTTGTATAATATATAATAATATTATTAATTATAATTGGAAAAATTGTTTTTATGTGTTTAAAGTCAAGAGTGTGTATAGTTTTAATTAGAAAATTTTAGTTTTTCATGAAAAAATTATATTATTAAATTATTTAAACATCACACAAATGTTTAACAAGGAAAAAAATGATATGCTTTTTTTGAAAATGTGAAATATGTTTATTTTATTCCTTTTATAAGTCTTAAACCCTATAATAAATGTGTTATATTTTAATAATTTGAGTAATTCATATGTCACTCGTTAGCTTACTTATAAAAGGAGGATCCCACCATCACTAATTTTCATCAACTTGAGAAATATTGTCCAAAAAAACATTCCAAATTTCCTGTTACTCATAAATTTTGATATTAATGAGATCATTTTCTCACAAAAGACTGTTTCCAAGATCATTGAAAAGGTTATCAAGGAAGAATTTTCTGGATGGTTCCTTTTTCTTATGTTTTAAATTTGTTTTCATTTATACCTTATCCCCAAATCTTATTCAATGTTTCATGACAACTCCAGTATCACATATATATTTTAGATTTTATGTGTTTAGTGTATATGAAACAAAAAATATATCATATTCCCATTTATTTATGAAATAATGAAATCGACATATGTGGTGATTCAATCCACTGCCTTGGTGGATGATGAGTTTTCTAATCACTTTACCAAAATCATGGAATTTTTTTATTCATAGGTGGTTTATTAAAATGAATTATATATATATTATCACTTTTCTATTATTATTTAATTTTGAAAAAGGAATACCATAAGTTAACCGACTTTGGGAACCATGAAAATAATTAACTTAAAATAATGAAAATAAAAAAATATTTTTAATAAATGAATGGAAAATGTTATTAGAATATAATATAAGGTATAATATACATTATTTTAGTTCTATAATATATCAAAAACACTATTAAAACCATTAAATAGGATTTTTTAACATTTTTTATGGAATTATAACTCGAGGTAAGTGACATTTCTTTTGAAATCATTTTAAATGTCTCTTTTATAAAATTCAAAAAGATAGATTTTTCATTATATGAAATTTATGGTTTATCCTGATTTCATGATGATTTATTACTATAATGTTTCAATAATATGTTTTCATTTTTGTTTTTTATTAATATGAATTCATTATTATGTGAACATATTTTATATTTTAAAAGTTATTTGTTTTATGGAAAAAAGGTATTTTGAAAATATGAATGTATTTTTCTCGAGGGTTTAAATGATTTATCAAGTGTTTTATTCATGATATGATCCTTGTAAATTTTATATATTTGGTTGATCCCATTATATCTCAAGATATTATAGTTCGATTCCCATTATAGCTCTATATGTGTTGGCTTATAGCTCACGATATTACGTGTGAGCCCCATTATAGCTTTCCAATGCATTGGGTACTCCAGATATGGAAGTTGACCGACTAGTTATACCATGTGTAAGGGTGAATGTAAGAGTGATATGGTAAATATTTCACAAGGAAAAGGAATTATTTTTCTATTCATGTTATTATGTTTTCATGAAATGGGTTTTATTGGTTTTATGTTATCATTAAACTAATGATTTATTTCTTTATATCCATTACTGAGATTTTTTTGATACTCTTAATCTTTTAAATTTTATTCACACCTTATAAGGATGAGTAAGAGAATTGAGTAATTAATGATGACTTTTATAAATATTTTTTTCATGAAAAGTATACCATGGTTTATTTTAAAGTGTATTAATTTATAAAAAATGGATATTGTTTTAGTGTTGCGTTCTTTTCATGGTTTTGAGGGTCATTTTATTATGGTATTCCTTGTCAAAATGAAATAATAATCCATAATTGATAACACATATATATATATTCTACATTTTTCAAATAATTACATGTGAAATTAAACTTTCCATGATTTTGGTAAAAGGGAAACGAAAAATCATTATCCACGATGGCAGTGAATTAATGAGCCACAAATGATGATTACATTATTTATGAAATAAAGTATAATATGATAGATTTTATGAGACATATACTATAAAAAAGCACTCCAATACATATGTGACACTAAAGTTCCCCAGAAACATTGGATAAGATGTGGGGTTAAGGTTTAAGATAAAAATAATTTAAAAGAGAAGAAAAAGAAATCACGTCTCTTGAAAATTTATCCTTGAGAACCCCTTAAAGAATGTTGGAAGTGGTCTTTTTGTGAGACCTAAGTCACAAGAATGTGGAATATGATGAAAAGGATGGAATTTTTATGAGTTTATATAAACAATATGGCTTGAGGTTATGAAAATATTTGAAGGATAGAGCCTCCACTTATAATTCAGGTGAGAGGTAACATAGGAAATACACAAATTATTAAAATATAATAAAATTTTTATTTGTTTTAAGACATAAAAAATGGATATAAATCATAGGATATCACATTTTCGACCAAATAATTTCATTTATTCCTTTGTTCATTTATTTGAAGATCAAATAATTTAATAAAATATTTTATTCATGGAAAAAATATTTATTCAAACTAAAATCTATTCAACATCATGATATTAAACACATCAAAAATAGGTTTCCAATTATAATTAAATTTTTAATATATAATATACATATTATAATTAACTTTAGAAATCTTGAATTGAATTAAAAATTTCAAATTATATTTATTATACTATTTCTAAAATAATTAATTTGATTTATCCATTAATTAAATATTCACTACGTAATTGTTCAAGGAATTAATGTAATTATTTAATACCTAAAAATTAAAAATCAAATTTTACAATAAATATAATTCTATAATAATAAAAAATACTATTTTTTCACAAAAAATGTCTATAAAACCTCAATTTAAAATATTAAACTAATTAAAAGTTTTAGTGTGAACATGTTTTCTTTCTTTTTAATAGAATAATATAAATAGACTAATGTGATCCATTATGGTATATAATGCCCCAAATTTGAATAAAAACCCGATAGTCATCAGTATTTACTTATGCAAAATGTTTAACCCAAAATTTGTGTCATTTAATAAATCTTATATTTTTAATAAAAAAAATTATTTATTTTCCATATGCTTGTAAAAGCACTGAATCCAAATTAAAGAGTAATTAATGTAAATTATATCATATATTAAATTTAAAAATATATTTCTATTATAAAAAATAAGTTAATTAGGTTCCAAAATAAATATAAATTAATTCAATATTTATATTCACACATATACATGTCAAGATAAGATCTTAAATTTGTTATTTTCTCTTGTATTTTCTTACAGAATAATTACACTGAAATTTTCATAAGATTAATGTTGTATAACTATAAAATTAGAAAATTACATAAAAAAAATATAAATAATAGATAATAATAAATATAAGAGTCTTGAAAATAATTTTAAGCACACAATTGTTATTTATAAAGAACCAAATTTAATATTTTCAATGTTGCGCATGCACTACATCTACACTAACAATAACATTTATAAATATAATTATTAGAATATAATTTTTGTGTTCTAAGTTGTTTTTATATAACATTCCTCTGATAATATCATTATTTAATTATTCAATAAATTTAATAAATTTTATATCACAATTAAGTATTCATGATTGCATATAAAAATACTTTATCAAAATAAGTATTTTTT
This sequence comes from Viscum album, assembly GCA_963277665.1. NCBI lineage: Eukaryota > Viridiplantae > Streptophyta > Magnoliopsida > Santalales > Viscaceae > Viscum > Viscum album. The sequence continues at coordinate 343,511,835 of OY728136.1, read as the reverse complement.
ATTATTCACTAAATATTAAACTTTATTAAAATTATAAAAAATTCATAATAAGAAAATTTAAATAGGCCAAATTCCAATATAAATATAATTGTTTTTTGAAAAAAGTGTATTTCGAAAATCTGAATTAGTTTTTCTTGAGGTTTGAAATGATTTTTCCTGTGTTTTACTCAAGATATGATCCTTGGACATAGTTTTTGTTTGGTTGAACCCATTATATCTCAATATATGGTGGGTGAGCCCTATTATATCCCTCCAATGCATTAGGTACTCCAGTGATGTAAGTTGACTGAATGGTTATTCCATTTGTAAGGGAGAATGTATGAGTGATATGGTAAATATTTCCCAAGGAAATAACACGATGTTTCTATAAATACTAATGTGTTTTTTATAAAATTATTTTTATTGGTTTTTATGTTATCACTTGACTAATAATTTTTTTTATATCCCTTTCAGAGATTATAATTTTCATCCCATGTTTTTAAAATTCTTTTCAAAGGATTACATAGAAGAGCAGTAGACTATTATATTTCTAGTGTTGATAATGAAAATTACTAATTTTGTAATTATTTTTGTAAAATATTACTTAATGTACAGTTGGTTTAATATTAAAATAACTAGAGTAAAAAAGGTCCTCAATTTCATAATGTACTGTGAATTTTTCAATTTATCATTTATTAAAAAAAATCATGTTTTAGTACTGAATCTAAAAGTGCATGTTCAGGGATATACATTTGGTATTATAAGAGGAAAACAACCTTAAAGGGGGATGAATGTAACACCCCAAAAATGATAATTGGTTAATTGAATAAATTATAATACTCATGTCAACAAGGTGAACCTTTTTTTGGGAGTCTACCTAATAAGAACTCAATAGAGTGGTAATATTGTAAATCCATGAAATTTCTTATCATGTAATTATTCATCACCATTAAGAATTTCATTAACTTTATCAAAGATATCATTGAAACTAAACCATACTTGATTTATTAAAATCTATGAACTATGTGATAATCAATTAATTAATGCATTAATAAAATTAAATGGCATGAAATGGAAACCTACCTCAAAGGTAACCATGCCATAACTTTGGATCTTTATTATTTATCACCCAAATTTACTACTACCCCTTCAAGCATATGAACCTTCACATACATATAAGGACACATATCCCCTATGAACCTATTCTTATGGCCCAACAATATGTGCAAAACGGTCCTTAAATATATTCTTATATGCATACACTCATCTCCACTTACCAATGTTTGAATTTTCTGTATATATACATATGATCACCAAGAACCATAAATATATATTCAATGACATGGGTGAATATACACATAATGGGGGAACCTATATATATATATCTATACACCAAACTAAGCAGATGAAGGAAAGTCACCCTAGACTCTGAAAATTATAAACCACATAGTTGGGTCCAACACACTAGAGAAAAAAAAGGAAAATATAAATAAAAAAAATCCATAATTAATAATTGAGCATCAATGAAGAAAAATGGAAAAACTACCTCAAATTTATGATGGGCAGACCACAATTATCCAGAATACTTTACCTTTGACCATATTTGTGGAATCATGATAAAGGCTGACCTAAGATACCCTTCATATAACTTAACATCGGAGGAAGAATCCGAAATCTGTACCACCCTTACCCAAGGGTTCAGCTGAACCTCACCGGGTGATGAGAATAAAAAAATGCTGTCGGAAATTGATTGGAGAGGGTACCAGATACTTTCCCTTTAAGGATCAAATGTGGAAGCGGTAGATACCAATTGTTGAATAGAAAACCAAGCGGTATCAAGAGGTAGTGTGTTACATGCTTGATAGAGTATGGGTGAGGGGGAATCATCACGAATAGGGTAAGGGGTAAGGCAGAAGGAAATCCCATTTGGGATTTAAAAAACATAATAATAATAATAATAATAATAATAATAACAATCATCATCATAATAATATTGTTATAGTTATTATTATTAATAAATCATTTAATTTATTTTTATATTTATTTTAATTTTGATTAGTTTAATTTCATAAAAGAAACTACCTGTAGTGTTTCGACTCTCAAAAAAACATTTTGATTCTCGGTTTCGAAAATAGCTCATCCAGTAACTGGAAAAATTTAAATTTTTTGGAATTTTTTTATTTAAAATAACGATATGATACAACCACCCCACCATAGAACTCTATATCCCCAAGAAAAATTTGGAATAAACAAAAACACCACCCGAACTACCAGGGTTGTGATATCTCATTCAAATGGTTGAATTGTGTTCCCAAACACCAGACGCATCATTAAAAATTTCATAAGAATAGGGAAATTAAGCCATTATGATCTGAAACAACACTTTTTTCCCTACTAAAACCACTAGTAGAAATTGGACCTATGATAACGGTTTTGGCCAAGCCATTGGTATAGATAATTAATTTGGACCTATACAAATAGTTTGGCCTAAACCATTGGTATTGGTCACTTATATGGCCCTATACCAACAGTTTCGTCCAAACCCTTTGGTATAGTTCCAATATAGTGATCCTATATTAAGGGTTTTGGAAAAACTGTTGGTATAGGTTGGACATATACCAACAGTTTGGCCAAAACCGTTGGTATTGATCAAAAAATCAATGCACATATACCAACAGTTCTAATAATAATTGGTATAGGTCTACGCTAACGGTTTTGAGAACCGTTGGTATAGGTACATACATTCATTTATTTAATAATTCCTTAAAGAACACTAAATAAATCAAAATTTAAAATAATTATGAATATACATATATATATTTAGGAAATTATATTCAGAAAATTCATTTTAGGTTTGTGGTTAGGTCATTGGATTATAATTGGGAGGTGTTGTGATAAAAACGAAGCAAGGTTTATTTTTTTGAATTGTATATACCAATGGATTTATGAAACCGTTGGTATAGGTTTTTCATTTGAGCTATACCAACAGTTTTTCAAACTGTAGGTATAAACTTATCAATATTCCAAACCAACCGACGGTTCTCCAAACCATTGGTATAGGGTATTTTCAATTGGTGAAAACTGAGACAATGCTTATCCAAGCCTATTCAACCAGAGACCCAATTATTTTGGCATCTCTTTAAAAATTTGACCAAAGGTGCTCCCCACCATAGACATTAATGTTTGAAAAGAGACAATTCTAATAGAATACTATTTAGCTGTCAAGATTTCCTTTCATATCTCCCCCTAGTGTTTTAAGGATGCACCTGGAATGTTTCCATCGAATTGAAATGGTCGAATCCCAATCAACCAAATAAAAACTGGTTGTGAAAGATTCCTAAAATGACTGTTGACCCTATTAAACTGATACATGCCTTAACCTGGTAGTAGGGTTTAAACTCATCCATCTTGATCCTAAACATTGAATTGGAGGAAACAAAGTGAATTCATATCACAAACTATTCCCAATGATGCTCAGCATAGAATTTCAGCATATTAGCAACAAAATGATGATACCATATCCTATTACATCTAGTGTTAAGCACATATGTGATCACCAAAGCTCATAACCAACTTTCGATGACATTACTTGGTCAAAACATCACCTAACCATTTTAAATACCCATTACTCAACAGAACAAATAGAATAACCCATCGAACCCAACAATTGTAAAACATCATTATAGATTAAGAACATTGATCTCTTAGTGCATCAAGGATGAGATCAGGATATTGTACATGCACGTCGTTTTTCAGAATACACTAAGAGGGTTTAGATGGGTTCTATTCAATCCTTCCTAACTACTGGAAAGAAGAATGGTCAACTAGAATGGGTCGACATCAATGAGAAAAATAGGCTTCACCTTCCGACGTTTCATTACTAATTGATCACGATTCTTTAGAAAACGAGGTAACCTGTGATCATTCATGGTTTACATATGAAGTCCACCATGACCAAAAATTCTTATTAAATGTTTCATAAATTGTTAACCGCATTAAAGTCCTACTTCCAAGAAAGAACCGAAAATATTAAAAAGTCACAAGCCTCAATGGAAAATAATAATGATAGGAAATTTTCAATGGTAAAATATGGTTGAGGTCCTTCTACTTAGAAGGTCACATTTATCAGAATCGACACAATGCCCCCATCTAGTAGTTTCTTAGCCATCATTATAAGAGAGGGAGATAGGACCTCCACTCAAAAGCATGATTTTTTTGATTGACTTTAGATTCATATGTGATTCTTCTCTAAGCCATGCTCATGTTTGTTAGAGAAACTGCTATAAAATGAAAACCAATCATATCAGTGTGTCAAAATCATGAGTCTCAAAGGAGTCATCATGTGCAAATGGAAGAACATGATTACCATTAATAACCATGTCACTCTACTACAAATATGACATGAGTATGTACTTACAAGAATAAGTCTCAATGATTTCGTTAAACTAAACCAGTTTGTTAAAACATTAATCACTTAAAGGGAACCGTGTATATGATAACATATAACCCCAAGTCTTTATAACCAAGATCACACGCCATTGATAGAATACATAGGCTATCCACCCTATTCTATCAAGCATCAAGTGGTTTGTATAAAATATTTAACCAAAATTCATATTTCCCCATATGATCATTAACCTATACAATTCCATACCTAGTCCCTCATACCCAAAGTAGAATAAAGGGGTCATGAGACCTACGATGTAGAAGTTCATTCCCTAGGCATGTATTACCTTTTAAAACTGAGCTTTTCACGAACCTCATGCTCATAACAAGGGTCAAAGATACCATGATCACCCATCCAAACAAGGTTGTCCTTGAGAATCTATAATTATTATTAGAGGCAAACGCTCCCAAAAAAACTAAACATCGAAAATCCCATTAGAAAAGAAAGGAATTAAAACTATAAGGGTGCCACCTACCATGGGGCATCCCCTCATGAGAGCATAAAGCATTGACCCATAACAAAGTCCTACATTCAAAAGTCACTAGGCTCACATGCTAATCATTAAGTCCACTTATAAAGATAACAAAGCCTATGGAAAACACCTACGATTCCACTCCAAGGAAACTAAGGGAGAATATTAACCTACCAATAAATGTGGGTTTTAAACCAATGACATCCCCTAGGGTTCCATTTTCAAGCCATTTACATTTAATCACATTTAAATATTTAAACATAAAAAAGATTAATATCAAATCATCAAGTACCATTTGAATGAAAATATATAAGGTTATTGATTAAGCTAATTCCCTAAAATAAAAATAAGAAAGTTTCACAAATACACCCTTTCAAAACATTAATCATTTAGAAAAATATTATCTTCATTAGGAAATTTATGAAATAAATTCCTTTTAAGTTATAAAAGATAAGGCGAACTGCAAGGGTCCCATTAGGACAACTTGGGTTCTTAAAAAAGAAACTAATAATTGTTTCTTAATTAAGGTATGAAAGAACCCAAATGGGTCATCATATAAGAAAATTCCCTAACTGGCCTAGTTCAACATTTTATAGGTTCACCAAATCATTTTGAAGTAAAATTGAAATCCCTTTCATTTAAAACCATTTATTAATATAAAATGGTCAGATATGAAAATTAAGTGATATGGGTGGACACCTACCAATCCATAAATCGCCCATACAATTTTCAGTTTTCATTTGGTTCCCTTTTAATTAAATCCTAAACACTTCATCCCATTAAATAAATTACATGAAAACAAAAATATTTTGTCATCACAAGTAGCTAACACAAAAAAAGACAAGACATAGTCATAGAATCATATAATATTAACACATAAGTAGGTTAGACAAACATGAATGCTAATAAACACAACAACATGGAATAACATTCAAGGAACACAATAATATCAGTATGCTACCTATAAATACAGCTACATGGAATAACATATACATGCAATGTGAATAACTATGTGCATGTAATGATGCATGAAATGATGTTTTATTTCCATAGAATGCTAAGGAAAAAATCCCATACTTGAATAAATCACAACCAATGGAAATTACACTATCCACTCGAGTTGAAAATATATCAACTGTAACATCGAACGATAAGAACATCAATCTGAGCCCTAGACTCCTGGTTATTTTTCCATTAGTGGGTTGATTAGTCTTAAGATAAATTATTTACCAATCACCAAAACATCACTAGTATACTTTATACCAACCCCAAAGAGTTTGACAAAGGAAAAATAAGCTCTGATAGCAATTTGTATCATCTCGATCTGGATTACCACTAAACTGTTAGTCAGACCAATGCATCACATGACCTCAAGCACATCTCCACGAATGCCAATGGATGATGACTAGATGATAGGGCCTAGTATGTGTTTGTGGGTGGGACTATACCCTCCTATATCAGATTATCATAATAGTATAATAGAATAAATAATAGTAAATAGTGGAAGTTGTAAGAAATAAATGGAAAAATAGTAGAAGACAAGTATTATATTAAATAAACTAAAGTGATAAATAGAAAATTATAGTTTACAAGATTTTATGAATGAAAGTTGATGATAAGTTATATCACTTTGAATTGAAAATGGTGATACCTTATAATAAGGGAAAACTATCCAATGACTAGCTCCATGAGCATCTCGAGCATCATTTCAATCCTCTGTATCTAATTCCCATATATAAGAAAAGAAACACAACCCAAAAAATAAATCCAATGACATGAAAGAATGTAGTATTAGTTATGTTCCCCAGTCAAATAGAGGATCTAGTATGGTGTGAGACATAAATTATAGTGTGTCGGTACCACCAGTGTTTAGCCTAATCTAGAAAACGCATTAAATATCAACAATGTGTTCCATATATAGTAATTGTAGAGTAGAAAATAAAATGGAAACCCTTAGGTTTGGGTTCCTAAAAAGACACATGTCTCATAACACCTGATTTGGCTTATGCCAGATATCATAAAGAAGGTACATGTTCAAGATATGATGCATATATCATGTTTAAAAGTAAACATGGAAACTAACAAAAGTATGCCCCCGTGCTTGTGTTCTTGATTGTGGTCTCATATCTATGGAAACAAATGAGAAATAAAAATAATAAGAAAGTATCATGAAGAGATATCACAATGGTTTCATAACAACAATAAATGATGCATCTCATATGAGAAATAAATCAATCATTCGAATCTGTCAAAACCAGTGGTGGATTCTTATGCCCATCCAAGGTGATCTAAAAAGAGTCCCAAGTATTACAGTGGGAACATCCTATAATCTAATGCCACTGATCCCATCCAAGGTGACCCTTATGTCATCCCAAGTATCACTACCTATCATATTATACTTTGACTCCTACTCGAGTAACTCACGAGAGGACCGATTATTTCCCAAGGAATGGCATAACCATTATGTCAATGGGACTGTCTATGTTTGCTCCCCAAGGGAACTTGTATCACTCAGGAGTATAAAAAACCACATAGTAATTCCTCACCAGGAATGCCAAAGAATCACCCTCGATGCATCCAGGGGTAACCACCCGAGCACGGGAGTCCATCCATGAGTCCTCAATATGAAACCCATGTTCTCACCTATCCCACATCTAGTGAACCAAGTCTTCAAGGCATATTAAAGGGAAAACATCAAAAAAATCACATGGAAAGCATATATGTTAATTAAGATATAAAAAAACACTATGAACCAAAAGATATTCATGCTAGAAAGAAAAAAATACAATTCATCAATATTTTATAAGACATTTATCTCAAAATTAACTCAAAGGCTCTAAGACATATCAGAAGGAAATAAGAAATAAAAAAATTAAAAGTTCATGCAAGAGTCTTAGCTACCAGGAATAAACTCTAATAATGAAATGCAACCATATCCACATGGTGTTATCATGACTTTAACCATATGTCATGAATGACATCTCAAGGTCACAAGCTGCCAAGAATTACCATGTAGTTTATATAACCAATCCAAACTACATTGGCACAAAAAAATGCATACACAAGAAAACACACATGGAACAAGGAATAATGGAATTTAATATTAATTAATTACATTGGAAAATATGTAAGAAAAGTTATTTGGAATGTAGAAAAGGTATACCACCATATTTTATAGGCATTTGTATAAAAGGCATCAAGAATCCAATGTGAATAATCCATCATGAGAAATTATATATTAGGAATTCACATGGGATTAGAAGTGAGGCATAAGGATTAATCTAAAATACCTTAGCTAACCATTATCCGTAACTAAATTAATAACATAAGGAATTTAATAAAAAAACTTTCTACTAGTTATTTTGCATTCATGGAATGGGAATTTAGGGCTATTTAGGATATCACACAAAAAGGGATGTCCCAGAGGCAAGGCAAAGACCCAAAATGGGTTTCACCATAATAAAAGGTCACAAAGGACACAATTAAACATACCAAACAATTTAATAACCAATAAAAAGGTATAAATAGAAGGTTTATATAAGAATACAAATGATGTGATATTAAATAAGTGACGATGTAAAGGGGAAGAGGGTAGATGCACTACACTGGTAATTCAAATTAAAATTTAAGCCCCACACTTAGGAGGTTCCTTGGCTCATCTATCATTTTTTCAATGAAAGAAAAGTCATCTATAAATATATAAAATGTCCCTATATAAGAATTACATATATCTAGAGAGGGCATTAAGCAATAAATAAGAACTTAATCATCAATCCATGCACTCCAAATTAAAATAAATTATCACTGTGTGTTTTTACAGAAAATGCACCTCTGTTGGAGGAATTTTATTATAAACTCATGCCTTTATTTAATAGAAAAGACAATTGATTATATTTAAATTTTACTCTAAACTCATTTATTACTATGTTAAATCAATAATAAAAGAAAATATAAAAAAATAATCAATCATAGCTGTGATTTTTGGAAGACAGTGAACCACAACCGAAGGGTGTTATTATAATACCATGCCATTTCTTATCAAAAAATCATTTCTCACCTTTAACAATTTCATTAACTTTAACAAAATAATAATTTAAACTAAAACATAATGCATTTATTAAAATATTATAATGGTAAGATAATTAATTAATTAATGAGTTAATAAAATTAAAGTGTACAGAATGGAATCCTGCCTCAAAGGAGACCAAGCCGAGACATTGGCTCTTTATTATTTCGAACTCAAAGATAATGTTACCCACTTCAAGCATATGCAACTTCACATACATATAAGGAAACCTAGATCCTATGAACCTATTTTCATTGAACATGAATATGTGAAAAAGTATCCTTACATATATTCTTATAAGCATAAACTCATATCCACTTACCTATGTATGAATTTTGTGTATATATACATAGGAAAACATATACCCATACATAAATATTAACATCCATGGGTGAATAAACACATAATTAGGGAACCTAAATATATACAAATACTTACCAATGTATATGAATTTAAGTCTCCCTAGACTCCGGTGACGTTAAACCACATGATAGGGTCCAACACACTATAGGAAAAAAAATAGGAACTTATAAATCCCGAAATCCCCAATTAATAACTGAAAATAATTGAAGAAAAGTGAAAAAAATACGTCAAATTAGTTTTGAGAAGATTGAAATGGTCGACATCGCATAGCCTTCGGTAGGGGTTTCCGAAACACAAGAAAGTCTATCCTGAGAGACCCTTCACAAAACCTTACATCCAAGGAAGAAACATACATTGGAGAACCCTAACCCTAGAATTTGGCAGAACCTCCCAAGGTTATGGGAAGACCATAATGTAACTATAAATGGAGGTGAAAGGGTACCATAGAATTTTACTTAAATGATCAAAGGAGTAATCCGGAGAAACATTGGATAAATAGTGCGCCAAGAGGGATCCATAGGGAGTGCATCACATGACCAGTTGAAGAAGGGTGAGAGGATTTTTCATATACTAGGTAAGGGGAAGGGGAGAAGGAATCCCCATTTGGGGTTTCTAAAATGAACATAACCAAACTAATAATAATAATAATAATCATCATCATCATCACAATAATAATATTATTTTATTTTATTATTATTAATAAATTATTTCGTTTTTTTAATTTCATTAATATAATTTCTTAAAAAGAAACACAGAAAAGTGTTTTGACTCTCGAAAAATCATTCCAATGCACAAATTTAAAAACGTCTCATCCAGTAACTACAAAAATTTAAATTCCATTACATTTTTTGGAATCTAACACAAAACATTATGATATATATATTTCATTATTTTGAATTTGTGTGTATGTGTGTGTGTATGAGTTTTCCAAAATAGCAATAGTTTTCAATGAAACTATATCAGTCAAAAAAAATTGATTCCTAAAAAACCATAAAAACCCTATTTTGAGTCAATATTATGGGATTAGACATTGATTTAATCAAAATACTGAAATAAATTATAATATATATTAACCTAAGCATAGTGATTGATGGATTATATGGAATCCTTCAATGACTAGAATTAAACTAATATTAGAGTGGCATTTATTGTTGTATTTTAGAATGTGTTGAAAAAAATTTAATGTTGGAGTGATCAATATGTAATTGTTGACAAGAAAATCCTCAATTAGTTCTTTTTTCACCAATAAAAGATAACCTTTATCATTATTAATTTTAGAAATGATAAAATACAAAATATACATAGGAGAAAAATGGATTAGGAAGATTGGGGGTATTCAAACCAAGGTGGAAGGAGTTAAGGAGTAGTTCGATAACCATTCAACTTAGTGAGATCATTTGATTGTTTATTTTGTTTTAAATTATGAATATATATTATTAATGGTATGTTTAATATCAATGAAAATTATTATAAGAAATATTTTATATTATGAATGTATTTGTGTGTGTACATATACATGTGTATATGTAAGTGTGTATATACACGTGTATGTGTGTTTGTATTATTAATTATAAATATATATAATTTCTTATTCCAGACTATTTAAATATTATTAATTTATATTTAAATTTAAATATTACTAATTATATATAAATTAAATTAATATAGATATATTATTCGATTTAAAGATATTATTAATTGTACAAATATATTATTATATTTAAATATCATTAAATTAACAAGTAAAATTATTTAAGAAATAATAAAATTAAGATAAATTATATTTAAAGAAATATTATTTATTATTTATATTTTCATTAGAAATTATATTTTTAAAATTATTAATTATATGTTTATGAAAAAATTTATCTATATACACAAATATTATTTCTATTATTATTTTCATTGTCATTAATTACATAGTGTATATATATAATTTTATTTCAATACCGTAATAAATATATTTAAATACAAATTAATGAATAATATAATACTTTTTAATATATTAAAATTTAATTAAATTTAAAATAAATTATTGATTTTAAATATAAAATTTTAATATAATTTATTTTATTTAAAATTATTATTACTTATTAATAATCATTATATTTAATATTATATTTTATAAAAATTATTAATTATATATATGTATATATATTATTGTTATTAATTGTTAAAAATATGGTCAATTTTTTTTAAATATCAGTAATTACAAATACGTGTATATATATATTTAAAAATATTAATAATTATATTCATATATAATTATATATATCCTAAACATAATTAATTATACTTAAATATAATAGAATTAATATTTTTTATTATATATATATAATATAATTATTATAAATTATATTTTAAATATATTCATTAATTGATAATTATATTTCAAAATATTATTAATAAAATATATTATATTATTATAAAGAGAAAACTAGGATTATTTCCACCTGTTCATTGAAAAAGTTTAAAATTTTCCAATTATCTAGGCTTATTTTGGTTGGAACAAGCTCTTTGGCTGTGAAACAAGGAAAAATTTGGGATAAATATGGCCCTCCACAAACGCATGATATAGCAGTAGTCGTTGAAATTGAAATAGTTCAAAATAAAAAAATGGATATACTGCCCTTATATGTTGTTCAACTAAGGATGATCGGTTTCAAAGTTATGACTGGGAAACATCCTCTTCTTATGAAGATTATCTATTAAAACACAATAATAATTGAAAAAAGATATATGGTATGTCTACTTATAATGAAGGATATATTGATACAATCATGAAGGTTGTTGGTTGTCTACAATATTTGACCATATCTCCTTTAGTCATACTGGTTGTATTCACTGATCAACAGAGAAGAGGTAACCCTTTCCTAGTTGAACATGGACCATATAAATTATGTTCTTTTAAGTGGGGATATTCTAAAATAAAAAGGTGGTAACTCTATAATTATTCTCTTCCTCAACATATACCTCTTATGAAGGGTTTAATTAAATCACTCAACCTAGTCAATGGAAGGTAATATATCTTCTCTACACTTGTAATTCATTATAGCTACTCGATTTAGACTATTCCTTTCAATGCAATATTTTGGGTAATTGAAATTATTTTATTAATACATATTTCACAGTGGTGGCTTCATATATTTATGATGTCTTTAAGGAGAAAGACTCATATTATCAAGAGAATCAGTGGAAACCAGATAAAATATGGAGGATTTGCTGATTCCCTCATGGTTGAGGATGTCGAGGGGCCTACTAAAACATGATTCATCAATCTAAAACTTAGTTTTATGGGATATTTATCTTTATTGAAGGGATTTGTATTTGGGAATTTTTTTCCGTATTTCATGGAAGGATTGATGTCTATAATATTTTTCCCTCTTCCTATTGTATTTCAAAGCTTCTTAAAATATAATTAATTTTTTAAAGAGCTTAACACTTATTAGATATAGTAAAAAAGGAATGTATCATATTTAGTGAGAGTCCATAAATTTTCAATAAGGAGACATTTTTTATTTTTGTGTGGATTCCACTTATATGCAGTTTCATTTAGTATCCTTGTGTAGGAAGAATGTCTAATGTGTAATTCCTGCTTGATTTGATATAATAAATTCTAAATTGATTTTAATTTTTGGGACATTCTATTTGAGATAAAGATGTGTAATTATGATCAAGGTAGATATATTATGTGGATATATATTTGTCATTGGGATTTTAGATTGGTTTGATGGAGTAATAAAAAAGATTCCTCTATTGTGGAAAACCCAAAGTACATTTTATTGGCTAGTTGCATGAATGAACTCCCTCAACCTGTTATTGAGTTGTATCAATGCATGATCTGAGGTAAAACTAAACATCCATGCTGGTTTGAAGGAATTTTTTTTATGTTGATCTCATACTGAAGAACATGGATGTTGATATTGTGATCAGAAGAGATAATATTATCCCTAAACATTTCTTATGGTGTTCTCTTATGTAGGATAATCCATTATTGTGGTTTTATTGGTTTTTGAACAACGGATTTATGAAGATAAGACACTGGTTACCTGTTTGTTCTTGTATGTTTGGTGCATGAATTGTTTTTTATTATTCATTATAATCGTCAAAAAGTGGTTGTGTGTGAGTGTTTTTTAATAAATTATCTTAGGACCATATGGTCGGATTTCTAATCTCATAGATCAAAATTTTTAATTAAAACATATAATGTAAATAAAATTATTTACATTATAAAATGTCAGTAATTATATAAATTTTTTATTGCATATATTATTATCTTTAATATTAATATATATATATTCCCATATATATATATTATTAATTATGATAAATATATATATGTCAAATTATTTGTAAAATTTAATTTAAAATTATGTATTATAATGTCATATTTGAAATTATTTCATTTAAAATTAAAGATATATTTTGGTATTTATAATACTATCTCGACCCCCTCCATCCATGGGAACACCACTTTGGCCTATAATGAAGGAAGAGGGAGGATAAACCCCAATTACAGCCACTAGTTGGCCCCATGTTGGAGATAAGAACCAAGAGTAAAAAATATAACATATCTAAGAAATGACCCTCTATAATAAATAATATAGGACTTGGAGATATGAAAAGAAACCATTGTTAAACATTGATATATAATATATGTAACATATTAACCTATTAAGCACATAACTCGTGCCCCGAGTTGGTCGTAACATGGCCACAAGTTCACCTCCCAATATGCCAGAGGATTCCAAATAGTAGTGAGGTTGTGAAGGTGGTATAATGGGGAGACTATACCATATTATTAGAGTTAAACATAGGATAAACCAATAAATATTCAAAAAGAAAAATATATAATAACAAAAAACATAATATATGGAAGAATTTATAACTGAACACTGAATAAGAGTCAAAATCCACTAAGAAATGTCATATACTTGGATTAATGGCATGCTGATACAGAAAATAGGAACACGGTAAAAGATGATTCAATTATTCAGTAAAAAATAATAAAAAAGGAAAAAATGAAAATAAATTTATCCACAAGAATATTGATCCTTTTATTTTTCCTCTGGTACAATTAGATTAATATAAGTAATCACATCAAGAACATATAGATGCAATATTTCCCTTATACATACATGTATACAGATAATCTTCTTAGGTACCAGAGGTAGCCTGGGTAAGGACTGTTATAAAAATATCAGTTGGTGACAACCAATGTTTTCTACACATAGTCCAAGAAGTGATCATAAATAAATAGTGGAAATGATTGAGTAATAAATTAATAATTTTTAATTAATAAATAACCATATGCACATGTACCAAAAAGTCACCCGACGACTCTACATGCGTCCGCTCATGGCCGAAATCGATGTCTGATCAGTCACTACATATATAGTGATAATATATATATATATATATATTATTCAACTATATGAACCATGTACATGCGGATGTAAGTGTCCATATAACTAGAATACTAGTTGTTGTTTAGACTAGGTCATAACTCAGACATCCATAACTAGTCAAATGGTCCTATATGTTCATGAAATAATGAACTTTCCCTACATCTCATAAATAGTGGGATATATAATTCTTGTCACTTGAGATAGTGATTTTTCTATCATTCAATCACTTGAACAAGGAACATGAAAAATCAATCCCAACATCCAACTAGTATCAATGGTGTGATACATCCTTCTCAACACCTAATGTAAGAGTTCATGATATCATTATTCTCAAAATATCCCTTACCATAATACCACAACCTCTATAAAGGAAGAATCATATTTATAACTATTACAATGTGTAAATACCTCTCATGTGTCATTTTCACCAAAACCAAATATATATGTAAATAATGTATAATCCTGTTTTTCGATATAAGCATAAGGAATTACCTCCCATGTATCTCATTTATCAAGATCAATGTTCATATTTCAGTTAATTACATTTGATTAAATGTGAATAGGTGGGTCTATACCACAATTATAAGTCATTACATTTAAATTATACACTTCACTATAATGAGGGAAAACATCATGTATTATCCACTTCACTTGATTAATCCATTAAATTTCTTATAATAAGGAATTTCAATATATAAGTCTAAAAATGCCATTTATGATTTTACATGGTCAAATATGGAAATTTACTACATGGGAAACACATTAGGCTAGGAAAAACACCTATGTGTTGCCTTAGGTCCTATAAAAATTCATATATGGAAGGGAAACCCATTTAAAATATATGATGATATCTAAAAATGATTTTCAGTTTTTTAATAACTTAACCATAATGGGAAATTCAATATGGAAGACCCACAAGGTGTCCATAAATGGGATAACCATACCCTCAACTTCTAAATAAGGATAAGATGATGAGAATAACGGAGACAAAATAAATATGATATGAGGAACTTAATAAAATGTCAATGCTCAGAAAAACCCGACATACGACACCAGGAAACAGATTAGAGATATAAAAAATCATAGAGAAAATGATGAGACCACCTACCTCAAGGTTGTAGATAACTCCTCGCACAAAGTCAGCCTTAGGTTTAGAGTTATATAGAAGAAACCAATGGAATATGCTAACACCCTAAAAACAGGGAAACACATCTTTCAACTAAATATCATGACATATTTAAAGTTAAACTTTAGTATGAATTGAGGTGTTTCTAGATATAACTATAAGTAATCCAACACATTCAACAAATCTTCAATTAAACAATAGATGAAAGAGTTATCTCAATGCCTAGATTTTCATGAGGGAGAGATATGAGAATAATAGCTCAATAATAGCCACTAGAATGGGAGATGAAAGAAAAAAAATTAGTTTTAATGATTAAGGAGGGAAAAAGTGTCATTTTACCTTGAAATATAAGGGTTCATGGTTAAGTAATGTTTTTTACCAAAACACTGTACAAACGATGCTGAAGACACTACTTAAATATTTCCCTCCCACTATTAAGGGGGATGGTTTTCCAAAAAATGCGTAAACCTTGAAAAATACTACTAAATGAAATCTATATTTTCTTCACATGGATTTTTACCTTAGGTCACATGGTTGTAGAAAAACTATGACACCTATAGGTTCCTGTTATTTTGAAACACAATATTTTGGGAAACTGTTTCGGTTGGATTATTTGGATAATCTTAATGGTGAAGCCCAGAATTTTCTTCCCATTTTGGGGCTCTATGATACAAATAAACCCCGAGTGCACTTGATACCACATTGACTTGATTAGGAATCAATATTTGTGATGCCTAAGGAATTTAAATTAGGAAGTAAATAAGATATACCTTCATGAAATGATAGGTTATTACAACCATTCTTCCTTAAAGAAACTCATCCCTGAGTTCACCTTTTGAGGGTAAATATTTGTTTCATAGAACAAACTTATCCACTAGTCTTATATATCATATTCTTGTTCCTAGGTCTCATCCTCTACTCAACTATGCTTCTATTCAAACCTTATTAATGGATATGACCCACCTAGGAGTGTCTTCATCCCCGACTAACAATAAAAATTGGATACTCCTCTACAGAATCATATACATCCAATTCATCATAATTAATGACAAAGGCATGTGTCAGGTCTGGATAGTATTGATGGTGCTGAGATATATGAAATATATCATGCATTGACCAGTATTTCTGATGAATTTACAAATAGTAAGCCAATATTCTTATCCATTTCATAACCATGAAGGGAATAATAAACCTCTGTAATAGCTTACCCTTCCTCTGAATATGTCAATGGACCAACCTGTGCAAGAATATCAAGAATAATCAGCCTCCATCCTCGAACTCAAGAGGTCCCTGGTCTGTGTTGGCATAAGACTAATGTCTAGACTAATATTTCACCATGTGCTTCATGATCATCTAGACATGAACTATGGTATTCTACATGATACATGGTCTAAAAATAGGTACCTATCCTACCTCTAGATATCACATAATTGTGATTAATGGCCTAAAGTATAAGTACTTATAAGGATTCATCTCAATGGTTGCATGAAATCTCTTTTAATAAGTTAAATCCACAAGAGGAATGTGTTTCTCCTCGGAACCTCCAATGTTTAGGACAAGTCCATGTATAATATCTTCTAACACCTAAATTATACACTTAATCTCTTCATCAGTTTATGGGTGATAGTCCACGCTTAGATAAATCTATGTACCCAAGGCCCTCATTATCCCCTGAAATAGTCATGATGTAAAATTAGTGTATCTATAAGAAATGACAGAATGAAGAGCTCCAGGAAGATGTAAAACCTCCCGGATATACAACAATCTTATCTTGTATACCAAGAAGGTATCTGAAATAGATAATAAATAGGTGGCCTTCATCAATAGATAAATGAAAACCCACATTGTATCATTTCCATGAGTTGTTCTAGGTAAACCAGCCATGAAGTCCATCAAAAAATCATCCCATTTCCTTTCGAGAATGGAAAATGGTCATAAAATCCTAGTAGAATTATGATGATCCACCTTCAACTTCTTAGAGGTAGAACATTTAGTGATGAATTTGGAAATACCCCATTTTATACCAGGACACCAATACTTGCACTATAGATCATAATATATTTTGGAGACACTGAGGTGAACTTCCCATACTGAGCCATGAAATTCATGCATCAACTCATGTATAATGTCTACTAGGCCCCATAAAATCCTAAGAAATAGTAATTTATCATCCCCATACATGATCCAAACAGAAGATGTATAATCATTTGAGACACTTTCCCTTCATACAAGTCCTTTAAGATTATATAGTTTCCTCATCCATCCTCGTTACAGGTGTGTAGAGGTTACCTCTATGGGTGAGAATATAGTCTGACCATTGTCCTCCTGAACCTCATTGTTCATCTATGAGAACAATTACATGATCTAGAATTCATCATTGGACTATTTCAATACCTATTTCTTACTCTACATTCTCATAGAATCTACCACTATGATACATTTACTAGTACTACAGGCAAGCTCAAAATCAAATAACTATAATTAATCACCCCACCGCTCTTCCTAAGAATTATATCTCACCAGGTAAATATGTACTTGAGGATTTTGTGATTAGTGAATACCAAAAAACACCTTCAAAGTATATTTATTCTATAAAAACATATGGAATGAACAAACAATGGTGCATCGAGGTCATGCATTGGGTAATTTCACTCTTGAGGCCTCAACTGATGAGACCCATATGCAATGACTCACTCGTCCTACATCAAAATAGATCCAAGAATGATACCTGATGTGTCACATTATATAGTATATATCCTTCATGTATTTGAAAAAATTGGTATCAATTCTAAAATCGACCAACCCACCAACTCCTAAAAGGCTATTTTACATGCTTCTGAAAATAATAATTTCACACATTTCCTTGTCCGTCCAATAAACAAAAATATAAGATTTCAAAAATAATAGATGATGTGTTTTTAATATTATAAAATCCCCAATAAACTTTAAATGTCAATGAAATTATTCGAATACTCCCAAGAACATACAAATATTACATTCTTAGGGGTATTGAAACTCCTAACTTCAAGATGATGTGACTAGGGAATTGGACATTCTAGATCCAAACGTCGAATTTACTGAGTTTAGAATAGTGAAAATTATCTAACTGTGTATTTAGAATGATCTCAAGATGGGGTTTATCGTACTGTGTAGAGATTGAATACACCATGATATCATTAATAAAGACTATTATTAATGAATCCAAATACAGGTGAAAAGCACTGATTCATAAAAGAAATAAAGACTGAAGGTTCATTCAATATTATATTCAACATAACTAGGTATTTGGATAGAGTATAACTTCTCCTGAAATCATTATAAGGTATTTATGAATCCCTTATACACACCTGATGAAATCTCAACCTCAAATCTATCATTTAAAACACCTTCTCTCCTTAGATGTGATCAAATAGGTCATTATTTTGAGGAATTAGATATCGATTGTTTACTATAATATGGTTCAACCAAAGGTAATACATGCAAATCCTGATGGTACCATCTTCCTTCATGGATAAAAGGACTGGTGAACCACTATAAGATGTGTTGGGGAGTGTGAATCCTTTAGCCTCTAGATACTCCAACTACATTTTGAGCTCTAGAAGCTCTATAGGTGCCCAAATATAATGATTAAAGATAACTAGTTCTTCTCTTGAAACAATCTTGATAGTGAAATGTACCTCCCACAATATAGATAGACTATATAGTTCATAGAGAAATACATCCATAAAATTCTCCACTACAGGAAGAAAAACCACATGTCATAACACCATGTCATCCATGTAAAAACTCATGATCTGAGCAGCCACTCTACCCATATTTGGATACATGGGTGTTACTCGGGTCTCACTGACACATCATTATCCCTTATTAACATGCCTAATTCCCTCTCATGTTATAAACATCACCCTATGGAAATATCAGTCAATGTAAACTCAATAGGGAACTAACCAGTCCATCAAGATGATTACGTCAAATCGTATATTTTCAAGGTTGAAAAGGTTCCATATGAAAAGGTATCCAAAAATCTCAAGGGGATAATCGTTACAATAGTGGAATCCCCCTGACTTGATACCCAATGGGGTATCAGAAGTCATTTTTCAATAAAAGTTCTTTTTAGAGGCTCATACTTCCAATAGTAGTATCAGATAAAATAGAGTGAGAATATCCCATGTTAGACAAATAATACACTAATGTGGATGATACTAGAATAATATCATGTACAATAGAAGTTCTGACACTCTTCTACTCCAACATAGACAGAACTGTATGTAACTATCCAATATTGTGGCCTTATGTCAATGTATGACTACCTTGTGAAAGCCCGATGTACTAGAATGGAGATTCAAGGGTCTGACTACCTATTCCTTGACTACCACCTCATCCTGATTGGCCAGTGGTATTCCATCTTTATGCCTAGTGTGAATCTAATGGCCCCACTTCAACAAGTGGGGTATGTGTAGATACCATCCCACTAGGAATTGATGGGATAGTTTTGAAGAAAATATGTATATGGCCCATCCTACCACACCCTCTGCATTCCACTGGATCATGTAATCATTTTGGTTTTTTATGCCCGGACTTCCCATACTGGGGACATATCAAAAAACAATCAACATGAAGATCCTGAAAATTACTACCTTTATGAGTATCCTTGAAATTCCTCTTTCACAACGATGAAGGAAAACTAATAGATCTAGGTGTTGAACCACCCAAACTCACACCATCAGTGTCCCTTAAATTTCAATATGTGATAAGGTATTTGTTAATGATTTTAAAAATTATAGTCTACATAAAAACATTGACCTGTGATTATATGAAATGATCCATACCATCCTCGAATAACCTGGTAGTCATAAGGTCTTCACTCACTAGATTATGAGTGAACCACTATAGCTTAGTGAAACATGAATAGTATTCCATAACAGACATGGAACAATATTATAGGTTCATGAATTACTTAGTTCTATTAGGCCTTAGGGTATAGGGAAATAAATAGTAATAGAAGATCATTTGTAAATCCATCCAGACCATATTATGACGTAGATCAAATTGGGGGATAAATAACCACCACCGTGTGGCCGAATCAAGAATCAAACAAGATATAAAATTTAACCTCTACTATAGTGGAATTTCTAGATTCTTTAATATAGAAAGAACGGATGAGATCCACCACTCAGATGTGTGTGGCCATCTATCACATGAAAATATGGAAGGACTCTACTTCTAGAATTCATGGGTCAACTCTTCTATCTAGTGGATGGTTGGGAAAAAAATTTCATAGAATATAAAATGGGTAGAAATACCTCACAGAACTGGTCATTAGAGCCCTTATGAGGAACATGAAAAGATTCCATAGGTTAATCTATAGGATAAATCACTGGTTGATCAAGGCCTGCCATCTCGGGATCATGGTCCTAACTGCCATCAGGGAAAACAACTCGAGTAAATCATCGAGCGATGGTACTAAAATTCATAATACATTCCTTAGAAGAGATTTAAAATTTGGAATCGTTGCAGTAATATTACTTGGATAGGTTCATAGGATTCATATAGAAACAAGCATGCCTCTCTTCCTTATTTTGAATCCAAGATTATGGGTTTGAAAAAGGCCATAACAAGACATTATAAAATAGGAGGCAACTATCTTCCCACTATTAAGGATGATTTCAGGTATGAGTCTCAATTTCACAAGTAAATTACAACTACTTTCATTTTATAAGTCATATTAATTTTTTGAGTAGTTCTCATAATAATATGTAAATCTCTTAAAATGGTTTAATTATATAGGATTACATTTCTAATCAATATACTTCCAAACTTCTTACAAACTAAAATATATAATCCACTTAACCCACACCATAGCATGTTCCATCAATGGTTACCAATGGTCTATGGATCAATCATCTATATTTTACTGCTTCAGGTATCTACTTTAACATATTTAGGAAAACACTATTAGACTAAAGCAGCACATTAGGTTTTAATTATATTTTCCAATCCCCACAAGAAGCGACAGTACAATTCAATACATACTCAAGGCACTGATAATAAGAAAAAGAAAAATACATTCTGATAATCGACATTCCATGGAAAAATACAAGGCATATTAGTCTTATTGTGCCAATAGTGTTCCATGTAATGTAGTTCCCTCATTTCATCATACCATTATAAAGAAATATCATTCCAATTATACTAATAGTAATGACACCTTGAAACAATTGTTTCACCTAATGGTGATGTCGTATCAACCTTAACAGGTTGAAATGATAACTAAAAGTTCCCATACTAGGTAATTTTTATTTCCAATGTACATGGGTTATCTAAATCTAGGAACATGATCAATTCCAAATTCCATAATCCCCTAGTCTCTTGTAGAATATTCAAATAGTAATACAACATAAAATATTATCCTACGATACAAATTACTAACATCTTGAACTAGGAACCACTAAACCAATGCCCTAATCTGGTGGGTCACATGGCCTCAAGGACGCTTCCACATATTATTGAGGGTGCCGACTAGAAGCGAGGGTTTAAAGGTGATATGGTGGGGAGACAATACCCTCTTATCAAAGTGGCATAGAGGATACAACAACAACCATACACTAGTAAAATCATATAGGAATAGATAGAGAAAATAAGAAGTGGAAAAAATTTATAATTAATAATTGGATACTAATCAAAAATCCACTAAGAAATATCTTATAAATGGATTCATGGAATTATAATATACAAATGGGGAACATGGGATAGACAGATACAACCATTCTAGGAAAAAAAATTAAAAACAAAAAAATGAAAACAAAAAACAGCTCCACTAGAATCTCGAGCCTATGCTCAGTCTTCTTATAATATGTTATATCTATAAGGAATCACATAAAGAACCTATATAATGGAACTTTCCCTTATCCATTTCTATAGGAAGATAATCTTATCTGGTACAAGAGGTAACTTGAGTAGGTTGTGAGATAAAAACCCTAGTAGGTGACCACCAATGGTTTCGACACACAATCCATGAAAATCATGTTACATAACAATGTTCAGGAATAATTAATTAGTAAACAATATTGAATAAATAAAATCTGGCTCGGTTTTTGAAAGGATACCTGATGGCTCTAGTTGCTTTAACTAGTTTCCAAAATGGAACTCTGATCAGTCACTATTTATATAGTAATAATATAAATATAGAATAGTTACACACACACACAAACAAACAAACACACACACACACAGACACACACACACACATATATATATATCGACCACCAATATGAACCATGTATGTGCAGACATATGTGATCATATACCTAGAATACTTGTTGTTGGATGGACAAGGGCATAACTCATAATTACATAACCAATCTGATGACCTATAAGATCAAGAAATATGGTACATTATCTACAAATTTTAATTATTGTGAGACACCATGCTCCTCACTCGATATAGTTATGGTTCCATCATTTCAACACTCGAACAATCGACGTGGCATGTTAAACCCATTTTAAAAATAATATCAATGGTTTGAGACAACATGATCAACACCTGATGTAAGGGAGAGTGATACTATAATTTTTAGTAGATCCATTTCCATCATAGCACAAACTCTATAAATGCATCATCATATTTATAAAATTTATTTTTAATAAATACCTCTCATGTTTCATGTGTAACAAGACCATATATATCTATCTAATTCATAATAAGGTTTATAAATATAAGCATGAGGAATTACCTCCCATACATCTCACTTCTCAAGATCAATTTAAATAATGTTTTATAGTACACTTAATTACATTTGATTAAACTTTAATATAAGTGGCCATACCACCCTTATAAGTCATTCCATCCAAATCATCCAATTCATTTTAATACGGGATACTATCATGTACTATAAATTCCACTTGATTAATACATTAAATTTATAAAAAAAGTAGATAAATTTATAAGGATCAGAGAGCCATATATAATATTACATGTTCGAATAAGGAAATTTCGTACATGGGAAAGTCCAACTGTAGGTTGGTCCAAACACCTAAGAGTTTTCTTAGGTCCTATTAACATTCATATTTTTTAGGGAAACCCATTTAAAGTCTGTGTTGATATCAAAAAAGAATTTCTAACCATTTAATCATTTAAACATAAAGGTGAATTTGATTTATAACACACAAGGGGTGTCTATAAATGTTTATACAATCCCCTAAACTACTAAACAGTGATCCCTAGATCAGTATGAGGGTGTGATGATCAATTTTCTATGAAGAACTCAATAAAAAGGGATGATCAGAAAAAAGGAAGCATGTAGAATAATTGTATAGCTAAAAGACATAAACAGTCATTGAGAAAATGATGATACCACCTACCTCATGGCCAAGGAGTATTCCTTTCATGATATCGAAATTAGATTCATAGTTTTCTGAAAAAAACTGAGAAATGGTCCAATGCCCTAAAAAAAGGGAAAATGGTCATTCACCTAAATAACACAATGGATTCAAAGAGAAATTTAGAAAATAAGAGAGAGGTCATGGGAGATCACCTTAAATAACCAATTCCTTTGATGGATCATGAATTGGACACCAAACATTGGAGTTAGTTCAATGCCTAAATTGGATTGAGGGAGAGAAATGAGAAGAAGAACTCAACAACAGCCACTAGAATTAGAGTTAAATAAAAATGAATGAGGATTAATGATTAAATTGGGTAAAAAGTGTAATTTCACCTTTAAAAATAAGTAATAATTAATAATAATCATGTTTTACCAAACCATGTGCAAACCATGCTAAAGATTCTACTTAATTATTTCCCCCAAATGGTTATGGTGCGCAGTTTCCCAAACCATGTCAATTTTTTTTGAAATCACACTATAAAAAATCTACAGTTTCTTGCATGGTCATGTGTTCTGTGTCATACAGTTAAAAAATTCATGCAAATAATAGGTTCCCACTTTCTTCAGCCGCATGGTTTGGGGAAACCATGTGAGCTAAGTGGCATGGTTTATCATGATCATGCGGCCTAGTCATTTCATCCCATTTTGGGGCTTCAGGATTTGAATGATCTGTAAATGTACCTGATAAAACATTAACATAATTAGGCATTGATATTATTGTAATTTAATGAATTTTAAATGAGAAACAAATGATCCTTAAATTCATGAAAATATAGTTTATTACAACAGAAAATTTAACCCCTAACCTTAAAACAATTCTTGAACATTTTTAATAAAGACAAAGAAAATTCTCTAATAAAATACCAAAATAATGTTCTAAAATACCGACTCAACAACATCTCTAATTTCATGAAAATAATGTCTAGTTATATCAAAAAACTCATCATTGAAAATTTAATAATAGTTTAAATATTTTGGGGGAGTATGACATGCGTACATTATAGAATCACACACAATGTATCTACTACACATGTGAAAAGAGAATACTAAGGAATCGGTGAATAAAAAAAAACCAACAAGCACATAAAAAGTTAAACTAACCAAACCAATCCCCACCATATATGTATCACCAAATAAGGCATCTAATACAGTAACATTATATTGAAATATAATAATGGAACCCCGCTACAACATCCCCATATATTTTTATCCCTCAAACCCCAATGTCAAACACCATGATCTCTATTCTATTCCATATATATCACATCATATTACCAGACATCCCTGATATTGGTGGTGATGAATCCTTACCTACCACACCATATCATGGTCGATTATATAGTGATATCATGAGTTATTGTCAAATCACATAACTACCTCATCAAATTACACCACATTCCCATCACATCACATCACATCAAAACTTAATCACATAACTAGAACTATAGGGTATCATGATTGTAATGAAAATCAACCTCTCGTCCTCCTCCTACAACACATGATCCCCAACACATATCACATCACACCACTTCTAGATAATCTAAAACACCAACATTTATAATCACTACTGATGGAACAATAGTGAAGAGGGGGTAGCTAGCCATCTGCATCACCACTATACTTGATGTTGGGGAAAGCACTAGGAACCCAAAACCTTTGGGGGTTGGTATGGGTATAAAAATAGGGTTGGAAAATCTATAATTTACATAAAATAAAAATATATAGATACCACACAATACACAATATATTATATCACATAAACATTACTAGCCTACATGGACACTCCATCTTTACACTAGGAATATTCTTTCATTATCGATCCCACCGCTAAATGCATCAGACCACAAAACCACAACATAAATACACATAAAACAACTATAAAATATGGATTCTATAAATTTATAAATTTTAAAAGTTTAAACATAATCAATTTTACTAAATCTTTTTATTTTAAATTTACACAACCATTCGTTTATCATTATGATTATTTAATCTACTTACCAAAAGATAATTTCAGTCCATTCTTATTCACTTACCAACACATGTTATTTTATTTTAGCAATAAAATTTATTTTATGGATGATTGATCATCTAAAGAAACAACAATAATGAATATCTCACCCTACTCAAATCAAACATATACCACTACACAACACACAATTGATCCATCTCACCACAAAAACCACCCATCACAACCACCATCCCAAAAAACATCGCACAACTACCCACAACCCACAGGGAAACACAACAAGAAAAAACACACACAATCAAGAAATCCCAAAATAATGAATCCACATCATAACTATATCACTACCCAACCACCACACAATAAACCACATCACACAAGGAAATAAAATGAGAACAACCAAACATTATATCATATCCCAAAATCCACAAATTATGATTAATTGATTACATTAAATCACATCATAATTTAAATTTTTTATTATCACAGAAACTAAATTTCCAAGGGAAACTAATTTATTATCCATATATATGTGTTTTTACCATTCTCATTATATGTTTTTATCAACATCCAACACAGAATAGGCCTCACAAACAATAACTAAAAATTAATCAAGGCTCCCAATATCCATGATTTTTAGTTATGGAAAAAAGAATTTATACTCTCATCAATAATATAATATATGAATTAAAAACATTTATTTTATTCCCTTTATCATAAATTTCATATTGATATAATTCATCATCGTTATTAAGCCAACCATTACTATCCACTTGGTGGAATGAGATTACATGAAATCCCCAAACTTGCAAATAAATAGGGAGATAATGAGGATACCCTACCTTAAAGAATATTCTTGTTTTCCTCCGTATATTAGGGAAGGGGGGGGGGAAATAAACCAAAAACCACAATTATATGAGGAAAACCTACAATTAAAATAAATCATAGCAGGGGATCATCAAAACATAGCTCAAATGGTCCTCGAACCTGAAAAATATCACCATTATGATTTAATAATGTTAGAATGAAATTAAAAAAGGGGATAAATTAGAATAAATAATGTAATTTTTTCAATGATCAACCTTCGTATCCCATGTATCAAGGTAGGAGTAAATGGGCTGGAAGATCCTCTAAAATATTCGTATGGATTACCCAAAAACCAAGAGGAACGAGTGGAAAATTAAATAATTTATCCAAAAATATTTCTTTTAAATATTCTATAACTAACCACATATCTATAATTAATTACATATTCACAATTTAAGTCATTTATGACCTAGGAATTCAATTCATGAAACCAAATCATGTCATGTAGCCCTCAAATCTCAAACTTCCACAATAATTCATGGCACTCGAACATTATTTAACTCATGTAATAAATTTATCTTTAACATTGTGAGTAATTTTTGCATAAAAATACTCTCATGAACTCATGTCATGAAATTCAAGATTCATAATCCATGAATCATAAACCCACATCATGAATTTTTCTATAACATTATGAAAACATTATGCAGTAGAGGTATAGCTCCATCCTCTACTGAACCCTCCTTGTTCCTCCCCCAAAAAACTCCAACTCCCATAAAAAAAATGTAAAAGGCCAAGAAGGAACACATCATTACATTAGATACTTTTCAAATGATTCTTATATTCAAAAATCCAAACCAAACAGAAAAATTGTTTGTCTGGAAAACCACCAAATATGATACCTTTTAGGGTTCTTATCATTACCCAAACAATACCACTAGACAAACACACTAATACAAAACATCTAAAAAACACCCCAATTAATCATATCCAAAAACACCCTCAGTATAATGACCCATACTTTATATACATTTTTAATACATCAAAATTGAAGCATACTTATTACAACATATAACAAAAACCACGAAAGGACCATATAGGTATAGTGTCTTTAGAAACTGGGAAACATAAACAACTGGTTCATAAAGCATCAACTCTGCCTCCCACTTATTTCATCATATCTAGAGTCCCTTTTTGGCATATCCTACATAAAAACCTTCTTCCTGACCTGGGGAAAGAAAACATACAAAAGGGTGAGCTCAAATTCTTAGTAAGGGTAAACAAAAGAAATATCAATCACATCGTATACACAAGCACATAACTTTTGGAAATCTTAACCTGCAAAAGAGATCATAATTTCATAACATGGGATAAATCATGGCAGTGAAATGTAATCAAAATAATCATAACTTAAAACATGAAACATTGTGGAATACACACATAATCATAGAGAATCATTTCTTGTTGGTCAAGACTCATTTCCAAGACTATCTTAGTGGACAAAATCCATTTCTGAACCGATTCACCCTCGTTTCAGTCTTGTTTCACTGAACCGGTATAACCTACCGTTCCAGTCATGTCTATCTCATGAGATATAAAATCTTTACCCAATTCACTGGAGGGAGATATAGGTCCCACCCATCTCATAATGATACCATTCTTATGTGTGCCACAAAATCTTAAATCATACATCATTTCATAACCCATGTAATAAAAATGGGAATCTTAAACATCATGACATCATAAAACAATTCATATAAGATAAAGGAATTCCTAAAAATATAATTCCATCACAACATAATCAAATCAATGTAATAATAGGGATAAAAATAGAACCCTTTATTATCTTATATGGAAAATAATTTTGATAAAACACTTGAACTCCATTCTTGAGGAAAATATCCTTTCTGCTTCAAAAACACTTTTCCTTTCATAACATGTCGTACAATTATAAACTAAAAGAAGTTGATTAAAAATAATCTTGAAAACTTGTAAAGGAATATTCTTTTAATTAATGATTTAAAAATCAATTCATGCTGTATAAGATAAAAAAACATTCTTCTCGTACTTTTGTTGGAAAAGTCAAAAAGTACCTCGTACGAAAAACGACAAAAGATTCCTTTCAAATATTTTACTAAAAACTCACCGAAGGGTAAAATTGGATTTAAACAATTGTATAAGGATATAAATATTACATATTGGGGAAACATGGATGTGGATGATAAAATACACCCCAGTAAATACTAAATTATAAACAATATCGGATAAAAATGAGATTGTGATATTTCCCTTACCTTAGGTCCGACTTGCTTTATAAGTGTCCGAACCTCCTGTTCTTTGAAGTGCTTCTTTGAGACCTTCTTTTAGGGCACTATAATTGGTCTTTGAAGAATCCCAGGACCTCTAGGATGTCTCTAGGGAAGTGTTGAGGAGAAAGTGGTAGGGTTTGGACGAGCTTGAAGGTTCAAAGTGGTGTGAGGAAGAGAGGGAGGATGTGTCCTTTTATAAGGGAGGAGAGGGGCACCTTTG
Source organism: Viscum album (assembly GCA_963277665.1). Lineage (NCBI taxonomy): Eukaryota > Viridiplantae > Streptophyta > Magnoliopsida > Santalales > Viscaceae > Viscum > Viscum album. The sequence goes on along the minus strand of OY728136.1, from coordinate 343,482,288 downwards.
GAATAACTAAAACTATTATTTTTTTATAAAGTCAAGTTCGGTTTTAAATAGCTCAAAATTGATTTATTTCAAAGATAAGGTGGGGATGGGTCGAAATCATCTCATCCTATAGAATTTAGACAAGTTTAGGTTCCTATTTTAACCTTATCATTTAGATTTAACATTAAGTTAAATAATTTTACTTTTACTGTGTCTTCTTGTGTTCTTACACTATAAGGTTATTAAACTTACTATAAGAAGCCAAAATAACCCCAAATTTATTATTATTAATATATATAACCTTATCTAAGTCATTTGGCCGAACCTTAGATTTTTAGGGATAAAATAACAATTAATAATATAATATTTGTTTTAAAAACTATTTTATGTCAATTTTGACACTATTTAGTAATTGATTTTTGTGAAAATCATAACAGAATGATAAGTTATAAAAAAGTTAATTAAATCAATAATAACATGTCATATTAACCTATAAAATTCGTGGTATTCATAAAAAGTCTCAAATTATATTTATTTTGGTGTTTATAACATCAATTATGTCAATATTTCATTAATAAGATAATTACTGCATCATCATTGTGTCATACATAAATTAAATTATTTAATGTCTAAAAATTACAAATAAAATTCCATTATGTAGGAAATCTTTTTAGCTTTATAATGAATATTTATAGATTAATTTATCTTATGTATAACCCCATATTAAAAATGTTTTAGTTATTAAACTTTGATTTTAACTATTTTAACTATTCATTAAATAAAATAATATTAAATGTCATAATCTAATCCAAGTGGACCTAAATGGTAATATTATATTCATAAGGTTGTTTTTGGTCGAATTACACTTATCCAATAGAATTAAGACATGTGTTAGGGTAATAGTAGTATCATATTCACCCTTAGTTACCCTATTTACTATTAACCGCTGTAAAAAAAGTAAAAAGTTACTATTCACCAAAATATTATTTTTATCTCATTGAACCACATTTTACTTACTGATATCAACCGTGTCTGTCGGATTTTCGAAATTCCATTCACAGAAGCGGTAAAATTATGTTTTATGCAAAATTCAGTTTTTAACCTACCACTTAGTGGTTTCACTATTCATCAAAAATTGAAAGTTTTCAGAAAAATACCAAAATTTCACCCTAGGCTAATTTCGGTATTCCGAATCCAAAAATGAATTACATTTTGAAAAATAAAATTCACAAAATTTCAAAAAGTGGTTATTACTATTCTTAACGGCTAGTTTTAATAATATTTTAATTTCATATCATTGTTTAGTGAAAATCGGTATTGCGTATGACGCAAGCTATCGAGGAAGGTCGTGATTTCGTGTAAAGCAAGCCAAGAAAGTGTTGTGTAGAAAAAGATTCCTTTGATGATTTATATAACAAAAAAGTCTCCGGAGTTACATTCTACCCCCCTTAAAATGAATTTCTCCCTCGAAATTCGTCACTTTGTAACAAACAGATGAGGATACCTCTCCCTCATCATATCCTCAAGCTCCCATGTAGCTTCTTCTAATTGGTGGTTCCTCGATAAAACTTTCACCAATCGAGTGGTCTTGTTTCGTAGGACTTTTTCGCTACGATCCAGAATCTCTATCGGTTGTTCTTCATAAGAAAGATCTTGCTCCAGCGGTACAACTTCTGAGCTGAGTACATGTGAAGGATCAGGTATGTACTTTCTCAGGAGAGATACATGGAACACATCGTGAACTTGAGAGAGATTCAGCGGAAGCGCCAATCGGTAAGCTACCTTCCCAATACGATCCAGTATTTCGAAAGGACTGATATATCTAGGGCTCAACTTCCCCTTCTTTACAAATCTCATAACCCTCTTCCATGGAGATATTCGTAAGAACACTTTATCACCCACTTCAAACTCTAGGTCTTTTTTTTGGTTGTCGGCATAGCTTTTCTGTCGACTCTGAGCAGCTCTTATGTGTTATTGAATAGATCTGACCTTTTCTGCCATTTCATCAACGAGATCAGGTCCTAATAGCTTTCTTTCCCCAACTTCATCCAAGCAAGTTGGAGTCCTGCATTTCTTTCCATAGAGAGCTTCATAAGAAGCCATCTGAATACTGGAGTGAAAGCTATTATTATAAGAAAATTCCACCAAAGGTAGGTGTTGATCCCAACCTCCTTTGAAATCCATAGAGCAAGCTCTCAACATATCTTCTAGGGTTTGAATTGTTCTCTCAGACTGACCATCTGTCTGAGGATGATAAGCTGTACTGAAACTCAACTCTGTATCCAGAGTATGCTGAAGACTTTTCCAGAACTTTGAGGTAAATCTCTGATCCCGATCTGATATAATAGAATGTGGTACTCCATGGAATCTTACCACTTCCTTTACATATATCCTGGCAAGCTGATCCAGAGAGAAATCCTCTCTAATAGCAATGAAGTGTGCAGACTTTGTAAGATGATCAACTATGACCCAGATAGCATTATTGCCTTTGGATGTATTAGGATGTCCTGTGACAAAGTCCATAGTGATGTTTTCCCATTTCCATTCGGGTATGGGTAATGGTTGTAACATCCCCTTAGACTTCTGTCTCTCAGATTTAACTTGTTGACAAACCAAGCATCGAGAGACATATTCAGCAACATCTCTTTACATGCCATCCCACCAGAAGTACTCTTTCAGGTCCATATACATATTCGTGCTTCCAGGTTGAATAGAGAATGAAGAACTATGATCTTCATCCAGCAGCTCCTTCTTTAATTTGGGGATGGGAGGAACAAAAACCCGATTCCTGAACTTTATTATCCCATCACAATCAAGGTTGAACTCAGGAACATTACTCACCTTCATTTGTAACTCGACATCTTCCTTATGTGCCTCTTTAAAATTCACATGTATTGATGGTTGAACATTCATTTGATAAAGATAAGATTTTTCCCCTTCCATTATAATTCCAAGATCCATCCTTTGTAAATCCATAAATATTAGATCTTTTGTGATCCTCATCATGGATAAACTAGCATGGTGTTGTCGACTTAATGCATCTACCACCTTGTTTTCTCTCCCAGGGTGGTAATGGATTGAGCAGTCGTTATCCTTAATCAGCTCCAACCATCTTCTTTGACGCATATTCATCTCCTTTTGTGTGAAAAATATACTTTAAACTTTTATGATCAGTATAAATATCACACCTTTCACCATAAAGGTAATGCCTCCAAATCTTTAATGCAAAGATTACCGTAGCTAACTCCAAATCATGTGTTGGGTAATTTTGCTCATGGATTTTCAACTGTCGTGAGACAAAAGCTATCACCATATCATTTTGCATAAGAACACACCCCAATCCCTTCTTGGATTCATCACTGTAGATCGCAAACCTTTCTCCACTACAAGGATGTGTGAGCACAGGTGCACTGGATAACCTTCTTTTCAACTCCTTGAAATTCTCTTCACATTCCTCCATCCAGACAAACTTAACTCCTTTCGAGTCAACTTGGTGAGTGGATTAGATAATCGTGAAAAATATTTCACAAAACTTCAATAATATCCAGCCAAACCAAGAAAACTTCGGATCTCAGTTACTGTTGTTGGTCTCGACCATCTTTCGATAACCTCTGTTTTTTCTAGATCCACAGATATCCCCTCTTTTGAGATTATGTGACCCAAAAATGCAACTTTTTGAAGGCAAAATGCACACTTGGTAAATTTGGCATAAAGCTTCTCCTTTCTCAGGGTCTTCAATATAATTCTCAAGTGATATTCATGTTATTCCTTGCTCTCTGAATAGACAAGAATATCATCTATAAAGACTACCACAAATTGATCAAGAGAGTCTCTAAAGATTCTATTCATTAGATCCATGAAGATAGCAGGGGCATTAGTAAGACCAAATGGTATCACTATAAATTCATAGTGTCCATACCTTGTACGGAAAGCCGTATTTGGTATATCCTCCCTTTTGACCCTTAATTGATGATACCCTGAACGAAGATCAATCTTGGAAAAGTATTGAGCTCCGCGTAGTTGGTCAAATAGGTCATCAATGCGCGGGAGAGGATATTTGTTCATGATAGTGATTTTGTTAAGTTCTCGATAATCAATGCAGAGTCTCATTGATCCATCTTTCTTCTTAACAAATAGAACAGGTGCTCCCCAAGGTGACGCACTAGGGCGTATGAATCCCTTATCAAGATTCTCTTGGAGTTTCTTCTTCAATTCCTGTAACTCAATTGGGGCCATTCTATAAGGTGTCTTTGAAATAGGCAAAGCACCCAGTACGAGTTCTATTGAAAACTCAACTTCACGATTTGGTGGGAGACCCGGTAATTCCTCCGGAAAGACATCATCAAACTCTCGTACAATGGGAATATTCTTAATCGTGAGTTTCTCACCAACCATTTGAGATAAATAACCTTCATTTAGTGGAATCAAGACCCATAAGATGGAAGAAATTTTCACTAGAAGGTTATGTTCATCCTTGCATTGATAGACGATCATAGATTGATCTGGAATATTAAATGTGACTTCCCTTCATTGGCAATTGATATGAGCTCCATAAAAAGAAAGCCAATCCATGCCAAGAATCACATCAAATTCCACTATAGGAAGGATCCCAAGATTTGCAGGAAGCACTTTCCCACAAACATCGATCGGAGAAGAATTATAAACTTTTGATGCGACTGTTGTGCCATTAGGTGTTGTCACAGCTAACTCAACATCTAATTGTTGAGGTAATACGGTGATACCCTTAGAAAATTCTTCAGAAATAAAAGAGTGGGTGGATCCAGAATCAAATAAAACATTTGCTACTTTAGAGTGGATGGTAAGTGTACCTTTCACCACATCGTTATCTTACTCCACATCGCTAATAGAAATTTTATGTGACTTTCCCTTGTCTTTAGCCTTAAGAGTTTGTTGACGTCGACCATCATCATCAACCCTTGGATTAGGGAATTTATTGGCATAATTCCCCATCTCCTTGCACTTGAAACATTGAAGTGTAGTAGGTTCATTCTGTGTATCCATTCCTTTGTTTGAATCATTAGACATCTTCTTCCAATCATCACGGAATTCAAATGCCCAATGACCTTCCTTTCCACATTTGAAACATTTACTTGTCCCTTTAATACAACTCCCTCCATGTTTCTTTCCACACTTTGAGCATAAGGGAAAGCTCCTCTTCTTTTCAGTGGGCTCTTTAGATTTTCTTTTGAATTCCATTATCCTCTTCTTATCAAACCCATATGACTGATGGGTTACTCCAATCTCCATCTCGACTTTGAGAGCACATCGAACGATTTCCTCGTAGCTATTGAAGTCCCTTATAGCTAACTCCCTTCGAAGACTTGGTTTTAAGCCACTAAAGAATCGATCGATCTTACTCTCAGGTTGGATAATAATACCAGAAGCGTACCTTGCAACTCTTGTAAAATTTGCTTCATAGGTACCAACAGATTCATCATCATTTTGCTTCAGTTCAAGAAACTCTTTCTCCATCTTTGTTCGGAGAATACGAGGGAAGTACTTATTGAAAAATAAGTTCTTGAACTCGTCCCATTCCATGGACTCAATTTCATCCATTTTCCTCGTATTATTAATAAGATTCCACCATTGATCAACATCTCCTTCCAAACGATACACTGCTAGGATGACTTTATCATGTTCAGAACATTGAAGAACTGAAAATATCTTTTCAGTAGTACTAATCCATTGTTCAGCAACTAATGGATCAGTAGACCCGCTGAAAGAAGGTGGACGCTGCCTCATGAAGGATTCAACAGAATGTTGCTCCTTCCTTTTCTCGTTTGGAAGTCCTGCATGATTCATAGCTTGAGAAAGTTGTGTGAGCATGGCTACAAGATTTTGCATTCTAGCTCCCATAACGTTTGGTTGCTCAGGGGGACAATCATTGCATTGCCCGTCGCATTCCGCATTAACGCGATTCCTTCGGGTTCCAGCCATTGACTAAAACCAAGAAGAATAGTGTGAGCAACACTAATTATAATAGGAAAAACACATACTCAAGAATAAAATTTCACACTTAAGGTCTTATCCTAGGTTATTCATGGCCATTTCTAGAACACTAATATTGTGTTCTATGCTTAGACTTATCCTTAGGGTTCTTACTAAGGATTTCACATCCTAGTTTCCAAAGGATGACTATACCTTTCCTCTGATACAAACTATAACGACCCATACATAACATACATTGTTAATACATCAAAATTGGAGCATACTTATTACAACATATAACAAAACCCACAAAAGGACCGTATAGGTATAGTGTCTTTAGAAACTGGGAAACATAAACAACTGGTTCATAAATTATCAACTTTTCCTCCCACTTATTTCATCATATCTAGAGTCCCTTTTTGGCATATCCTACTTAATAACCTTCTTCCTGACCTGGGGAAAGAAAACATACAAAAGGGTGAGCTCAAATGCTCAGTAAGGGTAAACAAAAGAAATATCAATCACATCATATACACAAGCACATATCTTTTTGAAATCTTAACCTGCAAAAGAGATCATAATTTCATAACATGGGATAAATCATGGCAGTGAAATGTAATCACAATAATCATAACATAAAACATGAAACTTTGTGGCATATACACATAATCATAGAGAATCATTTCTTGTTGGTCAAGACTCATTTCCAAGACTATCTTAGTTGACAATGACCCTTTCTGAACCGAGTCACCCTCGTTTCAGTCCTGTTTCACTGAACCGGTATAACCTACCGTTCCAGCCATGTCTATCTCATGAGATATAAAATCTTTATCCAATGCATTGGAGGGAGATATAGGTCCCACCCATCTCATAATGATACCATTCTTATGTGTTCCACAAAATCATAAATCATACATCATTTCATAACCCATGTAATAAAAATGGGAATCTTAAACATCGTGACATTATAAAACAATTCATATAAGATAAAGGAATTCATAAAAATATAATTCCATCACAACATAATCAAATCAATGTAATAATAGGGATAAAAACAGAACCCTTCATTATATTAGATGGAAAATAATTTTGATAAAACACTTGAACTCCATTCTTGAGGAAAATATCCTTTCTTCTTCAAAAACACTTTTCCTTTCTTAACATGTCGTACAATTATAAATTAAAAGAAGTTGATTAAAAATAAACTTGAAAACTTGTAAAGGAATCTTCTTTGAAATAATGTTTTAAAAATCCGTTCATGTCGTATATGTTAAAAAAATCATTCTTCTCGTACTTTTGTCGGAAAAGTCAAAAAGTACCTCATACGAAAAACGACAAAAGATTCCTTTCAAATCTTTTACTAAAAACTCACCGAAGGGTAAAATTGGATTTAAACAATTGTAGAAGGATATAAATTTTACATATTGGGGAAACATGGATGTGGATGATAAAATACACCCCAATAAATACTAAAGTATAAACAATCTCGGATAAAAATGAGATTCTGATATTTCCCTTACCTTAGGTCCGACTTGCTTTGTAAGTGTCCGAACCTCCTCTTCTTTGAAGTGCTTCTTTGAGACCTTCTTTTAGGGAACTAAAATTGGTCTTTGAAGAAGACCATGACCTCTAGGATGTCTCTAGGGAAGTGGAGAGGAGAAAGTGGCAGGGGTTGGCCGATCTTGAAGGCTCAAAGTGGTGTGAGGAAGAGAGGGAGGAGGTGTCCTTTTATAACGGAGGAGAGGGGCACCTTTGGAATAACTAAAACTATTATTTTATTATAAAGTCAAGTTCGGTTTTAAATAGCTCAAAATTGATATATTTCTAAGCTAAGGTGGGGATGGGTCGAAATCCTCTCATCCAATAGAATTTAGGCAAGTTTAGGTTCCTATTTTAACCTTATCATTTAGATTTAACATTAAGTTAAATAATTTTAATTTTACCGTGTCTTCTTGTGTTCTTACACTATAAGGTTATTAAACTTACTATAAGAAGCCAAACGAACCCCAAATTGTTTATTATTAATATATATAACCTTGTCTAAGTCATTTGGCTGAACCTTATATTTTTAGGAATAAAATAACAATTAATAATATAATATTTTTTTAAAAACTATTTTATGTCAAATTTCACACTATTTAGTAATTGATTTTTGTGAAAATCATAACAGAATGATAAGTTCGAAAAAAGTTAATTAAATCGATAATATCATGTCATATTAACCTAGAAAATTAGTGGTATTACTAAAAAGTCTCAAATTACATTTATTTTGGTGTTTATAACATCAATTATGTCAATATTTCATTAATAAGATAATTACTACATCATCATTGTGTCATAAATAAATTAAATTATGTAATGTCTAAAAATTACAAATAAAATACCATTATGTAGGAAAACTTTTTATCTTTCTAATGAATATTTATAGTCGAATTTAGCTTTTTTATAACCCCATATTAAAAATGTTTTAGTTATTAAACTTTGATTTTAACTATTTTAACTATTCATTAAATAAAATAATATTAAATGTCATAATCTAATCCAAGTGGACCTAAATGGTCATATTATATTCATAAGGTTGTTTTTGGTCGAATTACACTTATCCAATAGAATTAGGACATGTTTTAGGGTAATAGTAATATCATATTCACCCTTAGTTACCCAATTTACTATTAACCACAGTAAAAAAAGTAAAATGTTACTATTCACCAAAAAATTATTTTTATCTCATTGAACGACATTTTACTTAATGATATCAACCGTGTCTGTCGGTTTTTCGAAATTCCATTCATAGAAGCGGTAAAATTATGTTTTATGCAAAATTCAGTTTTTAACCTACCACTTAGTGGTTTCACTATTCATCAAAAATTGAAAGTTTTCAGAAAAATACCAAAATTTCACCCTAGGCTAATTTCAGTATTCTGAATCCAAAAATGAATTCCATTGTGAAAAATGAAATTCAAAAAATTTCAAAAAATGGTTATTACTATTCATAACGGCTAGTTTTAATAATATTTTAATAGCATATCGTTGTTTAGTGAAACTCGGTATTGCGTACGATGCAAGCTATCGAGGAAGGTTGCAATTTCGTGTAAAGCAAGCCAAGTAAGTGTTGTGTAGAAAAATATTCCTTTGATGATTTATATAACATAAAAGTCTCAGGTGTTACACTCAACCAACACAAAACTCTACCATGAAAACCTAAACGTATTAAAAAAACATTCTATATCAAGATATTTCCATCTTTAGTTTACACTGACTCACCCTCACAGTTTTAATATATGTTTTAATCATAACTTATCTCAATTTGGTAGGAGTTTTACCTTCTTAATATACAATAATCCATAACACATAACAACCAAAAGGGAAAATAAAAACATATCAGAATAATAGAAAGGGTAATACATCCCATCATAAAAAAAATATTTTTAGAAAAAGCTCAAAAAAATGTGGGTACTAGGCACACATTTGAGTGTCACACTTCTATGTATTATCCTATAGGCCACCATTCCTCCATTTTATGTGAACGATGGTAATAAATTCCCCCCAAAACAAATTCTATTAATGATCCCATATCTATACTTATCGCACAATGAAATTCTCATCATCTATGATATCAAAATATCCATATTCAATTATGTGGGAGTCATCATGATGATACTGAAAAAGATGGGACACATTGAAGTCATCATGGACACAATCTAACTTCAGTGGGACTTCCAGTAGATACACCCACCTCTTGAACATTCCCCAACACTAAAACAGCCTTAATGAATTTAGAATAAATCTTACTAGCCTTGCCAAACCACCACAACCTATATCAGGGGGAAACTATTAAGAATATGTGGTCTCCAATATCTAACTGTAGTGGCCTCGGTCTATGATCACATGGGAAATATGATGGTCCTGATATACCTTCATCCTCTCTCTGATGAACTGGATCTTCTCAGTCATGCTCTGTAATTTATCATGAAAAAGTACTGATGACTCCCAAACCTTCATCTATAATAATGAATAATAACACAACCACACATAAAATTATTTAAATGGAAACATTATAATGTATGAGTGATAGATATTTTTGTAGAAAAACTCATCCAAGAGATGTATATATAGAGAGGATCTATTAAAATATAGGATATAAGAACACAAAATATCCCCTAGAGTCTATATATTCTTCACTATTTCCCCCTAATTCTAGTGGTGGAAAGAAGTTCTATGGTGAGATTGAGATCCAAAAGCATATTGTAAACCACTGTATACTTATGAGTTAATATGAGGAACTCAATTAGACATGATGGTCCTCAGTACACCATGAATCCATGAAACAACATCCATATACATATTTACAAATACTTCCACCACACTTGACTTAGGGATCACTAAAAAATAGATGACCTCATCAGTTGGACTAGTATTCCCCAAATTGAATCACATATTCTCTAATCCTCAGGTAACCCGGTGATGAAATTCATATAGATTTACTTATATTTACTTTGGATAACATCAATGTACTATAAAAGGCCTCTAGGAACTCGGTGTTCTTCCTTAACAAACTGAAAAAATGTACATTATTCACAAACTTCATAACATACCATTTCATACCAGGCCACAAATAAGTCTCCCCATTTCATGATACATTTTAGTCACTTCAAGACGAACCACTAAAGGTGATCTGTCAAACGTACAGAGAACTCCTTTATTCATTAACAAAGAAACAAACAATCTCACTTGAAATAATATCCATTTCTAACCATCCTACACCCATACCTATAGAGAATCACCATGTCCAACACCATCACATGTCACCTATACATTTGAGTTTCCTAAAAAAATAATCCTCAACTTCATAAAAAAAATGAATCCATTGTAATTTGATGAAGAAAACCTTGAAAACATTTCTACCAAATATCAATACACACCAGTTAAATCTTTTTTTAACAAATTCTGATCATCGGAAGACTCTTGAACAACATCTCTTCATGAATTTTGACTCAACGCATCAGCAAAAACATTTCATATTAGTGTGGTGCAAGAGAACTCAAAATCATTATCTCGGAGAAAATCCATGAACCTCCACTTGTTTAGATTCAAATCACAATAAGAGAATACAAAATATTCAAATCATGTCATCTGTGAAAATCCAAAAACACTATCAAAATAGGTAGTACAACCAGATCCTCAGAGAAAACACAACTTCCAAAACATCCAAATATTGGGTAGAATAGTTACACTCATGGGGTCGTAAATTTCTAAACCCATAATAAATCACCTCTCTCTAATTCATCAAGATGAATACCAATATAATATAAGAAGATTCATAGAAAACATTAAACGTCACACCCTTCTCAGAAAACTAAAAAAAAGTCCACAACTCAATATCACTTTTAGGTAACTAAATATTTTCAGTAGCTGCTCATTCCTCATAATTTCATAACCATTCATAGTAAGAACTTTTATAGGCATAATAAGACAATAAAAAATAGACATAAACAACTGATAATAACAAGACCAATGAAAATGTGAACATCTACCATGTTCTTAGGTCATGACAAGGAAAAAACACCATCAATATTCAATGATTCTATGGAAACACTATATTGAGACACAAAATGATACCGTAAATTAACCTATCACTTCTATAACATTCACATTGAAAAAAAAATCCAATGAGATGGTGGAGTTGAATGAAATTAAAGAAAACTATGAGGTGTTTGACATGTTCCTCATCTAAATTCATATATATCAAAATATCATCGATGAAAAAAAATAAAAACCCATTTTAAGAACAAATGTAATCTGGACATCATGACCCACATGAACACAATTGGTGAAATTATTACAACGAACTACTTGACTAAGAATTTGAATCAATCATACTTTCACCTTAAGGAAATATTTTATATATACTCAACTTCTACCATCATCTGGTGATATCTTGACCACATGTATACCATTGAAAACCAAATGGATAATTTCATAGATTTGAATATATAATCAATCATAATATGTGGGTAATATATCATGACTATTACATATTTCAACATTTCGGTAGTCCATACAAAACCTCGAACTATATTATGGCTTCTGGGGGAACTACATTGGAGCACCCTTTTGTGTAACACTATGTGGGTTGAAACCCCTCATCATTAGTTCATCCACCCACAACATCAACTCATGAATCTCCATAGGATATATTCCTTAGTGAACTATTAAAATAAAATACAGTTCATTAAAAATATGTCAAAAACTAGAAATCACTTCGTGTGGGCAGTGTCATTAGCTCATTTGAGAAAACATACATGAACTCTTTCGAAGCCATTAGAAAATTCCATGCCTGATTATAAACTAATTTATCTGGAAACTGTTAAAAATAACTCTCCACTTACATTCCCACCTCTCGATAATACTGTTCTCTAATGAACACCAATCAGTAGCCCTCAACATTGGAAAATGAGACTATTATCATAAAGTTTAAGACTATTTCATGCATTGAATATAAAAAATACATTACATTGTTAACATTTTATGTATATGGTTGAATAAATAATAAATCTCTCAATAACTATTTATATCCCATCACTGTTCTTCATCCCTGATTTGCATCAAACAAAAAATCACAACATTTAACTAGTATAGACAACAAAAGGTGTGCTAGAAGTCCCTCTAAACCTATTCCTAATGCATGGATCAAAGTAGGAGAAAAAAGGAGTGTAAGTATCTATAATTATACAAATTAGAAATAGAATTAGTTATTAAACATGATTTATCTCTGACAACCACTTGTCATGCTGGCACTACTTCCTCTAATGGACACATCTGACCATGCCCAGCTCCTCTAACTCTCTATAGATGGGAACCAATTTTATGCTATAAAATAGGTCCTTATTTATGGGGACTATCACATGGATACCCTCTAAAATTTTTTTCCTCTTAGCTACTAGAAATCTCTAATGATCTATACAATAAAAATTTTCTCAAATGAAACTAATTATACTACAGAAAATGGGCCTAAATACCCATATCAAACTACACTCCGTAAACGGTCATACACTATGTATTGAGGTGACTATTTCCTACAAAATATATCATTAAAACGATTATCCACCAGTTCATTCTCATAATCCACTTACCCCAAATGATAGGTATTAACCTTCCGTGGTTAGTTCCCAACAAGTCAAAACCCTAACTACCCTAACATTTTCATCCCAGTGATGGATCTATAGTCCCAAATATGCTTTGATGGACAAACTATTGAAGCTCAACTTCCAAAGGAAAGAACTTCTATTTTATGTCTATATTCTTTTGAACCTCTGGGTATGTATAAAGAATAAACTGTGTAACTAAAAACTTCTTTAATGGGATAAAATTCTCCTCAAACATCATGATATGGAATCCTCATTTGGAAGGAAATCTGAGGTAAAGTGTACGAATTCCTTGAAAATGATTCCAATCTCTTGGAAACTATGTATCCTCAACAATAGAGACCTAAAATCATGATTCTTATCTATCTTTTCCATTGATAACATGATTTCTAAGTGGATCACCTTCTAAATGCCAAGCCACAACACAATTGTCCCACTTTATTCACCAAAATGTAGTGTCCACCATTGATGTGAAGATCAAAACATATGAAAAAATTCCAATGGTTCCCAAAAATAAAATCAAGATAATGTCAATTGGAATTGGATATGAATCTACATGAACCAGCACTATATCTCTAGATCAGAGAGATACCCACATAACTCTAAATGCTTTTTTTTTCAAAGGTTATCAATTCCACTTATATGCCTTATCCTGCTATGTCTATTTGATCTCCAAATGGTCAAATGGATTATCCCACTAAACCTCAACCAAATAATCCACTCATGGATGATAACCAATTTCAATTATTGAAAAGAAATAAGGAATCCAAATACCAGTAGCGGGGAATTTTATCATGGATTATTTAATTAATTATTTTTTTAATTTTATTTTTTAAATAACTTTCCATCAACACCCAATTCATTTATGAATACAATTAATAATGAGTCATGAACCTATCTTAGTTATTTACCCAGTTAATAGGTGCACCACACTTGGTCATTCAAAAAACATAGAATCCTTACATCATATCAAGGGGGACCTAAAATCCTATATCCAAGATGGTCTTCATCTCCCATGTCACAAATCATGGTTAACTTGTAATATTTCTCTAGCACCCATGAAACTCTCATAGTTCCTAAATACTATCCATCAATTGAACCCTTTGATACCACTCTATCATGATCCTCCCTCCAAGGATACTACACCTAGGTTGGAAATGATGGAATATGGATGATGATCCCCAGGACCCACCTCTATTATGCCACGAGTTGGTGACAAGAATCGAAACTATAAAATCATATATATTCAAGTGATTACCATATATAATAACATAATATGGAGACATTTTATGAAACCCCACTAGGAAAATCCATAATATTAAATAAAAGTATACTCCAGGACATCCCACAATTCATGAACAATGCCAATTAATAAAAAAAATCTAAAAGAAAATACAAAAAGACAAGTCCTATAATAGGAACTCAATAGCCACTCCCAATCCAATGATAGTAATGTTCATATTGATACAAAAATTCCTCCTATAACCTGAACAATATTTTTTATATGAAGTGTGAGAAAAACATGTAATCTCAGTAGGATCATACTGAAGGTTTATATTGAACATGTGATAAGATAATACTATTGTGTTGGTGAATAAACAACAGAAGAAACAAGCCCATAAATATGTCAACTAAGCAAAACAAGTCTCACTAGGACTAACTCACCATATCCCATATTCAATTTAGAAAACTATTATAAATAACTAACAATCATTCCCCTGATTGAGTACCCTAATAATTTGACAATTCCACACCCTAATGTCAAGTTTATATTGCTTCTATACTTTCCATAGATATCACATATCATAACCTTCTATCTCTGATATGGGTCATGATGCATCCCTACCCACTACACCATTCCAAGGTTTATCATCTGGTTCTAGAGTTAGTGATCATTACATCACATCACATCCTCATCGCATCACACCATAACCTAATTACATCACATCATATCCCCATAAAATAATTGTGATTGTAGGGTATCATGAATGTGGACAACATCAACACTATACGTTCCTCCTACCATGAATAAACCCCACCGGATATCATATCACAACACTACTGAGTAATCTCTAAAACAAACCCGTATTATCATTTCTAAAAGAAGATCAGGGAAGGTGGTCAGCAACAATCTATATCACCACCATCTAATAAGTTGGGGAAATCCCCAAGATCTAAAAAATTTTAGGCATCGGTAAGGATATCCAAATCGGGTGGGGTATGAATATAAATAATATAAAATACATTATATATAAATAAAAAATACATAACCTATTGGTTCACATTAACTACTATTGCATACACTAAAAACGCTCCATTACACAATGCAACATATAATATAATTACTTCTACCAATAAATGAATCACAACACACAACCACAACATAAATAAAAACAAACCTACTCTAAATTATAGAATCGCTCATTTTCCCTATTTAAAGAGTTTCCACTTACTCCTATTTACTAAGTCATTTCATTTCACATTTACACACATGTTCATATATCATTATTGATTTTTTAATCCAACTACAACAAGAAAATTCCCATCCAATCTTATTCATTTACCAACCCATGTCATTTTATTTCATTATTATAATTAATTCAATGGATAACAAGGGAAATAACATATACACAGCACAGAATATCTCCTCCACCCAAACATTTCCATCAATTACCACACCATAAAAAACTTATCCATATAACCACAATAAACATGCATCACAATCACCATTTTTCACAACCACCCCACAACTTATAGGAAACACAATGTGCATAACCAAACACAACCAATCCATCTCACCATAATATCCATGCAACTGAACAACATCAAAACATCCCACATTGCATAAGGAAATAAAATGATCACAACCACACAAAACATAATATCATAGATTCCATACTGTTGGTTGAAGGGATTACATTACTTAACATAATTATTTAACTTGGGAGTTAAAATAAAAACTAGATTCTATTGAGAAAAAATCATTTAGAATTTTCATTCTCAGGTGATATAAATAATCAACATATCAAGGGTCTCACAAAAAGAAACCACAACATAAGATTGTATCCCAACATCTGTGATTTTTTGTAATGGAAAGTATCATACATAATCACATAATAAATATCACCGAAGCAGGAAAAGCATAGGATTTCACCCCATTCCAATCAATTTCAGACATAGCTAGTTCATTTTCATTATTAATATGAACCTTAAAATCCATACACTCTTTGAAAAAATCATGAAATCACAACACATGCACATGAATATGAGGAGAATGAGGATCACTGACCACAATGAAATTTTCCTATTCAGTACACAAAATAGAGTGAAGGAAAAACAACATGAAAACCCCAACTATAAGAATAAAACATAGAATAAACCTAGATTTCATCAAGGAATCATAAAAATAAAACCCCAATGCTCCCTGAACCCAAAAAAAATCACAATTACTCTTTTTTGAAAGAACAATGATATGATTTAATGGGATACAAGGACGAAAATAACATCATATTGAAAATGATAAACTTTGGGAACCAAATGGTCAAATAAAGAGGAAAGAGGATAGAATATCCTTTAAAATTTATATGGTTTACCCAATCACCCAGTGGAATGAGATAAAATGAATGAATTAGTCCAAAAATCATGCTTATAAACAATGTTTAACACACCTCATTTCTGGTATGAATTACTTATTCAGTACATGAAGTATTTTATGACAAAAAAAAATCAAACTATGAGATCCATTCATGTGATGAAACCCTCAAATATCATTTTTCCACTAAAATTACTTGTTCCTTAAACTAATTTTATCCATGTCAGGAATTCCCCTTTCATGTCATGATATATTTATGTTTTTTCCCCTCACCCAAACTCGATCTATGAACCACATGCCTCACATGACATAAATCATTGACTCATGTCATGAATTATCATTTCATGTCATGAACCACCATCTTCAACATAACTACATCAACAACCTCCACCAAACCCCCTTTGATCCTCCAACAATCACCTCCATATACTTAAATAGAAATGTAATGGGTCAAGAGGGAATGGAAAATTACAAATACTATATGAATCTGTTGAATTATTATATGTACACATACATATAAACATACATACATAAAAATAAATATAAAATATATATTCAAATAACTTTTCATCTGAAATTTAAATTTAACGTATTTTCTTATATTCTTATAGATTATATAATATTACATTAAATATACTCATTGATATTTATAAAATATTTAGTAAATTTAAAATTTAATATTAGTATATATATGTAATAAAAAAACATACATACATACATATATACATACATAGATGCATGCAATGATACATACAAACAAAAAACAAAAAACAAATAAACAAACATACATAGATACATACATACATACATACATACATACATACATACATACATAAATACATACATACATACATATATACATACATTCTTACATACATACATACATAAATTCATCCATACATACATACGTACATATGTATGTACGTACATACATACATATATCATTTATTTTACTCATAAAATATGATTTTTTTTATTCAAATATTTAACAAGGACAATTATATCACTAATAAAGGAAAAAGTTTATATGTAATTACATATAGAATTTAAAAATACTATCACCTCATTTTTTGATTTTATGTTATATTATTTTTATTAAAATATTCTATATGGATTTTTTCCCATTTCAACTTCAAAAAACATCTTGGTGTTTATATTTTCTATGGTCTATTTTTGTAGTGATAACATGGAGACGATCAAATAAAATTCATGATTAAGTATAGTTATTTTAATAGTAATTATGTATGGTATTATTTTGAGCATTTTTAGATAAATTCTAGATCGTGAGATTTGTAATATCTATTACTTATTATTTATTATTAGTAATTATTGATTGATTTAATTTATTCCTCTATGTGTGGTCAATTTTATAATGATTGAATAATTTATCTTTAGACTAAATTAAATAGGATTATCATTACCTTAAATATGATATGTTTTTGGGATGTATTTTGTAATTTCATTTCATAATTGTTGAATGTATAGTAGTAGTTTTTATATCATGTACATTAGTCTAACAGGGATCAGAACACATAATTCCCCTATTTCATTTATATCATATTTTATCTGTGATTAATTACAACTGTTTATGATTAGAATTTTTTATTATAATTTTTTTTAAGTTAAATCTTAATAAAGAACTATGGAAATTTTTTAAAAAAAGTATTGAGTTGATCTTTTCATTAAACCTTGTTCTCAAACGTTGTATAAAATCCTTCAATTTTTTTCATTATTACATTAGATATATTTATAGTACCATATTATCATAAAGAAATTACATTTAGGGTGTCTCACACTTCTACCATAGTGGAATTGATCCTTACCAATCTAAAGATGATGTATTAGAACAAGGTATCTAGAAGAATGAGTTAGTCATTAAACATTCAATAATATAAATTAGATAATATCTCAACGGATTTATTAATAATAATCCCATATTCTATTAAGGGTCACAATATTATCTAGGTGATCATATATTGTAATAGAAGGTCTATCCATTCCTTACATATTTAAGAGTATATTATATTTGAGATCATAGGTAGCATTTATATACTTGAATCTATTCTTCTCCAAATAAATTCATTCATAGAGTTCCCACAAAATAATCTCGAACAAAGAAGTTCATATCACATATTAATTATAGATAGTTTATTAGAGTTTTTTGAGACTCTGATATGATTTGGGAAAATGTTTCATCCTTGGATTGATGGAAATATAGTGTTTTATAACTTTGTGATAGAGGATAAATTCCATGAATTTGTAATGGATTTAAATTGAGTTTAGATCTGTCATTTACCTTTTTTGGAGTTTTTTGTAACAACCTAGGTTGTTGAATCTTTTTAATTTATTTGATTTTTTTAAATTGGAAAACATAGAGTGATGAAATAATGAGTTTTCAGAATTAAAACCATAGTAACCCCTTATAAAAATACATTAATGATGTGTTAGGACACAAAATATTACCTCTAATAGGCCACAAGTTAGAAACTAGAACCAATGGAATAGAAATACCTAAATAAGATAAATAACCATCAAAATCCTACAAACAAAAGATAAATCCACCAATAATATTCAAATAAAAAGTACATCCAATATTCAATAATTCTTTTAATGTCTAACATAATAAAAATATCCAAAATAAATACTGAGGAACGACTCCTAAAAAAAACATCATGAACTCAATCTAACTCCACATCGTAGGCTAGTAATGTCCAAATCTATCACCAACTATCTCCTATAAACCGGTTAAACCATAATACCCACACAGATATATATATATATAAACACACACATGGTTGATAATGAAACTATATATAATACAATTCCACATGAAACATCTTAAGGGAATATTGAATATGTGTACACATTCCATAGTGAATACATAGTGAAGCAAAGTCATTAGCTATACCAGTTAATAAAATTTCACAATCCCCACCAAGTTCACTACACAATATACACATATATATATTTATTGTAGGATAAAACCATGAATATATATATATATGCATGTGTTTTTGTGTGTGTTTGATTTATTGTGTGTGTGTGTGTGAAGGTTCCCCACACAGACTTCACGAAGGAACTAGTTCAGAAATTCTCTAACACTATACATCCTGAAAAACCCATCACAATAATATCTACACATAGACATCCCTATTACTTACACACAACAAAAATTTCATAACCACCGACTCATAAAACATCAACACACATCCATATCTTTATCACATTCATATTTCACCAGACGGTTAATTTCATAATAACGAAGGAAATCAACATCTTGTATCCTTATACCAAGTATGGTACTATCATACACCAAAATCATCACACAAAACATCCCCAAGATATAATATCTAATATCTTTTCAAGAATATATTGTAGTGACAGGGATAGTTAACCATCTATATCCTATGTAACACAAATATGGGGGAAACCCCTAGAACCTAAGAATTAATATGTTCTTTGATCATTTTACCATACTCGGGATACATCGTATACAGAAAAAAAAGAAATGATATATATATATATGTATATATATATATATAATACATACGTAAAATGAGGTCAAATGTATATCAAAATACTCTAACAAACAATTATATCTACTACAAATCAACATTTATACTACAACTAACCATCGCATGACTATCTACGCACAAAAACCACAATACAACCATACAACTTCCCAATCATCTTATTAAAAATAAATTTCACGCCTTTAAATTTTAAAAATATTTATAATAAAAACAAACATATCATTTAAAAATCACATATTAATTAACACCACTTCATTAATTAATTACAATTATTTTTAACTTCAATAATAACAGTTACTATATACATTAATTTCATTATCTCATAGATATTTCTAACTATAATCCAATATAACCACTTATATATTGTTTATTTTCAAACCAAATAGGATTTAATTCACCAATGATTCATATATTATACTTTTTATATTTTAAATCTTGTATATCATTCCTCTTTTGAATAGATAATTAATTCATTTATTCATTCACACCAACACTCTTAACCTTTCCAAAGAACATTACCCATAAATAATTGGATTGAATCATTACCATTTCGTATTTTTAGTTGACTGATACACATTCACATTATCATTTAACCATCACTACATTAATAACCAAACCAACCACTATAATATCATATCTAACATAGCCCAAAATAAACAATTACATTCTATTATGTCTATCACTAAATCAGCTACTAAACTAATTTTCTAAAAATATTCCACAACATCCTATCATTAACCATGTCTAACCACTTCCTCATACAAATATTCCAAAACCCATACTAGACCATTAAAAAAAATCATGCTAAATTACTCCAAACATTATAAAAATAAAAATTGTATTACTAATGAACATCAATTTACCATAAATAAACTTCTTATAGAAGTTATCATACAATTCATGTATAAATAAAAAAACATTATTACCATATATCCTTTTTAAATATAAACTTTAATTTAATTAACTAATTATGAATGTGATTAATAATATTCACAAAAATAATAAGGACATCATAAAAAAATATCAATCAATCCGAACAATTAATATATAATTAATCACATTGAATCGTATTAATACATTTGATTCACATATACCATTTTAATTTTTTCTAATATAGTTTTTATCATATATAGGTTAACTGCATCCATTTATTTAAGGAAAACATAAGCATGATTATTACGAATTTATCACATATAATAATAATAGAGATACTGAATCCCACTTCTAAAACATATATTAAAAAACATACAAAAAGTACATGGATGAATCAATGATTAAATGAAACCCAAACAATAAATATTACCTATAAAAACTATACCCATAAAACATCCAATATATATTAAACCAATAACCCTCAAAATCAAATGATAAACCTCATTAAATTTTTATGATATGGAATAATAGGGAAATAATAAAATAAACAAGAACATAATCTAGGAAAATCAATAAACAATTCACCATAGATATAGATGGATTAAATGTAATGTATAATAGAATTATATCCATAAGGAAATTCCAAAGGATTATTAAAGGAGATCCCAAGGTTAGTTAGGTTTTGAGAGGATCCAAAAAGGTCTAAGAAATGGAAGGGAGTTTCATCTTTATAAAAAAAATCAATAAAAACTACCATTGTGTATTGAGGACATCACTATGGGGTGAATGATATATGTTAAATAACATATAAAAATCACTGATTTCAAGAAATCCTACCCCAACATAAATTCTAACTATTTAGATAGATATCTTAATAGATCAATGAATTTATTGATGAAAATATCAACCCCAAATCTCAATTCAAAGCATGAAATAACCCTACATAGATATTATTATCCTAATTGTTTCCACCTTTCCATCATGAATTTACCGAAATATAAAATTTATTTAAAATCTTTCATATAGAAACAAGAAATTTGAAAGATAATTTTCATCTACCCCAATGTCATATAGATATTCCACGAAGATACCACAGATTCAAAAAACCAACTTCTTAAATATTTATTAACACAATTGAATAAACCAACCCAAAATAGGTGTTTCAAACCCCTACTGTAAAAAAATTATCAAAATAGTTTTCCTTCCACACTAACGAAGAGAGAAAAAATTTACGACACAGAATATGTCTTCTAAAAGTCGTTATTTAAGCCCTTAAGAATCCAAAAAACATTTGTTACCTTCAAAAACACCATAAATATCTACAAAAACATCTCTAAATCACTGAAACCAAAAATTATGGGACTAAATAAGGATAAATAGTATATATTATTTACATATAAATTTTCATTCATCTTCATGAATTGAAACAAACCCTAATACAGGGATGCAAAATTTATGATACCTAACCCATAAAATGATTCCTCTCAAATATGAACCTCATGATCACTGAGAACATCAACCACAAAACATGGAAAGGGATTAAATATTTAAAATACTAATATAAATGAATCCCTATATTTTAAAAATAAATAAATTTTAAACAACTCATGATACTAATAATGCATCTGCAAATAAAATTCTTTGTACTATCTAATAAGACAACATGATTCTACAAGACCTGAAATAAAGGAATGGTGTTCCCATGAAACACATTATACAAACATTATTGAATATAAACCAGTAGATCCAAAAATATTTCATCATACTCAACATTCAACTTCCATAATAAATTACAAAATAGTCATCATAAAGAAACTAAAAAGAAATGAAATATAAAAAATCATGAATTTTTTCAGTCTATAAACAATTATATAGATAATAATCAACCTTTATAATATACTCTATCATCTTAAAAGGTCCAAAAATTTAATTAATAAATATTAATTACATAATGAAACATTTTCATCCCATAATAATTAGAAACATCAAAAATAGGGAAAATATCACTTTAATATAACATCCTAACATTACATTCATGTATGGATATATATTTTATTACAATATTTTTTTTTGAGATTTCTCGGGTTATTTTGGGTGAAATCATGGTGTTTTTAGTGTTTTTTATCATATGTACGATGGGAACATAGTTAAGAGAAATTATGTGTCTCATCCGAAGAAGTAATTATGATTATTTTGAAGTCCTCGTGTATGGATCATGGTTATAACACAATTTGGGGAAATAGAGTGAAAATATCCCTCAAACAGTGAAATATGAGACATATTAGTTTCAAACGGTTGGTGAATGGTTTGTAAAATCATTCGACCAAACTATGAAAGGCTAATTAATTGATTAAAATTTTATTTTTAAGACACATTAATGCTCTATTTAGCCTCATTATTTTTCTAGTATATTTGAATCTCTATATTGGAGACTCCCCTGAGATATTTTAGAGATTTATTTCCCCATGGTAATCAATTTTCATGGATCCTTTGGTGTAGGATATATATTTTCAATGTTATGTCTCCATTATTCACCTCTCTAAATATTGATTCTTGTTATCTCTACACAATCATGAGAGAAATCATAGATTAGATGTGTATTTGAAAATTATGAGGTTTTTATGATGATTTAATGATGTTTCAGTTATATTCTTTTTTGAATGAGGTGGAATTCTTTTGGACTGGATTTTTCATTATGTGAATCATTGAGATATTTTGGGAAAGTGGTTTCTCTATCTTCTTCATTGACCTTGTGATTTTATAATATAAATTTTATGTTATAGAATTATTTTTTATGATATAAATTATATTATTAGATCCTCCCTCTCCTTTGGTTTGATGACCTAATTAATTATTAGGAATACCATGGGTTTGTGGTGGTAAGTTTCATCTTAAGACATTGCCTTATGAACTGCGCATGCTAAGTCATTTCTACAGTTGATTTTAAAATGATTTATGGAATGATATTTAATTTATTGATATGAATATATGGTTTTTTAGAATGGTTTCAAATATATATTACATTAATTAATGTATATTTCAAATCACCATTGGATTATTTATGAAGATTTGATTTCAAATGATTTTTTGTTGTAAAAAATGGTTTTGGAATTGTTATTTATTTGTTATATTCCATTTAGAAATGATTTGAATTTTTTTTATATAGGATGCTTTGTATGGAGGAGGGGGACTGTGCATGGACTTGTTTCCATAAATCGTAGTGGGTTTACAAAATAGGGTGTTCCACTACTCCCTTGGTAATCATGCCATGGATTTGATTATATGAAATCACAATGGGGATCACACATAGGGGTGTTCCTCATCTCCTTTGGTCATTATGATAGGAATTTTTGGTTCACCATATTCATTATTGATTACATGGGGGTGAGGGACGTTTATAACTCGAACATATATTATTTGAGTGGTTATTCCCATTCCAAATTTCTTTTATGTGGTCTTATGATAAATTATTTTATAATTATAAAATCAGTTTTTATTTTATATTAAAACTATTTTATATGAATTTTTTATAAATTGTTGTTCTTATAAATTCCCTTTTTTATGTCTAATTTTTGAATATTGTATATCATAACTTTTTTTCATTTAAAATGAGTATGTGTATATTTTTTTATCAAATACTATTTATGGAAGACTTGGGGGTCACAATGAGATTATTTTTCTCACAACATGTACACAACCTTGGGTGTGTATAGTCCATGATTATCATGATTTAAGAATGTTCATGGTACCACGGTGAGGCAATATGTATTTTAGTGTTCTTGGGTTTTAGACATGGGTGGTGAGTTTGTGGGATATTTTTCACTTAGAAAATTGAAATACTGGTTGTTATTATTTATACATTCATTACACTTGAATTATGTACTACTCTTTTTTATTTTTCAATTAATGTATTTATTTTATTATATTAGACTATATTATTTTTTTAATCTATCTATATTTTATAAGTCGTGTTGGTAGAGTTTCAGGTATTTAGACTTATCTTTTTTTAATCTAAATTCCATAGAATTTAATTGATCAATTTTATTTTTGGAAAATGTATTGTCTATTATAAACTATATTCACCAATAGAATGTGGTGTTTTAATATATAAAGATCAAAACATTTGATACATTTCAGTACTATGAATAATTTATTTGAAGGTAGTGTATTTCATACGACACATTTAGAAATATATCCATATAATGTTCAGTACAATCATTGGAGTTAGGTACATTGATGCTTATAAAATAAACCATCTGATTCAAGGAAGAGAAGGAGAAAAAGTGTCACAACACTACTAAGAAATTGTTTAGTTATTTTAAATGTTGAAATATCTCATTACTATTGTGTTTATAATTTTTATATTCCTATTAGTTTATTTTATTCTAGGACATTTTGGCTGTGTGAGTCTTTCATTGTAAATGATGTCTGAATTTATTATTATAATAATTCATATCATTTTAATTTTTAATCAATATCATTAAAATAATTCTTTGAAAAATGAAGTATTACTATAATTTATATGGTATGATTTTTAATTGAAACTATCAGAATATAAATCTATAATCACCATTTATATTTTGATAGAGTAGAATATAAATATTGTCATGAATAAAAAAAATAATTTTTCAATCAACACTATTCCGAAAAAATGTGCTTGGATAACCAAGGATTATAATAATCCTATGATAGAAATTTATACATCTAATATAGATATGAATATTGTGTATTAGAAAATTTATAATGTCTAAAAATAGTATTTGGAAGATGCTGGTTATTAAACACATTAAGACATTTAATTTTCTTTAAACTATTAGATTTATACTACGAGCACGCTATCCAACATCTAACTTTATTCCAATAAATTAGGTTTATAAAATAAATAATTTCTTCATAGTGATAGTTAATGGTTTATAGTATTTTGATGAAAATAAATTAATAGATGATAAACTTGTTGAGACTATTATAGATATTTTACCCATTCAAAGAGGATAGATATTACTAATGTTAAAAATGTGACTATGTTGAGTCTCAATGATCTAATTATATCTCTAATACAACATAAGAGGAGAATGGGGAGAGATATATAGATATAGAAGAGTGATGTAGATTTTGGATTTACTTTTATAAAATCAAATTTTAAAGGAAAAAATTTTAAACATTTTATACGAAATAAGAAAAAAATATTAGAGTATTAGTAATTTAAATTCTAATGAAAGTGTGTTTCAAAACAAATAACGATAATGATTTTTTTTGGAAATAATAATTTTTTATATCATTACTGAAATAATTATTAAGATATAATTAAAATGAATGAATCATTGAAGGAGATATGTTACCAATATAAAAAAACCAATGACTATTAGACTTCATAATGCTGCAATAGTCTGAATATTAAGGATAACAAAAAATATATAAAGTGAGAAAAGATTTCAGAGAAATGAGATATTCTATGTGTACTAGTGAAAATAAATATACTAAAAA
Source organism: Viscum album (assembly GCA_963277665.1). Classification (NCBI taxonomy): domain Eukaryota; kingdom Viridiplantae; phylum Streptophyta; class Magnoliopsida; order Santalales; family Viscaceae; genus Viscum; species Viscum album. Next base: position 343,455,733 of record OY728136.1, on the reverse strand, counting down.
GAAACATTAGATAAAAAAGTGATGAAAACAATAGGGTTTCCATTTTTTTATACAAATTCTTTTAGAAATAATCAATGATTTATTCGAAAGTTAACTCCTAAATTACTTTCTTATTTATCACTATATGACAGTTTTATTTAGATTTGATAATAAATTAAAATTATTCATCATCAGTAAATGATGATGATATTTTGTTATATAAATAAATTTTAAGATATATGAATTTTTTAGAAAAGGGATATAAAATGAAAAAAATGAAAACTCATGAAAAATATAGCCTATATTTATGATAATCTATTTATATAGAATAAAAGAGTTATTGAAGGAAACGATAACTTATTAGTCTTGGATGATTAAATACATATCTATTTTTATCATTACACTTGAGAAGATAAAGTAAAATATAAAAACTCCATGATAATATTTTTATCTCCTCTAGAAAATAATTTATGATTACACATAGTTCCATTCATGGATTCATGGGGAATTAAAAAATAATAATTATGGGACCAGATGATCTATAAGAACTTTCATAAAATATACTCTATTATAACATAATCATGGAATAGATATATAATATCTATAATAAAATATAATAATAATTCCATTTTCAATAAAAACTAATGTCATAATATATCCATGACAATTAATTAAAACATAGATAATAATTAACGATCAATTTCCCTAGGAATATACAATGATGGATGAAATAAACATACTATCATGGTTTGATTCCTAGAAATCATATATAGATGATTAATACATATGTCAATACCCCAGATAGTCTATTTTTTGATATATACTAATACATTAAGGGGCTATCTATATTAATCCCCACCTGATTCTAATTATTTCCAATTAATTTATAAAATGAATTAATATGACATTTAATAACATTACATAATGAGTATGTTACTTAATCTTATAAAAATAGAACAATGAATATCATTATGATGAAAAAATGAATAAAATACTTCCCCATTCAATGTAATAATGTGGCTATCTAAGAGAATATAATGATAATAAATATATAAAAAATGGGGTATTCTTAATATAATAGAAAGTATAATTTTTAATGAAATAGTGATATAGTGGAAGAGAGGGTAATTTTAATATTATGGGTTGTCAATAGAGTATAGAAATTTAGTTTAGTAGTTTTCAATGGTAGGATACCAAATAAATTGTAGGAAAATACTTCATTAATGTCTGTAATGATAATGGGAATTATCCAAATCATATCCATAGGGATTGTCTTTCTAGGAGTTTAATGTTAGGCCCACTCATCATTCACTGAGTTAAAATTGATTTGATACTCAACATACCATTCTCTATGGGATTAACCAAAGGTGAATCTATTTCATAGTTAGATCAAAATTCTAGTATCTATGTAGGGATGTAATTATAATGAAATCCAAACAAACATTACATTAAAAAATTATTATTTCTGGGTATTATGATGGTATTGTAAAAATCTAAACCAAAATACCTTAACATATATAACTTTGAATAGAACATTAAATTACATGAATAATTTGATAATCAATATATAAAATATCAAATGGCTATTATGTACATCATACATAAGTAAATAAGGTGTAAAGAAATCACGCCTCATGGAATTGAACTTTTAGACAAATAATCCTTAAATTTTCTTCAAATTAGATGAATGTGAACATACATATGTTATGAAAGAAATGAATCTATAAAACATGTTTACATTCAACCTTTAGCTACTAGTACACTAAGCTTCTGAACACATTATCCACCTTTTTACACTTTATACCATCCCACTATAAAATTTCTCTTAAATACGGGTACATCTTTGTGGTACTAGGGTGTAAAGAGAAACATGAGTTGCATGCTTCTTCTATTAGTTTCCTCTTGAGTTTAGGTATGGATGGAACACAATATTTCACTTGAAACATAAAAACATAAATATTAAGGGTGATGTATGTCAATTTTCTTTAATTCACTACTTTAATCATCCTCTGTAAATCCTTATCATCATGTTGGGATACCTTTATCCTTTTAAATAAGGATTGATTAACAATTTCATTAAAAAATTATTGATGGAACCCCCTTCCTAAAAATTTCCGTATCCATATTCACTAGATCCCCAAATATAGGATCCTAGTTAATCATTATCTTAGAAAGAACTATATATTCCCTCATTATGTATCAGTAAATCACTATCCATGAGCATCTCCAACAATCATATATGAATTATATTGAGTTACATTGATGAGAAAATATACATAAAACTTTTGTGGTTTGAATATATATATCACATATTTATCCGTTGAGATAGTGCATCCATTTCTTTATGGAAACAATTTATAGTTTGAACTCAAAGTCAACAAGTGGATAGTATTATTCATGGATCTTCAATTTCTTTGATGCATAAAAAACTACACAATAATTTTATATAAGGATAAAACCACGTTCTTTCATTTAGGCACCACTATATAATAAAAAACCTACATTTCCAAATAGAAAATTAAATAAAAATAAATTAATCGATATTATATTCATGTATTTAATACATATTCACATTTAACGGACTTTTGGAGTTTAATATATTTACATGTCAATAATTTTATTGGGTTTCCTAATCAGGAAACATTATGAAAAAATAGTTAATAGAAACCTCATAAGAAAAAGAAACTATGAATACTAGTTATATTCATTATTTTAAGACATATTTTAATAATTTTTTTGATAGATCAATGAATATACACCCTTTGAGACAATATATCAAAGAAAATAATCTTTATGGAGGCAACATTTATACTCACTAAATTTACCATATAATTCCTCTTCTTTCAATGTCCTGTTATTTATTTTTATATTGCTCTCATGACCATTATATATTTTCAATTAAAACTGAATATCATCAATAAATAACACTCTGAAGTTGCTATGATAATCCTAGAATACCCTATTTGGTAAATTCAAAAACATATGAGGTGTATTAGTAAATATGTATGGCACTATCATAAACTCATAATGCCCATATATCATACAAGATGTCACCTTTTTATAGCCAACCTCTTCACCCTTACTAAATGATATCCTATATAATGATCGATCCTTAAGAAAATACCTCCTTGAATTTACTCAATAAGTCATCAATTGATGGTATAGGATAATCATTCATTATATCAGTAGAATTTATCTCCCTCTAATTGATTTAAAATCACTATAACCTATCTTTATTTTTCAAAAATAAAACATGGGATACCCATGGTGAAACACTAGTGCATATATATTAATAATCCCACTACTCCAATAAATATTAAATTAGCTTTATGTAATCCATTGGTTCCATTATATATAATGTTTTATATATGGGTATATTATCAAGAATAAGTTAAATGGAACACTCATGTTCACTTAAGATATCAGGAAAAGAAAATTACTATAGAAATTCATCAATGTATTTTTTAATTGTTGTATCTCCAATCCATAGGATGTAATTTATATCCATATATATTATTCTCTATTCATATATTCCCATAATTTAATTAAACTGCATTTCATGAGTTGTGTCTAATAGCAACTTGGTAGATAGTGTATCTTCCTTGTAAATAAGGGATTTCATGTCCCCTTAAAAAATAATAAATTATTTTCATCTAAAATAATTTATTTCATTATACATTAAGCTCTAATATATATAATTTATTATGTTAAAATAATCCATAGGTATAAAAATTGTTTTTTTCATCAGGTAATATATATTAATATTAATTGTGATTTCATTGTAAATCATCATTTCAATAAATTCACATTATGTGTCATAACTTAATACAATTTTATCAGAGTTTTAGTGGATGATTCAATTTTTTTCGTAAACATGAATGATATAATATGGTGTGTATATGTTGAATCAAATATAAAATTCACTATATTTGGGATTAGGATTATTGTATCTATTGAAATTTCATTCTGTACTTCAACCTCAACTGCAATAATTGCATGATATAGGACTTACTTCCTCATCATTTTTAAGGGAAATTCCATCGATGATGGTGGAATTGTTTATCATATTTTTCATTGTCATTATATTTTATTAATTGAACATTAGTAACTTTTTCATTTCCTTTCCATTCATGATATTGATATAATTTTTTCCATAGATGAAACATAATCCCATTCCCTTCATATAGGTCCTAGAGAGTTTCATCCCAAAGTTATTACATGTGGGAAATTACACTGTACCTTTGTTCCCATTATATATTATTTCCATTCGATAATTCTCAAAAAAAATCTTTAACAACAGATTTACATTGAATATATATGTCTTGGAGAACTCAGTATCCCCATTAATGCCACATGAGACAATATCCTCATACGATGAAAATGTTGGAGGGACTAATTCCCTTAGACCACCCCACATTATCCCATCACAGAAAATTTTAATCTTGCTTTCTATTATACATTAGTAGTACAAAATATTATTATCTATCCTTATAATAATCACTTCAAAATTAATAAAAATTCCCCTTATTTCTATCAATGGTGGAGGAATTTTATTTCCTTTTTTTCATTTTTCATGAGGAAAGTATTTTTTATATATTATCTCAATAAATGTTCAATGTTTCATTCAATATAGCTCTACATCCTATTTAGTATTATGAATTATTGACCAATATTCCTCTTAATGTCCATTTATATGAAGAAATACATATTAACCTTTTCACATTCACTACTTCCCAATGTAAGAAATATATTTTCTTAGGACTTGACCCATTACTCAGCTACCAAAATATTATTAAATCCTTTGAATGAGAGTGGTTATTTTTTTATGCAGTGGTGAAAAATAGTTACACCACATTGTGTCTCAGCTAGTTTCTGCATACAAGTGAGGATATTTCTCATAATTTGAGTCAACTAGCTTAATATAGTTATGAACTTACAAGATCCAAATCCAACCTTAGAGACATGCTCAAGAGGGACATCCCTACATTGATTACATGCGTTGAAATTGTCGGTATTCATTATTTTACTCACAATCCCTAAATAATAGAATATAATTAATTAGCACATGAAATTGAATTATAAAAGATAATTTCCATTATGTTTTATAGGGAAAAAATTCCAAAAAATATAAAGATATTTTCATAATAATTTTGATATCTTAGTAGGTTCCACTAAATCTAGACCCATGTTTTATAATATATTTCTTACAATTCCATTTATAAAAACCAATAATCTAGAAAACTGAATCTGATAGTTACATTGCACTATTAGTTTAGAATAAAAGAGTTACAAAATAATTCAATAACTTTCTAGTCCATGAATACTGGATACATACATATTTTTCACATCACATTTGACAATATAATGTATAACATAAAAACACCTCGATAAAATTATTGTCTCTTCTCATCAATCCTTGATATTTATATATAGTTCCCTTCAAGGATTAATAGTTAATGGAATATAAATTATGTGAAAAATAAGATTTTTAGTAAGGATTAATGTATAGTGGAATCTATCATAACCTATGGTTGGAATAAATAGTATGGTAAAAATTCCAGATCAGAATAATTCCATATTCTAATGAGGCTAATGGAATGCATTGTCCTTAAAAATAAATAAAAAAATGGATAATATTGACACATATCATATTTTAGTTATTAAATATGATATATAAAAGAAATATTTCATTAAGGGTTCTTCCAATTATTCATATATAAACAAGTAAGTAATAAAATTTATCATATATATATTTTTTTCTTCAGACTTATCGATACATCATGTTTATATTTACAATGAGGCCCGTATGTCTCTAATTATGTCCAATTAGTTGATTATATTATTTTAAAATACGATTCATAACATTCCCTATGAGAATTATTATTTAATCCTAGAAGAATATTACCTTTTCAATCCATTTAATTGAAATAAAAAAAATCAACATTCAATGGAATAAGGTATTTACAATGAATAATATCATAAAAATAAACATATAATCTATTGTCTATTACCAATATAATAGGATGTAACCATTTCAAAAAAGTTATAATAAGGTATTATAGAGGGTAATTCCAAAGTTATTGATAACCAATAAAATATACTAACTGATTTTAATAGTTTTAAATGGTTTAATACCAAATAAATGAGAAGAAAATCCTACATTAAGGTTATTAATGATCTTTTGAATTATCCAAGGAATATCCCAAAGGATGTCTCACCAGGTGTCCGGTCTTAGGACCAATTATCATAGAAAGAGTAAAGAATGGGATGATACTGAACTAACCTTATTTTGGGTGATTACACCTAGGTGAATCTGGGCCCCAACTACATACACATTACAATATAAGGACATGGATTTAATTTCCAAGAAAATCATATACACTTTTCTTTATAAAAATTTAAATTTCTAGGAATTAAGAAATATTATATAGAATATTAATTAAAATCACTTGTACGATGTAATTTAAAATATAGAATTAAATACTATTAATAATTATAAAATCAAGATATAATATATCAAATGTGTTGTAAGTACAATATATAATAGAAAACATGGTATATAACTTAATCATGTCATAAGGAATTTATATTCTAAACAAAGAATCCTATACATTATTTCCAGATGGAAGAATATTATAAAAACTCATGTATAATAAAAAATATTAGTTATTAGTTTTAGAACATAATTCATTATTATATCCTTTTTAAAAAATTATTTATAATAAATCACTACATGTACATTAGTTATCTATTATCTATATTCAATATCGATTGTGAGTAATCATGATCAATTTGAACTATTTTTCTAATAGAAGTACTATTATTCATTCATCAACGAAAGTTAATAATTCTTAGATCACGCTATGTAACAAAATTAATGATTCATAATTATAAATAATCTTATAGTTTTATTTTATTTGTGTTTTGGTTATGATCCCTAATGATAAAATTGACAATAAACATGTTTTAGTGATTCATAACAAATTGACGTTGATATCATTAGTAATGATTTTAATATAAATGTTACCAACTCACAATGAAAATAAAATAATAATATACTTATTCATAACATATATTTCTATAATTTAAATTTTTATGGATATATAAGATATAAATTGGTAGCATTTTTTGAGTAGGTGGTCAAACCGACCCAAATAAAAATATAATGTAATTAATATTAAATTGTTAATTAATTTAGCTATAATTTCATTATGAAAAAAATAATGAACTTATTTGGTGTATATTAGTGTGTTATATCATAATTGAATATAGTCGAATGATGACTATATCCTATATGATGATATTATATAGTATGAAGAAATTGTTTTTTCCTTGAATTCCATTTTTAATGGCTGAATATAGCACAATTTTTGTAACAAAAATATGATTATATTTTGTATATTTAATATTTATATAAATGTAAATTTTTTTATTAACATTATAATTATCCATTAAAAAATCTAATAACCATCCATTAATTTATTTTAATAAAATAAAAATGTATATTGATTGTTACATAGTAGGGGTTGTCCACATAAATCAATGTTGGGGATTCTGTTTTAAACAGATTGGAAGAAATTTATAATATGTTTTATTGTATTAAGAGAAGAAATTTTTGTTAAATATTTAATTATTTCATTAAATAAAACATTTGTACCATCTTTTTATGGTCGTTAAGGATAAAAACACATGACGCTTTGTGGAGAAGGTAATTCTCACACACAAACACAAATGTCATTTATGGTTACATTAAGATAAAAGGGTGATGTGTTTAATATTTATTATGATATAATATTATAACTAATTATTAAAAACACACTATTTTATTTATTTAGGAATAGTAAGTACATATTTTGATAATTAATATACAAAAATAAATGAAAATTGGAAAAAAATAGTACTCACGATGAGGACTTATGCTTTCCCTTGGAGGAATCCTTAGAAATAGAGGGATTAGTTTAATATAATATGAGAAAATTATTAATATGATAAAATGAGATTATATGGGATTTAATGATGGAATATGTCGAAGAGTAAAAAAATATTTTAGTTGAATTGAAGTAGAGGTGAGATGCACCTTTTTTAAGTGGTAAGAATAGAATATTTGTTAAGAAATCAACTTAAAATAAAAGGGAACATGTTTTTCACAACATGGGTCTTGGAAAAAGGAAAATAATTTATTTCGGGATGATAAATGGTAAAAAAATATATCAATCAACAAATTATTAATATTTGTTACCATGTTTCAAACTCTTTACCCTTCGATTTATTATTATTTTTACTATTTATGGTTTTATATTGGTAAATATTTTTTACTATGTAAATTAATATTTAATCCAAAAAAACTAACCTTGTTACAAAATGTATAACTTCTTTTTACAAATATTAAATCCATTTTATCTAATTAAATTTCTATATGTTAGGAAATTCGATTTAAACATTAGTGATTGTATATAAAAAAAGTATATTTTATGCATAAAATTTATATATAGGGTAAAATTATCAATGTCTATAATTTTAAAAAATATAATTTTTATTATAATAAAATTTATTTATCTAGAAAATGAATTTAAATCAAAAAAATCAAAAATAATATTTCATTAAATGAAAATACCAAAAGCGGGTCTTATTGGAAAATATTACATATATTCATAAAATGTAAATAATAGGTTTTATAAATTCAATTTTTTATTTTTAGAATGCATGAATTTATATAATAATTAAATATATAAATAATGAAAATTATTTTTAAACCAAGAGGTATTTGTTATAAAATCATAAAATTCATAGAATTGGTAAAAACTGTATTTTTTACAATTCACCTAAAAAACAATTATTTCAGAAAAATCCCAAAAAAATAAATTTATGATAATATTGACATTAAAAATCCAAACATGAATCTAATTTTTTTAATATGAAATTAACACTTTTATATTAATGAAATAAATCAATATTTTATCTTTATAATTAACATCATGTATCATTTTTCGAATTTAGTGTTTACATGTATGTAGGGTCTTAAGTAATATATAAAATGAGGAAGAAATATTATTATAGTACCATGTAATCCCTCAATATAGTGGATAATATTTTTTATAATCTATATTTTGATATTTTTTGCTTTCATCAGCATTATATGATAAGTAAAATTCTTGTTCAAAATTTTACACCATAAAAATAAATGTTAATCTAATGTCCGAGGTTAGTGGTATGAAAAATCAGTTGTCAAATGTTAATTCTAAAAAGGATAACACAGTTACGTTCTAAATATAATTGAAACCATATAGAACATATCATAGATTTTCTAATACATCTGGAAAGTCGTATTTTCACTATAATCATTTTATTTTGAAGAATGAATCCTTTTTATCAAAGTGTTAAAGGGGAGATCACAAGAAAAAATGATTTTTAATAAAAAAAGGTTTAATAATTTATTGCTCATAAGACTTTTATTTCCACAGAACTAGTCGTTTCTCAACACCAATAAATTGTAAAAATATAGGTTTATAATATTTTATTTGGTAATATAAATAGTATTTAGTAATTGTGGGTACTATAACATTACTAATAATAATTTAAGATATATGGATGTGTACCAATAGGTAGAAAACATGTTTGATGGAAAAAAATATGTTTTCAACACCGAAAAGGATACAATACTTTCCCTTAAAACATAAATTGATTAAAGGGTGGATGAGTTATATTTGGTGATAGTGATCAAGGTTAAATTTTCAAAATTGGTGATGTATTCTTCTGTGATGATACTTTAATTTCTATAATAAATTATGTTTTAGGACATAGTTCTAATCTCAACATAATAAGTCAATTATGTAATGAAGGTCTCTCCCCATGAACTCTGTGAATGATAAATGTACTATTAAAATCATGGAAGTTTCACACATATTATATATTGATATGAATGATTATGTTAAAACATTATACTTATAAGACCATATATCCTTAAACATTATTTATATTAGTGATTTATGTGATTTATCATGTATTTTTCATTGGATACCAGGTTGCATAAATTTTTGAAACATAAATGAAATTCCTATGAATCCTCATGTGAGGGATTTATAAAACATAATTTTAAATTTAACAAAATAAATGTTTCTTTTTAATATGGTAATAAATATAATTCAATATTTAAATATAATGGTGTGATTTCAAATTATAAGGATTTATAGGTAGTTCACATGAACTTTTTTAATAAAAAACAATCTATGGGGTTTTTCGGTAAAAACTATGTGTATGTATTGGTTAATGACAACAATAGATATACATTGACGTATATTTTTTTAAATTAGGTCATAAGCACACACTACATTTAAAACATTCATTTATTATGTTCCAAATAGAAAAAAACCAAACATTTTTCACTATCTAAAAATATTGTTGTGTAGATTTTTTAAACTCAAAATATTGTACATTTTTTAGGAAAGTGTCAATGTTCATAATTGTTTTGGCATTAAGAACTCAACTGTATAATTGTGTTGTCGAATGAATGAATTCAACCCTTCGTGATATATCATTGAAAATTTTGTGTGAATAGTAATCGGCTAGATATGTTTCGTTGACAGCTAGTGACACAACCTATTAACCAGTAAATAATGTTTTACATTGACTAGATTTATGTAAGACACAATATAACTAATATAATGGGTTAAGTCTAACTGTTAACTACTTAAATGTTTTTTGATGTAATGTATTCATAAATAATACTAAAAATAATAATAATCAATTTAATCCAACTGAAGATCATTGAATTTTCCTTGGTTATATATGCATAGTAAACGATACCATATTTTCAAAAAAATAAACAAATATCATTGGAAAAGGGGTAATTTTATTATTTTATGAAGGTGTACATTACGTGAACTTAAAATTTCAAGATTAAAATCATCCAATTTTTTCTTCTAATAACCCCTCTATTTTACGATATTAAATTAAACCAATACTATCCGTAGATAATTATCTATAAGATAATAAAATGGAAATGATTTTTTTTAATATCATTACAAAAAAATGTCCATATCAATAAGTTGAGGATAAACATTAAATTTTACCTTGAAACCTGACTATACTATTGATGAATTTCCCTAAAAATATCATTTGTGATGTAGATCAACAAGTTATAACTAGACATTTCCTACAAAATAAATGTGGTCATCATGAATATCTGTCAAAATTAGAACATAAAACAATATATGATTCCTTGAGTGATGAAATTTGGATATGTCTTAGGTAATAAAAGACTAATAAATATGAATGGAAAAAATTCTTGGTCATTTATTAAGTAACCTAGGTATAATACAATTATATGAGTGAATATTATCTTCCATAAAATGTGTGATGAGAATGATATAATTGATCTATATGAGGAAATATAAGGTATTCATGGTTATACCTAGAAATAAGGCATAATCTATGGAGAGTCCATAGAATAAAATATATATATTTCCAAAAATCCTTCATAGAATATCTAAATATTAATCTATTATAAAAGGATGTTTAGAGTGAATTTATTAATAAACATGTTTAAGATGTTTTCTTTTTTTAACAACCTCTTAGTTTTGATGATAATTTTTTTTCAAAACATGATTAAAATATAACAAAGTAATCTATGGATTTAAGAAATAATTAAGAAATTATTATGATACATTTACTAAATTTATTATTTAGAATATTATTTTTAAGTAAAAATAAAATTTAGTACAATTTATGAAGAAATTTTTTAATGACCCCATCATTTTAAAATTTTACATTGATGATATTATCATTGGATCAACTCAAAAGTAGAGGTTTTGTTTCTTTATAAAACATATTGAAGGTGATTTTGAGATAAATATAATGGGTGAATGTAGTTTTTCCTTTTTTTCAAATTAAATAAAAACATAATGGAATTATTATCTCCCAAAATCATTATTTCAGATAATCTCTTGAAATATTTTTTTCATAATGTTCGAGTGCTGGTAGTTTTTTCTGATGGATTCTCTAATGTGTTTCTACCACAATGTATTTTGAGTATCCACAAAAATTATATTTAAATAAAATTTCTCACTATGAAATTTATAATGATACCATGGAATGTGAATTCATTTTGAGGATAGTAAATCATGTTCATCACAAAATTTGGGTGGGGGATATTACATACTCCATGAATCACATATAGATTTAATATTTATTAATGAATCTTTCAAAATCATAGGACATTACTAGTATACACAATACTAGTGATTTAATCCAAATCATGGATTATTGTGAATATTTATATGTATTAGATACTCTATATCTTTTAATTTTTAATTCACAATACTATGGTTTAAGATACACAATTTTTCACTTTGTAATTTATTTCCATCTAGGGAGGTGTATGTGTTTGTTATTTTAGAATGAGGCACTTAAGAAGAGATTATTTTGTATCAATATAAAAGGAATAAAAAAAAACATATTTATATTATACATAATGTGAAACATCACACAAGTTATTGTTATGAGATGAGATCCATAGTGGTTTATTTCAAAGACATACATCAATTAACTTTTTTGAGTAGTTTAATGTCAGGTGATATAGACTTATAAGTAAAGAGGACCTTCAAATTTAAGGAATATAAATTACAGATGAGTGAACATTTCTGGTTCTTTTCATGGAGTGTATATCCATTTCTGTAACATTGCGGTTTCTTAAAAAACATAGCCCCTTAAAGGATTTTCTTGATTTGGCGTATGTTAATATAGCCCACTGCGTCGGATTACAACTATATCAATGGTATAACATAATAATAAAGGATCCTAGGGTAAATGGTCCCATTGAAAGGAATCAATAGTTCACTGAAAATATTTCTCGATGAGAGATGAAATAGAAAATTTCATAAACTATATGAAAACTTGAAGACAGTCTCACAAGGGATATGTATTTATAGAATAAATGTGAAAGATGATGATATTGGGTGTAATCCTCATGTAGTTATCCTATGTATTCTGATTAACATGTATCTAATCCCATGTTGTATGAGATTAAAAATTTATATTCATGTGACACTAACATACAATGTAATTTATCCTAATATTGTAAGGAAATCACCATTCAATTTTATGTTGTGTGATAAGAATGTTTATGTAGTGAAAAAAAGATAATAGAGTATTGAGGGTAGATTACACTAGGATTACCTTTAAATAATCCCTATAGGTAGTATATCCCATTGAGATGAATTTAATAGGGGACATGTCTCTATAAATATGAGTTATGAATTAAACATGGAATACACTTTGGTGTATTCATAAATTAATAGTTGATCGTTGGATTAGAGGAGGACTGGATCAATGTAAGATACATATCCTTGGTGAAGAGTTTTTTGGGACAAAAAAAGATTCTCATTAAATGGATATGTAAACTAGAATGTATGGATATCCAAATCCTAGTGTGGTGTCACCTTCATCCCTATAACTATATCTATCATGAACCAAGGGATTCATGATCATAATCACCCCAACGGTTTAACACATCTTAGAGGAAAACATTGGTGATTCCCATTATCCAAGGAAGTCAAGATCTGTGAGGAGAATTATGGCTTGACCATGTCTTAATAATGTGTATCAACTGGTTTTAGATGAGTCCTTGATGATTAGGTACATATTTATGGGGCCTTGGGTGATGGGATACTCTCCTATTGAAATTAGGGTATATATGGAATAATAGTATTAGATCATAAAAGAGTGGTTCTCCCTTATAGATAACCTATGTTATGATTTTTTCTATGGTGTATGTCTGAAGATAGAATCTTATAATGTGAAGGGTTAAGAGAATGGGATACTTCTCTTTACCTAAGGTCAAAGTAAAGGTGTTTCTTTTCATAAGTGGAATGATATGTGAAGGGTTTAACTCGGTTGAGTAATGGTAAAGAGGTTTACTTGAGCTGATATAAGGCCTAATTGTTCTCCCTAATTTGAGGTAGGTTTTATGGGATTTTCAAAATTTTAGAGGTTATAGAGTAATTTATGTGAGATTATCCATATTAAAACACCCATAAAGGCGCTCGGTACATGATTCTCTTGTGTTGTTGATAGTGGAGTTATGTTATTCTAGTGTAATTTGACAAAGGGTAAAATGGTATTTTTCTAAATTTTGTATATTTATATGACCTAAATAACCTTCATATTTGATTATATAATTTTGGTTCTAAGAAAAAAAAATCTACTTTAAGGAGGAATGATGGGCATGGGTGGATAAATATTTTTGTGTCTATTCGTATTTTAGAAGGATTCAATGCTTGATCCCAATGAGTCAATTTGTAGAACAAATAGGATATAGGCACATATGAGATATGTGTAAGTGTAAATTACACAATTTAACATGAGTTAAAGAGGAGAGTGTGATTTCCCTTTCAGGTAGGAGGAATATGGGGAGAACAATTGGTTCGATGCCTAAGAACATGTGTATGCCAGTATAGGTACATTCCCATAGACCAGGGACAAGTAAAAAATTCCTTCATAGGGAACCTATTAATTAAATATTTTTTCTACTTAAAAAATAGGAGACAAAATATCACCCCTTGGAATGGGAATCTATCAGAATGAAAAATATAAAACAATGATGTTTTTGTAACATTGATGTTATCAGAACATGAAAATATCACTCACACTAGAAGGCTTAAAAAGAGAATTCTGGTGAGACCTTTGAAAAAGATACTACTTTTATAAATATCATTTTCCCTTACTAAGGCTCAGTTTTTATGAAAATAAGGAAATTAAAAAACTATTTTCTCCCCTTTCATTATAGTTCTTCATATTACTTATATAAAAGAACATTCTTCTTTGAGTTTAACCCTGCCCTTAACATGGAATCACATTACATTAGTGCTTCACAAAGGTGTTTGAGTGAGGATGCCTTGGGAAAAATTTCTTCAGCAATGCGCCAAAGGTGTATCCACCTAAAAACGATCATAGTAAATGAAATATTGAAAAAACACATAGAGAAATAATTATAATAGTTAAATTTTTATTTGGTTGTTTTCATACCTGGATATCATCTCTTTGGGATGTTTTAAACACTTTTTATTTTTATTTATTTATAATATATTGATGTCTTTTATTGGGGTTTTATGGCTAGTAGGTCAATTTCAATTTTAGATGCTTAATTTTCTTCTTGAAATAAAAATTAAATTGAGGATGGTGAGATAAACCCAAGGAATATAATCACCCAGAGCCACCAACACAAATAATGACTACATAAAACATATTTACACAAGTCTACTCTATTGAAAAGTATTCCTTCTTATATATTCACCCTTCCAATTAATTTGTTGATACCAGACACATATCTCCCCAATGAACAAATCATGTCTAAATTAGGTGTCTTTTGATTTACCATTTCTCTTTGTAATTATATCATCTTGGTAATTTCAATTGATGTTTCAAATACATAATTCATGGTCGTTAAGTGTATTTATATGATATTTATAATTTTTATACCATTAAATTATCATACACTAATCATTATAAAATTGAATGTATCCTCAAATGGGTCCACCATAATAAAGGTAACATCTCGTAGGAATGATCATGTTTCTACTACATATGCTAAAGATATGAAAAGTTAGATGGTAGGTCAATTTCTAGCAGGCCCTATGAGGATATAATGGATTTCCATTTTTTGGTTCTCAATTATTCTAAACTCATTCTGGATCTATTGAGCTATCATTGTTTTGAGTCTAACACCTTTTACATTAATCAAGGGTAATTTTGATTTAGTCTCAAAAAAATATTAGATTAGAGAAATTCCCATACTATGTGGTATGTATAATGAATTTATTCCACCTCATATTTTATGAGGATATTTCATGAGAACACATGTTTTATAATGGTATATGCTTGTATAGAGGAGGGAGATCTAAGAGATGATATCCATATACCCCTCTATATTACTTTTAGTATATTAATCAAAATTATTCTACAACCCCTTGGATCAAGTCCAAATATATAGAATCCAATTAAATTCTTGAATAAACATTCTTGAAGATCTATAAATACTCATTATATAATTTTTTAATATGTATAATACACTGCATGGTAATACTATACCAATCCAATTTAGAGACATGATCATTAATTAACATGTTTTTTTAGCTTCGCTCATCAATAGGTAATTATTAACCACTTGAGATGCTCACACTGAGGTGAGTGTTATGATTATCATAGTGGTTGTGAATGTATACTCTAGTAAAATATTAAAACTCACTATTTAAACTCTAGGAAGAATTTCCTTGGTGCTAGTAAAAGATCAAAGGGATGAATCCCCCCATTTTTCATGAAACCAAATCATGTTTTTGAAAGGATGGATAATAGTTCATCTTGGTGGTTGGGTGATAAGATGGATAAAATTAAATTCTCAACTTGTTCAGACACCTAAAATAATGGATATTTCAGCTGTGAGATATATAATCATGGATGATCATGACTCGAATTTAATTTTAGTTGATCATTATCAACTAAAATTTATTTCGTATAAATTTAATGATGACACACATAAGGATAATATCAATGAATCATCCATCACATGTTTATAAAGAGTGATGTTAAAGGATGGATTCCTCTTATAAAGGTTTTATTTAATCCAACTTTTTGAACCTTCTATAATATATCGTATTGGGTGTTAATTTCAATTCATAGAGTATGTTAATTTATCTATGATATGATGATAATGTGGTGATAATCACCTAATGTTATCATGATATTTCTAGATAACACTAATATTAAAGGATTTTTTTTGCAGTCACTCTAGAATATTACAAAGATCTAATTGGCCTTTTACTGTGATATGGTCAATCTTTTTTCAAGCACTACCACACCAAGGTTTTAAGGTGGAATACTCATTGAACATGTGGGATACCCTATAAAACTAAAATGTAAGCCCATGTGAGATGATTATGATGTTAAACTGAAATTATAAACTGATAGAGGATATACCCTTACTCTAAAATATGGTCTCATGACATTAACTTCCAAAGAATGAGACACTCAGATGATATCCCCATTGTTACCCCTAACATATTACATTCCTAGAATATCTATATATTAGGCATACTTTATGAAAACCCATGAAAATAAATCCTTAATTATATCACAACATCATTAACATCAGTTGTGTGGAATTATTCAAAGAGAAGCCACAAAGAAAAGTATATTTCAGTTCAGGGGGTGAATAGATTTCCAATGTTGAGGAAAACAGAATGAACTGAACGACACATGAAAGAGAATAGAATAGTATATTAGAATTGACCAAACTAAATATATTTGTAAATGTTTAGAGAATGAACCACCTCATACATAAACTATTTAAGGTTCTGAACATTGGCAACCTTGATTACCAAGAGTTATACATGTCAGTTAACTCAATCATAGATATTCAAGAGTGACTGACAATTCATGAAGAATAACTTCAAAAAATCATAAGAATAAAATTCCAGGTATAACTCATGGGATGACTCACCTTTGAGGTGAAATGAAAAACTGATGAGACCACTATTAACAAAATTTATTATTGGACTAGGGGAAAATGTGTTGAAAAAACAATATTTAGCTATAAAAATTACACAAATCAATATCTTAAGTATGGATGAATGTAACACCCCAACCCTAGTTACCCAGATCCAGTGCCTTATTTCATAAAATTTTCATGATCACAAGGGATCAAATCACTAAGGACCGATCATTTTAGTCTCCTAATATGTACTAGATACAAACATAAATATTACATTATATTATGAAATGAAAAACAACAACATGGTGTCTCCTTTGAATACATTCATATCATTTAGACTATCCCTGTAGGCCAGTCATAATAAACTTCTTTGCATCCTGGGAAAAATAGAACATAGAAACGGGTGAGCTCAGATGTTAAGTAAACATAACAATATAGTAGAAACTATCACAAATAAGCATAAACATTAAGGCAATGTATACTACTAAAACACAAGCCTTTTAAACTTTAAGTTCTGTATAATATGGAAAAGATAAATAAAATAATATCATTTTTTTATTCACATGGATATTCTACTAGTTTAATAATCACATGTAATATGTTTAACTAATTTCATAATGATGGAATGCATAATGTTTGACATCATAACCACATAGTCAAGGCCTTGTACAAGACTAAAAATAAGATTTTGTCAAGGCCTTGTGCCAAGACACTAGTTTATCTCATTAGACATAACAATGCATCTATGAGCTATAATGGGATAAACTTTTCACTTAATAAGTTCAATGAAATCTCCATATGAAAAGGTTGAAACATATTCCAAACATTCGTATTGGAACTAACACACAAAATGACAATATTATAACCACAAACCATGAATGGTATAAGAATAGAACATCCATCGTCAAACATAACTCATTCAATACAATATGGATTATTTTGTTATAATATATCAACCTTAGTCATTAATAATGAAGGATATTGATATAGATGAAAATAATCAGTAAAAAAAATTGATAGAAATATCTATTTTTTCTTGAAAACATTTAAAAGTCTCACTATTTATCAAGAAGTTATAAAAAATATATTTTTGAATCATATTTTACAATACCAATTTTAAACATTTAAAAGGAATTTTATTTTTAAAACCTTAATGTCCATATAAAAAAAATACTTAAAACCATTTTTAAAACATGGACATTAATGAGAAATAATTAGAAGAATAAATCTTTAAAACATTTAAAATGATATTTTAGTTAGAGTTCATAACCAAATGCGAGACATTTGAATAAAAATTATTGAGGTACTCAAAACATTATAATATCATGCGAATATATGGATTCATGATATACTATGTCAACGTACATTATATAAACCATATAAAAGTGAATTGGTGCATAACAACAATGAAGTCTCAATCGAATGTAAATTGAGATAAAATCACTCATAAAGACCATATCATTTGGTTAAAGATAAATCAATGAGATAATTATGTGTGAAAAATATAAATACACTCAATATGATTCCATTTTTAGTGTAAATCAATCATAGTAAATTCTCACATCTTCATGTAAGAACAACATCAATGACTTGGATGTTTAACTCAATGAATGGAAATTGAGTTAAGATTACTCTTATCGAGTTCATATTGATGACACGAGAATTTATCAATTGAGTGATTATGTGTATAAAATGTATATCCACACAAAATGGAGTATAAATTACAACATAAATAAATAAATATAGATTTCAAACATAATCATGGGGTAAAATAATCAATGATGTTTTCATGAAACCCAATGAGTTGAAATTTAAATTTTAAATTCCATTACCGATTTGGTTACTTATGGAATGTAAAACCCATGAATGAAGGATCATAAAATGATGTTTTAAATACTCATAAATTATAGTATATTACACAATTAATACAATCATGTGTAGTATATACACCACAGAAAAGGAAATAGTGGAAATATAGCATGAATTTCACGGGAATAAGAAGTGAGATGAGAACCACTGACCTTGTACTTTTCCTATGTAGAGGGTTAGTTAACCTTATATATAATGGTGAAATAATTGTTATTAAAATATAAAAGAACCACATACATAAATATTATTTCATATATTATCTTCTAATGTTTCATTGTTAATGATATTTCACTAGTATCATTTTTTTGAGTGTTAACTGATTCGTTTTCCTTTATATGTTTTGTTGCATATTCCATGTTTTTTATGGATATGATGTATTTCATTCATATCCATAGTTATATTTATTTCTTAAACATTTTATTTAATCCTAAAATAAAAATTATTCTTCAATGGTTACGATGGGGAACAAAACCTCCTTGCGTTGTGGAGATGGTAAGCCGTACGTACGCACGAGGGACAATATCATTATATTAGTGGTGAAATAAAATAAAATTGGTTGGTATATTATATATACAGAATAATTTACGTGTTATATTTATTATTTAAATCTTTTATGATCATTATTATAAACATCCAAATAATGATTTTTTGAATAAAAAACTACACCACGACGTCGAGACGGTAAGCTGTTCGTATGCACGTATTGGGACTTTGTCATTCATAGAATTGATAGAATAATTAATATGGTAGTATCATATTTATAATAACATCACATTATGTAGAAGGTTCCATATTTATTATTTTGGTATGGAAACAACAATGAAAGAGGAATTGGAAGAGAAAGTGAAATTCGAAAGTGGTGATGAAATTATTACCTCTTCTTCGGGTGATTCTTTTTTATTATATTAAAAGGGATCCTTAGGGTTGATTTATAATCAAAGTAAGTCCACTAGGATCAATTGAGGGTCATTTGGAAGATATTTTAGTGGGTTTGGCTGAGACAAATGGCTTTGGATATGTGATTTTGAGAGAAGGGGAAGTAACCTTTTGTAAGAGAGGTGAGGGTCACTTTAGGAAAAGCATGAAATATTAATTTATTATACAGTCATATTTGGATTATAATAGATCCAAAATGATTTACTTCTAGGATAAGGTGAGGCTGGGTCGAAAAAATCTCAACTGATATTTTTTAGATAGGTTTATGTCACCATATTAACCCAATTTTCTAGATTTAACTCTTTGTTAAATAGTTTAACTTTTACCATGTCTTCATGTATTATTATAATAAATGGTTAATAAACTTACAATAAAAAAGCCTAGATAACCCCAAGTCAATAATTAATGGAATTTCTATCATTATATGAGTCATTTGGCTGAAACGTAGATTTTTAGGAATATTATAACATTTAATAATATAGTATTTGTTTTAAAAACTCATTTAAGTCAATTGTGACACTATTTAGTATTTGGGTGTGGCGAAAGAAATAAAAAACTAGATTACTTTGAACAAAATAAATTAAATCAATAATAAAATGTCATATTAACCTATAAAATTATCATAATTCATCAAAACTCTCATTTTACATTTATTTGGATATTTATAATATCAATTACTTTAATCTTTCATTTATAAGTAAATTACTGCATCATCACTGTGTCATAAATAAATTTAATTATATAATGTCTAAAATTTTTAAATAAAATACCATTATGTATTAATTCATTTTATATTTTTAATTAATATTTATAGTTGAATTTATCTTATGTATATCCCTATATTAAAAATGGTTTTGTTATTAAACATGGAATTTAACACTTTTAACTATTCTATAAATAAAATAATAATAAATGTCCAAATATAATAAAAGTGGATCAAAAGGATAATTTTTTATTCCTAAGGTTGATTTTGGACGAAATACACTTATATAATAGAATTAGGACATGTGTTAGGGTAATTATAATATCATTTTTACCTTTAATTGCCCTATTTCATAACTGTGGTAAATAAAATTGAAAAGTTACTATTCACTAGATATTATTTTCATCCTATTAAACAACATTTTAAATACGGATTTCAATCGTGTCTCTTTTATTTTGGAAATTCAATTCAGAGAAATGGTAAAATTACGTTTTATGATAATTTAAAAATGTGCCTAGTAGGTGGGTAAAAGACGTTAAAATGTTTAATAAAATTATATATATGTAATTATATTATAAAATGAATCCAATGAATTACATTGAACTTATATTGATATTATGTATATATTTTTACTTAAATAAATTGAAATAAAATAAAAAATTATTAAAATAAAAAGTGGGGTTTTAACAATAACGTAGTGTTTTTCACTATTCATCAAAAATTAAATGCTAAAAAAATACAAAAAATTCACCCAAATTTAATTTTGATATTCCAAATTAAAAAATGGTGCCTATTTTATCAAATTAAAAACATATAAGTTGGATTAATTAATTTAAAAAATATTCCGGTTGTCAAGACCAGAAAGTGGTTTTTTGAGGAGTCAAAACTATCAAAATATTGAAATGTGTTTATGTCCAATTTAAATATAAAATTACTTCCAATGACCAAAATTTGATCAAATGTTTAAACTATAATCTAATTATACTTAAAAACCATCAAAATGTATAATTTAACACTCTAAATAATATTGAATAAATTTTTTTTTCTCAACTAAAATTTAGTATTCATTCCCCCTTCATCAAAATATGAATGTTATCAGAAAAGAACCGAAAATTTATAAAAACTAAATTATTATGTTCATATTTTAAATAAATAGTTTATTTCCTCATTTGTAATATATAGAAGTGTAAAATATAGGATTTAAGAAGGGTTCGCCATTAAAAGGCAGTAAAATATTATTTTTTGAAAAAAACATCTTTTATCTGAAAAATTGAAATTCTTCTTATATTATGTCTAAGAAACACATAATTTAGATGTTACAATTAAATGGAGTATATAATATTCAAAATAAAGTTATTACTATTCATGACCAATTTTTGAATGGCTAGATTGGTAAGTCGTGGTGTGCTTGAACTCAGTGTTTTTTGTAGCCAGAGCTATTGAATTGCATTAAATAAAATAACTTCCTGTGAAATCTTGTGGTGTTAAAGTGAAGCTATGAAGGGTAAAAAAATTAATCATCAATCAATAACTTTCACCATGCACTGACAAGAAATAATTTCTTGACTAACTAGATTCAATATCATATTCATTTTTCTTGATTTAAGATATATTATTATATAGAGTGACTCAAATATATAGATTCTCCACTTTTCCTTTATACTAAATAAATGGGATCGTTATTTCATTTTATTTCCTATTATATAATTCTCACTATATCATGATTATCATTTCATGATAACTTGTGAAACTCATGGAGGAGTAACCCAAATACAACCAAAACCATTTGATCATTTTATAGAAAATAATTATGTCCATCATGGATCTTAAATTATTGATTCAATAGGATTTCATCCTAGGGATATTCCAATAGATGTATATAGGCATGTGTACCATCACCACAACACTACAGTTTTCCAATTCAGATATGGATATGTTTTCCTCTTAGGTGTGTTTCAATTAAGGTTTTAGGAATCTGTACCATAATTATAACTGTAGAGTTGAATTTTTTTGATGTGGTTATAGTTTCCTCCAAGTAATTTTTTCACAGACGGGTATATGAATATATACCGTCACCATAACACTAGAATTAGTCCATTCAGATATGTCTATGATTTTATCTCGAGCAAGTGAACACATATGGGCATAGTTATGTGTAACATAATTATTGATGTAGAGAGAGTAAATTAAAATATTGATAGTGGACAGCTCAATAGGATGTAGATCTGTACGGGTGATTCAAAAAATGTATTCCAATGTTCAAGAGGGATCAATCACCCTGAGACTACAATTATGTTCATTTTCATTTTTTTGAACTAATTCATAATGGTAATAAAATAATTATCTGGCTATTATCAATGTTAAGGGAATTAGAAATAATTTTTTCATCTTACTACTATCTTATAGTTGACCATATAATATTTTTTCCTTTTTTTATTCAGCATAATAAATTTCTAATTCTTAGATGAGGGATACTATTTTGTTAGAACATAGGTTTTTATCAAGTCATCCTTCTTGGGTTTTCATTGTTATAATTTTTTTTATATTCATTTTCTCAAATTTTTATTGATTATGTGGACTACATTTCTAGCAATTGGATACTCAAATTTTCATCGAACACCCTTTGTGGGGTTTTAATTTTATAATTTCCATGTCTCTTATATTTGTTTTTTTATTTCCATCCAAACCCAACCTATGTGGATGGTGTTTAATTTTGAAGAGATTAGATAGAAAGGTTAATTAGTTTAAATAGTAATATGGGTGAAGTAAATGAGATAAGAGTTAATTCTTGAGCATAAATAATGTAATTAAACTTGGGGTTAGGTGCATGATATTTAGAGCCGTGATTCTTAGTTCATTTTGTCCATTGTTTCATTAAGAGGATTATGATCCTAATAAATATTTACATACAGTATAATCCGAACTCAATGATTTAGTATGTTGAGAGGAGTATATTTAATTATAAAAATTGGGGTTCCACATGAGATTCATACTTCGATATGAAAGGGAATAAGAATATGATATCGTAATCTTGATTTGAAAATGGGTATTATAGACAAAATTGTAACAGCAAATATTTTGAGACCTAACTGAATATTTGATTTATGGAATTTTTTTATAAAAACTCAAGACAATTAAATAGGATATGATGACATGTAATATGAACACATAGTATAATAATGGGACACATTTAAATGACATTTTCTATTGCAATACTATTATAGATGATAAGGATTAGAGAAACTTATTTTCAGAACACATATTACTCTCATTATAATTCTTGAATGTGGTGGAATTAATGATAATTACTAAATATAGATTTCATTTGGAGAAGGAAACCTATTATAAATATTAATTAAAGCCTTATAATGATTCAAACCCCAGTGTAATGAAGTAGTATTATAGATAAGGGTGTATTCAATATGGGTATGGGAATCTAAAAATTAATTATATAGAGTATTGAAGGTGGATTAAAATTAAAAACATGACATTAAATATAACTAAATATTTCTTGATTATTTGGTTCCTGTGAGTGTAGCAGTATTTTTTAGGGTGATCTAGTTAGATCCATAAGCCTTGTGACTTCTCTTATTTATACTTCATCTTTTTATACGGTCTTGAAATGTATAACTTAGTTTGTGGAGAATTGACTTCCACCTTGGATTCCCTTTTTGGTTTATTAACATGATTTTTTTATATTCTTTATATGTAGTCAAATGATCATTCAATTTGGACCATTAGAGGATGGGTTTAATGATTCCATATATTTTACTAAATATTTATAGGGTTTAACTTTATATATCATTGATCTAATTTTTTTGGGGTTTAAGGTCATAAAAATTCTAATAAAAATTATGAGATAGCCTAACTGACCTAGATGTGATGAATCCTAATGTGAATAAGAAGAAAAATTCTAGTACAGACCACCTTGAAAAGTGATGAAACTAAATTAAGGTTTTGCTGATCAGAATAATGATAACTGATTGAACCTATATAAAAGAGAAAACTAGATCATGAGGGGAATGGAAATACCATTAATACTATGATGTATCAAGTATAATTTCACATTGTTTAATATTATATTACAAGGACCATTCATGTATAAAATATAAGTACATGTGGAATTAACTAAAATATTAGATAATCTATATGGAAAGGGGAATGAAAAATATTATGTGAATTAGGAGCCTAATGAAATTATATATTTTCTAACTAGAGAGTTCCTATAATGTAGGGTCATTGTTATTGGACCAAGAGGTGAGAAAATATATTTAGAAATGCTGATAAAAATTATGCAAATATGGAACAAAATTGTAGTATAAATCATCTCATGGGGAGGTTCACATAGTTTTAGTTTATGATGATTGGACCATTGGTAAGGGTGTGATATGATAACCTTTATGTTACTTAGGATAAAATAGTGTTGAATTAAATATAAAAATGGAATTAAAAATATTTAAATCATGATTCAATGTATTTGAATCAGGAAGATGAGTGGGGATGAGTATATTAAGGATGTTCACTGAGTAACATTTTAATGAAAAATTCCAGGGTAATTTCTTCTAATGTGTATGGAGATTATAAGTCCATCTATTTAGGATAAATATTATATTATTTACAATGTAAAAATATAGTGGCTCTAAATATCAATAATAGGAAGAAATTTCCCTTGGAGAAAAGGCATTCATTACCTGTATCCCTGATATGATTATGGACAATCTAAAACTAAAGCCTTGAAGTGAAAACGTGTTTACATCATGTGTTCATTACATCGTATGTGTCAAAAACTCATGTATAATATGTATTGATTTATTATAAATTAATTATATAACAATAATAATATATTTAATACCATATATATTTTACTTATAATCTTTCATAATCAGTGTAAGAACAATTATTAGTTAAAATCATTGTTCTTGGTAATAACTAGTTCATTTTCAGGTATGTTTTTATTAGATAAATTTGTTCCTTAAAATTTTATCAAGGTTCCATTATATCAAAAATTATAATAAATAAAAAATGAGAATATATATTTATTATATGTCTATTTAGAGTAATCCATTGTAGTTAGAGGCAGAAAAACAGATTACACCATTCATCTAGATGGTATGTGATACGTACGCGTGAATGATGTTTTCACTATTCGATGGACGGAAAAGAAGAAAGTTAAATAGTAATTCACATTTAGAAAATAATTATTATATCATATATATCATATATATTCATCAAATATATCATTATTAACTTACATGTCAAAATAAAATGAAAAATGAATTAGATCGCTCTATGGAGTTGGTGGTCCACACATACACACGAGCGACATTATTGTTTCCCAACATATTTTATGGTAAAAATGTAGACATGATATTAAAATTACAAAAGTTTAAATTTTTCATAAATATAATATAAATATATATATATATTAAATCAATAATTATATCCAGTCATTTGTGGTGTTGATGGAAAATGAATTACATCATCTCGCGAGGTTGTAGTATACTAGGCACATTATCGATGGTTTACATTCTAATTTTGTTAAAGAGGAGATGTATATAGGTATTCAAATTTATATAATAACATATAGGTATATTTAATACACTATTTTTATGTTTCATAATTTTTAATGAGTATTTAATGGAGTTATAATAAAAAATAAAATTAAAGAGCATGGTTAAGATCTTTACCTATTTTTTGGATAAACACTTATGGTTTATACCAAAATACTTCTTAAGATGGGGTTTTGAAAAAAAACATGGACTCTAGGTTTTTGGGAGGGATGTATTTAATGGATTTTATTAGGTATTAGAAGATATTTAAACTACTTTCTTTGTGGTGAGTGAGGAGAGGTGGAGTCTTTTATTTAGTGTAGTACATGAGGGACTTGGAATTTCTGAAAATAATCAAATTTATTAACATATAATTCCCAACTTTTTATTCCAAAATAGACCATTAAAAAATACTAGATGATATATGGTATAATTAGGGATAAAAAATAAAATTTAAACTTATTTGGATGTTATTTTAACCCTTATATCTTTAGTTTAACCCCCTCTTTACCTTTTTTATCCTTTACTCTGGTAATAAATTTTTACTATTTTTACTATTCAATATGAACAAATATTATGTCAAAATAATTAAAAACAAATAATTATTCTGATTAAAAATTTGGAATACATTTATAAAATTAAATTCATTGAATTTTTATAATTTTATTTAAAATTTATCAAGTAAACATGATGAAAATTGGTTTTATGAAGATAATGTTTTCATTGGAATTTAATGTTTTTATTTTAAAAATAAATATAAAATTGATTCTAATGAACTACATTGGATTAATAATAATAAAATTTAACTAATTTTATTTTTAAATACATTTTAGAAGAAATATTATCCTCATAAATAATATAAATTAAAATAAATTTTTAATAAGAATCATTATTATTCACTATTCATTAAAAAAAATTCATCTTTTCATAAAATTCGCAAAAATTCACTCTAAAATAATTTTGAAATTTTTATTCCAAAAAATATATTAATTTATTCCAATAAATTATGAAATTTAAAAAATGAATTATATTATTTTTTCACAAAAATGAATAAATTTTATTTTATAAAAGAAGTCTTTTTTTGATACATATAACAACATTTCTTAAAAAATATTTGATTTATGTAAAAATATTATATGTATTTTTAAAAAGTGATTTTATCTATTTATACTTAAAATTTAATGGATCATTTTAAATTTTATACTATATTATATTTCATTTAGACTCAAGGCATTGTGTATCATAACCTATCGAATAGATTAAATTTATCCAAAAATAAACATATCATAAAATCTAGGGGCATTAAATTATATCCCCCTTAAAATGAATATTTTCCTAAAAATACCAGTACAATGATATTGAAAACTTATGATACTACAACTTAATTACATTTTCGGGATCCCACCAATATTTCATGGGTTTACAGTTTCACGACATAACTTTTACAAGGTGAGTGGTCTTATTTCCTAAACATGCTATCAATAATCTAGAATCTCCATAGCTTGTTCCAAATAAGATAGATCCTACTATAGTGGTATGAATTCTATTTCTAATACATGTGAACAATCAGGTATGCATTTCATTTGGAGATATACATGGAACACATCATGAACATGGGTGTGATATGATAAAACCACCAAGTGATAATCTATTGTTCTAATAAAAATCCACCAAAGGAATGTGTTGACCCAAAACACCTTTAAAATTAATATATAAATATATTAAAATGTTTTTAAATATATAATGGTCCCATTAGACTAATAATACATCTAAGGATTATAAGTGATATTGAAACTTCAATCTACTTTTAGATCTCGATGATCAATTTTTAGATATATTCTGGTAATCCTCAATTCCTTATTAAATACAATAGAAATTGGTACTCTATACAACCATAACACCTATTTAATATATATTTTAGAAATCATATTAATATAAAAGTAAAATATGATTTAAATAAAGTTAATTATCTTCGTTTTGAGATCAACTATAACCAAAATAGTATAGTGCCTCTTTGATATTTTTGGGAGTTTTATGAAAACAAATTCGGTGATGTTTTCCAATTTTTATTCGTTTATATGTAATGGTTGTAACAAACACTAATATTTTAGTCTCTCTACAATAACTTATTTAAATACTAGGAATTTAGATACATACTTTTCAATATCTCTATGCTTGTTGTCCCACCAGAAAGACTCATTCAAATCTATATACATCTTTTTACTTCCCTTGATGAATAAATAATGACAAAATTTGAGCTTCATCCAATAGTTCCTTCTTAAATTATGGTATTGATATGCATAATCTCAATTACAAACCCATATTATTATATCATGAGCATGGTTAAACAAAAAAAAATTATTCACATTCTTCTTTAATTCCAAATATTTCTTTTGGGCCTTATTATTCCTCTCATAGATGGACGGTTGAATATTCATCTAATAAAGATATGACATGTTACATTTCTCCTCATATCAAGATCCATCAGCTGAAAATCCATAAATTTTAAAACTATTTCATTTCTTAGAAAGGAAAAAACCAGCATTATCTATCCAACATAGATTATATGTCACCTTGTTTGCGTTTCCATGGTTTTAATTTATCAAGAAAATATAATCTTTTATCAACTATAACAATTATTTTTGGAACATATTTAACTCATTCTATGTAAATATATACTTTAATATTTTATGATTAGAAAATAAATCACAAATCTTACCACATATATAATTTCTCCATATCATCAATGAAAAACTTACAACTTCCACACACACACACACATATATATATATCACAATTCATGTAATATTTATCATGGCCATTGAATTATCCTGAGGTATAAACCACCACCATACCATTATGAAATACAAAACATCCCTACCCCATCATTGATTCATCTCTATAGATTAAAAATACTCCACCACTATAGGGTAGCATAAATATATCCACAATGAACAACCTTCTACTCAGTTCACTGAAACATTTTTCATATGAATCTTTCCATAAAAACATTTACCAATTCTAAGTCAACTGGGTTAGTATATTAAAAAGTCTAGAGAAATCTCCCACAAAGTGTTGGTAGTATCAATCCATCCTATAAAAATTATGACCTTCATTTTCTAAATTTGGTCATGAGAATTACTCATTTATTTTTACTATTTAAGGGTACTCCAATATTTCGTCTCATGAGATTATATAATGAATGAATGATAATTTATTAATAAAAAAATTCACACTCAGTAAATTTAAAACACAACTTCTCCTACCTCACGATCTTTGGAATAATTTTAAAAACATATTTATTCACTTTATCTATGAATATATAAGAATATCCTATATAAACACTACTAAAAACTGATCAGGTCAATCTCTAAAAGAACTATTCATGAAATATATAAATATTGTACGAGCATTAGTAAGTCCAAATAGAATTACTATAAATTCTTAATGACCGAAACCCATATGGAAGTATGTCCTGGGTATATCCTAATTTGTGATCTTAATATGACGATATCAAGGTTAAAGATAAATCTTGTAAATTATAGACCTCCATATAATTTATAAAATTGATCATCAATACTATGAAGATGATACTATTTTTAATAGGGATCTTGTTACGTTCTCATTAATCAATAAAAAAATTCATTGACACATCATTCTACAAAAAAAAGTATAAGTGAACCCCATAAAGAAGCCCAAGGATAAATAACTCCATTATCTACATTCTATTGAATTTTATTTTTTAATTCTTAAAAACCTATATTTCCATTATATATGGTGTTATTGATATTTTTGTAGAACTATTTATGATTTATTTTGAAAAATAACCATCATGATTCCGGAGACTAATATTCTTGTACTCATGAAATATGTCAATATATTCTTTAATAATAGGAACATTTTCACTATTAAGTTTCTGCCTAAATTTTTTATAAAAATATCCATCATTTATAGGTTTAAGAACACAAACAATAGAAGTAATTTCATTCGGTGTTCAGGTTCATCCTCAAAATGATTATCGATTTAAGGATTATTTGAAATATCAGATATAAATTCCCGTCCAAGAAAATTGATATTTGTATTATATTGATAGAGCCAATCAATACCTAGAATTTCATTAAATTATACTATATAAATAATTAAAGTATTCTTTAGAAGTTCTATACCAAAAACTGATATGAAATTGGAGTTGAATAATCCAGATGCGTTCATCCCACCATTAGGTGTTTTTACCACCAACTAAATATATAATTATTAATGTAGTAATACGATAACCTTAGAAAAACTATTCATATATAAAAGTGGTGGTATAATCTGATTCAAAATAAAAAATTTCATTGGTGGCGTGAATTATAACTGTACATTTAACCATAATACTAGGAACAACCACATTAGCTATAGTAATTGCATAAGCATGGCCTTCTCAAAATGGAATCTTTTGAAGTAAGTTCCCTTGATGATTGGGTTATTTTTTAGAATATTTCACCATCTCCTAAAAATTAAATCACTATACATTTATGGATTCCCCCTTACACATTAATAAATGAGTATGTTATAATTTTTTCTAAACATGAAGAAAACTCTTTTTCCATTTAGGAATATATCAAGGTGTTTCATTGCACATGTATCACATATTGGAAAATTCCCCTTTATCTTCTTGAATTTATAAATTTTTTCACCACTATCATATTCTTTTATTTCTTTCCGTTGATGTCATAAAATATTGATAACTCTTTCTCGATCTTGATAGAACAAGATATTATATCCTCATTTGGTTAGAATGTTTGAGAGACGAGTGAACTTTTAAATATTGGCTTGAGTCCATCGATGAAACAATCAATCTTTCTCAATGGGATATTCATGTAGTCTCAACCTTTCCTTTCTAACCTTGTAGGCTTATCATTATACATAGAAACAATTTCCTCTTCCTTTTTTCACATAATCTATAATATTATCTCTATATCTTATTTTTGTTTATAAGGAAAATACTTTCCTATGAAAATTTCCTTAAAATCATTCAATTGTATTCTTTATATTTCACTATCATATTTAGTGTTTTGAATCAATGATGACCATTGATCTACATCCGATTAGAGTTTTTGAGTTGGTGGCCAATAACCAACAACATTGTACTTTATTCAATAATAAATACCTTATCACACTTTGATTGTTCTTCAGCATGATAATGCATGTTATAATGTACTATAGATAGCTGTTTCACCAAAGGTCATAGTGAATCCCTACTATGATGAGAACCCATAAGTGTCGTAACACTATTCTTGAATACATGTTCTATTGTCAAATTATGTTATTTTAGGGACACAAATAATATAAGACATTAGGTATGAGGACTCATAAATATTTGAGGAACCTTCTCATGGTGTGAACCTATGGTAATATCTATAAGGATATTATTAAAACAAGACCCCCCAATATGAAATTTACATTTCATGATTTCATTGGATGTTCCTCTCTACGGACGTGTGTATTGGTCCTTAGACTTGATGTTTTTATTAATGGTTATTACAACTCATGATCTTAAATGTATTGACGAAAACTATGAAGACACACTTTTTTCAATGAGGTAGGATATGTTGGGTGCGTCACAAGTAATACTGCATTAATAGATAATGAGAGAAAGGATTTTTCCCTTATATTCCATAACAGAAGTTGATACCTCAGACCCTTTTATTCAATTGATATATCCTCAATAAATCTATGTTCATGGTGAAGAATGGTCATGGTCAATTCTAATAATTCAAAGAATAAATAATCGAGCACATTGGTTGATGGAAATAACATGAAACCCCCTTTATTAGAGATATCGAGACAGAGGGATTACATTACATGTTAAGCGTTCGTAGGAGGTGAAACGTCATTGTGTTATTAACTTCTTTCTCAATGGGTCACATGGCGTGTTGCTAGATGATAACATATGACTTTAGGTAGGCTCCGCCTAATGACACTAAGAAAAAGGCATAGAGGGTTACACACTATGTGTGTCCAAGTATCTCAGTTAAATATTAATTTAACGCGTTGAATAAAGATTATTCTCGATATCGGATTAATAATTATTCAAGGATCCCTTATCAAATTTATTTTGACCCTTGTTATTTGAAATAATATATTTCGGCCAAATAATATATTTATTATGGATTAATGGAGTGATATTTATTTAAGAAATAAATAATCATTATTCAAGGTCTTATAAATATGGTTTTGGAAATAAATAAAATGGAAAAACAAAAGTACACACCATGTAGTTTTCTAGGAATTTGTGGGAAATAATATTTTTTATTTAATTAAATAATATTTGTTGTAATTCTTTGGGTGCAAGTCAAGTAATAATAAAATTTAAATTTTATTATTATACATGGGGTATTACTAAGAATTAAATGAAATGAATAAAAGCTTTTGGGTAATTAATTAATTTTATTAATATAAGTATTATAATTCCCAATTAAATTATTTTCATAAATGCTAGACATTATCTATGGTTGTCCACAAACGATCTGAAAAGGCTCTCAAGCCAAGAGATATTTTTTTCTTCCAAGAATGCTCTCATGTTAAGAGATAGATCCTCCTCCACCAAATCAAGGAGAGTGACATAGAAGCAGTTCTTAAGGCAATAGAAGGCTGACATTGAAAGCGAAGGTTCTTCCATGCTTGCACCTGGAGATCTCTGCAGTGTCGTCTAGAGATATGTGGAGCATGTGTGGATCACTACTTGAGAAATCATATACTTGTTTTTAATAACACAATGACAGATCACATTGGATCACGACCGGAAATATCAACGAAGAGAGAATTCCATCATGGTAATTATTGTCTTTTAATTAAATTAATTATAACCAATATATTATGATCCTCTATATGGTTCTAAGAATTACTTCTTTCCTTTTCATTCTTCATTCTATTTCGAAGATACATTATTTTATTATCATGATGCATCTAGAATTTGTTGTTGTTAATGATAAAATTAATGTTTGGTACACCCATCCACAAGCTTCCACTACACCTAGAACCTACAAGTGGTATTAGAGCAGTCATATCATTGATGATAATTATTTAGTTTTTTGTCATTTATTTAAGCATTTAATAATTTAGTTGTTTGAATTCAAGTTAAACATTCTGCAAATCTCAATCATGAGAACTATTCCTCCTAATTTGTTTCTCGTTCACCTAACATAAACATTCTTTTCTTTAAAATTTTATTAAAATAAAACAGAGGATCTCATCCAAAGGTTCCAAATATTTTTGGCCGTAAAACACCCAATCAAACAACATTTATTTGATAATACATGTTGTGTAGTCAATATTGAATGCACCGGAGAGGTCCTCCAAGCCAATCTATGTGTTTAAGTCTTTTTAAGTCTTATGTAACTACATGTGTTGACTAGGAACAGGAGGAATGTGGTTTCAGAATTACACACTATGTGTCCCACTGCACACGACGTATAGTCCCTTTGGGTAGTGTTGGATGGTGTACTATGTACATGGCTTACCTGACTAGAGACCATGTAACATGGAAACTACATGGCATGTGGACCACTGGACATGCCGTGTAATCTGAAGATTTCTGAAGTACATATACACACTATGTTCTCAAAAGTTCACTTTGTATGGATTGTAAAAGATAGTAGACACCATTTAGTCAGAACTAAACACCATGTACTCATCCAAATATATGCATATTTATTAAAATTTATTATTATATTATAAAAAAATTTGAGATGTGTGCCATGGTGTAGGCATAAAGTTGAGGCACTACATGTGACAGCTGTTTTATATAGGTGTGTTTAATTTAACATCTTTGAAATGTTTATTTCTAATAATTGGGTAGATATGAACGTGAATTATTCGGGTTTCCTCCATGTTAAAAATTAGGTAAAAATATTATTTTAAATAAATAAATTTATTTAAATATATGATGGATGCGAATATAAAAAAAATTCAAAAAAAAAGGTTTTATATAAAAGGATTGATTAATTAAAGATAATTAATTGATTTGAGCATGATTTATCTTAAACAAAAAATATTAAATAATTGAATGCTAGTTTTATTTATGCATAAATATCATTTCATTTGTGGATGATCATGAGATAGACCAAGACCCTTTTTATGAGGATGGTTTCTTTTAATTTATTTATTTTAATTAATTTTTTTGGTCTGTAAGCCTTCTCCTCATTAATATGTAGGGCCAGTGTACGCATGGTTTCTTTTATGTAAATACCATTTTACCCCTCACCTTCATGTGTGATAAAAACATATATAATGTATTGATCTCTCAAGATAGTGAAAGAAGTTCATGTTAGGATATGAGGTGAAACCAACCCAAGGAGATAAAAAGGTGGACATGTGGAAAGCTGTAAAAACAGACCCAAAAGGCTCGAGGTGTTTCTTTCCTAGGTCATGGGTTAGTTAATCAACCACTTGATAAAATAACCAATAGAAAAATATCAGTATAATACCATTTATTATATTTCTATCAGTTTGATGGTATATTTTTTGTGGGTTTGTTGTCACGATCATGCAATTAATGAATTAAACAAGCACACAATATGGAACTAAAAATAAGACCAAATATACATAATTATTATCTTAGAAATGGTTAATCACTTATATATATACCACTTAATATTAAAAATCATGTATGAAATATTATTAAATTACAATTTATGTATAATAATAAAATCCCTTAATGAAATATTATGTTGGTATAGCGTTCCACAATCTTGGTTAGAATCGAACCATAGTTCAAAGTGTTTGACCAACACTAAGTGGGGTTCTCTTAATTATGAAGGAATTCTAATTTATGGTTTTGGGTTGATTTGACTTGGTACACATCAAGGGTTGACTTCCATGGTTGGACTTGGTATGACCAAGATGCAGAGGTTGAGGAAATCTAAAATAAAGGGATTTCATGGATTGGGAGTCCACTCAACTGATCAAGGAGTGGAGAGTTAATGCAGATGGCATTTGGAATGCCTAATTAAAACCTTTAAAGTTTCTTGACAAACCCTAGTTAGGGTAATTAAAAGGGAAATATGGATCCTTCCCATGAGAATATTCAGAAATAAGAATATTCTGTAGTCAATGGTGAGGGCTATTGAATTTTGGTATAATAGCCGGAGAATAATAAGAATAAATTTCTTTATTTATCTCTGTAATGTCTAGGATTTCCCGTGTATTATTTTTAAATTTTATATGGAATTATTTTAAGACCACAAATTTCGATGGCATGCGATTCCAAGGCCCGGAGTGCCCAGAATAAATGTTTGAAATAAATTAAAATTTTAAACAGCGTGCGTGAGTGGTTTTCTTGAAAAAGTGGAATATCTTTTAATTGGGAGCCCAAATCAGAAATCTGAGGGTATCATTTATTTTAGAGAAGCGAATTTACCTTAGGTGGGGACTAACATTGATCAGTGTGGGTTGGTTGCAAAAGGTATTTTTTGGGTATTTTAAAAGGAATCACTTTAGAAGAAATAAAAAAAATTAATAATTTATTTTATTATTTTAAATTTTTTTTGTGGAGTGGCCTAATCCTCCACTATAAATTCATGTTTATGTAAAATACATAGGGTTAGCTTCACAAACCTAAAAAATGATAGAGAAAGGGAGAGAGAGAGCCTCTTAGATCTTGGAGAAGAAGGACCTATGGGCGAACGACGACGACGCGAGTAATCGATGCCTCTCAGATTCGATGAATTCTACTGACAAACTCGACACAATGATTGTTCTTCAACCAAATCGAGGTTGGGGTTGTTATTTAAATTCTTCATCCCCGTTTTTTGATTTAAACGGCGAACGCGGGTCAACCACGAACAAGTTGATCCACGGATTCATGTGTTCTTGCAGGAGGGTTCTGTTGGGATGTTTTTGGGGATTAATCCACGATTATTATTTATTGTTTTGATCCTGCCCTGTTTCAATCCTACTAATGGGACCAGATCAACACCGTGACCAATGATGATGGAGGTTTGTTCCTCGATTTTGCTTATTGGATTTCTTTCCCTTTTCCCCTTCTTCGCGTGTTCATTGCGTTCTTCATGGGGTTAGAGACAACAAATTGTTGCACATCCATTTTGTGATTAAACAATATAAAATTAAAGATCTTGAATCACGAAGACCTAACGGAGGTGCGACAACGATAGCAGATGGTGAATTAGACCGGATCAGGAAAGACCGTTCATCATGTTTTCATCACACAAGAGGATCATTACATGTTTTTGGGACCTATCGAAGGACCAAAAACATCAGAATTAGATTCATGGTGCTGAGGTGACCAAAACCAGTGAGTTTCATGTCGATCAGATGGGCGGATAAATGAACGAGGTAGCTCAGAATCCACGTTGGAGAAAGTCAGTGATTCTGGAAATTTCTAGAATATACGGCGTGTATCATGAAGAACAACTTGTGTGGACCGGCTCAGCGGGAGATAGTGTTTCGTGAGTCAGATAGGTATCACACGATGTGTGACCTTGGTCACACGATGTGTTGGACCTTCCCCGATGCTCGGTGTGTATCTAGGGGATACTCAGACACGGGATAGAGTACAAGCCATGTACTCCACCACACGGCCAAGCGAGTCCAATAACGCATTTCACCCCGTGTACTGATTACACGGGTGACATACATGGGTTGAGGCCATGTACGGGCACATGGGAAGTGTATAAGGAGCTGACCCTAGTTACTCAGACATGTCATGAAATCCATTCCACACGC
The DNA here is from genome assembly GCA_963277665.1 of Viscum album. NCBI lineage: Eukaryota > Viridiplantae > Streptophyta > Magnoliopsida > Santalales > Viscaceae > Viscum > Viscum album. The sequence goes on along the minus strand of OY728136.1, from coordinate 343,418,487 downwards.
CATGTACAGAATTTTTTCACAACGACTGGGCTTATGACACGGGCCATTGAACACGGGCAGTAACCGGGTCCAGAAGGCACGGTGTGTGTCTTTTATACACTCCATATAGTTTTTTTGTAAACTGGCATGGTCTTCTTTTTCAACGTATCTTGAACATGTTTCATTGGGTTAGTTCCCCTTCTTCTTGTTCCTCTAAAGGCCAGACATCATTTCCTATTATAAGAGTGTGATCCCTTCAGCATGACTTTCTATGATAGAGTCAGAAATACCTCCGAGAGGCCCAGAGTGAGGTCCTCTATCCATTCTTGACCCTAGGCTGAGTCAGGAATCAACGTGAACAAATCTACTGGGCATTGATCCTATACCTAGATGATGAATCCAGATGAGTCGCTTTATCTTCCAAGGATCGGGCAGTGATCCTCATCTGTGTATCGTGATCTTTCCCCCTCAAGAGTGTGTCTCCCGTAATGGGTGTATCTATCTATCGAGATCTTCCCATTCAGGAGTGTGTCTCCCATAATGAGTGTATCTACCACTCGTGACGTGTCCTGATGAATAGTACTTCTTGAACAGACGTCATCAGAGCTACCCTACTTGTGGAGTGTGTTATCCAAGAACGATTGCTTCATAGAATCTTTGAACTAAATCCCTAGCAGGGGTATGCAGTTGTGTGTCTTTCCACTAGACTGTGGGTATGGTTTTCGAGTATATCTTGATTTTTTTATCTTTCTATATGTTCTGTAGACATATTCTGTGTGGATATGACTGTACCTTTACATTTTGTTTTGCATTGTGGTTTTTGGGGTCTCCTACTGAGTATTGTTATACTCACCCCTGCATGGGCTTTGCCCGCACGTGTTATGTCTTATGCAGAAGAGAAGCCTTTTCCCAGAGTCCAGTGTGAACCAGGATCAGACCAATCATTATGATTTACCTATAGGATGAGGCATTCCTATGGCTACTAGCAGCAGTCCCAATTCCTCTTTATGTTTACAGGTTGGACTTTCAAGTTTTTTGAATCTTGTTTTTGGGGGGCTTGTATTCCGGACCAATTTTCATTCAGCACCTTACTTTCCATTGTACTCTGTTGGTAGGGTTTATTTGTATGCATTCATTTGTTCCATAGTAGTTTTTACTTTCAGCATTTTTGGGCTTGGAGTTGTGTTCATGTCTACAGGTACATAGGAAATGCCTCCCATGTTATTAATATGCCTACTTGGTGTTAGTCACCATCCCCTAGCTTATTGGAGGTGGGATTGGGGAGTCATGGTGCGGGCCCCACTGGGATGAGTTGTGAAAAAGTTGTATTAGAGGTGGTCAGTTCTATGGATGGACCAAGAGTCTGTGATATTGGTTTGTAGAAACAATGCTAAGTGTTTCGAGCTAAGCATTGAAGCAATAGACTCCAGTTTTGGTGCGGGCGGCTGACATATCCATACACAAGGACACTGATAACCCGATTTTCGGCTCGATACATTGAAACACTAGTGGGGGGATGTAAAATAATGGTACATGCATCAAATAAGAATGGGTTGTTTTTTCCATGTCCTGTGAGGCAGCTATCCAGATATAATAATGGTACATCTTGTTTCCTTAAGGGATTCCTCCACGACGCATACCTGCTAGGATTACTCATCGTGATCATGAGGATAAACCCATCAACGATGAGGCTTTGATACAGGGACAAGTTCCCCATGAGTTGCCACCAGGTGGTGAACCTGCTATGCCCCCACCAGTGGAGCAGCCTGTGGTACCTGAAGTACCGACCGACGAGAGGCACAGGCTGAGCGCGCTCTATGAGTTCCAGAGCTAGAGACCCATCAGGTAATATGGTGAGCCCAACCCTCAGGCAGCGGAGGACTAGCTTGAAGTGTGTACCATAGTTTTCTGTCTAGTGAGGACACCAGCAGACCAGATGGTGATCCTAGGAGAGAGCCTTCTTCAGGGTTTGGCCGGATGATGGTGGAGTCTGACCACAAAGACTCACAACGAGGAGACTGTTTCATGGACGGAGTTTGAGAGGCTCCTTAGGGAGGAGTTATCTCTGGTTATGATGATAGTGTTATGCATCCAGGAGCATCTTCAACTTCAGTTGGGGGGTTTGGTGGTAGCTAACTATTAATTTAGGTTCACCAACCTTCCCAAGAACTCGATGGATATGGTCAGATATCACTACTTTAGAGCTCAGAACTTCGAGAGAGGTCTACGAAGATACATCTGAGCTAGTGTCATGCCTCTATGAATTTCGACTTATGCAGGAGTGCTCATGCAGACCTCTGTGATCGAAAGATTTTTAGTAGAGCATAGATAGCCACCGGAAGTCAGCAGCTGGCAGACGAGTCCGGAGACCGCAGCAGCTGGGAACCAACATTAGGCACAGTGATTAGGACATGAGAGACATCAGAGGAGGACCTAGGACAAGGGATCGATAGTCCAGGTCTCTCAGGATGGATCCAGTCATCATAGGGAGAAGTGGTGCTACACGTGCGACGATAGGGGACATCTCGCTAGAGATTGTCCGACCCGTCGAGCTGTAGACAGGGAAGTGGTGGTTGGACCACTGAGGTAGAGGTAGAGAGTGGTTCCGACAGACCTTCCAGGTGGTAGACATGGCATAGGAGCATGGAGATCTGCAGGAGGTGGCAGACACTTTGATATACGTCCAACACCACCCCCATGAGGTTCGCCCCAGGCTCTGGGAGCTGGGGGACAGGGGCAGATACTGATGCATTTGGTCGAGTCGTACGACCCAGGGGCTCAAGGGATGATACGAGGTATAATTTATTTCTTTTCTACCTTATATTCCATACTTATAGACATAGGTGCCAATAATTCCTTCATCTCCATATGCCTTGTGAAAAACATTGTGATTTCGGTAGAACCGTTGAATCAATACTTACTCATGGAGATACATACAAAAGGAGACTCGACGATCACAAACCTTGGAAGATAGTGTGATCTTACCCTTGGAGGTAAGAGTTTTGGTTGGAACCTCTTCATGATAGTGTCGAGGCCTTACGGAGTCATTCTCGGTATGGATTGGTTATCTTCAGTCCATGCCTAGATTAGCTGTTTTAGGAAAAGAGTGTGGTGTGTCCGTAGTGATGGGATGAGGTTTTACTTTGTCAGAGAAAGGGTAACCCAAGAAGCACAGAATGGGCTCATTCATAGGGGGTGCACCCAATCACTCGTGAGTTTTCTAGCCTTTCCCTATGAGAAGTGGATGTTATAAGATCTCAGTTCCCAGTAGTAGTGGCAGAGTATGAGGACATCTTTCCCAAAGATATTCCAGGATAACTTCCCCGCAAGGAAATCAACTTCGGTATCGACTTAATCCCTATTATGGAATCAATTTCTTCATCATCATATGGGATGGCTCCCACATAACTTCGCGAGCTAAGGGTATAGTTGGAAGATTTTCATAGCAAGGGTTTCATGAGACCTAGTGTTTCACCCTGGGCACCCACATACATGTTTTCCAAAGAGGCAGATGGGAGTTTGAGGTTTTTCATGGATTAACGGAACCTGAATCAGGTAATGGTGAAGAACATGTATCCACATCTGAGAATCGATGACCTCATCGATCAGCTAAGAGGGCCACAATGGTTCTAAAAGGTTGACCATGGATCAGTTTATCACCAGTTACGAGTATGAGAAGAAGATATACAGAAGATGGATTTCAAATGCTTCTATGGTCATTATAAATATTTAGTGATGCCTTTCGGAATGAAAAATGTCACTGTAGTGTTCATTGGACTGATGAACCAGATCTTCCAGCTGTGCTTGGACTGGTTCGTGGTAGTCTTCATTAATGACATCCTTGTGTACTCAGTGTCAGAGGAGGAGAACATGAGACACCTGCTGATGGTTCTAGATGTACTCTGAGATAACCAGATTTATGGGGATCTCTCGAAGTGCCAATTCTAGATTCAGAAGGTCCACATTCTGGGACATGTTATCTTAGTATATGGAGTAGCTATGTACCCAGCCAAGGTGGAGGTAGTGTTAGCAAGGGAGCCACCTCAGAGCATGATAGATGTGTGAAGATTCATTGGATTGAAAGGATATTACTAGAGATTCATTCTTAATTTTTCTCGAATATCAGCACTAATGATAGACTTGACCTAGAAGGGGAAACCCATCGTGTGGAAGAAGATGTTCTAGTAGGCTTTTGAGCAGTTGGGATAGAGTTTGATGAGCTCCCCAGTTTTTAGATTTCCATAGGAGATTGCCGAGTATGTATTTTTATGCGATGCATCAGGGACCGGACTTGGATAATGTTCTGATGCTGAGACATGTAGTGATTGCTTATGGTTCGTGCCAGGTTAGTTCACATGAGTAGAACTATGCGACCCATGATCTTGAGTTGGATGTGGTAGTTTCATGTTTAAGATGTGGTGACACTACCTTATGGGTGAGCGGCTCATTGTCTACTCTCACCACAATTGCCTCATGTACTTATTTTAAAAAAAAAGATCTAAATCTGAGGCAGATGTGATGGATAGAGTTTATCCTAGATTATGATTTCAAGATAATATATAATCATAGGAAGGGGAACAAGGTGTCAGATTCTCTTAGTAGAAGGTCGAGCTCACAACTGTTGAGTGAGGTGACAGAGTAGTTAGCCACGTTTCAGTTATCCTTTGTGGATGGAGAGGATAAATCTTACCTGAAGTCGATGGTTTTCACCCCACCACTCTTACAATGAATTAGGGATGCGCATCATGGGGATACCAACTGTGAGGATTTACATGCTCAGTTATCCACAAGGCATGCTCCTGATGGATATTCACAAGGTGGGGAGTACATACTTTTTTTTCAAGGACACACTGTTATACCTATGGAATTGCGAGGAGAGGTCCTGAGGGAGTTTCATACATCCCCCTTGGCGGTACATCTTAGAGTGGAAATGATTTACCAGGATCTACGATGATAGTTCTAGTGTCCAGGCATGAAGAAGGAAATATCATAGTTCATTTCTTGAGGCCAAACATGCCAGTGGGTAAAGGATGAGCACCAGGTTCCAGCAGGATTAGCTCACACTTGGAGGTTCTAGAGTGGAAGTGGTATTGAATATCAATGGACTTCGTGAGAGGCTTACCACAGATGTCCTAGGGGCATGATTCCATATGGGTGATCATTTTCTGACTCACCATGTCGGCCCGCATCATAGATATTATGGAGCAGAGTTCCGTAGGGTGCTTGGGATGCTTTTACGTGCAGTAGATAGTTCGGATACATGGAATACCTTTGACAATAGTCTTGGATCGATATTTCCGCTAAACATCCGGGTTGTGGAAGGGATTTTATGAGGCCTTTGGGACTCAGCTACCCTTGAGTGCGGCATTCCATCCCTAGACGGATGGTCAGACGGAGAGGACCATTCAGGTTTTGGAGGATATGTTGTGGGCTTGTATCTTGGACATTGGACACAGTTGGGTGGACCAACTACCACCGGTGGAGTTTGCGTACAATAACTGATACCACTCCGACATTGGTATGGCACCATTTGAGGATTTATATGGGAGACCCTTCCAGTCACTGCTTAGTAGGACCGACCCCCGCAAGTCAACACTCATGGGTCCAGACTTGGTGTGAGCCACCCCCGAGAAGCTGCAGATATTCCGGAAGTAGAAAAAGAAAGCACAGAGCAGGCATAAGTCTTATGCTGATAGGTAATGGAGAACCCTAGAGTTTGAGGAGGGAAACCACGTATTTCTTCAGGTCTCACCTCGTCGAGGGTTATAGAGGTTTGGTCGAGGTGGCTAGGTATCTCCGAGGTTCATTGGACCATTCCAGATACTGTGTAGAGATGGTGAGGTGGTGTACCCCCTAGCTCTACCTCCTCAATTTCACCAGGTACATGATGTCTCTCACGTGTCGCAGCTGTGGAGGTATGTGCATGACCCATCACACATCCTCAAATGGGGAGAGAGAAACATCGAGGATGTAGTGAACTTTACCGAGTACCCAGTGGAGACCGAGGATCAGTATGAGAGGATATTTTTTGGGTGATCAATTCCCTTGGAGCACGTTCAGTGGTAGCACGAAAATCATTAGGAGAGCATGTGGGAGTGGGAGGCTCAGATCCATCCCGAGTACCCACATATTTTTGAGTATCCTTGTGTTGGGTTTTCAGTGACATAAAGCTCCAAGGGGGGGAGAATGTAATGTCTCAGATCTTAAGTGTAATATTTTTAAATAATATATGGAATTATTTTGAGACCAGATCATTCGACGGTGTGTGATTCAGAGGCCCAGAGTTCCCCAGATAAATGTTTGAAATAAAATAAAATTTTAAACAACGCGCATGAGTGGTTTTTCTGATAAAGTGGAATATCTTTTAAACAAGTTCCTAGATCCAAAATCGAAGGACACCGTTGCATTCAAAGCAGTGAATTTACCTTAGGCGGGTCCTAACATCGACCGGCGTGGGTTGGCGGAAAAAGTTTGTTTTGGGGTATTTTAAAAGGAAGCACATTAGAAGAAATAAAATAAATTAATAATTTATTTTATTATTTAAAATGTTTTTTTTGCGCAGTGACCTAATCCTACCCTATAAATTCATGCTTGTGGTATGTTCGTAAGGTTAGCCACACAACCCTAAGAATTGAGAGAGAAAGGGAGAGAGAGAGCCTCTTGGAGCTTGGAGAAGGAGGACATGTTGGCAAAAAATGACGACGCGAGGAATCTACACATCTCAAACATGATGATTTACACCAACAGACACGAAGTGGTGATCATTATTCAACCGAATCAAGTTAGGGGTTGTTATTTAAATTCTAGTTCTCTGTTTTTGTTTTAAACATAGAATGATGGTCAACCACGAACAAGTTGATCCGCGGATTCGTACATTCTTTCTGGAGGGTTCTGTTGGGATGTTTTGGGGGATTAATCCATGATTATTGTATATTTTTTTGATCCTTATCCATTTCATGCCTACTAACGGGATTGGATAAACTCCATGAAAAATTATGGCAGAGGTTCGTTCCTCAATTTTTCTTAATTTATTTCGTCCCCTTTCCCCCTTATTCGTGCGTTCTTCACCGGGCAAGGAACAACGGATCACTGCACATCTATTTTTTGATTCAACGATCTAAAATTGAATATCCAGCAACACGACGGCCTATTTTAGGTGCGACGACGATAGAGGAAGATGAATCGGACCAGATCAGGGAAGACCATTCATTGAGCGTTCTTCGTGTGGGTGGATCGTTATGTGTTTTTGGGACCGATCGGAGGCCTGAAAACAGTGTAATCAGCTTTGTGGTGTTTTTTCAACCAAAACTCATGAGTTCCTTGGAGATTAGCATGTCGGATAGATGAATGTGGTAGCTTAGAAGGCATGATGGCTGAAGTCCCTAATTCTAGAAATTTAAAAAATACCCACTGTGTATCCCGAAGAACACGCCATGTGGACCAGCTCAATGGCGGCTAGGGTTTCAGGTGTTAGATAGGTATCACATGACATGTGGCCCTGGTCACACAGTGTGTTGGACCTTCCCCGAAGTTTGGCATGTATCCGGGGGATACATGGAAATGGGATGAAGTACACGTTGTTTACTCCACCACACGACCATGGGAGGTTAGTAACGTGGGTAACACAGTGTACCGATTACATGGGTTGTCATACACGGGTTGAGGCCATGTACGGGCACATGGCCAGTGTACACCGAGCTGACCCTAGTTACATGGACACGGTGTGTAATTCATACCACACACCATGTATGAACATTTTTCTACACGATCAGCCTTACGACACAGGCCGTTGAACACGGGCAGTACTCGGGGTTAGAAGACACTGCATGTGACTTTTCTACACACCGTGTACTTTTTGAAAAATTGTTTGGTCATCTTGTCCACCATATCCTAGACATTTTTGTTGGGTTAGGACACCTTCTACTTGTTCCCCTGAAGGTAAAGCATCATTTCCTTTTACTAGAGTATGATCCCATCTGTAGGAATTTGTGTGATAGAGTCAGACATCCCTCCAAGAGGCTTGGAGCGAGATCCTCTATCCATTCTTGACCCTAGGTAGAGTCCGAAATCAATGTGACCAACTCTACTGGGTGTTGGTCCTCTACCTAGCTGGTGAATCTAGATGAGTCACGGTATCCACAATGGCCCTGATAGTAATCCTCATATTTGTATCGTGATCTTTCCCACTCTGGAGTGTGTCTCCCGTAATGAGTTTATCTATCTATCATGATCTTCCCACTCTATAGTGTGTCTCCCATAATGAGTGTATCTGCCTATCGTAACATTTCCCGATGAATAGTACTTCTTGGACGGATGTCATTAGAGCTGCCTGACGCGTGGATTGTGTTCTCCCATAACAGGTGCTTTGTGGAATCCTCGTACTGAATCCCTATCCGGGGTATGCGGTTGTGTGACTTACCTCTAGACCGCAAGTCTGAGTTTCAAGTATAATTGGATTTTTTTTCTATTGATATATGTCATGTAGACATATTCTGTGTAGAGATGGTTGTACCTTTATTTTATGTACTTATTTGTGGTTTTAGGGTTCTTCTACTAAGTATTGTTATACTCACCCCTGCATGGTCTTTGCCCGAATCTGTCATGTCTTGTGCAGACGACCAACCTTTTTACGAAGTCAGGGGAGGATTAGAACATGACCGAGATTTCTGAGTTCCCCATAGGGTGAGGTGTTCCTATGGCTATGATTAGCTATTCCAGTACCTCTTTGTGTTTACAAGTTGGAATTTGTAGTTTTCAGACTCTTTTTTTTGTGGGCTTGTGTTCCGTCCGAGTTTGTTTTCAGCACCTTACTTTCCATTTTACTCTGTTGGTTGGGTTTAGGTGTATGCATGCATTTGTTCCTTTGTGGTTTTTTACTTTCCACATTTGTGGGCTTGAAGATGTGTGTGTGTGTGTCCATGTACTTAGGCAATGCCTCCCATGTTAGTTATATGCCTACTCGGTTCTAGTCACCAGCCCCTAGCTTATTGTAGGTGGGCTTCGGGAGTCGTGGCGCGGGCCCCACTGGGACGGGTCGTGACAGTATTAGTTTTAGGATGATAACGTAGTAAATATTTTCTCATCCTAAATCTTATAAATGTCTAGAAAAATGACTTCAAACATATCATTTAAAACCATACATGAGATGGAACCCCTTCTCACTTACGCCAATTTCCAAGAGTTGTAGAGGCATTTATGCGTCATCCTTCACCACAAGAAGAAATTTTATGTGTTGGAAGAGTACATTCCAGTTATTCATGGAAAAGAGTCCAGTGATGAGGATCTATCTCTCTATATAAAAAATATGGTTTATGCCATAGATTTTCAATGTTTCATGCTATCATCCTTGTCTAATGAGAACTTTAAGTAACATCAAAATATGGATGTGTATAACATTATGTCTCGGCTTAAGAATCTCTAAAAAGAGAAGGAGAGACATGAGAGATATGGGATCTCTAGATATTTGTTTATAACTAATATTTGAGATACTATACTAGTTGTGGCTCAATTAGCCAAGCTTATTAGCTACATTTAACACTTGTACATCTTAGGGATTATGTTCACGGATGAGTTGCATACAGATCTCACCCTATCATCACCTCCAAAGTCTTTATCATTATTTATTGTCAAATACAACATGAAAAATAATGAGAAATTTCAATGGGAACTTTTTACCTTAATTCACCAGGTAGATAAGAACATGGGGCGTGAAAACTCCGCAGTCCCTTTGGTGAATATGAAAAAGAAGGACAAGGAAAAGGGGTCAGGGACTTATAAAAGGTTTGAATCCCTTGAGTAGTGTCCCTACAGGAATGGGAAGATATAGAGGAATGTAAAAGATTGGGAGGTTTTATGTTTTTCATATGGTATGCTAGGCCACTGGAAGAGGAATTTCACACAAAAGTGTGGGGACTCTAAAGGTGTTTTCGTTGTCGAGTGTAATAATTCCATTTCTACATATTCGGTATTAGAAATCACTTATGGGGATCACAACTATATTCAAATTTAGGAAACAAGTATATTTATATGGATTGTCTGTGGAGAGCTCTATCTTTGAGTTTCCTATAGTGTGAGGCTGGTTGCGTTGGCCATCGGCAATTACCATCTCTCATTGACAACTGGGATGATTTTGGTTTTACAAAACTGTTATTATGTGCCTAGTGCTACCAAGAACATAATTTCTGTATCATGTTTGGATATGGATGAATTTATTTTTCATGTTTGGATATAAGGTTTTTTTATTTTATAAGAACATATTTTATGGTATGGCACATTTAAATAATGGTTTTTATGTATTAAATTATGAAAACCAAGTTTTGGAAATTGTTAACGAAACAAACTCACACGATTCACACAACACCAAGTTACGACATCACCGCCTTGGTCATGTAAATGAGACATTCATGAAAAATAACTTCTAAGATAGTTATTTGGACTTTACTGAGATAAAACCACTTGATAGATGTCACACATGTTTGTATGGTAAAATGTTCAAGCCGACTTTTGGTGGATAGGGTGAAAGGGCTACAGAGCTTCTAGGATCGGTACACACAGATGTGTGTGGTCCATTTTCAGTAGAATCTAGTGGTGAATAGTCTTACTTCATTACATTTACTGATTATTTGAGTTGATATAGATATATCTACATAATGAGTTATAATTCATAGGCCTTAGATTGCAATTCCCCAAACCCAATCACCTAGAGTTAGTGAATTATTTAAATACATTGACATGATTACAATGAAACAAGTCTCGAAGGACCGATCAGTTTAGAAATTTTGGAAAATAGATTACATACATGAACATTATATTAAACTTTCTAACATGCATTACATCATAGATAGTTCTTTGATAATGCCATTATTCCCTTATCTTAACCCCTCATCTCAATCATAAAACACTTCTTGGGATCCTGGGAAAATAAAAATCAGAAAGGGGTGAGCTCAAATGCTCAGTAAGGGTAAATAATTTAGTAGAAGCTATAAAATTTTAAGGAAATATGTGTAATAAAAACAACAGCCTTTTAAAAATAAACATGATCATAATATGGAATAAATAAATAAATAATTACCATATTAAAATTCACATAGATATTCTAATAGTCAAATAATCACAAGTAATAACTAATTTCATATTGAGGGAATGTATAGTACCATAATATATTTTTTGTGTCAAGGCCTCGTGCCGGGACCTAGGGGATAACTGCAACCGGACCCCAACCCGGAGAGCCTCTGTAATCGGACTCCAACCCAGAGAGCCTCTGTAACCGAACTCCAAATTGGAGAGCCTCTATAACCGGACTCAAACCCTGAGAGCCTCTGTAACCGGACTCCAACCTGGAGGTTCTACTATATCCTTACCCCAAAATCGAGTGCTTACATTTACTGGTCCCCAACCCAGAACATACTATTCAAACACATTCATCTAAAGAAGAGGTTGAAATATAACATAAACATTCATATTAAAAAAATAATACTAAATGTCAATAATTTAACCATAAACCATGAATGGATTAAAAATAACTCTTTTGCAGTAAAACATATCACAAAACCTTAAATACAATATAGAATATTTGTATCATAATAAATCAACTTTAAACAAGTGTAAAATTTATCAAAGGAAGTTGAAATAGATGACATCAAATCTATTTCTGAGAAATATGTCTTTCTATTTTGAAATCATTTAAGAGTCACACAATTATAAAGATAAAATTTATTTTGAAAATTTTATTATAAGCTTGTAAGGGAGTCTTAGATGATGTTATTACGGTGGAAAATACCCTCACCCACCGTATATGTTAAAAAAGACGTTCTTACCATAATTTTGTCAAATAAGTTACAAAGTACCTTGTTTGGAAAACAACAAAAAGATTCTATTTAAAAACATATAAGGTCAAATAAGGGAATAATTGAAATTAACCCATTGTCTAGTAAATAGTATAAATGTTTAGAAATACATTTTAAGAAACATTGAGATGGATGATAAAGAGGTCCGAGTAGATACTTACGTAAAAACAACCTTGGATAATAAAGAGATTGTGAAATTAACCCTTACCTTGAACTTTTCCTTTGGTTGAGGGTATATTTAACCTTTATTATAATGACAATAGTATGTTATTAAATTATAACATAACCATATTCATATTTATTATATCATATATTAATCATTTATGACTTTATACTACCCATTTAAAAAATATTTCCATGTTAAATTAACATTTTGGGTAATAATCGCTTTTTTTCATATGTATTTTAACTTTTTATTCTTGATAATATCATTTATATCATGATTTAAATACTTAAAGAATATAAAAATGATTTATATATCATATATATTTAGAATATAAATATGTATAGTAGATATATATATGAAAAGGAAAACACTATTTATGTAGACAGTAGGTCGTATGTATGTATAAACGTTGTTTTTGTTTTCATGTCGTATTGAATGGATGTAAGTGAATGAGATGAATATAAATACACATATATATATTTTCAGTATCATTATTATGTCATATATTTCATACTTATTATAAATATATTTCTTTAATCATCGTTTAAAGGTGAACATGGAAATGAATCCCATCACGTCATGGAGGCGGTAATCTGTATGTATGCACGAGCGAAAATATTATTATATTAATAATGAAATTGTATTAAATTGGATGGTATATCATATATACAGAATCTTTAACATGTTATATTTATTATTTACATCAACTATACTCATTATTATACCCATCCAAATAGTGAATTGGTGAATGAAAAAGTACACCACAAAGTGTAGACGGTAAGCCGTACGTACACATGTATGGTGACTTTTTCATTTATAGGATGGAGATAATAAAGAATATGGTTGTACCATATTTATAATAACATCATAGTATTTAGCTGGTACTGTATTTATTACTTTATTATGGAAACAACATATAAAGAATAAGTGGTAGAATAAAATTACTTGAAAAAGGGTGGTGAAATTATTACCTTTTCTTCGGGTGTTTTCTTTTGAGCAGATCAAAAAGGCTCATTAGGTTGCCTTTATGACCAATGTAAGGCCTCTATGTTTAATTGATTGATGTTTTGAGGATATTTGGGCAAGGTTTGTCCGATCCAAATGTCTTTGGAGGTGTTAATATGAGAGAATGTGAAGTTCCCTTTTATAAGAGGGGTGAGGGGAACCTTAAGAAAAACATAAAATATTATTTATTATAAAATCAGTTTCGGTTTATAATTGCTATAAATTTATTTATTTAGAATATAAGGTGGGTATGGGTCTAAATCCTCTCATACAATAGGTTTTAGAGAAGTTTAGGTTACCATTTTATCCTTATGTTTTATATTTATCTCTTATTTAAATATATTAACTTTTATTTCTTCTTCTTGTATTATTACACTATATGGTCAATAAACATACTCTGAACTTCAAAAATAACCTCAAGTGGTTAATTAATGACATATATAATATTATTTTATCCCTTTTTTCAAACCATATATTTTTTGGAATTTTATATCAACGAATTACTAGTATTTGTTTTAAAATTTAATTTATGTTAATTTTGACACTATCTATTATTTTGTTTTGGTGAAAGTAATAAAAACCTTATCACTTCAAAGAAAATTTATCTAATCAACCCCAAAATGTCTTATTAACCTTGAAAATTAGTGAAATTCATCAAATGTATCAAATTACATTTATTTGGATATTTATAATATCAATTATTTTAATATCTCATTAAGAAGAAAATTCATGCATTATCAATTTTTCATAAATAACATTAATTATTTAATGTCTAAAAATTATAAATAAAATACCATCATGTAGGAAATATTTTTATCTTTATAATTAATATTTATATTCGAATTTATCTTATGTATAACCATATATTAAAAATGTTTTTTGTTATGAAAACATGAATTTAACTATTCAAACTCTTCTTTAAATTAAATAATAATAAATGTCCTCATCTTATACAAGTGGACCTAAAGGATAAAATTTTACTCATAGGGTTTTTTCGGACTAATTACATTTATACAATAGAGTTAGTACATCTGTTAGGGTAATTATAATATCATTATTACCCTAAATTACCCAATTTACTTTTAACCGTGTCGAATAATAGTCAAAAGTTACTATTTTAAAAAAATTGTTTTCAACATATTTAACCACATTTGACTTATTGATGTTAACCGGGTCTCTTTGATATTTTAATTAAACTCACAAAAGTGGTAAAATTAAGTTTTATACAAATTTTCAAATGCTTCTAGAAGGTGGGTTAAATACGGTAAACAGTTCAATAAAATTTTGTATATCTAAACTTATTATAAAATTAATCCAATGAATTAAATTGAACATATATATGTATTAAGTATCTATTTTTACATAAAATAAATTTAAATAATATAATTAATTAAATAAATAAAAAGATGGTTTTAAACAATAACGTATTGTTTTCACTATTCATCAAAAATTGAATTTATTCAGAAAAATACCAAAACATGACCGTAAGATAATTTTGATATTATAAATTAATAAATGAATTCTATTTTACCAATTTCAAAACATATAAGTTTCATTAATTAATTTAAAATTAATTCCCCTTGTAAAAACCAAAAAGTTTATTTTTAAGAAATAATAACTATCAAAAGATTGACACTTGTTTATGTCCAACTTCAAAGTGAAATTACATCCAATGACCAAAATAGGATTAAATGGCGAAAATATAATCTAATTAAACTTCAAAAAAATTAAAATGAATAATTTAACACTATAAATTATTATTATTAAAAATGTTGTTTTCAGTTAAAATATAGTATTTTTCTCTATTCACACAAATTTGAAAGTTATCAGAAAAACGCCAAAAATTTATTGAAGTTAATTTTTATGTCTCGATTCTAAAGAAATAATTTCATTTTGTCAAAATGAATATATAAATGTTTCAAATATTGGATTTAAAAAAGGGTTCTCCATTAAAAGGTGGTAAAATTTCATTTTTTTTGAAAAATACTTCTTTAATATGAAAAAATTGAATTTGTTCTTAAATTATGTCTAAGAAACTCATAATATGGATACTATATTTATAAAGATTATATAAAGTTCAAAATATTGTTAATACTATTCATAACTTCTTTTGAACGGCTAGTTTGGTATGTCATGGTGCGCTGGAACTCGGTGTTGCGTGTAGTGAAAGTTATAGAATTACTTTGAAGAAATAATGTACTATGAAATATTAGGGTGTTACATTCTCTTCTCCTTCAATAAATTGAATCCTCACAATTTGAAATTGTTTTTAAAAAATAAAAGATTGAAAATATAAAATACCTTTGTGGAAACCCACGCCAGAAATTGGGTCAATAAAATTTAGTATTAATAAGAGGGAGAGGGAAACGAAAGGGTCACCATAAAATTATAATCTCAATTAAAATAAAATTGGTGGAAATTGGAGGCACATAATTGGAGAAAAATGTAAATATTTATATGGAGTGAGTGAGGTAATCAATCACAAGAATTTTTAAAATTGAGGGCCTAAAATTCATCAATCTATGATGATTTAAAATACAATCGGTTCAACAAAACATAAGGTATTAGGATAATATGTTTTTGGTTTTAAGATCCCATCCCTAAAGTTTATGAATTAATTTTCCCATTGAATAAGCGGAAATAAAATTACACTTG
This sequence comes from Viscum album, assembly GCA_963277665.1. Lineage (NCBI taxonomy): Eukaryota > Viridiplantae > Streptophyta > Magnoliopsida > Santalales > Viscaceae > Viscum > Viscum album. The sequence continues at coordinate 343,402,836 of OY728136.1, read as the reverse complement.
ACATGTAGAGTTTCATCCTTCAACTAATTCCTACCACAAACTCATCTTTCACTCCAAAAGATTTCAATAAATATTCTATTTATCCAAATCATAAAGGGATACAAAATTAATAAATTTAAAATTCACCTATGAGAGGTTTTAAAAAAAGAAAATACATTATATAATCCAGGACATCACGTAGGCCATCGGTAGGTGATGCACCGTTGTTTCTCTTCAGTTGTGGGTTCAAGTCTCACGGCCTTGTCGGACATGACGAGTTGTCACCTGGCCTCCGAGTTGTCCTTTTTATAACAATCAAAAAATATTTTTCAGAAATTCTTTAACCATAACGATAGAATCCATTTTCAAAAATAATCCATTAATGCTTTCAGTCTTATCCCAAATAATTCTATCCAAACTCATAGTCCAAAATTTATAAAAAAGGTAAACACAATGAAGATATTTTTTTTCCACATAAAAACATGTGAATACCTTCATCATGAATACCTATAAAACACAGTAAAACCCTGAATTACCCTAAAAACCTATTGATTACATTCATGTTCTCTTATTCCTTATAGAATACTATATACATTTTTTATATCATAATATTTTCAATACTCCAACAATGGCGAAATAGACAAACCTTTAATCAGTTCCAAGGTATTAAAAAATATCCAATATAATTTATCAAAATCAACCATCTATTATTCCAAAATTACTACCTCAGTATCATGCCCATATTAAGGTTTATCTTTCCTCCGACCTTGTATATTTTAAGAACATTAACTTTTTGTTGAGTCACTTTTCATAGAACCATGTAATCTCAAATCCTCAATGAAATAATAATGTAGTACAATCCTTATTTATTTATATAATTCATTAATTAGTACATCATAGATACAACACATAAATTACTTAATTATATAATAACAACTTAAGAACACAAGTCATTCTTCTTCATATGTGGTAGTATCATAACTTGATTATTATCCAATAGAATCCTTTTTGGTATACTCTAATGATTGGGACATTGATTCACGTAGTGGCCAGACTCCTTGAAAATGAAGAATTTTACATTTGAAACCTTTTTATTACCCTTTAAATCAATTACTTGGAGTCCTTTTTCTCCACAGTTATAACAATCTCTCATTCCCTTCAATAATTTACCAATGTGATTCTTTCCATAGTTATCACATATTTGAAAATTCTTATTTCCCCTCTTTCCTTTATCCATCATTCTCTCTACCATACTTTTCTTCTCTTATTTCCTTCAAAAGACATAGGAATTTGAGAGTTATTTACTTATCTTATTAACACATGATACTATCTTTTCATATGATGAGAATATGTGGGAGACTATTTACTTTCTAAAAGTTGGATTAATACTCCAAAATATATGATATCTCTTACACTTTGGATTAAACGTATTACTGGAGTTCTCATTCCTTCTACTTGGCGCCATTTATAAATCATGCCATACACATGGTCAGTTTATGAATCATAATGCATAATTAAAAACTAGTAAAATACATAATGTAAATTGTATAGTTTATGGATATAATCCATAATCACAAACACATTTTCTTTGAAAATTATTTACTCATAAATCCCTCATAATGGCTTGAAATGAGAATGTGAATTATCCTAAGTAATCCCCTAGGAGTGTCGTAACAAAGAGTGAAGTAAGGCCAATTTTTGTGCAACAATTTCAGTTCAAGTCTAGCTAAAAGTGGTGTTTTCCAGTTTTACCCCTACGTACATCTATGTCAGAGCCACCTCAACCTGATTGTATCCAGAGAGGGATGTGTTTCTTGGAAAACTCACAAAATCCCTACATTACCAAAATTCATGGAAGTTCATATATACTAACCTTCAGAGTCTATCTTATGGTAAAGTGATCTAATCAGAGATTATATCAATCTACATTACAAGGTTATTGATAAACATCCTCTGATACCAGCTGTAACGCCCTGAACCTAGTCACCCAGAGTTAGTGCATTATTTTAATACATAAGAATGATTACAAGGAATCAAGTCCCGAAGGACTGATCAATTTAGCATTATTGGAAAAATGAATACATACATGAATGTTACATTACACTTTCTAACATACATTACAACATATATATTTCTTTGAGAATGTCATTGTTCCCTTATCTTAACCTAGCATCACAATCATAAAAAACTTCTTGGGATACTGGGAAAATAAACATAAGAAATGGTGAGCTCAATTGCTCAGTAAGGGTAAATAATTTTGCGGAAGCTATAAACTTTTAAGGAAATATGTGAAATAAAAACAACAACCATTTAAACATAAAAATGAACATAATATGGAAAAAATATATCAAAAAGTACCATATTAACATTCACATGGATATTCTACAAGTCGAATAATCACATGTAATAAATAATTTCATAATGAGAGAATTCATAGTAATAGACTTTAATATCTATGTCAAGGCCTCGTGCCACGAACTAGGTGATAACTATAATCGGACCCCAACCCAGAGAGCCTCTTTAACCGGACTCCCACCCAGAGAGCCTCTGTAGCCGGACTCCAACCCGGAGGGCCTCTATAACCGGACTCAAAACTAGAGAGCCTCTCTAACCAGAACTAGTGCCGAAAACGTTTTTTACGTCGGTTATTTTTCATATTTTACGTCGGTTTCTAGCCAACGTTAATACGGGTGACGTTATAAATAATGTTTTTGACGTCGTTTATTTTAAAACCGACGTCAAAAACATAAAATCGCTATGTTTATGACATCGGTTATTTTAGAACCGACGTGATAAATAAAATGGGAAGGGTTTATAACGTCGGCTATTTAACAACTGACGTGATAAAAGGCCTGGAAAATGGATTATCACGTCGGTTTTTAAAAACCGACGTGATAAAAGGATGGGGAAATGGTCTATCATATCAGTTATGAAAGAACTGACGTGATAAACAGGAGGGGTTATCACGTCAGTTATTAAACAACTGATGTGATAAACCGAGGGGCGGAGGGTTTATCACGTTGGTTTTTTAATAACTGACGTGATAAACCGGGGGAGGGGGGTTTATCACGTCGGTTATTATATAACCGCCGTGATAAACTGGGGTGAGGGGGGTTTATCATGTCAGTTATTATATAACCGCCATGATAAACCGGGGGGGGGGGGGGGGTTATCACGTCGGTTATTAAATAACCGACCTGATAAACCAAGGGGAGGTGGTTTATCACATCAGTTAATAAATAACCGACAAGATAAACCATTTTCCAGGCCTTTTATCACGTCGGTTATTAAATAACCGACCTGATAATCCATTTTGCACGCCTTTTATCACATCGGTTATTAAATAAATAACGTGATAAACCATTTTACAGGCCATTTATCATGTATGTTATTAAATAACTGATGTGATAAAACATTTCCCAGGCCTTTTATCACGTCATTTATTAAATAACCGACGTGATAAACGCAATTTTTTTTAAAAAATTGAATGCAGTCATCTGCTCTCCACCAGAATCAACCAGAAAACAAATCAAGAAATCGTACCACATAAACAAAAGTAGATCAAAATTAAGCATGTACATTGATAACATATAAAACATACCCCCTAGACAGCCCCCACCCTCATGTATACCCCATGGACAGCCTCTCCCACCCCGTTGGAGCCCTCACCCTCATGTATACCCCTAGACAGCCCTCCCCCACCCCATTGGAGCTCACACCCTCATGTATACCCCTTAGACAGCCCTCCCCCACCCCATTGGAGCCCCCACCACACTCTTGGACTGCCCCCCGACCCCCGGACAGCCCCATACACCCCTCGACAACCCCCCACCCTCCTGAACAACACCCCCTCACCCCTCACCCCACTTGACAGCCCCCACCACACCCCTGGACAACCCCTCCACCCTCATGTATACCCCCGCCCCGGGACAGAACTCCCACACCCCTGGAACGCCTTCCCACACCCCTAGACAGCCCTGCCACCCCCCTGGAGTGTCCCTCCACCCCACCGGACAGCCCTCCCAGACCGTTGGACACCACCCAACCCCACTAAACACACCCCCACACCTATGGAACCCCCCCCACAGACCCAAATCCATACCAGAAAAACCATCACAGGTAAACCAAAAGAAGAAGCAGAGAAAAATTAAACATTCACTTATATAACATTCAAAACATACACTTTCAACTTCAAAAAAAAAAACTAAGTCCAACCTAAAAAACTACCAAATACACAATTACAACGACAATATTCAAAATTACATTTTACATTACAAACAACTAAAAGTCAGTCAAACCTATAAAATAATTTGACCACTCCACTTGTAAGTGTTTGATGTCTTCAACAGTATAAGGTTTATGGTCATCAAAAAACAAAAAATGAAAAATAAAGTAGTTAACGTGTATAATGAATAAATCAAATTGAAATATTATGGCAAAGTTTAAGAGGAAATCGTACCAGGTAAAAATTCACAAATGTCCGAGTTGTTATTATTTCATACAGAAATCTTAACATATAATATCTGCATTCGATGAGGCCTTGTTGTTCATGAAAATTCTGTTTGAATGAGTGTAAATTCAATATATTATTTTTATGTAATAAATCAAAAAGTAAAAATTATAAATGGATATTTACCTTCACATTTACATATTTTATCTTTGCACCTCTTTTCTTTGTGTGTTTTCGAAATTAGGCCCATGCACTGTTAGAAAATAATACGAATGGGGTAAATTTAAAATTCATTATAATATATAAAACTATTGAGAAATTGAAACTTACTTTTCCAATATATTCTTAAAACTATCCCGCACATCACCATGGTCAGAGAATATCTCATAAAGGGCTTTCTCCCTTGGGAAAACACCCCTAACTTCTAATGATCACTGATAAAAAAAAATTTGACGTTAGTGGTTTTTTATGTTAAAAGATAATTAACTCTTTCAGAGAAATGTGTTTCATACCTCTCACAAAAAGGCATAATCCAACATTTTGTGATTATATTCTTTTCAAGTCTTTCAGCAATATAAACCATTCTTTGTTCCTCATTCAATGCACAGGCTTCAGGGGAAATCAATTGAGGGTCCATGAATCTATATACTTCTATCAGCTCATTCCTATCACAAATTTTATAAAGATACCTAATAAAAAACATACATAAGTATACATTTTTAATAAATATAACACAGGGAAAAGGTGTTGAGACTTACATGGAAAACATTTGCACCGTGTTGATGCCCAAGTTATCTCTAGTAACAAGCTCCATGATATCAGTTTTTATAATCCCCACTCTTATTTGACGTCCACAAACATGATCTTCCATTGGAAACTCATAATAATCCGACAACAAATGTGAATATCTTGACAATCTGTCAAGACAATTTGAATCTGTATCTGATGTCATAGCCATTTGTCTTTGTTGTTGTCTATACAGTATTTCTTTACCTGTGAAGTATTCCTGTAAAAAAAATTGAAAAATATATTAGTTTTCAACTGATAAAACAACTTTAATAAAAAAAATAAAAGATATTGCATTCATACCTCTATGGTAATGATTTGAAGAAGTCTGGATGGCCAAATTTAAAATTGTCTGATACTCTGTCCAACTTTCGCCACCTCATCTGTAGGTATTGGTACCCTAGCTGATCTATCTATAATATCATGTACAGTGACCCTCTGATTCTCTACCTCTAAGTGATGACGATGAACTGTATCTCCTATAAAATATACCAACTCATATGCTACTATATGATGTTGAGAATCATCAATATACAACTCTCAATAAGTAGGAAGCTGCGGCGGAGGCGTAGGATAAAAATGGGGTTTGCAGGCTGAGGTGGGAGAGTGGGAGCTACTAGCGGAGGTGGAGGATAAATAATGGGGTCTGTAGGGGGAGGTGGAGGAGTGGGAGCTGCAGTCTGAAATTGTCTTTGCATTTCTGCAAACATAGACTGCACCGAATCTCTAATCTTGTCCTCCATCGTCGCATTAATATTAGGAACTTCAGCCTCGAAGGATTCTATTTTTTTTATAAACCCCCTCAATGTTAGAAGTTGAAGTACGTGGAAACACTTTTCTTACCGATACACCTGCCGGATATCCTCTTACATGACCAAGATGTTCGGGCCATCCCAATGCTGCAAATAAAATATCTTCCCTCCCAGTAGCTGTAAATGTCCCCTCTGAACTATGCTCCTCAAGAGAGTCCTGTATTAATTAATTGAATATTTCTGTAATGATTGAAATTATATGAAGAAAATAGTTAACTTAAATAAATAAAATAGATATCTTACAATCCTCTCAGATACGATTCTCAATTCTTCAGAAAGATATTTCCCTTTTTCCCTTCCGAACTCTCTTCCATTTTTTATGTCTATATGGAGGGGATGGAGGGGCCACCTCTCCAGAGCTTGAAGACTCGGCTCTTAGTTATTGAAATTTTTCCACCATCATTTTTTCTTCCAATAATGCATACCCTCCCCGAGATAAACAATGAGGGTATACATTTTTAGATTGGATCTCCTGATGAGATTTCCTTGTTTACTGTAATTTAAGAATAAGAAATCATTAACAAAACATTAATAAAATCATTTAAATAAGAATGTTTATAAAAGTTTACATTGCCCTTACCAGAAATAACTCTTTTCTTCTACATTCAAAAAACTGTCTCCATGTGTCTTCATCTATAAAAGGATATATACGACATGGATTTTCATGACTCCTATGAACATAAATGAAATCAGATGAGAGGGTTGATTTGAAATCCCTCCATCTCCTGGTATCCAACGATAAGCATTTCTTCCGGACTCCTCCAGTGTCAAATATATCAAATGTCATCTGATAAAGAAGAGGTTAAACATATTATATATACTAGAAACATTAAAAGAATAGTCAAACAATGACATAATATCTTACCAAAATCGTCTCCCACAACTGAGAGATAATCGCTTTATCCACACTTCTCCAATCATCAAACAAAATTTTTACTTTGTTGTTAGGTTGATTTGCTACAAAACTCATAAAATATTTTGCTTTCATACCTCTAGGAATATCATCATCATCAAACTCAATGACTATCCTCTGATTCTGCATACGGGCATGTGATAATTTTCGTAAACGTGTGCAACCACGTTTACCAACCTTTGAACTCTTTGTCGTAATAGGAGAATGTGAATGTTCATCCACAGAGGTATGACCAGCAATATGCTCCTCTCCAGAATCATGTGGTTGATCATCAGAATGATCTGTCATTATCCTTCACATCAAAAAAACAAACGTCAGTTCACAAATATACAAATTCAAATATTTTAATACTATAGTAATCAGAAAATAGAAAAGTGTACTAAGTTACATAATAGTAAACATTGGTAATATGGTAAGCATGTTAAACAACGGTAAAGATGGTAAAGATGGTAAAGATGGTCAATATGGTCAATATGGTAAAAATGGTAAAAATGGTAAACCCGGTAAACATGGTAAACATGGTAAAGTAATTGTCAGTGAACAAAAATTATAGATATATAATTCATGTAATGGTTATAAACATGATATTGTAAACTAAACAAACATAAAACAAACAAAAACATATACTTATTTTGTTTTAAAACATGTTTTAATAAATAAAAAACATACAATATCTGAAATTTATGGAAAAAATAAAGGTAAAAAAAAATAAACATATGTTTCCTGTAATTTTAGGAATGTACAAATGGATTTTTTTCCCAAATTCCTTCATCGTGATCATTCCTTATGGCACAAACTATGTCTTCAATATGATCATCATTATGTTCTGTTAATCTTTCCATGGAAGTAGGGATCTCACATAAATCATCATATTCATCAACTTCATCCTCACCAACATATTGTTTTTCCCTTGTAAAACAACATCCCACTGCATATCTGATTGATCTACTACATAGAAAATTTGTTTTGCATGTGTTTCCATTATAAAAGAATCAGCTGTGTCTTCCAATCTATTCAGATTAACAAGTGTCATTCCAAATTCATTGTGTCTAACACTATTGTTACCTTTAAGACATTTACAGTTGAAAATGGGAAATTTAATTTTAAAGTAATCAACCTCCCATATGTCTTCAATGACTCCATAATATGCACTTGATGCAGAAATTGGGTTTTTGTCCTTAGCACTCGAAAAATGAATTGCTTTTGCAAACACCAATACACCATTATTTTGAACTTCACTTCTATTGTCCTGAGATTTTGTATGAAATGTATAACCATTAATGTCATAACTGGACCATGTTATCACATTTAAACTTGGACCACCCACTATCCATTTTAATGTCTCTGATACATCTGATCTACCAAGCAAAGTATTTTTAATCCATGACTCAAAAGTTCTGTTGTGCCCATTCAAAATCCACATTTCTTTCTTCTTTGGATGACATTTTTTCAACTCATTAATATGCAATGTGATATACGGTTGAGCATTAGCTATGTTATTCAAGATGTATGATTCTAACTTCTTCATCTGTTCAGCTGACAATGATTTGACTTGCAAGCCGCGAATCCCCTTTCCCTCATTATTAACTCGTTCATGGTGAGATGGAGGCAAACCTATGTGTTGCGCCGCAGCCAAGTATCTCGTACAAAACTCTGATACCTCCTCAGAAATATACTTTTCAATAATGGAGGATTCAGGTCGATATAGATTTTTAACATACCCCTTTAATATTTTCATATACCTTTCAAAAGGATACATCCAACGAAGACATACAGGTCCACAAAGCTTTATTTCTCAAACTAGATGAATCATTAAATGCACCATTATATCAAAAAAAGTTGGAGGAAAATACATTTCCAATTGATAAAGTATAAAAATTTCATCCCTTTCCAAAATGTTCAAAGCATTCACATCAATCGCCTTGTTACAAATTGAATTGAAAAAATAACACAACTTCATTATAGTCTTTCTGACATGAATGGGCAATATTCCACGCAATGAAAATGGTAGAATATGTTGCATCATGACTTGACAATCTTTTGATTTCATACCTATCAACTTCAAGTCCTTCAATGAGACAAATTTTTTTACATTAGAATAATAACCTTGAGGCACTTTGGTATCATGAAGACACTGACAGAAGCTAATTTTCTCCCTCTTCGATAATGTATGACAAGCCAGGGGAAGAAATGTTCATCTTCCTTTCGGAGTGGGAGCTAACTCCAAACGTATTCCCATTGATAGTAAGTATAATCTTGCATTCAACCCATCTTTAGTCTTTCCTTTAATATCTAACAGTGGTCCAATCAAAGAATCACATATATTCTTCTCCACGTGCATGACATCAATATTATGTTTAACTTCATGATACCTCCAATACGGTAGCTCAAAAAAATTGATCTTTTCTTACAAATATGTCTATCATTCCTTGATTTATGTGTCTTTCCCAATGTCACATCAAGGTTTTTCACCCTCTCAAAATACAGATCAGGGGATAAAGGTTTTGGAGCAGTATCAAATTCTTATGATCCATTGAATTCCTTTTTTAGTATTCTATAAGGGTGTTCCACAGGCAAAAACATTCGATGACCCATGTACACTGTTTTCCACCCATGATGAAATTGACAATATGACGTATGTTGTTCGCAAATTGGACATGCTTTATGCCCTTTAACACTGTATCCAGAAAAATTTCCATACGCTGGGAAGTCATTTATAGTCAACAGAAGCACTACATGCAGTTGAAAATATTCCATTTTATAAGAATCATACACCCTAATACCATCGGCCCATAATAGTTTCAAATCATCAATCAACGATGACAATTAAACAACAATATCATTACCGAGTTTCTTTGGACCATAGATCATTATACTCAACATGACATATTTGTGATTCATACAAACATTAGGAGAGAGGTTGTAAATTACCAATAAAACAGGCCATGAACTATGTGTGCTACTGAGGGTTCGGTATGGATTCATTCCATCTGTGCACAACACTAGTCTGAGATTACTAATTTGATTTCCAAAATATAGAATATTGCGCATCAATTTTCTTCCATTGTGGACAATCAGCTGGATGACATATTTTTCCATCACATACCCTCTCTTCAGCATGCCATCTTAACCATTTTGCATCATGTGAATTAGCAAATAAACGTTTGAAACGATTAATTATAGGAAGATACCAAAATACCTTTGAAGGGAGCTTTGTAATCTCTACACCAGCCTGTGATTTTTCTTTCACCTTATACCGTCATGTCCCACATTTAGGACACTCTAACAGAAATTAATATTCCTTCCTATATATAATGCAGTCATTCGGACAGGAATGTATTTTCTTGTATCCCAATCCCATCAGGCATAATATTTTCTTGGCTTTGTAATGTGAATCTGGAAGATCTTTATCTTTTGGAAAAATGTCTTCCATCAATTGTAGTAGCTCTGTAAAACTTTTTTCACTCCATCCATGTTTCGCCTTCAGGTTAATCAATATTAACACCGCTGACAAAACCGTAAAATCTGTACAACCAGGATATAATGGTTTTTCAGCATCACCATATAGACGTGCAACTGTCAGTTCTATCTCAATTTGTTCTGCTACAATATCACGAATCATTTCTTCAATTCCATCGGAGTTACCATCTTTCGAATCATCATCATTAGTGACATTCCTTCCAGTTTCACCATTCCAAACCCAAGGGCTGTAACTCGGATTAAATCCATGACAAATCATATGATCTTGTATCTCTCTACTTTTAAACTTCTTCATATTCAAACATTTCAGGCATGGACCGAAAAAAATGTCACTACATGGAACATTTCGTTTTGAAAATTCCAAAAAGCCATCAACACCTTCCTCAAATTCATTGCTCATTCAATGTGCCGTAATCCAACTTCGACTCATTATTACCTATAACAAATGTCAACAAAAAATATATATTTTTAAGATAAGACAAATATATGTTTATATGAAAAAAATCATAATTTGAATGTAAAACAATTTAATATATAAAACAAATCTATGGGTATTTAAGAAAATATTCTTGAATATTATTTTTAAAACAATATATAGTTAGATATAATAGTTTTAAATTTCATTGAATCAAGGAAAACCATGCCACCTACACAGTTGATAGAAAATTTGAGAAAATGGAGTAAACCTGAGAATCACCCCACCCCCCTGGACAACCCCCAAAACCCTCTGGACAAGCCCCCACCCCCTTGGACAGCCCCCCACACCCACCCACCCCCTTGGACCATCCCTGGACACCCCCAACCCTCCAGACAGCCCCCCACCCCTCTAAACAGCACCCCCACCCCTCCTAGACACCCCCACCCCTACCCCTTCAACACCCCCCTGGACACCCCCAACCCTCTGCACATCCCCCACCCCCCTGGACAACCCCCAAAACCCTCTAGACAGGCCCCCACCCCCGTGGACAACCACTCACACCCACCCACCCCCTTGGACACCCCCCCAGACACCACCCGTTTCCACATCTTTGATATAACATATTTTTTTAAAAACGTGACATTATTAAAAACGTTTCATGAAATATGATAAAGAGTCCAATCGTATTTCTTATGAAATTTTTCTTACTAGAAAGGGTCTTAGTATTGGATAGAATAATAAATAAAGTGGCATAAAACAGCAATATAATCCTAAAAAATTCATATAATCCAGCTTAAATATTTGAATAAATATGTTTTTAATCAACCATCAAATCCAAATGGTGTATGAGATAACAATTGGAGAAAAACTGGAAATGAGAGATCATAGTCATTGAGGGGGGGATGGTGTCAAAGGAAACACAAAATCAAATGAACCTAGACTACTTTATGAAGTAATCCATGAAACAGAAAAACCTACATCAAATAAAATCGTGAAACATCAAAAAACAAACAAATACCCATTTGAAATAGAATCTAGTATCTTAATTCAGAAAATCTAAAAAATATATAAATCACAATCTCCTTGATTGATTCCTAAATTTCTAAAATAGAATAATACACTGGTTTTACAGTGGTTGGTGGTGATATTATTTGTTTTATTCGATCATCAATTAGTTTTGTGACATAAAATCAAAAAATCTTGTGAAATACATATAAGTAACATTCATTATTCAAGTTCACATTCTTTTTGTAAAATTACCCATGTCTATATTACCATTAATAAAAAAACATTATCATTATTATCAACTAAAATCATGAGAATTGTGATATTCCCATTTTTATAAACATATATTATTGATGTTATGATAGAGTTTATCATAAATAATAATATAAAAAATGGTATAATTATCTATAGTAGAGTCCTATAAGACAAAATGGATGCACGATATTTCTGTGACATTTAGATTTTTTAAAGTGATATAATGGTGTTTAATACTTCCGAGAAGGGTGAAATTATAAGGGAGTTTAGTGTCTTCTAAAAATAAAAAGTGGGTAAAAGTGAATTTGATTCCATTAAAGAAAACAAATGGTTTATCATAGATTTATTAGACTCTATGAGGGTGAATGATAAATATTTATTTTATAATGTTCTATTATAACTCATGTGTAAATATTTATTTTAGTTCAATTAATGAATGATAAATGGTTTACGTTAATGGTTTTTGTTTTCTAAAAAAATGACATATTCAATATGGATGGTTGATTCCTATTCTATGATAAGACACTCAACAAGGATGATTCACTATATATGATGATAATTTCTTTTAATCCTCTAGTAACATAAACATTATTGGTTATCCACTAAAAAATTGTTAGATGAACCTGAGCGTTAAATGAAATATAGTATAAATGGAATGGATGAATCAACCATACCTCAAATTTCTTTTTGATAATGAAATTCAAACCGGTCAAATCAGGAAATATTCCAAATATTTCCTTAATCGCGCCATAGTCCTTCAATAAATAACCCCAAATATGTTTCCAACATAGGAGGATTTTGAGTCATTAAATTCAAGGTAATATATCAAAATTTGTTTTATAAAGAAATACGAAAACAAGACACTCAAGATAAAAACGAATGTCTGGTGCCAACGATATTCAAAAATATGTAATATGGTTCGAAATGGAAGAATCTAACCAAGTTTAAACAAAAAATCGTAAAACATAAATATAGACTATCCGGGAAAAAATGAACGAAATAAATTCGTGGAATACTTACTTGAGTGTTGCAAGTTGAGATGATAGATCCGAGGAGACAAAAGATGATAAAAAATGAAACCAAAATTAGTTTAACGCAGGTCGATCGACGAGCCGATTACAGTTTACCGTGCGAGAGAGACGAGCCGGCGGACTGTCGATCGAAAAAACGTAAATGACAGTCCACGGGGCTTAAAATTTTTAAATGTTTTATAATGTCAGTTATTATATAACAGACGTTATAAACTACTTTTAAATTTATAACTTCGGTTATTTTAAAACCGACGTTAAAAACCCCCCACGCTTTGGGATTTTACGTCGGTTATTTTATAACCAACGTAAAAAACTCGTAGATATCTCATTTTTTACGTCGGATATAAAATAACCGACGTAAAAATCCCCCCGCACTTTGGTTTTTTACGCCGGTTATTAAATAACCGACGTAAAAAACTTGTAGATATCTCGTTTTTTACATCGGTTATAAAATAACCGACGTAAAAAACCCGTAGATAACTCGTTTTTTACATTGGTTATTTTATAACCGACGTAAAAATCCCCCCACACATTGGTTTTTTATGTCAGTTATAAAATAACCGACGTCAAAAACACCTAGATATCTTGATTTTAACGTCGGTTATCAAATAACCGATGTAAAAAACCACCGCGCTTTGGTTTTTTACGTCGGTTATAAAATAAGTGACGTAAAAACCGAACACGCGCGATTTGTAACGCCGGTTATTAATATAACCGACGTTAAAAATCAACTCAACGCATTTTTTATGTCTGTTATTAAATAATCGACGTAAAAAACCACGTTTCACAGATTCTCAAGTCGGTTATATATAACCAACGTAAAAAATGGTGACGTAAATAACGTTTTCTGCACTAGTGCAGACTCCAATCTGGAGGGTCTTCTGTAACTAAACCCCAACCCGGAGGGATTACATTTACCGGTCCCAAACTAGGAACATACTAGTCTAACACATTCATCTTAAGAAGAGGTTGAAATATAACATAAACATTCTAATTAAATCTAGCAAATGAAATGTCAATAATTTAACAATAAAAAATGAATGGCATAAAAATAAATCATCCATAGTCAAACATATCACAAAAACCTAAATACAATATGGACGTTTTGTATCATAATAAAACAACTTCAAACCAGGGTAAAATTTATCAATAAATGTTCACATAGATGAAATCAAATCTATTTGAGAGAAATATCTATTTCTATTTTAAAATTATTTAAGAGTCACATAATTATAAGTAAAACATTTATTCTGAAAATATTATTATAATATTGTAAGGGAATATTCAACGATGTTATAATGGTGGAAAATAGACGCTAACACCATATAAGTTAAAAGGACGTTCTTACCTTAATTATGTCTAAAAGGTTATAAAGTACCTTGTTTGAAAATGATGGAAAGATTCCTTTCAAAAACATATAAGGTCAAATAAGGGTATAATTGACTTTAACCAATTGTCTAGTAAATAGTAAAAAAGTTTTGAAATACATTTTAAGAATCATGGATGCGGATGATAACGAGGTCCCAGTAGGTACTTACATAAAAACAACCTCAGATAATAAAGAGATTGGGAAATTAACCCTTACTTTGTACTTTTTCTTCGGTCTAGGGTATGTTTAACCTCTTATATAATGACAATAGTATGTTATTAAATTATACCAGAACCATATTCATATTTATTATATCATAAAGTATTCATTTGTTACTTTATAATACCCATTTAATAAATATTTTCATGTGAAATTAACATTTCAGGTAATAATTACTTTCTTTTTCGAACGTATTTTAACTGGTTATTCTTGATCGTATCATTTAGATCATGATTTAAATACTTTTAGAATATAAAAATGACTTATATATCATATATATTTAGAATATAAATATTTATAATATATAGATATATGAAATGGTAAACACCGTTTATGGAGACGGTAGGCCATACGTACACATAAACGTTGTTTCTGTTTTCATATCGCATTGAATGGAAGTTAGTGAATGAGATGAATGTAAACACAGACACACACACAGATATATATAAATATATATATATTTCCAATAGCATTATTATGTCATAAATTTCCTACTTATTATTAATATATATTTTTATAATCATTGTTCAATGGTGAACGTGCAAATGAATGTCATCGCATCGTGGAAACAGTAATCCGTAAATACGAACGAGAAAAAATATCAATATATTGATGATAAAATTGTATTAATTTTGATGGTATATCATATATACAGAATCATTAACATGTTTTATTTATTATTTACATCAATTATACTCATTATTTTACCCATCCAAACAGTTAATTGTTGAATGACAAACTACACCACGACATGGAGACGGTAAGCCGTATATATGCAGGTATGGTGAATTTTTCATCTATAGGATGGAGAGAAAAATGAATATGGTTGTACAATATTTTTAATAACATCAAAATAGGTATAAGGTACTAGATTTATTACTTCAGTATGGAAACAACAATTAAAGAAGAAGTGGATGATGAAAATAACATGAAAGAGGGTGAGAAATTATTACCTCTTCTTAGAGTGTTTCCTTTTGAGTTAATCAAAATGGCTCGTAAATATGTCTTAATGACCAATGTAATGAATCTAGGTTGAAGTGAGGGAAGTTGGGAGGATATTTGGGTAGGGGATGGCCGATCCAAATGGCTTGGGAGGTGTGAATTTGAGAGATGGTGAAGTGCCCTTTTATAAGAGGGATGAGGGGCACCTTAGGAAGAACCTAAAATATTATTTAATTATAAAATAATTTTGTGGTTATAATGTATCAAAACTGATTTATTTTGAATATAATGTGGGAATGTGTCTAAATTCTCTCAACCAATAGGTTTTAGAAATGTTTAGGTTACCATTTTAACCTTATTTTTAGATTTAACTCTTAGTTAAATAGTTTAACTTTTAATGTTTTTTCTTGTATTGTTACACAATGTGGTTAATAAACATACTCTAAACTTTGAAAAGAACATAAAGTGGTTAATTAATGACATATATAATATTATTTATTCCCTTTTGTCGAACCATATATTTTTAAAATGTTTATCTCAATAAATATTATAGAATTTGTTTTAAAAATTAATTTATGTCAATTTTGAAACTATTTAATATTTTTTTGGGTGAAAGTCATAAAAACCTTATCAATTCGAAAAAATTTATCTAATCAAGCCTAATAGGTCATATTGACCTTTAAAATTAGTGTAATTCATCAAAAGTCTCAAATTACAATTATTTTTATATTTATAATATCAATTATTTTAATATCTCATTAAGAAGGTAATTCCTCCATAATCATTGTTTCATAAATAACATAATGTATTTAATGGATAAAAATTATAAATAAAATACCATTATTCAGGAAATATTTTTACATTTATAATGAATATTTATATACTAACCTAGCTTATGTATAACCCTATATTAATAATGTTTTAGTTATGAAAACATGAATTTAACACTTTTAACTCTTCTTTAAATTAATAAATAATAAATGTCCTAATCTAATCCAAGTGGACCTAAAGGATCAAATTTTATTCCTATGGTGGTTTTTGGTCGAATTACACTTATACAATAGAATTAAGACATGTGTTAGGGTAATTATAATATCATTTTTACCCTTAATTTCCCTATTTAGTTTTAACCGTGGTAAATAATAGTAAAAAGTTAATATTCACAAAAAATTATCTTCAAACTTATTGAACCATATATTACTTACTGAGTTCAAACGTGTCTCTCAGATTTTTGAAATTCATCTCACTGTAGCGGTAAAATTCTGTTTTATGCAAATTTTCAAATGCTCCTAGAAGGTGGGTAAAAGACGGTAAAAAGTTCAATAAAATTTAATATATCTAAACTTATAATAAAATGACTCAAATGAATTAAATTTAACATATATCGATAATATGTATCTATTTTTACCTAAAATAAATTTAAATAAAATAATTAATTACTTAAAATAAATGTTGGTTTTAAACAATAACGCAGTGTTTTCACTATTCATAAAAAATTGAATGTTTTCAGAAAAATACCAAAAATTCACCCTAAGATAATTTTGATATTCTAAATTAAAAAATGAATTATATTTTTCCAATTAAAATAATAGAAGTTTAACTAATTAATTCAAAAATTAATTCCTATTGTCAAAACCAAAAATCATATTTTTAAGAAATAATAACTATCAAAATATTGACACTTGTTTATGGCCAATTTCACTGTGAAATTACTTCCAATGAGCAACATTGGATTAAATTATAAAAATATAATCTAATTATACCTCCAAACCCATATAATTTATTATTGATCACTATAAATTATTTTTATTAAAAAAGATGTTTTTAGTTAAAATATAGTATTATTCACTATTCACCCAAATATGAAAGTTATCCGAAAAGCACCCAAAATTTTTAAAAACTAATTTTTTATTTCCCAATTCTAAAGAAGAAGTTTATTTTTCCAAATTGAATATATAAAAGTTTCAAAAATTGGATATAAAAAGATTACGCCATTAAAAGGTGGTAAAATTGCATTTTTTTAAAATACTTCTTTTATCTGAAAAAATGAATTTTTTCTTAGATTATGTCTAAGATAATCATAATATGGATTCTAAAATTATAAGGATTATATATAGTTTAAAATTAAGTTAATACTATTCATAACTGCTTTTGAACAACTAGTTTGGTAAGTCGTGGTGCACTTAAACTATGTGTCGCATGTAGTGAAAGTTATAGAATTACATTGAAAAAATAACGTACTATGAAATCATGGGGTGTTACATAGTAAAATATAAGGAATGAAATAATGAAGTAGATTACCATATTTGTAAGAATATAAATATGATCGGATCAGTTCGAGGTGGAGAATATTTGAACAAAGCATTCATCGACCTTTTACGGGGGTATAAGATTCTATCTGACCTCACTCCTCCTTATACAATATAGTAGATTGGTGTTATTGAAAGGAGGAACTGCACCTTATTGGAAATGGTGAGGTCGATGATGAGTCATTCAGATCTTCTATAATACTTTTGGGTATATGGATTACAAAATGTAGTAAACACATTAAACTGAGTACCATCTAAGGTGGAAATGGAATTCCCTCTGAGATATGGAATGGAAAGAAAAAAATTTTGTTGAACACACATGTACGAGGATGTGAGGAATTTTTTATGTCCTTCTAATGAAAAAAACTTTCACCTCGAGGAATGAGTTGTATCTTTATAGGTTATCTCAAGGAAACTAATGTTTATTACTTATATAACCTTTCAGACAAGAATGTAATTGTTCCCAGACAAGCCTTATTTCTTCAGAGGGAGAACATCCTTATGAAGGATAGTGGGAACAAGATTGACTTAGATGAATTTGATGCTCTTGATAAACATGAGTTGGTATAGAAACAAGTTCCACAGGTCCCCATGAATGAGGTTCCATAAACATAAGTACTGCGTAGGTTCTCAAGAGAGGTATGGGAACCAGAGAGATTTGGCTTCCCAGTCACCAATCATGGTGAATCATTATTTTTGGAAAATGATGAACTTACCTCCTTCAAGGAAGAAGTAAGGAGATCAAAAGATGAAAGATGGCTAGAATCTATGAATTCTGAGATGAATTCCATGGGTCAAAACCATGTTTTGGTTTCTGATCGATGAGACAATTGATGTAATGCTTGTTGGGTGAAATGGGTATTCAAGAGAAATAAAGACATTAAAGGTCAAGTTAGCACATATAAATCAAGGATAGTGGCTAAAGGATTCAAACAACATCAAGGAATTTACTTTGATGAAACCACCTTTCTAGTTTCCATGTTTAAATATATAAAAATTATACTTTCCATAGTATCTTACAATGACTTCACGATCTGGAAATGGATGTCAAAACAACATTCTTTAATGGGAACCTTCAGGAAGATGTCTATATGACACAACCATAAGGGTTTGTGACACTAGGTGAATCCAAATGGGTTTTCAAGTTGAAGAAATCCATTTATGGTTTATAGAAAGAATTCAAGTCTTGGGACATTCGATTTGATGAATCCATTGATGAATTTAGTTTCACTAAGATTGAATGTGAGCCATCTATTTATAAAAGTGTTCAATGGTAATTTTGTCATTGTCCATGATGTATATGTTGATGACATATTACTTTTTGGAAACGATGTACCTGTCTTACAGTTAGTTAAGGACTGGTTTAACAAGTGTTTCTCCTTGAATGACTTAGGAGAAGCAGCAAACATTCTAGGGATCAAGATCATTCATGATATATCCAAGAGGATTCTTGAACTTTGTTATGGCACATACATTGACCAGAAACTAAATATATTTAGTACAGAACAATCCACGAGGGGATTAGTTCCAGTGTGACATGGTCCACATGTTTTTAAAGAAAAGGTTTCCTCAGTCAAAACATGAGAACATTAGAGTGTGTAACATCCCATATTCTTTGGCTATAGGATCCATCTTGTATTCCATGTTATCTACTAGGATTGATGTTACCTATTCACTAAGAGTGGTTGGAATATTTCAAGAAGATAAAGGAGAACAACAATGTACTATAGTTAAGACTACCCCTAAGTATCTAAGAAGAGCTAAGGATATGTTCCTGGTGTATGAAAAAGACGAGGAGCTTTTCATGAGAGGGTATGTTGATGTTGGTTTTTTGACAGGTCATAATGATCTAAAGTCGCAATCTTATTAAGTTTTCTGTCTCAACAGAGGATATGTGGGCTAGAAGAGTTCCAAGTATCCATTATTTCCTATTCTAAATCAGATTCATTATATATAGTGCCTTCATATGCATCCAAAGAAGTCGTCTTGATTCAAAACATTGTCCAGGAGGTTGAGGAGGTACCTCGCAGTAAGGATCTTATCACTTTTAATTGTGATAATACTACAGCGGTGGATACTACAGAAAAACCAAGGTCACATAAACGTATAAAGAACATTCTCTAGATGTATCACCTCTTTATGGATTTTATCAATGGGGTGAAGTTATAGTGGTTAGAGAGTCCAAGGAAGATAATGTGGAGGAACCCATGACTAAAGATATCTCTCAAAAAAATCATGAATATAATGTGACAGCTAGAGGGTTAACAGTTGTAAATAGTTGTCTCTAGTCCAAGTGGGAGTCTTCTGGAGTTGGTATCCTAGAACCATATAATTTGTAATTTATTCATTAATAAATACCTAATCACATCTTTATTGTTCTTCTCTGTGTTAATGCATGTGATAATTTCTTAAGGATAAATGTTTCACTATAGGGTCATAGTGGATCCCTACTATGATGAGAACTCAAAGTGCCCTAACAAAATTCTTCAATATATGTTCTATGGACATATGATGTTATTTTATGGACAAAAATAACACATGAAATTAGGTGTGAGGACTCATAAAACATTGAGGTACCTTCTCATGGTGTACGCCCTTGGTAATATCCAAGAAGATATTATAAGAATGAGACCCGCTTGCAGGAAATCCACATTTCATAGTGTCATTGGATGTTCCTATCTAGGGACATGTATATTGGTCCTATTTTTTTAATATTATTATTAATGGGTATTAAAACTAGTTCACATAGATGTATTGAGAAATATTTTGATGACACACTGTTCACAGTGAGGTAGGATATTTTGGGCACATCTTGAGTAATACTACAGTAATAGATAATGTAAGAAAGGATTTTTTCCTTCTTTTCCACAATAGAAGATGATATCTCAAACCATTTGATATAATTGATATAGCCTTAATAAATCCATTTCCATGGTGAGGAATGAAAAATTTCAGTTTAGAGAAGTAGATGAAAGTATAATCGAGAACCTGGGTTGATGGCACTAGAATGCAACCCGATTGATTCAAGATATAGAGACAAATAGATTACATTACATGGTAAGCATTCATATGAGGTGACTCATCATTGCGACGTTAAATTATTTCTCTATGGATACCTTAGTGTGTTTCTAGAATCTAACCTTGGACTTTAGGTAGGCTTCGCCTAATGCCAATGAGAAAGAGGCCTTGAGGGTCACACACTAAGTGTGTCCAAGATTCATAGTTAAATATTTATTTAAAAAGTGGAATAATGAATATTCTTGATTGTGGATTAATAATTATTCAAGGATTTCGTATCAAATTTACTTTGGCCCTAGTTATTTGGGAGAATATATTATGGTAAAATAATATAATTATTATCAAATAATGCAGTAATATTTATTTAAGAAATAAATAGTCATTATTCAAGGTCTAATAAATATGATGGAGGAAATAAATAAAATGGAAAAACAAAAGTACACGTTTTTTATATTAATATATACATGCCATGTTGTTTTCTGGAAATTTTTGAGAAATAATATTATTTATTTAATTAAATAATATTAGGTGTAGTTTTCTGTTTCCATGTCAAGTAACAATAATAGGAAAATGTTATTATTAGACACGGGGTCCTACTAAATATAACTGAAATGAATAAATGCATTTGGGTAATTAATTCATTTAATTATTCTATGTATTAAAATTTTTAATTATATTATTCTCATAAAATCTGTCCATTCTCTATGGTTTTGCACAATGAATCTGAAAAATATCTCCATCCTTGTAGGAATTTTTTTCTTCCAATAACACTCTCATGTTACAAAAGAGATCCTCCTCCACTAGATCCAGGAGAACACTTAGGAAGCAGATCTAAAAGAGATCGAAGGAAGTCATTGAAAAAAATTTCTCTTCAACACTAGCACCCATAGATCCATTCGACGAATTCAAGAGATATGTGAAGAACATGTGGATCACCTCTAGAAAAAGACTACACTTGGATTCTACAATGCAATGACGGATCACATTGGATCATGATCAGAAACATCAACGGAGAGAGAATCACATCAAGGTAATTCTTTTCATTTAATTAAATTAATTATAACCAAAATATGATGACCCAATCTATGGTTCTGGGACTTCCCTCATTCCTTTTTATTCTTCATTATATTCCGATGATCTGGAGTTTTATTATCATAATGGATCTCACATTGATCATTGTAAACACAAAAATTAATGTTGTTTACACCCATCTACATGATTCTGCTGCACCCAGAACCAACTTAGAGATGATAAAATTTTATGAAAACCTTATCCCATTAATTAGTTCTCTTGGAAACAATTATATTCTCTATGAATCATATAAATTGGTCATAAACAAATATATTTATAGTCCCACTGAATTATAGAGTTTGGTCAAGCAATAAGACATATAGAATTTATAAACAACATTGTTGATTAGTAAGAATCTATATATGGGTAATTTTTTTTAGTCATTACCTGAGTTAGATTCCATAATATAGTTATAATTTATTCATCACTATCTATGGATCCAACACTAGATTCATTATCTTTCACAATATGTAAATCCCAATCATGTTTATGTGCATTGATAAGGATCTAATTCATTCTACTATACACTATTTCTATAAATATTTATACACTTGATTAGATCATATCATTATGAATAATAATGTATAATTTTTAATCTAGTGACACACTTAACATAAATTACAAAAATCAGTCATTACTAATCTCTGAAATATAATATATTTTTTTCTTGGGAGTATTCTCAAATCCTAAAAATATTCTACCATGATTCATTATGGTTTCTAAATAAAATGTTAATTAACCCATGAATATCATTTAGGAGTGTGAAACTAGTTGTACCGTAAGGGTATAGTCACCATGCACCAAAATTATGGTTAGGATACACTCAAACCAACTACTTTCAGCATTATAACCCTTATAAGCATTTGTTCCAGAACTATATTAGCAAAAATTATCTAGAAATGGTTTTATTTCTAGGAAAATCACATAATCTCTACCTTACCAAAAATTCAGGATATAATCTTATATATGTACTTATCCTCAAAGACTAATATAGTTTTATATTCTATAATCTATGTTTTCATAAATCTAGCTCCCAAGGTTTTAATTGAAACTCCCTATGATTGCAATAGTAAAGACTCAAATACTAGTATCCTAGTGTCTGTGGTAACTTTTATTACATTTAAACTAGATAGAATGAACATTATTCCTAAGGATTCAATAGTTTAGTTTTATTTGAAAGAAATATGTATTATTAAATCTCCCATTAAATATGAAAACATAAAATAAAAAAGTACTTCCATTGATAAGAACATTATTAACATTATAAAATCCATGTATAACAAACAAAATTCAAATCCAGTATTCCTAGAGAAATGAAACATAAAAATGGGGAAAGATCATATACTCAGTAAGGCTATGCATATAATGTAAGCTAAATATGTCTCAATAATATTTATGAAATAAATGATAATAAAAAATTTAATTTTAAATAATAAAATGATATTGAAACTTAAAGATGTATATCATAACTAATCAATTAATCATATTGAAATCAATAAATCATTTCATAATAATTACATGCATAATTTCAAGCATCTAAAAATTACCATTGAGGCCTCGTGATAAGATATATTATATAAATGGGTAAGGGCTTGACCAAATACCCAATCCAGTTTCTCCCATGACGTCTAATGATTCATCGAGGTGATATTTAATTTTGGGTCTCACTCACCTCTTATTAATTCCAATTCATTCAACACAAGTACAAACAATACAACCTAAATCGAATTCCATAAAATTGAATAACTATCTATATTAGAAGAACTAGAATAAAAAAGTTAAATACATTCACAATCAAATTAATTATAAACCATCATGTTAAATGTGATGGATGATATCATTAGAGTGTATCCACAACATAATATTCAACAAATTATTTTTTATAGATTAAAATACAATAAAATGGTCATTGAAAATTTTATTGAAGAAAATAAGATTTTCACTTTTAAATAAATTTATCAAAGTCTAATATATTTCCATAATTTTAGGTAATCATTTTCTTTGAAAAGAAACAAATAAAATTATTACTGGATATTTAATATAATTACTGTTCATGACAAAATTAAATTTCATTAATGATATATAAGTTAAAAAACATTCCATTCATACTATTGTAAAAATGGCAAAAAAGTGTTTTTCTGATAATAACAATATGTTTTATTTTATACCATTTTTAAAAATTAAAACATGGTTAAAAATTAAATAATTAATATTGGGATAATTTCAGAAAAATTATTTTGTATATTATATTGAAAATATGGAGTTGTAAGATAATGATTCATGATCAACTAGAAAATAAAAAGTATTTTTCTTTAAAAACACTAATTTGATATCTTGAGTACCAAATGATAGAAAAAAGAATGAAATATTTTTAAATAAATGAAATAACATGAGTAGAATAAAATAAATAGTTTTTTATATATAAACACCAAATAATTATCCAAACTGACACTTAAACATAAAAATCATGAATAATGATGAGATTGTGAAATAAAATGTTACATTAGGTTTGAATTCCTTCAAACGTCTATGAAGCTCATTTTTAATGAAAATGTAATTATTATAAATATATTCCAAAATAATTCTCATATATATCATACCATATATTTTTTACTGATAATATTTTACCACTTTTTTATTGGAAATTATTTGTTAAAATAATTGTTTTGTGTAGTAACTCCTTCACTTTTCATATATGCTTGGGTATGGTAGTTTCATTCCTTTTACATTGATCATGGTTCTATAAAAAAAATTATAATCATGTTATCAATAAAATATTTATTCATTATATATTTATTCATAGTAATATATAAAATTTAGTGATTGAAAAATGAATTACAACGTTCATGGTGATGGTAGACCGAACATATGCATGAACACTATTTTCATTTTTCATAAAATGGAATAAAAGAATGGTAAATATTAATTAATTTTTTTTGAATAATTACTATATAATATATAACATATATATTAATTAACTAAATTCTAATATTCATCCACTTCAAAATAAAAAGAAAAATAAATCATTTTTCTTTTTGGAGGTGGTAGTCCACACATACGCACAAGTGATGTTATCATTATCCAATAGATTGTAAGGTAAGAAGGTATGTGTGATATTATAATTATAGAAGTATTATTATGTAAAATTATCATATCATTACATTAAATACATCATTATATCAATCGGTGAGATATTTTTATGGAAAATTAATTAAATTGGATCATGTGGCAGAAGCCCGTCATACAAACAATAAATAGTTTAATTTCCCATTTAATGGAAGAGGGGATGAATATTAATTATTCATTTAACATAATTAAATCTAAATATATGGAAAATTTTGACATTATTATCACAAAATATTTTATGTATAATGTAAGAAGGTATAAGAAGAAGTAAAATAAAAATTCACAGCCAAGATCTATACACCTGCTTCAATGAACCTTTTTAGGTTTATACATAACACATTCTTGGATGATTTTTTAATCCAAACGGGGTCTTTAGGGTTTTTGGAGAGATTTAAGTTAGTTATTTGGATATGGAATGACTAAAAAATAGTATGTTATTGTGTGGATAAAATATTTAAGGATATGGGGTGTTCTTTTATAAGTGGGGGATGACATACATGGAATTTTTGAAAAGAATAAAATATATTACAAGTAATATCACACCAAATTGATCAAAAATAGACTATTACCAAATATAATATGAGATATGGTAAACATATTGAAATAAAATTTAATTTATATAATTATTTATTTTATTTTAACTCGTATCATTTTTTTAAACCCCCGATAAAGTAGTTTTAACCATAACAGTGGTAGAATAATTTTATTATTTTTACTATTAATTGTTAAAATAAATTAAGATTTAATTTTTAAATAATTTTAATTATACGTATTTCAAGTATCAAAATTATTTTGTCAAATAATATTAATACAACTTTATGAATTTAATTTAAAATTGGACCCACAAACATGGTGAAATGTTTTTCTTTGAAAAAAATGTTTTCTTATTTATGAAAGGTTTTATATAATAAATCAACATAAAATTTTTTCTAACAAATTAAATTTGATTAATAATAATAAAATTAATATTATTTATATTTAAAATCTTTTTTAATGAAAAAGGTAACATTGTAAATTAATTAAAGGAAAAAAATATTTTAAAAAAGCAGTATTTTTCTCTATTAAAAAAAAATTATTATTTTGAAAATTTATCAAAAGATTTACTCTAAAATAATCTAAAATTTTTTATTTCAAAATTGAAGATAATTTAATCAAATAAATTATAAAAAATAAAAAAAATATTTATATTAATATCTCACAAAAATCTGTGAAAACATATTTTAGAGAAAATTATTTTTTTAATGAATATTAAGACTTTACTAAAAATATTTATATAATATCATATAAAATTATCAAAAATTTTAAAATGTGGATATTCATACTCATACCACTAATTTAAAAGTTATGTAACAAAATTATACAATTTTATGGTTCATTTAAACTCATGGATGCATGTGTTAAAAGATATCCAAGAGATTAAATTTAGTTAAAAAGAAATATATCATAAAATATTTTGGCATTACATAGATCTATATCATACATAGATGAAAATTGGAAACACAGAGTATATAATTCTAAACATTCTCAAATCTTCTTAGATGGATTAAACATAATTGAGTTTAATATCATGAAAAAAGAACTCAGATTCACATTTTTTATGGTTATATGGTGAGAACATCTATGTATGAGATTTTTATACAATCTGGATCATGTAAAAAAGAATATTACTCTATTATAGTTTCAAGGGAATGGGAAAACATAAAATTAATGAAATTATTATGTAAATATAAAAATATGTGACTTTTGGGGGATTGATTTTGTATTATTGATTGGGTTTCAGATAAGAGTTCTAGGAATAACTATATATCATGTGTTTACACGATTCGAGCTGTAGATAGTTCATATAATGTGTGGGGAAAGTAGGTCCACCTTTGTTTTAGTGATAAATTTTCATATGGGACCATGTCATTTTATAATGATGGTTTCATAACCCAGAAAATGTAGGGGATATTTTTGAGATTGAATTTATAGATGGGTTGGGTGGTTCAGATGTTACTACGTATCCTAAAATGACTGTAAGGTACACATGCATTGTTCATATAAGGAGTATTTTATCTTATCATAGTCCAATATATGGATAACAATAATGCACAATATGAAATTTTACATGAATCTGGATCTTGTGTGGTGATAATAGGCTTCACATAATGCCTTAAATATTATAAGATAATTTTTTATAAAACACAATAGATCTTGTTTTTTCTAGGGAACATATGAAATTAAAAATATAAAATGATATATTTCAATTTAACTAATTAAGGAAGTCTATCAAGACCTCTAGGTTCTTGTGAATCATACATAATGTGAGAAATATAAGGTGATTGAAAGATTACTTATTTTGCATGATAGAAAATAAATGGGGTAAGGATATTATTTTATACTGTTATTTCATGTGATAAGGATGAAATGTTAAAAACAATTAACGTAATGTTACTAGGAAACAACTTCTCTAAAATTTATTGTTGTAAAACTAAAACATTCTCTATGAGATTCAACTTATCATCATGAGGATGTAGGCTTTATTGTATCTCATCTTTCAATAAATATGATCATAGTGATACAATATTGAGGTTTTCCTAGACGCAATTGACCCAAGAATCCCTACACATCCTATGTGGATATAAATCATTCCAAACATACCTTTTAAAGGGGGACTGGTGATCACTGTATAGATGTAGATCATGTGTAGTGAATTAGATCATAAATGTACATTTTCTCTGTAATGAGAAGGAAGAAACCAGAATATGAATATGGTCTCAATTATAAGATGAGGTTATATGGATTTTTCCCAGTAAAGGGTAACTAAATAAAAATCAACATGATATTATAAACTAAAAATTTGAAAACATCTACATAGGTCTATATTATAAAAAAATAGAGTTTTTTCCGTACAGAATGACCATTTTTATGATGTTTCATGTCATTATGAAAGGGATGTATGTCATAATATTTAACATCATGTAACATGGATGCATTAAAAATAGTTTAAAATCATACAAAGAAGACAAAAATTCTATATAGTTTAAATTAATGCTTCCAATGAAGACATGATATGTATTTTATGGTTTTATCAATGGGACTAATATTAACTTGTTGTGAAGTCATTGAAAGTAAATCATTAAAAATTGAGAAATGGTTAAAGGTATGATGCACCCTACATATATATTGATGAGAGAGTAGGCTTCGTTGAAGTAGATGTTTTGTATGTATTAATGTCCCTCTCACATTAGATTGAGATTAGGAGAATTATTTTGTGGTATCATCATTTTTATGTGATCCATATACAATTATAATTAAATGACGGAGTGGAGATGGACCTTCTTTTTGAATGGTCATGAAATCTTGTTTCAAGAGACATATTGGTTATACATCACGAAGAACATTTTATCTTCAATCAATTCTATGTCAACCAGTCAGAGATAGCTTATCATTGAATATATGATTACAAATGGAAATGTGATGCATTGAAATATTATATGTGTTTGGAAGGACTATCATTGTCTCATATGAAAGTGGATATATGGTTTCTTCTATATAAGCACAGGGTCAGTATATAATCCCTTATCTTATATACTATGAATATTATTTATATACTATTTTTCATGATGATAGAGTATCATGTATTAGTTTTCAACATTATTTTCCTGATATAAAATTAAAATTATATTTTCCCTTGTAAATTCTCAAATAAGGAAGGGTGTTGAGCAATTACTCTAGGGTCACAACATAATGGATTATAGGCTACCATCCTATGAGTGAAATTCTCACCAATTAAAATACGAGTAACTAATTGAGATTATTGAATGGTTATTAATAGTTTTCATACCATTTAAAAGGGAATCATTTCTTCAAAAACCTCATGAAGGGTTGAAATTTTCGGTTTTTTGTAATAGTGGGTTACATAGACCCAACTATAAAGTGCATTTCAAATACCATTTCATGTATACAGTTTGATATGTATGATGTACTCTTACCATTTTAGTGCATACATTTCATCATGAACTATTTAAAATGGAAATTTTCATAGATTAATTTTCATATCAAAGGATTATAGAACTCATGATATAATGAGAACCCCGAGATACTATTATACTCATCATAAAAATATTTCCTATATTCCATATACATTACACTAATATGAAACAGTTGATGATTAAAAATCAGTTGTTTGGGGCCCATTAGCATTGAGACTTCTCCTCAGTATGTACATACTTGGTGACCCTTTGGTAGGAAAGTTCATAGGGACATACCTACCAATAGGAACCCCATATGTTTTAGGTTTCATTGGTTATTTATTTAAACAGATATGGGTATTGGTATCTTCAATTTATATCATTATCAATCTATTCCATTTGATCACATACATTGATGTATTGGAAAAAATATGATAATGAAATCATAGTGAGGTAGCTTGGGTTGGGTGTGTCATTGGTGGTATGAGATTGGTTGAATTATCGTTATATAATTTTTATCTTCTTGGTTGAGGAAATAATATATCTATGGCATGGTTGATCAGGATGGTTGTACATTCCTAAATCCATGGATATGGTAGTTGAAAGGTAAGTTCATCTAATTAGATCAACAAACAATAAATAATGATAGGATGATGACACAAGTGTGCATCCTACATTATGATATATTTAAAAGAAAAGATAATATCTGACACAGTGTGTGGTTGAAGGTTGGTTTTCATTTCTATGACTTTTCAGTATCTATTTAGGGGCCTCGATGGGTTACAAGACTCTGCTCTTGGTCTGTTAATTCTATTCACTACTAAGAAAATAAGGGTCTAGAGGGTCACACAAAATTTCATATTCAAGAATCTTCCAATTTCTCTTGAATAGGCAAATAGAACATGGTGGACCCCACCATGTTTTCTGAGTGTTGTCTGCATTTTATCGATCAATGATAAATAAATAAAATTATTATTATTCAAATAAATAATAATTGGAATTGATATCATTTTCAAAATGATTATGTAAATTCATGGAAAATATTATACGAATTAATGTTTTTTTAATATTCAATGTTCATTTAATATAATTCGGAACTAATATTCAAGTTAAAATACTTGGTTTTATCACATAATATATTTAATATATATTATAGGTATGTGATAAAATATAAATAATATTTATGTCACATATTAGTTTCCAATAATAATTTATTTATTGATTCTTTAGTGGGTGATTTATTTTCAGGGGCTAGGAAACCATTCTGCATATCTTGAGCCACAAACTATATATATAGGATGAGATGCTAATTCCATGGGATTTTCATGAATTTGGAATGAGAGACCATCTCTCCTCCCACTTTAAAGAGAGAGAGAGACGGAGATTCCCTCTCCAATCGATTGGTCCAATGCATCTTCGATAGATCAAAGGCATGTGATCATGGTGATCAATGTGATGTGGAATGATTTGCCACATCTCCGTGTTAGCACCTAGAATTTGAACCACACCGAGCATGTGGATGGTTGAAGCATGTGTGGATTATCCAAAGAGATTATTGTTTTTATCATTCATGTAATGATTACTTATCTTTGGATCATTAATGAAATGATCACTGATGAGGTGTGATAGATGAACACACTTCAATTTGAATGAGGTAAACACTAAATTTATTATTGTGAGCTGTTTAAATTAACAAGAGATCCTTAGACCGTATTAGGGCTTGGTTGATCAGAGACGATAAGTCTCATCATCATGAAAATGAAAAAATTGGAATCCCTACCCCCACCAACTTTTTCTACGCACCCAAGTACCTTCAATTGGTATCAATGTGATGACATGAATTTTCTTAGCCACAAAAATTAATTTGTATAAATTTAATATAGAGTTTAATTTTGGTCTCAACGGAAGATGGCCAGATTACGACCATCTAAAAATTTTTATAAGTATAATTTTGATGTTTTCTGGTCTTAAAATTTTTATTATGAAATATATATACATATATGAGGATGTTCTTTCATTTTTGGCATTTTCGGGGGGGGGGGGGTTTAGAAATGGTTTTTTTTTGGAAAACAATTTATCCAAAAGGGATAGGGTTACAAGTATTTTTAAAAAGGGGCATGGAGATGTGTGAACCCCATTCACGCATCCCCGATCCGGGGAGGATGTGTGAACCCCATTCAGGAATCCTTCATGAAGTTGATAAAGGACCCATGAATGGGGTTCACACTCCTACATAAACTTTTTTTCACAATATTTATTTTTCTTTTTTTTTGTTTTTTTTTGTGTATATATATATAAACAAAACCAATGTTTTCTGCAGAATTTATCTTATATTTAATATCCAGCAGTACTTCCATTACAGCAGTCTGGATTCTTACCGAAACCCTCAACGAGAGATCTCATTTATAAGAGAGAAATCCCAAGAAATCCTTTTTTATTTCTAATGTGGGCTTCAGGTTCTCTCTTTCTTATGCAGAACATTCTGCATTTCAGATGTGGGATTCTGTTTCGTGTATGTGTCTTTGAAATATTATAAAATAAAAACTATAAAACCAATATAAATAAAACTTAAAACATGGATTAAACATATAAGAAATAGTTTAAAATAAAACGAATTTCGTAAAAGGGTTGTTGAATAATAATTTATGAGCATTAAAAACCCCCAACAAGAAGTCTAAAAATATTTCAACTACATGTCTTTGAAGGACTATAAAATACAAACTATAATACTAATATGAATGAAACCTAAAATATGGATTAAAGATATAAGAAATAGTTGAAAATAAAAATAATTACGTAAAAAATATTGATGAAAAATAATTTATAAGCTTTAAAATCTGGCAACTTCAAACATAAAAACGTTTAAAGTACGTGGATTTGAATGCCTATAAAATAAAAACTATAAAACCAATATAAATGAAAATTAATCCATTGATTAAAAATATAAGAAATAGTTCATAATTAATTATTTAATTAGTAATATAATTATTAATTATTTAATTATTATTTAATTAGTAATATCAATAATAACTATATAATAATAAATTATTAATATAACTATAAATTATATAATGATTAATTAGTTACTTAGTGATATGATTATTAATTATATAATAAAAAATTAGTTAATTACTAATATATTTATTAATTATTTAATAATTAAGTATTTAAATAGTAATATAATTACTAATTATATAATAATTCATTTATTATTTAGTAAAATTAATAATATAACAATTCATTATAATTATTAGTTATTACTTCTTAATAATTAAATATATAACAATTAATTATTTAATTTTTAATATATTTATTAATTATCAAATAATTAATTAGTTAATTAGTAATATAATTTTTAATTATAATTATCATTATTTTTTATATAATTAGTAATTTTATTACCAATTAACTAAATAATTTTCATATAATTAATATTTAACAATTATAATTAATAATTATATTACTAATTAACTAATTAACTATTATATAATTACTTTTTAATTATTAATAATTATATTGGTAATTAACTAATTAATTATTATATAATTAATAATTACGAATTATAATTAATAATTATAATACTAATTATAATTAATAATATTATCATTAATTATAATTAATAATTATATTACTAATTAAATAATTATTTATCATATAATTAATAATAATATTACTAATTAACTAATAAATTATTATATAATTAATAATTAATAATTAAAAAAATTATAATGAATAATTATAATTAATAGTTATATTAGTAATTAACTAATTAATTATTATATAATCAATAATTACAAATTTTATTACTTATTAACTAAATAATTAGTATATAATTAATAAATAATAATTATAATTAACAATTATATTATTAATTGATTTTTAAATAATTAATAATTATATTAGTAATTAAATAATTAATTATTATATAATTTTATTACTAATTGACTAATTAATTATTGTATATTAGTAATTAATAATAATAATTAATAATTATATTACTAATTAACAAATTAATTGTTATATAATAAATAATTAATAATTATATTACTACTTAACTAATTTATGATTATATAATTAATAATTATATTACTAATTAACTATTTAATTATTATATAATTAAAAATTAACAATTAATAATTACTAATTACTAAGTATAATGAATAATTATAATTTCTAATTATGAAACAAATGAATTAATTTTTTATTTTATAATTAATAATTATATTACAAATAAACTAATTAATTAATATGTAATAAATACTAATAAATTATAATTAAAAATTAATTTCTAATTAACTGATTAATTATTAAATAAAAAATAAATTATAATTATAATTAATAATTATATTACTAATTAACTAATTAATTATCATATAATTATATTACAAATTAACTAATTAATTGTGGTATATTAGTAATTTATAATTAATAAATATATTTATTATTAATAATTAATAATTATATTACTAATTAACTAATTGATTGTTATCTATTTTATATGTTTAATTCATGTTTTAATTTTAATTTATATTGATTTTATCATTCGTATTTCATAGGCTTTCCAAGCCACGTAAATGTCTTTAAGTTTCATGTTGGTGATTTTAAAAGCATAGAAATTATTTTTCATCAACATTTATTAAAAAATTATTCTCATTTTTAACTATTTCTTATATGTTTAATCAGTATTTTATGTTTCATTCATATTGGTTTTATAGTTTTTATTTTATAGTCTTTCAAAGACACATACTTGAAACATTTTTATGTTTCAAGTTGGTGGTTTTGAAAGCATATAAATTATTATTCATCAACATTATTTACGAAATTATTTTTTCAACTATTTCTTATATGTTTAATCCATATTTTATGTTTCATTTGTATTGGTCTTATATTTTGTATTTTATAGTTTTTCAAAGTCATGTACTTGAAACATTTTTAACTTTCATGTTAGTGGTTTTGAAAGTTTATAAATTATTATTCATCAACATTTTTAACAAAATTATTTTTATTTTCAACTATCAACTATTTGTCTAATTCATTTTTTAAGATTCATATATATTGGTTATATAGTTTTTATTTTATATTTTTTCAAATTCATGTTCTTGAAACAGAATCCCACATCAGAAATGCAGAATGTTCTGCGCAGGAAATGGATTACCTAAATCCCACATCGGAAATGCAGAATTATTTCCAGGGAAAGCCCTATTATAAAAAAGAGAACCATAGGTGGGAGTTTCTGTCAGAATACAGAATGTTGTAATGAGGGTCCTTCTGGATATTAAATAGCAGATAAATTCGGTTAAATTTTTTGTTATATATATATATATATATAAACAAAAACAAAAGTTTTTAAAATACAATAAAAATTAAATTTTTCTATAGGATCTATGCTCACGGTTCACGCATCCTTCATAAAGTTTACAAAGGATTCCTGAAACCGGTTTACGCTTCCTGAGAAGGGAAAATGTCTGAATGGGGTTCACATGTCTTTTATCACATCTGAGAAGGATGCGTGAACCCCGTTCACGCTTCTCTCCACATCGAAGATGCGTGAAAGGGGATCATACATAATCTAACGCATTTTTAAAAATAGTTAAAACCCTATCCATTTTTTATAAATTGTTTTATTCAAAACCCCATTCAAAAATACCCCATTTTTGGTCATTGTACTTACCACTTGGTTTTCTTTTATTTGTGGGTTATAATATTTTTTATCGAAAATGTATATGGTTTGATTTATTTTAAAAAGGGTCACTAGATGCATGAACCCCTTTCATGCATCTTTGGTGCAGAGAGATGTGTGAAAGAGGTTCACACATCCTCCATCCCCTCTTCAAAGGATGTGTGAACCCCATTCACATATCTCTCCTCCCCGAAGATGCATGGACGGGGTTCACACATCCTTCGAAGATGGGATGAAGGATGTGTGTACCCCGTTCACACATTCGGCCAAGAAAATCTATAAATGGGGGCCTCCCCCCCCCCCCCCACAAATTTATTATTCACCTCTAGATTTTACTGCGAAGCCCTGTAGAATTTCTTTCTCAAAATTTTTTTGCTACTTTTAAGAAGGTAAATTTTATATTTTAATTTTCAATTATATAATTGTGTTTATTTATTTTACTTGTATGCATTATTTATTTGATTTGTGATATGTAGAAAATAGTGTTTGTGTGTATGGATTATTTATTTCATATATATTGATGTGTAAATTACTGTATTTTTTATGATTTAATTTATGAACGATGTGTTTGTTGCATGAATTTGCATTGAATTTTTATGAAAATTAATTATGTCATGTCTAAAATTTTGTATGAATTAATATTGAATGTTTATGAAAAATAAATATGTCATAAAAATGTTATTCTAAAAGTAATATTAATTTGAATTATAATATTTTATACACTACTAATATTATTTTTTAATAATATATCAGTTATATGTATAATATTTAAATTTATTAAAAATTCTATAGGAATCATTTTTTGTTAATGGTATAAAAATAGTTTTGAATAAATAAAAATTTCAAATTATATTTTTTATAATAAAACTTATTAAATATAAAATTGTAATATATGTATAATATGTATTACATATAGTAATAGATATAATAAGTGTACCCAAAACCATGGTAAGTTGTATGGTGACTGATCTTGAGATGACCGACTGATGCATAATTGAAACTACATGTCTTCTTTTGTGAATGTGGTTATTTAGTTTGTAATAATTGCATTTATTTATTTGTATTGATGATATGTGAGTCAACCTTGACTAAGTATTTAAGGACCTACGCGCCCACTTAGAAAATTTATTATATTTCATACCCCTGGACCCCCTGACATGCATGTGAGTAAATTTGTAATTAAAAAGGCAATCAACAAAAGACGTCCCCGAAGATGCGTCCCCGGAGAGATGTCCACGAACAGGTGTTTGAGAACAAACGTTCGACATTTGGCAATGATGTTTGAAATGAAACTGACGGTTTCTGAAATATTTGATAACAGAGACTCTATGAGTCTACCCATAGGTTTTGGACTGTTTATCAAATAATGATAAACTAATCATATATCTCAATATCAATTAATGATTAATTATTCATAAGTAATTAAAATATATAACGTTATATTAAATAATGTTAAAAATTGATGTAGTATATAATATTTTATTAATTACTTTTTATATGTAATAATGAATGAGAAAATATATTGCAACGGTGAGACCATTTATATAGTGTAGGGATTTAGCTATAGTGTTCCACCTGTCAGAGTGGTAAAACATCATGATTGTATGAAATTGGATGTAGTTCACAATAATATTTATAATCTGGTATAATTGGGGGTCGATCAATCGATTTATTCAATCACATGTCAACATCTACCACATCATTAACATTTCTGGCACATCGAGTACCCTTTGGTCGATGATGATGATTGGATGGATGCATCTTATTTTTTTAGACAGTAGTGTGCCAATGGTTGGATGGAGTTGTATGTGGTGATTTAGGATATAGATGTGGGGAAACTGACTACTATAGAAAAGAGTTCTGTGTGCTCTGTATAAGTTGGTCCTTCACATTAGTCTTGTGCATTGCCTCCTTCTCATTTGAATCCAGTAATAGAAGCAAATTTTGAAGAAGATTATCAAAATTTAGAAGGAAATATATATGACATCCCTTTGTGTGTTGATATAGTGAATAAAAGTTTAGGGATGGGGTTTCATGGACAGGGCCAAATTCTTATCATAGTTATTGCATTAGACATTTTGAAAATAATGTGCATAAGCATTTTTGAGTTGATTCCATAAAGAAGGAGATCCTCATACTCGATATGTTTTTCCAAACTTATATTTTTTTAAAACAATATTCTCCACTTTAATACATTATTATTTTATGGTTTTAGCATATGATCCCCAACAAGAAAGGTTTGATCGATGCCTTGAATAGATCTGAATTGCTAATGAATATGTGTATGAATATATGAAGGAGATTCTGAAGAAAAATGGACATTAGCATATGATGGTGGCAGATGATATGGCCGCAAGACCACTAATTTATTGGAGTGCATAAATGGGATCCTCAAGGTTGTACGCAAACTTCTTATCACATGTTTAGTGAAAGAGACATTTTATAGATGTGTTCACTACATTATTGATTGGTCCATAAAGGCCTTTCAGAGGATGGAAAACAAAATGCATTTTACGCAGCATTTCTAATGTGATATTGATCAGATACTAAATGAGGCTTCAAGATAGACAATTATTTACTTTGATAGGGAAAAGACAAGCTTCCAGGTAAGACTGCTCTACGACCGGGCTGCATGCACTAGTGGATGAGTGTTTCTAGTAATCATAGATAACATATACTTTGATTGAGGCAACTTTCAGGAATTTAGATATCAGTGTGCAAATGTTATTGCAATTTGTGCTTCATTAAATATATCATTGGACCCAAATTTTAACCTAGTGTACCACATGAGCACTTTGGTTAAATGTTATAGTGTTGCATGGACACATGTTGGTTACTTTCATTTTATCTCATTGTCTGCCGATTAGCGGACCATCATCCCTAATATTTACATGTTTCATAATTTGGTTCTGTTTTCATTTATGGTTTTTTCAATTAATTACACTTTTTAAATTATTGGCTTCATACTACTAGGTTATAGCCCCGAGGATGAATTAAATCATGTCAAATGAGAAATGAAATAGATTGGGCTTGGAAATGAGGAGGGATAATACGATGTAGTATTTGTCATGTATAAGGACATATTCGTAAGACATGTCCCCAAATGGAAGCACATAGCTCCCCATAGCTCCACATCTCATCTTCCATGATCGAGATTGTGCATTGTTTCACGAATATGTATATTTTTCTTTGTATGTGGAAGTTTCAATATTTAGGTCTTTTATTTATGACATTCTCCATTTCTAACAGGTTTCAATTTTGGTTTGTCTCATTTTTTGATTCTCTAATAATGAATTTTCTGATACTCAAACTATTAAAATAACAACACTGAACGAAAACGAATATATCAAGCTTCCACGTGTGAAAAACACAGTAATCCACACACACAAAATGTAGTATAAATTGAAAATATTAACACATTCATTTTCCAGTTTATTTTTCTAGATTTATTTAAATAACAGTTCAAAATTTATATTGAATTCACTATAATAAAGTAGAAATGATATCATTTGTGCAGGTGAAATATTTTTCGATGCTCACATATTAGGATACTCATGAATCACGACTGATTTTGGAGGGAAATCTAGTGCCTCCATTGTGTGTACGTAGATCTCACTATTTCCATCATACCATACCACCTCTCGCTATCATCCCTCGTCTTCTTCATTCTGGATTCTATGGTCTAGCGATGTGAGACTACAACTTTCTAGATCATTAGCTCAATGCAGCGCTTATATTGAGATGGAGGCCAGATTCACATTCATTCCATTTTAGAGATGGGAATATGACTATTACCCTGCATGATGTGGCCATTATGTTGGGCCTCCCCATCGATGGTGTGGCTTTGACTGGATGTGTTGGAGCAGATTTTCTGGAGCATGATGATAGACTACTGGGCATAGAGGTCCCAAAATATGGTCGGACAGTCATTGGTGGTATATTACACATGTCTTGGTTAGACCATCATGTCACACAGTTAGTAGAGGATTCTGATGAGATCACTGTGCTTTGATTTTCACGTGCATATATTTTGAGGCCGATCGGTGGCACACTTTTGGTTGATCCCTCCACTACTTTTGTTCATTTGATGTATTTATCTTTTTTGGAATATTTGGATGAGGCATACCGATATAGTTGGGGTCTTCTTGTCTTTTATATAAATACAGGGCGTTATATAGCGCATGTCGCATTGATAAAATTCATATCATGGGATGCATAGTTCTTCTACAGATGTGGGTATGGGAGCACATACCTCGTTTAGCTCCACATGCTCATGTGCCATTACTAGTAGATATTGTAGTAGAGGTTCCACGTGGACGTTTGTATGTTATTCCTTCCTTATAATGTCCAACTTAATTGTATAACTTTATATTATGAAATATAAATTTAACAATATTATCTATAGGTGGAGTCAGGTACATAGACATTCAGATTCCCCTAGACATGACATCCACACCTACAGACATATGTTTTACAGCATTCGACAACATGATGATAGTGATTATTATTTTTATTTTTATGTATTTATTATTTACTACACATGTATTCATTTATTTATTGATTTATTTATTTTTTCTTTCAGTTTTTATGAATGACATATATATATATATATGATATTATCCAGAGTATTCCAATATACTATACGACGATCCCTGCTATCGTCTCCTGTAGGGTTACAATGATTCATTTTCATATAGTCAAGTGGAATCATACCGAGAGAGTTATGAGGTAGTTCGGATTCTTTCAGCTAGTTCTTGACCCACCCAGTCAGTTAGATTCACTTCATTTCTTGAAGATGTCAGGGAAGAGAGATTTTTATTGGAGAAGATGCCATGCCAAATTTATTAATTTATGGGATAGATGATAGGACTTCCAGTTGCAAGGGGTGGGGACAATGCATTTTCATTTGGTGGATCAGATGGATTATGCACCATGGTACTACAGGTCCCCCGTCAGATTTATAACACGACACAGATAAGGCTTTCGCAAGATGGTATACATAGTTCTTTCCACAATTCAGTGGAATTTGTATTCATATTACTTAACAAAATAATTTTTTTCTTAGGATGCTCATATATATCATCTAATACAAATGTCTAATCTAGTTGAGAACACCCAATTTGAACCATCATATATTCACACCCTTGTTTCACAGTTGCTTCTTTTGATGGACGCAATTTATCATGGCATTTTTTATCCACCACATGCTGAAGAGGCTGCAGAGCCTTCCGAGGCTCATATAGATGTAACAGGGGGTGACAACCCTGTTACGAATCTTGATGTTACATATGAGGAGGATGTTCAGCATGATCAGTCAGATGTTGGTCTTCTACAAGAGGAGGGTATTTGGCATGATCATTCATATGCTCCTCCAACTTCTTCGGCTCAGCCACGGTAGATACAAATGCTATTTGGTTTCACCTGGATTCATTATTACAGACATCCACATCACAATATCCATCTTCTTTCCATTTTAGTCAGAGTTCCAGACAGCCTCCAAAATCAGTAGTTACAGGACATGGTACAGACTGTGAGACTGTACATCCACTTCCTATCATAGAAGAGGATGTGGGGGTGGTTACTGAGGATGATGTGAAGTATAGACCAGAGCGTTGACAGATATAGACACGATGTGGATGCGTCCAGTATAAACCTGGCTATGGGATTGAGGAGAATCCACGCCAGAGGCATATATTAGGTTGTTTTTTGATTTATGATATATTATGAATGTGCATTACTATTATCAATTATAGAGCTCTACTTTTGTAATAAGTGTCTTACTTTCATCAAATTACATTCCAAATCTAATAATTTCTATTTTGTGTTCATTAATAAATAATAATACTCTGGATGAAAGGATCTATGAACATCATTAAATCTTGACAAATATTATTAAGCTCAATGAATTGAATATTAAAATCATGAACAAGATTCTTTGTTTAATAAAGATTAATTTCATGAAGAAGAATTTCAAGTAATAATGAATAATTGTGAAGAGTAGATGATTATGATTGATGATAAAAAAAACCATAATATAAGATGTATGGAATTTTAAGTTCCTTTCGATAATTTTGAGAAAATACATATTCAAACTTTATAAAAGGACACATGTTCTACTGGTACAAAATCTTCACTGGAGGATTTTAATATTAAAATACTTCCATCATGTGATAAAATTATGGACATTATGAAAAATATTGAATTCATATTCTTCAAAAATTAGAAACCATCCTTAAGAGGGTTAAGAATGTGATAGCATATTTAAGAACATGTTTTGAAGAGGATCATCCTTGGTTAAGTTATTTATGATTTAAAAAATTGATGTTTATGAGTGTTTCTATTTAGGGGGAGGTAAATGAAGAATTATTAAATTACTTCTTGAATTAATATATCAATTAGAATCAAATAAAATTACTATAGAACATTCTGGAAGATCATGTAATTGAAAGATAAATGTTTTTCTAAATCTCTATACCTTTTTAACAAAAAAATAATGAATAGAAAGGGGTTATAATTGAATTAATCAAATACATAAGAAATTTTAGCTTCTAAAGAAATGATGATTTTCTAACCTTTCTGTAGGAAGCTTGAATGGGGTTCATGCATCCTTTAGAAACTTCATAAAAGATGTGTGATCCACGTTCATGAATTTACCATTTCTAGGATGCCTGAATGGGGTTCACGCATCCTTAGAATATGAGATGAATGATGCATGAACCTAATTAATGCATTTCTATGCACTGAAGATGCATGTTTGGGGATCACGCATCTGGAGACCCATTTTTATATTTTTTTCAAACCCTATCTATTTTCCATAAAAAAATTTAAAACCCATTAATAAAAATACCCTATATCTTGCCTTTCTCCCATGACCCCCTTTTGTGAGCCATCCAGCCTAGCCTCTCCCTTACCTGGAACTACTGGCCACATGAGTGCACCTTCCCTGTGTGGACCAGCCATGATTTGGGCCTCTACAGTGTCGTCGGACCCTCACCTCAACCGCCCCTCCTACAACTGATACACCATGGTGGACGTCCCCAGTTTTTGGTTGCCTCGTATTTCATCCGGTTACTTCTCACTTGGTCTAGATCTAGACAGGATTGCTCGACATCGACCACATTGTCACCCCCAAGTGCTCATGTTAACACGCCTCCTCAAACCATTATCCAGTCATTCGTAGCGCATGAGACAACCATAGTCTCACTCTACCATAGTCGAGACAAGGTCATCCACTCTAGAGGCCACTCGATGTATTCTCCTAGGAATGGTTGACGTCTCCATACACATGTATCCATGATCTAGCACCATAGGACATTGTCCACAGGACCACTTCCTCCTGGTTCCCTGGTGAGGGACTGCCACTGAGAAGAAAAACCCCATAACCTAGATCTGGTGCATCGCAATGGCTGATCCACCCCGCTACATCAGCATTCCTGTCCTTTTCTCATATCAATCATCTATTACCTCTCCAATTAGCTAGCACAAGAGTATTTTTATACTATTTTTTATATTTTTTAAATGTCCTAGGTTAATTTTTTTTAAAATATTGCTCTATGGCGTCATCTGCAATTCCCCCTTTCCTGAAAACATTAACTTTTTTCTATTATAATTATTTTTTATACATATATATAATTTTAATGTTTTATTATCATGTTCGTATGGTTATATATATATATATATAACATAATGTTTAAACATAATATATCTTTTATTCATGTACCTGACTTTTGTAGCCTATATCATATAAACTATATGACATATATGAATGAAATTTTAATCGTTTCTTAAACATATAACAAGTATTCCAAAATAAAAATAATTTCTGAAAAAAAATGGTGAGAAATTATTTACAAGAATTCTAATCCACCGACTTGAAACATAAAAATGTTTAAAGTGTGTGACATTGCTGGCCTTTGCAATATAAAATATAAGACGGTTATGAATAAAATTTTAAACATTGCTTCACCATATAACTAGTAGACCAAATAAAAATAATTTCTTAAAAAATATTAGTGACAAATTATTAATAATCATTGTAATCTACCTACATGAAACTTAAAAATATTTCATCTAAGTTATTTTCCTGGCCTTTATAATAGACTATAAGACCGATATGAAAGAAATTTTAAACATTTCTTAAACATATAAATAGTATTCCAAAATAAAAACAATTTCTTAAAAAATCCTGGTGAAAAATTATTTATAATCACTCTAATCCACCTACATGAAACATAATAATGTTTCAAGTACGTGACTTTACTGGCCATTATAATATAAACTATAAGAATGATATGAATGAAATTTAAAAAATTTATTAAACATATAACTAGTAGTCCAATTTTTATTTTTTATTTATATATATATTATAGATTATATTTTATTGGGTTTAAAAGTCTATTAGGTGGCTTGAGATCCTCCTAGACATTCTTTCCTTTTTCTCTCACTTCTGAGATACATTTATTACATTCCGTTCATTACAATTTATTTATTTTATTTATGAAACTCTTTATTTTCACCAACTTTTTAGATGATTAAGAAATCATTTAAATTATATTTACATTGTTTTTATACTGTAGATTTTTAATCTTTTAATGTTTTTTACTAGAAATTTAGTAATTATTTCTATGATTCAAGTAGTCATCTTTGAAAGAAGTCAAATATAAGTTCTGCCTAAAATAAAAATGAAAAATGAAATACTGGATAAACATATAAGAAGATATAATATTAATAATAGTATTTTGATTTCAGTAGACATAAAACATGTAAAAAAATGTACAATCAATGTATATGTATGTGGAGAGGAGATTCCACCCACATGGTGGTCTGTGAATAAGACGTATGCATCAAGTGTGTATTGGATTCTGATGACCTTGACAAGGAGGATCCTCGGGCCCTGGAATGTCGACTAGAAAATACTCCATATGTCAGTTAGTGGGAAGAGCTATCAACTACATCTCGTACTGCCCTCCGGATCCTTCTCCCCCTTAGGTGGTAGAAGGACCTGCCTCCATCGTAGTGGGGAACCAAGCATGTGATGGAGCTCTACCCCAAGACGGCGATGGATCAAGAATCAAAGGCTACGATGGATCCCAAGGATGTGAAGGATCTAGAACCCATGATAGAGATAACTACAGATATCCTATTATGAATGACATATCACATGCCACTTGAGGCACATCCTGAATCGGCTGATCTGGGACTACTAGAGGGACGACCTCTTCCTATGGAATATGTGAGGCCTCATGTACAGCACAATGTTGTCTAGGTCACCATGGTCATGGCTCCTCAGCACCAGCAGTAGCTTCAGGATGTTTCTCTAGGATTGGAATATCCTCTCTTTGATCCAGACGCGCGAATGTGATCCCAGAAAGCTCATGAAAAGATTATCTCACCTCCAGCGGTGTAGTATGGACGACTACCCAACTAAACACCCCCTCCTCCTCTTCATCAGTCATACA
This sequence comes from Viscum album, assembly GCA_963277665.1. Taxonomy (NCBI): domain Eukaryota; kingdom Viridiplantae; phylum Streptophyta; class Magnoliopsida; order Santalales; family Viscaceae; genus Viscum; species Viscum album. The sequence goes on along the minus strand of OY728136.1, from coordinate 343,358,562 downwards.
ATCATGCTGATCTGTGTGACTTTCCTGTAAATAGATTCAAATTGAATTAGAAAATAGTTCAATAAAAAAACTAATGGATGTTTATTGACTCACCATCCTCTCTATCTCCATACCAGATTGGGTAAGATACAATATAGACTTTAGTATATACCATGGCGCATACTCAACCTACTCCAAAAGAGAGAATTAGTTCATAGAAACACCCTGAATACGAAACTATGCGTGTCTATGCCGACAGTCGATAAAGATAGCACGTACTCTAGACCAGTCATCATCCTGCCTCCCAATCAGATTAATCCCATGAATCTGGTCTATTTGTCTCGATGGTAATGGAATCATCTAAGTTCGGAAAAATGGGCACATGAATCTGTCAATATGGAGCCACTCAATAATATAAAAGTGAATGAGGGGCACTACAACCATAGCATCATCAAGCCCAACAACGCATTATGATGGCAACTGGTCTGAAATACTCTAGTATGGAAGCAATAAAATCTGAATGAAAAGTGATTATGTCAAAAAATCACCTAACTAAAAACCAAAATTGATGTTATTATCAAATATATTGGACAATTCTAGATTTAATATGCATACATGATCAGGAAATAGACAGTCCAACTATTGCCGATATACACACAAATGTTTTCTCAGAACTACAAAAAAATCATGTCACTGACACCATCGGTAAAATACATCAACAATAGTAGAAAATAATGAAACATAATAGCCAATAACTCATAGAATAATCACCCAAAAAAATGACTGATCATACTAGCGTCCATGCGGAACCTCATGTAGCACCTCCATCGTGACCGATGAACCAACAAGGTCAGGGAGGAATGTTGGGATGTGCTCCCATGCCTACATATGAATATGGATGATGCATCCCCCGAGACCTGTGTGGTCCTTGTAGGAAAGCTAGCATAATAATTTTTATGTGTACGCCAAGCAGGCTGATCCACAGCTGTACATTCCAGCCTGATCAAAGTCTTCTAGTAAGGGTAGATATATCGTGTGCATGTGCATCCCCGAGTGATAAGTACACATGGTCCCTCCAATGAGCTGTAATATATATGCACAGGTGTAATACTTGACAATCATCTCATCATTATCATCCTATAAATGTGGAATCTGTGACTCCAACCAAGGAATAGATATAGATGCTCCATCTGTAGCCCTACAGTTGGACAAAATATCAATGCCTAACAAGTGCTAAGTAGGGTCTGGACAAGCTGCACAAGTGAGTCCAATAACAGGTCTCCCCTGGTTAGGAAGACAAAGAAGCACTGCCCCATCCTCGAGGGTGATGGTCATCTCTACCTTAGGCAGGTGGAATTTCTGTGTCTCTAGTCTCCACCACTCAATGAGGGAAGCAAGTAGGTAATGATCTAAAAATGTGAAATCTGATACGACAAGGCCATAGAAACCAGCACGACACAAGTATGGTCTAATGGCATGTGGAGGCTCTCGGTGATGGAAATGGTGTGCTCGACACACCTTGATCAATCGATCTGGATGACCCTCTAACACGACCTGTGAAATATGGGTAGGCTATTAAGTGAGTAGTATGGTATCATTCATTTGAATTTAAACAAATGAAATGAGTCGTAAGAGTAAAATGTAAATATAATGTTATGGTTAGAATAATGTTATGAATTATAGAATGGAAGATATGAAATGTTTATTCACATTGTTTTGTGAAGTTATTTTTACCAAAATAAATATAATTCTTAATTTTTTTGGGTTCTGAATGGATGAAAGATAACAAGAAGAAATAAGATAAAAAATATATTTAAAAAACTATGTTCTGAAAGAATTTTATTAATGAATATATCTTTTTAAGAATTCTATAAATGTTTAAGAAACATTTTTCTTGTTCTTGAATTTGGTTAAGAAATATTATGGAGGAGCTTTATGATTATGTAATTATGGATTGGATTAAGATAAATAATGTCAATTATTGAGATGTTTTATGAATTTATATAATTATCTATATTGAATCACTTATGCTAATCATTATGATACTATTATTTCATTATAGACTAGTATATTTAAATATAACACATATTTTAACCAAATATCATGGAAAATGGAAGATTCTTTAGGGTTGGGTTTTATGTTTGAGGGTTTAGGGTTTGAAATTTTGTTATTAAGGTTTAGGAAACTTGTTTCTATGTTAAGTGTTTTGATTTTGGGATTTGAAGTTTAGAAAATCGAGAAAGTTGAGGAATAATGAGAATGTTAATTCTTGAAAGAAATAATATTTAATGAAATAAGATATATTATCTAAAATATTGGGTCTTGAATTTGGTTAAGACATAATATGAAGGAGCTTTATGATTAAGTAATTATGGATTGTATTATGATAATCCTTGTCAACTACTATTGCTGTTTTACGAATTTATGTAATTATCATTATTGAATAACTTATGATAATCATTGTGATACTATTATTTCCTTATAGACAATTTTATTAAAATATCACACATAATTTAACCCAAAACAATGGAAATGGGAAGATTCTTTTGGTTTGGGGTTTATGTTTTAGGGTTTAGGGTTTCGAATTCAGTTATTAAGGTTTAGGAAACTTATTTATGGGATATGTGTTATTCTTTTGGGTTTTGGGGTATAGAAAACCAAAAAAGTTGAGGAATAATGAGAATGTTATTTCATGAATTCAATAATGTTTTTATGAAATATGTTCAATTATCTAAAATATTGTGTCTTCAATATGGTTAAGACATATTATGGAGGAGCTTTATGATTATGTAATTATGGATTGGATTAAGATAAACCATGTCAAAAACTAATGATGTTTTACAAATTTATTTAATTATCTGTATTGATGAACATATTCTAATCATTGTGATACTATTGTTTTGTTACAAACTAGTTTCTTGAAATATCACATGTAATTTAACCAAAAAACCATGGAAATGGGAAGATGAATTTGGGTTGGGGTTAATGTTTGACAGTTAAGTGTTTCAAATTTTGTTATTATGGTTTAAGAAACTTGTTTTTGGGTTAAGTGTTATGCTTTTGGGTTATGTGGTTTAGAAAACCAAGAATGTTGAGAAATAATGAGAAAGCTGTTTCTTGAATGCAAGAATGTTTTTATAAAATAAGATATATTATCTAAAATATTGGGTCTTGAATTTGGTTAATACATATTATGGAGGAGATTTAGGATTTTTTAATTATGGATTGGATCAAGATAAACTAAGTAAATTACTAATGTTGTTTTAAAATTTTTTGTAATTATCTGTATTGAATAACTAATGCTAATAATTATGATACTCTTATTTTGTTATAAACTAGTTTATTAAAATATCTCACATAATTTAACCAAAAACCATGGAAAAGGGAGGATGCTTTTGGGATGGTGTTTATGTTTGAGGGTTTAGGTTTTCGATTTTCTTTATTATGGTTTGGGAAACATGTTTTTGGGTTAAGTGTTATACTTTTGGGTTTTGGGGTTTAGAAAACCGAGAATGTTGAGGAATAATCAGAATGTTATTTCTTGAATGTGAGAATGTTTGATGAAATATGTTATATTATCTAAAATATTGGGTCTTTAGTTTGGTAAAGACGTATTATGGGGGAGCTTTGTGATTATGTAATTATGGATTGGATTAAGATAAACCATGTCAATTACTAATGATGTTTTACTAATTTATGTAATGATCTTTATTGAATAACTTATGCTAATCATTATGATACTATAATTTCTTTATAGACTAGTTTATTACAATATCACACATAATTTAACAAAAAGCCATCGCAAAGGGACAATTTTTTGGGGTTGGGGTTTATGTTTGAGGGTTTAGGGTTTCGAATTTTATTATTAAGGATTAGGAAACATGTTTCTGGGATAAGTGATATTCTTATGGGTTTTGGGGTTTAAAAAAATGAGAATGTAGAGAAATAATGAGAAACTTATTTTCTGAATGCATGAATTTTTTTATGAAATAAGTTATATTATCTAAAATATTTGGTCTTGAATTTGGTTAAGGAATATTATGGGGGAGATTTTTAATTAAGTAATTATGGATTGGATTAAGAGAAACAATGTTAATTACTAAATATGTTTTACAAATTTATGTAATTATCAGTATTTAATAATTTATTCTAATCATTATGATACTATTATTTCGTTATTGGCTACTTTATTAAAATATCACACATTATTTAACAAAAAACCATGGAAAAGGGAAGATGCTTTTGGGTTGGGGATTATGTTTGATGGTTTAGGGTTTCAACTTTAGTTATTTAGGTTTATGAAACTTGTTTCTGGGTTATGTTTCATGCTTTTGGATTTCTGTGTTTAGAAAATCGTGAAAAAAGAAGAGATAAAAAAATTCTTTATAATATGATAGTGTCACAATGAAGACAATACATCATTCTGAGTGAGACTGAATTCGACCAAAAAAACGATAGGGAATCGTTTCCAGTTATGATCTTCATTATGTAGTATCCTGCATCACAAACACTTCCCTTGTTCTTGAGGCTATTCCATCCCATTACGCATCCTACTGGTCTTTGGTCTCCCATGGGGACATAACTGATTCAGGTTAGGTATCACTATTGGCAGGTCTTTGGTCATTGGGAAATAATGATACTCCCCTATAGGTGTCCATGGTCCAACATAAAATTTAGAAATGGTATACATTCAGTACACTAGATCAACATATTCTTACCATGATATGTTCATAGAGGCACATGCTGCGATGTCATGTGTGCGTTGAAACCATAAGGCCAGAACGATTCCACATTGACATTGCCTTGTTTCCAGTAATACCTCTATTTTTTCAACGATGAGATTTCTGAGGGGGTCTGAATGCTCTTGAACTTCAAATATGGAGTCTTCTCATCAGAAAAGTATGATGTGATAACCAAAAGCTTCGTCAATATTCATTTGAATTTCTCGTTGAATGTGTCTTCTCTATCTTATCCCCGGTTTTATTCTGTCTGATGCAATTTTTTTTCTATCAACAAAGTACTTCATGCATCGATATAATGTCTCTTCAACTGGGGCAGTTATAGGTATATTTTGAAGCCCTTTGAGGACACCATTGATGCACTCCACAATGTTTGTCGTCATGTGTACGTACATCTTCCCCCCTTTATATGCCGATGTCCATTTTTCTTTTGGAATCCACACCATAAAATCATAAACTTCACGATTAGCCTAGAATATTTGTTCAAAATGTTCTTCAAACCGCTATTGTTCCAACTCATTTGCTACCCAGAGTAGATGATATTTCACATCAATTGATTTTATATTATTGTTGAAATAGTATAAATCACAAATACAATGCGTAGAAAGCCTCATGATTGATTTCTTCATCAGTTCGTTGTGGAATTGTTTCTGCACATTGCTAGCTATGTGTCTAATGTGGAACTGATGATGTGCATTTGGGTATCTTAATGTATCAGGATCCACATTGATTGCCTAATTAATTTCCCGATGGATATATGATATCAAAAAAACACCTCGAATGTTGGAGAAATGTTAGATGATACATGCTGGAAACCAACACCATGATTCATAGTTTTTGTTCTCTACAATGGAAAAAAGAAATCAGAAGAGGTGAACGGTTTCCATCTTGGGTTACTGCATTCAACAATACTACATTGTACATTCCGTACAGAAATGTTCCATCAATATGAATAAACTATTTGCTGAATCCAAATGTGGGGATGCAGGGAAGGAATTCCCAGAACAACCAATGAAATTGAACACGAGATGGATCTAGTCAGTTTTTGTGAGACACATGTTAGTTTGTATCGAGATGGAAGAAAACATGGTTATGATGCCTTATTATGGATAGAAATTACGGAAACCCCAGATATGAGTCATCCCAGTCACCATAGGCCTTCAAAATTTCCTTTTGTTTCACCATCCATGCCTTATTATAGGAAATATTATAACTGAATGTCTATTTAATACTACCTTGCTTAAGGGCTATTGGAACATCTTGACATGTCCTATTCTTCACAATAATAATAGAGGACATAGGTTCTACATCCCATGATATATGATATTGTTTTTGGATTGGATGAACCCAAGTATGAGCCGCCTCAATCCTCGAGATTCTCCATCCTCCAAATATAATGTCTGAAATATCCCTCAAGAAAAATCTACATTCATCCCCATAATTCTCACACCGTATAACATATTTACTATCACACGATTTGTAAACAATATAGCTCCAGTTCCTCTCAATAAGAAAACCATTTTGTGTGCTTTTTAATGCATCATTACTTGGAAAGTTCCTTCCAATTTATAAGGTTTTTTCCAGCGCACTAAACCTATCTGATACAACTCCAGGGAACTCAGTTCCTGGTGTGAGAACATTATAGTTGAATTTAGGAACACATGTCATTGCTTCTAAACAAGATGAATGGATTGGTGTCTGATTTATTCTAGGTCAAGGTTGATGTACAAAAAATTCATTTCTCAAAATCTCATTCCTAACATCAGATAATCCCTCCTCATCAGCACTGTTTTCACCATATGATCCGTCATTAAGAAATTCTTCATCGAATGTCGGATTGACTTGTATATCTAGGTGATCATTTAGGCTGTCCTATTCGGATGCATCATTTAAAATAAGCTCAATTTCATGGGGGGACTTTCTTCAACCACTCTTGTAATTTGACATCTTCGTACGACTAGACGTTGTTGTTGTATAGTTGAAACACCAACATATTACTCGATCATGGCACCATCTAACCCTAGAAAAAAATAAATTAATTTCTTGGACCCAATGCGCATCAGCAACAAATGGACAATCTAGATGCCACAGTGTTGCCGAGAATTTCAAATGTCTACAACTCATAGACTTGATCTCTTGATTGGGAACTAGGTGTAACTTCCCTGACTCGGACAACCACTCGAATAGTGCTAAACGGGTCGGGTGTTACTCCCTTAGGTGAACCTACCCGAATGCCAAAGGATGCCGACTAACAGAGAGGGTCTTATAGGTATAGTGGGGATGCTATACCCTCTTAGAGGATAATAAGGGTACTAGTAAGAGTATAATAATATAGATGCAGTGGAATAAACAACTCAGAAGACTGGAACCAGACCCGTAGAGCGGAAGCACAGTCAATATCAATAGATGGTGGAAGCAATAAATAAAAAAACAGCAGTGGAAAGTAAATACAACGACATGCTAATCAATTGTAACTACTACTAAACAACAAACATGAATCCATGGAAGGCCATACAAATATATATATATATATATATAAAGGGTGACACTGGCTAACAAACTATAGATACATAACAATCATGCTGATATGGTAAAGAAATCAAAAAAAAAATAAACTCTATCTAGAAAAGACATCATGGTCCATACTATCTCCATGCAATGGGTAACACAGTACAGCTTCTGAAGCTGACCACTTTCCGGCATGTAAATCCATAAAGTCTGCACGCATCCTGAAGGGCCCATGTAGGGTGTGAGACAAGTCTTAGTAGGATACCACCCAATGGTGCGTACCAAATATAAGTGTTTAAGAAGGCATTCCTTTATACTAAAAATAGTAGACATGACGTTGCCCAAGTAAATACAAACTACATTGGTTCTCACCAGCCACCATGGAGTGTCACCTGCTTCGGCCAACACTAGTATCTCTATCATGTAACCCGGCACAATGTTTCTCATGTACCGACGTCCTGAAGGCACGCCCAATAGTAGTAACCTGGAAAAATAGCGATGTTTATCCTCAAATAAGTAACCGGAGAGACAACGATGTCTACCCTCAAATAATGTAATAGGAGGGACAACGATGTCTGTCCTCAAAATAAAGTATCCATAGGGAAAGCGAGTTCTGCCCTCAAATAATGGAAAGACACTATCCCCAACCCAATAACCTCAACTCTATCCCCTAAAGGCTTCTCACTTTCCTTGAGTTTTCTTACAGCAAGCACCCCAAACCAAAAGTACCTAGACTGCAACTAATGTGGGCCTCTACCCACTTGAGTGGTCAAAACCACCTCATCACAGAGTCTCTCTATATGAACACTACTCGAGATCCGGGTGAGAGGTAATCACCAAATAGTACCCAAGCCACAACACCTCTGACACCTCATGTACCTGCGACCACACCACTCAAGTCTGACGACCTCGCCATCCAAGTATTCTGGGCCTTTCCCAACCTGACAGTCACCCTACCTCAAGCCGACATTCATGATTCCCAATACCAGGGTCAAAACCACCCAATTTATCCCGATCCAACCCCAATCTATGATCAACATCTCTCAAGAATATTTGGGTCATTCCCAAAACAACCAAAAAGTGTTCCAGCATATGCAATTCATCAATTACATATATAACACATGTAAAAAAACACATAAATTGGCAAGACAATATAAAAAGTTGAATTGCACTAGTCCAACGGTTATCAAACAACATAAAAAAGGTCTTGAATGCCTCTATCAATTCACATCTTGGTTTAAGAGATAAACACAACTTTTTAACAACATGATTCAATTAATACCATTTTGTCATTCCCTAGACAAAATGACCCGATGAACAATGACCAATTTACTGTCCCCACTCAAGAAAAATATGTAACAGGGCTTACCCAAAGGCATCCACTATGTCATATAACAAATAAACAACCAATACAGGTAATGTAGGATCTCGCTCAAGATACCCCAAATATGTGCTTTAATCCACACCACATAAAGGTCCGTGAAAGAAAAAAAGAGGTATGCAGCACCTACTTGAGACTCGTAGATGTAGGAACATCTGATATCGAGCTCCAATTCGAAGACGATATTCGTAAATCTACGTTTCCTTCAAATCATTGTAATTACACTCAAGTGGAAACTGCGGTGTGTGGGGAATAGAAGAAAGAATGGAATAGGGTGTGTGGGGTTAGCCTTCCTGTTGCAATCCCACATCCACCGACGGATCAAAGAATAGATGAGAGACGATGATTCTAGGTCCAGATAAGTTCATCAGTTTTGCAGAATGGAGAGGTTCCGAATATGGTAAAGGATAATATGTTTTATTAAATAAGATGCGACGACCTTTCACTTAAGAGAATAAAAAAAGTACACGATGTGTATTTAAGAACTACACACCATGTAGTGTCTTTTTCCGTACATGGACAAAAGTGGGGTAGCCACAAAGCTAAGACACTCCACACAGGTTGACACACAGCTTGAACCCAGCTGGTACATAGAAGATGGGATACACATCATGTCGAGTAATACTACACGCCAGGTAGTAATAAATTTCTACCGGTTCATCACACATCATGTACTCAGTGAGCACATGACTGATACATGCCTAATCCATACATGACGTGTACATTTAAAGTACACGGTGTATAGTCTTGAAATTTCCAGAACAACCTAGATTTTCACAGTTTTCATAGGAAGAAGTTAGAAATTCAAACAGGGTTGGGATTTTGACCCGTTCAAAAAACCAGGGTTCTTACAATCTCTCAACGTTAATATAGCTCATCCCCGAGATATTAAACGTAACCGGGAGATGGCACCGAGCATACCACCCTGATTAAACTAACCCAGACTCCCCGGTCTCAATGGTTCTGGGTAATTTCATCAAGGGATTCCTAGCTTTGGAATTCCCCCAATTAGTCTCAACCTGAAAAAACTCAATATAAGTAAAGGTTCACTACCCTGCTTTCTAAACCTATGGTCCACTCTTGACGCATCATCACTCCTACGCCTCATCGGTTCCTCGTTGTCATTTTCGACACCCAAACGCCCCTCGCACCACATCGGTGTCCACCTCCATGTGGTATGACATCCCATGGACACTCAGAATATAACCTGATGGCATGCACCCCATGTAACCTGCATCCTCGATGCCCTGATTCCCATGACACTGCATGTAACCCAGATCCTTGATTCCCTGATACCCATGACACCTCAAGTAACCCGCATCCTCGATGCCCTGATGCTACACATCTCAGACATATATATATAACTATATCTTTCACCCTATATGGAACCAATCCCACTGACCAGCATCTAGTCAGTCTACATAAGTCATGTTCATCACCTACACTCAAAACAGACAGGCTCCTATAGTTCATTCCAACAGAAAACATTGAAATCACAGCCACGCCCGTGGTGTACCTCTAACCATCATTCGCTCACCTGCCTACTCAGCCTCTTGTAGTTCCATGATGTACACCTGTCCTGATGTAAAACATCCTGATGCCTAACCTCCCTGCAGTTATGATCTAGTCACCAGCCACTAAGCCCTCACCTAGATCCCGATGTCTCTGTCACATCCTCTGCGTGCACCTAATCCTTGGATTTTGTCAGATGGTACCGAACCTGAACCAACTCCAGATTGCACCGTCTGTCCTGGTCCCTGTCTACCGCCTGTTTGAGAAGGCTTCTAGCAGAACCTCTCAAGATGTCCAACCTTTCCAAATGCTTGGAACTCTTTTGGAGGCCTATCGGACTGAGTCCAGACATGTCCTAATAGCCCACACTAAAATAAAACCACTGAAGAACTGCTATAAGGTGGTCTAGCTGAGTCCTTGGCTTGACTTCTATACTGGAACTCATCCTTTACTCGCTTCTTGTTGTCCGAACCGTCACCTGGAACTCTTCCCTAACCAATATGGGGCCCATCCCTCTGGTTACCCTCCACTATGAGTCCCTGATTCACCGCCTCTACGAATCAACCCATCCAGAAGATATTCACCTGGATCTGAATGGTGTGTTGTAAGCCATCCTCGAAGCATCTCATTCTTGCCACGTCATCAAAAACCATACCAAATGAAAAGCAAGACAACACAGTGAAAGTAGCTGCATAGTCGATGACAAACATGTCTTCCTGCTGAAGGCTTAAGAACTGTCGAGCTCTCTCGGTCCTCAGTGTCTCTAGGTAAAAGTGCTCAAAGAACAATTTCTTGAAGTCTTTCTATGCCAGTCCCTCATTCCTGAAAGCCTGAACCTGCACATCCCACCAACGCTTTTCCAGTCCTCGCAGCATGTAGGTCACCAGCTTGACCCTCCGCCTAGGAGGTGTCTCAAGCTGCTCGAAGATCATCTTTATTCTCTCTATCCAATTCTCCGCTGCCTGTGTTCCACCCTCACCCTGAAAAGGTAGTGGGAGATTTGACTGGAACACCCGTGTTAGATATTTACTAGATGGCTCTGTACCCTACGCGCCTCTGTCAATTTCCTGCAAGACACGTACCAGGCTCACTCAGAGCTATTCATCGATCCATGGTACGAACACTACAAAACTCGGCTATTTCCCTGCCTGCACTGAATCCTGAACCTGATCCTGTCCCTGAGCATGTACCTGTAGCTCCTGCTCTGCCTGCACCGGATCCTGAACCAAATCCTCCTCCTACGACACTATACCATCACCCGTCTAATGCTCCATCGAGGTGTAGAAGAGTAACCCATTGAATACCATAAACGATCAGACAACCCATATATATATTCAACAATATATATTCAACAAATATAAGGAATGTAGAAAATAGGCAGCATAAAACAACTGCCCTTACTCTCCCCTATCACAACTCATTCCCAAAACATCCTAACCTCATGGCCTTTTTACCTGCCCTCAACAGAGCCTTGTATAAAAAGTACCTTGGGCCATGCCCATCCTGACAACTAATGTTGCGTCAAACTGATGACTTAGTCTCCCAATCCTAGGGATCAAAATCACCTCAACCATAATACCTTCATCTCACATGCAATTTTACAAATATATAACGCTAGGAATAACCCATTGCAATCAACAAGAAATTCTATTAGGAATTTCACCTATTGACATTTAAAAAGAATATGAAGCTTGAAAGTAGACATTATTCATATGGTATTATCACATCAAAAAGCATACGTGCAATTATGTAATTGATATAACCTAAAATGTGCCTATCAAAAGAAAAACAGATAAGCATTGCCATTCCGGGCCAAGGTACAATTCTCCATTACCACACCAGGTCAAGGGTTACATTTCACAATCAGTAACATCACACTTCATGTGGGATACCAAGGTGGAAATCATATAAACTGTAATCTGAGACAAAACAATCTGAAATTCGTACCCAAGGTAACTTCGTTCATCCCTCATACCTGGGGATACAGGAACCCAAGCACGAGCTAGGAACGTAGTTCCAGTAACAACCTATCTCCGGTCAACCATATCCCTATTAGTAAAACTAGCTGAACTAAAAAGAGAGGTCTCAATATAATTAGTAGATAGAGAAATAATGCAACTAAATCCCTGTCAAGAACTCCTATGATACCACTATATAACGACATGGACCCGAACAACCACCTGAAAAGTGCTAAATGGGTCGGGTGTTAGTACCTTAGAAGCACCCCCACTAACACCAATGACTGTCGATTAACAGCGAGGGTCTTATAGGTATAGTGGGGAGGCTATAACCTCTTAGAGGATAATAAGGGTACTAGTCTGAGTATAATAATATACATGAACTGGAATAAATGACACAGTATACTTGAACTAGACCCGAAGAGCGGATGCACATTCAATATTGTTAAATAGCATAAGAAATTAATATAACAACAACAGTAGAAAGTAAACACAATAGCTTGCTAATCACATGTAAGTACAACTGAATAACAAAAACGCATCCAAAGAAGGTCATACATATCTATATATATAAAGGGAGACATTGTCTAACCAAATGTAGATACATAACAAGCATGCTGATACGGGAATGAAATCAGTACAAAATAAACTCCATCTAGGCATAACCTCATGGTACATACCATCTCCATGCAATGGTTAACGTAGTCCAACTCCTGAAGCTGACCTCTTTCCTGCACGTAAATCCATAAAGTCTGCACGCACCCCGAAAAGACCGTGTAGGGTGTGAGAAAAGTCTCAGTAGGAAACCACCCAATGGTGTGTACCTAATATAGGTGTTTATGCAGGAATGAATTTATAATGAAAACAGTAGACAATACATTGCACAAAAAATACAAACTCAATTTGTGCTCAGCAACCACTATGGAGTGGCACCTACTTCAGCCAACATCGGAATCTCTGTCATGTAACCCAGAACCATGTGTCCTAAGTACCAACGTCCCAAATCCATGACCATTAGTAGTAACCTAGGGAAAAAATGATGCCTATCCTTGAATTACTAACTGGAGGGACAGTAATGTCTACCCTCAAATAATGTAACCGGAGGGGGAACGATGTATGACCTAAAATTAAAGTATCCAGAGGGACAATGATGTTTTCCCTCAAATAACGGTGATCCTCTACCCCCAAACCGACATCCAAAACGATATCCCCTTAAGGCTCCTCACCTTCCACGTGGCTTCCTTGGACAACCACACCCAAAACAAAACTATCTAGACCGCAACTAATGGGGGCCTCTACCCACATGAGTGGTCAAAATCACCTCATCACAGAGTCTCTATGTGTGCACACTACTCAAGTTACATGTGAGAATTAATCACCAAATAGTACCCAAGCCACAACACCTATGACACCTCGTGTGCCTGTGACCACGATGCTCAAGTCTGACGGCCTCGCCATACTAGTATTCTGGCCCTAACCCAACCTCACAGTCACCCTGCCTGAAGTCGACGTCGATGATGCCCAATCCCATGGTCAGAACCACCCAATGTAACCCAGGCCAAGCCCAACCTGTGATCAGCATCACTCAAGAATATTCAGTCCATGCCCAAAACAACCAAAATGGGTTCCAGTATATGCAATTCAGCAATTACATATATAACACATGTAAACAAAAACACATAAACATGCAAGACAATTTAAACAATTGAATTGCACAAGTCCAATGGTTATCAAACAACATAACTAATATCTTTAATGCCTCTAACAATTCACATCCAGGTTTAATAACTAAACTCAATAGTTTAACAACATGATTCAATTAATACCATTTGGGAATTCCCCATCCAAAATTCCCTGGATGAGCAATGAGCACTCACCCATCCCCACTCAAGAAAAACAGGTAACAGAGAATACCCAAAGGCATCAAATAAGTCATATAACAGTTGAATAAGAAATATAGGCAATGCAAGGTCTTGGTCAAAATAACCCAAATACATGCATTATGTTGCTCCACCTAATGGTCTACGAAATCACAAAAAGAGGTATGCACCACCTACCTGAGACTCTTAGACGTAGGCACGTTCAGTATCATGATCTAATGCAAATCTCATCTTCATAGATCTATGTTTAGGTCCAATCCTAGAAACCCCACTTGGGTGGGAACTGCGATGCGTGAGGCAAGGAATCAAGAACAGAACAAGGTTCATGGGGTTAGCCTTGCTGTTGTGATCCCGAAGCAACCGATGGATCGAAGAACGGATGGAGGATGATGATTCTAGGGGTATGTAAGTTCTATGTTTTTTAGGAATGGAGAGGTTCTGAAGCTGGGGAAGAAGAATATGTTTTATGAAATAAGACGTGATGACCTTTCACTTAATCGAATAAAAAATAGTACCCAACTTGTATTTAAGAACTACATGTCGTGTAGTAGACTTTTTGGTACTCTAACTTAAGCGGGGTAGCTACACATCTAGGATTCTCCCCACAGGTTGACACACTGCTTGAACCCAACTGGTGCATAGAAGAGGGGATACACAGCGTGTCGAGTAATACTACACGCCGTGTAGTAGGAAATTTATACACGGTAATCAAACGACATGTACTTGGAGAGCACAAGACCGATACTCTCCTAACCCATACACGGAGTGTACTTTTAAAATACATGGGGTGTATTTCTAGAAAATCCCAAATTTTCAATTTTTTCACAGGAACAAGTTAAAAATTCAAATAGGGTCATGATTTTGACACATTCTAAAAACCCGGGTTTTTTTCACCAGATTTAAGGATCCCCGAATTCTCTCTTAAACATCACTTATGATTACACAATCACCTACTAACCACTATTATTGGTTGTGTACAATAAGAAGCTCCTTGCTTTGTTTGAATAACCTCCCCATATCAATACACTTAGGTAAACATGATTCACTATATCAAAAATGTTTCTTTCATCAGAATTATGATATTGTAACAAATATTAATAGTTAATTATAATAAACTAATCATATGTATTAATTTTTAATTCTATGTTATCTTTAATTAATGTCTAATTAATCATTACTAATAGTAGGTATTATTTCTAAACAATATATAACTGACTAATCTACTGAATACATAACATCATTAATTATTAATAATAACTTTTTTAACTAATCCCCCATTCTTTAATAACTAGTTAATCAATATTATGTTATTCTTTAATTATTTATTCATTAATCTTTAATCATATTATATTCATTAGTTATTTATAAATAACCAATCATATGTATTTATTTTTAATCCCATGTTATCATTAATTAGTCTAAAATTTGTCATTACTAATAATAAGTATTATTTCTAAACAATATATAACTAATTAAACTAGTTAAATAGATTTAATTACTAATAATAACATTATTTCATTAATGCTTTTGTCCTTATTTCATTATATTACATCATAGTTATCATTTTACCATTAAAAAATATACTAATTTAATTTCTTTTTTCTTAGATATTTTAGTAGTTTATAAAGAAAATATGAATCATCTTAAGCATATCCCCCCAGATTTTCAAACCAGGAGTGCAGCAAGGCCCATTATCGTGCACCAATTCCCATTTGAGTCTAGCTCAAAGCGGTGTTTTCGAGTTTTACTCCTAGGTACATCCGCGCCAGACTAACATCCACTTGTTTGTATCTAGACATGGATTTGATTGCTTAGATCACCACATTATCTTTAAACTACCAGAATTTCACAATACATAATCCAATGTTATTCTTATGTTAATATATACATAATCTATACAACTAAAAATAATTATTTCAAACTATATATAACTAATTACAAAACCTTATAAACAAAATATTGAGGAAAACCTAAAGGCGTTGTAGGGGAGTAAATGCGGCATCCCCCCATCACCTTTTCAATGTTATCGATCCGGAGCCAAAGGTGGTTCAGGGGTGTTAAGGCGGCATCGCCGATGCCGCCATTGTGCATTAACAAAAATGCATCATCAGTGATGTCGCCTATGTAGCGTATTTTTTTTAAAACATTAACCTATGTTGTTTACTTTTTTTTCTTCATAAAACCTATAAAAAACTCGCTAGCACAACCCTCTATTAAGCACCATTGTCGCCGTATATCTAGGACACTATCCTGAAGCTAGTCACCCCACACACCATACCAAACCCTCCCCACAATCTCAAAATTTCACCAAACTTCCAGGGAATGATGCCTACGAACACCCATCCTCGAAATATTTAGGGTTTTATAGCCCTAGTTTTTCCAAATTAATCTTATTAATTAATTTTTTAGAATGAAATTAAATTAATTTAAATATTAATTTTTGGTTTAAAAATATCATTTCTAATACACATAATAATAATATTAATTTTGGTATTAAATTAATTAATTAATTAATCTATTTTCAGAAATTTAAATTTAATGGTCCAAATATAATAATTTTTTTGAATTTAACTAATTGATTTAATTTAATTAAAAATCATCATACACTAATTTATTTCATTTTAAATTTTTTATACTTTTATTTTACACGCTGAATTCTCTCAAGAAAATGACAGACTTGTGTTTTTATTATTTATTTAATTAATTATTTATCTGCATTTGACGATTGAAAATAATATAGATAGTATCCACATTATCATCTTTCATTCAATATATATAAGGGTTTGTGTGTCCAAATTCTTCTGTTTTATATTTTTCCACTAGTTCTCCTATACTATGTGTGAATTTATAGGTATTTTGATGAAGTCTATGTACAACATGGATCCTTCCATGACAAGGATAGTGTAAGGTGAATACAACTCCAAGAAGAAGGGAAATCCAGATGAGCAGTGGACATGATGGATAGTGGACATGGTACATCATGAGTCAAGATACGACTTGGGTATGTTCCCCTAGGTTATAGTTATTCCATTTTTTGTAAATATATCAACCAATTATAGATGTTGAAGACCAATCGGGTAGTTTATTTCTTATATTCATATATTTATTATTTTATGAATTTTCATGATAGTATGGAAATACATAAACTAATAAATAGTAAATCTGAATAAATAAGAGAAGAACATGTTTTCAATTAATGTAATGTTGTGAGTGAAAAAAGAATTATTAAACAAGATTAATTGAAATGGATTACATTAATCAAGAAAATTTTAAAAAACCCACAAATAAATATTTTGTCGCAAAAAAACCTTCCATCGTTCAAATTTGAACTAGACCAAGTGTATGGGGTGCTTAGTCTTCCATCGTTGAGGGTTCCCCTAAATAATGGGGAGTTATTATAATAATGATGGGTTGACTTAATTGAAGTTTACAAAAAATGATTATTCATAGATGACATGCTAAAAATTTAGAGGTATGCGTTGAATAAGACAGGTTATGATTTTAGAAGTTGAGACTTCACTCTACAGATCAAGGAGTCGTGAGTTAATATGGTTGGTGAGTCAAATTCATTCCTTGAACTCTTTGAGGAGTGGAAAAACCATAGCTTTCATAATATGAGGGAATGTTCAAGGATCATTTCCATTATAATACTCAAGTGAAAAAGTGTTCAAATTCTATTACAAGGGGTTCCGAGAATTTGATTAAATAGTGGGGTACATTTGATGATTTATTTAATTAATAAATATTTTGAAATTTTTTAATCGAGATAAAAGTAAAAAACTGAAGATTTTAGTTTTGTAGAAAATTGATAGCAATATCACATGTAATACTTGGAAAAAGTAAATGTCCAATCCAAGACATGTTTCTAATGGGTTGTACATGTGCTTGTGCAAAATACTGAAATTTCATAAATTCATGTGGCTGATGTCCCCAAAACCTATTAATCCACCTTAGAATGCTAGAGTGAAAAAAATTCTTATAGGAGACCCATGTATAAATCATTTAATTATTTTTTCAAAATTCTTTCATCAGTGTATATTGTATGTTGTGGATCTTACATCTGAATATGGATGATATTTCTTGTAATCTCACATCCAAGAATCTTGCGAGGAGAATGTGAAGAGTGTATATATGAATTTCCAATAATTAAACTGGTTATATGTAATGTGAAACATGGTTCATGATATTTAAATAGACCCCTTTATCATATAATTTTTTAATTGACTAAAGATTCATTTTAGATTTCCAAACAACCTATATGAAGTTAAATGATTCGTCACTTTTTGGCTAAAGTTTTCCAAATATTATGAATATTAATGATATATTTGTATTTAATTATCATGGAGAATAAGTTGAATGATAAGGATAAACAATCAAATAGAAAGTTATTTGTGAAAGGCACCATCACAAAATTCATCAATGAGAGAGGAAATAATCCTATGGTTATATTCTTCATATACCATGAAATTAGTCTATATAAGGTTTACCATAATGGTCTAAATTGAATAAGAAAGTACCCGCTTCTTCTTTAGTGAATAATAATCATTATATATAATGTGTCTATTGTAATTATTAGATATTAAATAAAATATTCCATTCACATATGTGTATTTGAATACAGTAACCATGTAACTATAGAAAAATTTCATGAATTGAGGGGTGTTCTCTGAGAAGCTGAGAAAGGGTGGTTCTTCTTTCAGTGGTGATAACTACAAAACATCTAATTTTCATTTGTATAATTCTATTAAAAAATTTCTTGAGTATTAACAAAAAAAAGTATCTCTCTTGTCCTTTGGACATAAGGATACATTATTTTATTTCCATAGTGGATGTTTTTTATAGTGTTGAATAGTCAAGTGATAGTAGAGTGATACATGAATCATAATGTAACACCCGAGATTTTTATGTGAAATATTTTGTTTTTATGTTATATACATAATCAAAAGATTCTTTCACTACACACAACACTATCTTGGCTTTTTTACACGCAATCGCGACCTTCCTTGATAGCTTGCATTGTACGCAATACCGAGTTTCACTAAATAGCGATATGCTATTAAAATATTATTAAAACTAGCAGTTATGAATAGTAATACACACTTTTTGATATTTTATAAATTTTATATATCAAAATGGACTTCATTTTTGGATTCGGAATATCAAAATTACCCTAGGGTGAAATTTTGGTATTTTTCTGAAAACATTTTAATTTTTGATGAATAGTGAAAAAACTGGGTTACTATTTAAAAACTGACCTTTTATTTAAAAAATTATTTATTTTATTTAAATTTATTTTGGGTCAACTTTGATACATAATACTTATATAAGTTCATTGTAATTCATTGGAGTTATTTTATAATAATTTTAGACATATAAAATTTTATTGAACTTTTTACCGTCTTTTACCCACCTCCCAGGAGAGTTTGAAAATTTATATAAAATTTAATTTTACCGTTTCTGTGAGTGGAATTTCTAAAATCCGAGAGACACGGTTAATATAAAGGACTAAAATTTGGTTCAATGAGATGAAAATAATTTTAGATGAATAGTAACTTTTTACTTTTATTTACCACAGTTAAAATTAAATAGGGTAATTAAGAGTAAAAATGATATTATTAATAACCTAACACAAGTCCTAATTCTATTTGATAAGTGTAATTACACCAAAAACAACCTTAGGAATAAAGTATTTCCATTTAGGTCCACTTGTATTAGATTAGGACATTTATTATTAATTTATTTAATGATGGGTTAAAATAGTTAAAATCAATGTTTAATAACTTAATAATTTTTAATATAGGGTTCTACATAAGATAAATTCGCCTATAAATACTCATTATAAAGATAAAATTATTTCCTACATAATGGTAGTTTATTTATAATTTTTAGACCTTAAATAAGTTAATTAATTTATGATACAATGATGAAGAAGTAATTATCTTATTAATGAAATATTAACATAATTGATGTTATAAATACCCAAATAAATGTAATTTGAGACTTTTTATGAGTTCAAGTATTTTTATAGGTTAATATGACATTTTATTATTGATTTAATTAACGTTTTTCGAACTAATAATGCTGTTATTATTTTTAAAAAAAATCAATTACCAAATAGTGTCAAAATTGACATAAAATAGTTTTTAAAACAAATATTATATTATTAGTTGTTATTTTATTCCTAAAAATTTACATTTCTGCTAAATGACTTAGATAAGGTAATATATATTAATAATAAACAACTTGGGGTTTGTTTGGATTGTCATATTAAGTTTATTAACCATATAGTGTAATAGAACAAGAAGACACGATAAAAGTTTAATTATTTAACTTAGAGTTAAATCAAAATGATAAGGTAACAATAGTAAACTAATCATGTCTAAAATATATTGGATGATAGGATTTATAACCATACCCAAATTATCTTCTAAATAAATCAATTTGGGGCTATTAAAAACCAAATATGACTTTATAATAAAATAATAATTTATGTTTTTCCTAAGGTGCCCCTCTCCTACCTTATAAAAGGGCACCTCCTCCCTCTCCTCCTCACACCACATTGAGCCTTCAAGATCGGCCAACCCCTGCCAATTTATCTTCTACACATCCCTAGAAATATCATAGAGGTCCTGGTATTCTTCAAATATCATCTTTAGTGCCCTAAGAGAAGGTTAAGAAGAGGCTCTGCAAAGAATAGGTAATGTCCGTTACCGATTCTTTCAACTTTATTTCTTCTTCTACTTCTTCTTATTTAGTTGTTTCATTATTAAGTAATAACATCAGTATCAATCATATACTGATATGTTATTATAAATATGAAACAACCCTATTTTACCTTCTATCCATCCTACGGAAAATGAAATCACTGCGTGTGCGTAGGTATGGAATATCGTCTCCACGCCGTGGTGTAATCTATTTTCCCCCACCACCATGATTGGATGGGTATAATGGTGTAAGTAATAACAATATATGATTATTATAACATGATACTGATTCTGAAATATTATGTCATCAACTCCAATTCCATTCATATAATTATGGGAACGATGTCATCACTCGTGTGTACGTAAGGCATACCGTCTCCACGATGTGATGCGACTCGTTCTACATGATCTTCATTGAATAAAGATTACATAAATTAATTGAATGAATGAAAATGTTATATGTTACACTAATAAAATTATTTAAAATAGGAATCTATAACATAAAAAGAGGAATAAGAATTTATTGGACAAAACAAGCATAAGAACATAAAGCAATGAACACCCGAATAACAAGTAGCAATGAAATTTTACTAATAAGAATCTAATAATATGACCATATATTATATAATAAAAATTTGTATGATTCTATAATAAGTCAATAACATTATTTAAATCATTATACAGGAGGTTCAGACACGTAAAAAGCTTATCTGACCTAAGGTAAGGGAAAATCTCGCAATCTCATTTTTATCCGAGATTGTTTATACTTCATATTTTATTGGGGAATATTTATCATCCACATACATGTTCCCTCAATATATAATATTATTTCCATCCACCTTCAATTTGTTAACTCCAATCTTAACCATTGGTGAGTTTTTAGTAAAATATATAAAAGGAATCTTTTGTTCTTTTTAGTATGAGGTATTTTTTTGACATTTCTGGCCAAAGTACGAGAAGAATGTTTTTATTAAATTTACATGGAATGAACGGATTTTTAGAACATTATTTCCATGAAGCTTACTTTACAAGTTTCAAGTTTATTTTTAATCAAATTCGTTTAGTTTAAAATTTTTTGACATGTTAAAAAAGGAAAAATGTTTTTGAAGTAGAAATGATATTTTTCCCAATAATGGAGTTCAAGCAGTTTATAAAAATTATTTTCCATCTAAGACAATATAGGGTTCTATTTCTATCCCTATTTTTACATTGATTTGTTTATGTTATGATGGAATTATTTTTATGATGTCCTTTTATCTTATATGGATTATGTTATGATGGCATGATGTTTAAGAATCCCATTTTTATTACATGGGTTATGCTATGATGTATGATTTATGATCTTGTGGCAAACATAAGAATGGTATCATTATTAGATGGGTGGGACCTATATATCCCTCCAATGCATTGGGTAAATATTTTTATCTCATGAGATAGACATGGCTGGAACGGAGGGTCAAATCGGTTCAGTGAAACATGACTAAAATGAGGAGTGAACTCGGTTCCGAAAGGGGCTTTGTCTGCTAAGATAGTCTTGGAAATGAGTCTTGAATACTAAGAAATGACTCTCTATTATTATGTGTGTATGCCAAAAAGTTTCATGATTTATGTTATGATTATTGGGATTACATTTCACTACTAGAATTTATCCCATGTTATGCAATTATGATATCTTTTGCAGGTTCAGATTTCTAAAATGTTATGTTATTATGAATATGATGTGATTGATATTTCTTTTGTTTACCCTTAAAAAGAATTTGAGCTCACCCTTTTTTATGTTTTCTTTTCCCCAGGCCAGGAAGAAGGATATTAAGTAAGATATTCCAAAAGGGGCTCCAGATATGATAAAAAAAGGGAGACAATGTAGATGTTTTATGAACCAGTTGTTTATGATTCCCAGTTTCTAAAGACACTATACCTATACGATCCTTTCATGGTTTTGTTATATGTTTTAATAAGAGTGCTTCAGTTATGAGGTAATAAAATTTTATGTAATGTATGGGTTGTTATAGTTGGTATTAGAGGAAAAGGAGGTAAGAATGAATCCGGTCATTGGTAACTCTTACATGTGAGCGCTAGACGAAGCATGGCTCTCCTCCCAAGGGCTTCATGAGGAATTGGCTGCCATTGGGGATGGTGGTGTGTCCTGCCCAGGGGGTGTAGCCGCCCACAGAGTGCCCTTATAGGTATCAATTATAATGCACTAGAAGTAATTCCAGACCGTTATAGTTGGTATCAGAGGAAAGGTATTGTCAACCTTTGGAAACTAAGATGTGAAAGCCTTAGTAAGAACCCTAAGGATAAGTCTAAGCATAGAACACAATATTAGTGTTTTAAAAATGGACATGAAAAACCAATTATAAGACCTTAAGTGTGAAATTTTATTCTTGATTTTGTGGGGTTCCTATTATAATTAGTGTTACTCACACTATTCTTCTTGGTTTTAGTCAATGGCTGGAACCCGAAAGAACCATGTTAGTGCGGAATGCGACGGGAAATGAAATGATTGTCCCCCTGAGCAACCAAATATTATGGGAGCTGGAATGCAAAATCTTGTAGCCATTATCAAACAACTTTCTCAAGCTATGAATCATGCAGGACCTCCAAACGAGCAATGGAAGGAGAAAAATTTTATTGAATCCTTCATGAGGAAGCGTCCAACCTCATTCAGTGGGTCGACTGATCCATTAGTGGATGAAAAATGGATCAGTACCACTGAGAAGATATTTTCCGTTCTTCAATGTTCTGAACATGATAAAGTCATCTTAGCAGTATATCGTTTGGAATGTGAAGCTGATCAATGGTGGAATCTTATCAAGAATACGAGGCCAAGAGGTGAAATTGAGTCCATGGAATGGGACGAGTTCAAGAACTTATTTTTAAATAAGTACTTCCCTCATATTCTTCAAACTAATATAGAGAATGAGTTTCATGAACAAAAGAAAAAGGATAATGAATCTGTTCGTACCTACGAAGAAAATTTTAGAAGACTTTCAAGGTACGCTTCTAGTATTATTATCCAACCTGAGAGTAAGATCGATCGATTCTTTAGTGGATTAAAACCAAGTCTTAGAAGGGTGTTATCCATAAGGGAATTCAATAGCTTTGAGGAAATTGTTCGATGTGCTCTCAAGTTTGAGATGGATATTGGAGTAACCCATCAGTCATATGCGTTTCATAAGAAGAGGAAAATGGAATTCAATGGAAAATATAAAGAGAACACTGAAAAGAAGATGATTTTTCCCTTATGCTCAAAGTGTGGAAAGAAACATGGAAGGATTTGTCTTAAAGGGAAAAGTAAATGTTTCAAATGTGGAAAGTAAGGTCATCGGGCATTTTAATGCTGCAATGATGGGAAGAAGATGTCTAGTGATGCGAACAAAGAAAATTCTACACAGAGTGAACGTCATACACTTCAATGTTACAAGTGCAAGGAAATGGGGCATTATGCTAATCAATTCCCTAATCCAAGGGTTGTTGATGATGATCTACGTCAACAATCTCTTAAGGCTAAAGATAAAGGAAAGCCATATACAATTTCTATCAGCGATGTGGAGTACGATAATGAAGTGGTGAAAGGTACACATACCATCCACTCTAAAGTAGAAAATGTTTTATTTGATTATATATACACCCACTCTTTTATTTCTGAAGAATTTTCAAAGGGTATCTCCATATTACCTCAATAATTAGATTTTTAGTTAGCTTTGACAACCCCTAATGGCACAATAGTCGCATAAAATATTTATAATTCTTCTCTGATTGAAGTTTGTGGGAAAGTGCTTCCATTAAATCTTGTGTTCCTTAATATAGTGGAATTTGATGTTATTCTTGGAATGGATTGGATTTCTTTATATGGATCTCATATCAATTTCCAAAGAAGGGAAGTCACATTCCATATTCCAGATCAATCTATGATCGTCTATCAAAGCAAGGATGGACATAACCTTCTAGTGGAAATTTTTTCCATCTTATGGGTCTTGATTCCACTAAATGAAGGCGATTTATCGCAAATTTTTGGTGAGAAACACACGATTAAGAATATGAAAATTGTACGATAGTTTGATGATGTCTTTCGGGAGGAATTTTTGGGTCTTCCATCAAATAGTAAAGTTGAGTTTCAATAGAACTCGTACCGGGTGATTTGCCTATTTCAAAGACACCTTATAGAATGGCCCCAATTGAGTTGCAGGAATTGAAGAAGAAAATCCAAGATAATATTGATAAGGGATTCATACGCCCTAGTGCATCACCTTGGGGAGAACCAGTTCTTTTTGTTAAGAAGAATGGATCAATGAGACTCTACAATTATTATCGAGAACTTAAAAAGATCACTATCCAGAACAAATATCCTCTCCCAAGAATTGATGACTTATTTGACCAACTATGTGGAGCTCAATACTTTTCCATGATTGATCTCCATTCAGTGTATCACCAATTAAGGGTCAAAAGGGAGGATATACCAAAGACGGCTTTCTGTACAAGGTATGAACACTATGAATTTATAGTGATTCCATTTCTTATTACTAATTCCCCTTCTATCTTCATGGATCTAATGAATAGAGTCTTTAGAGACTATCTTGATCAGTTTGTGGTAGTCTTTATAGACGATATTCTTGTCTATTCAAAGAGAAAATAAGAACATGAATATCACTTGATAATTGTATTGAATACCATGTGAAAGGATAACCATTATTCCAAATTTAACAAGTGTGAATTTTGGCTTCAAAAAGTTTCATTTTTGGGTCACATAATCTCAAAAGAGGGGATATCTATGGATCCAGGAAAAATAGAGGTTATCAAAAGATGGTCGAGACCAACAACAACAATTGAGATCCGATGTTTTCTTGGTTTGGATGAATATTATAGACTTTTTGTGAAATATTTTTCACAATTATATAATCCACTCACCAGGTTGACTCGAAAAGGAGTTAAGTTTGTGTGGACAGAGGAATGTGAAGAAAATTTCAAGGAGTTGAAAAGAAGGTTATCCAATTCACCTGTGCTCACACTGCCTTGTAGTGGAGAAAGTTTTGTGATCTACAGTGATGCATCCAAGAAGGGGTTGGGGTGTGTTCTCATGAAAAATGATATGGTGACAGCTTATGCCTTACGACAGTTTAAAATCCATGAGAAAAATTATCCAACTCATGATTTTGGGTTAGTTGCGGTAATCTTTTCATTAACGATTTGGAGGGATTATCTT
Source organism: Viscum album (assembly GCA_963277665.1). Taxonomy (NCBI): domain Eukaryota; kingdom Viridiplantae; phylum Streptophyta; class Magnoliopsida; order Santalales; family Viscaceae; genus Viscum; species Viscum album. Next base: position 343,332,695 of record OY728136.1, on the reverse strand, counting down.
TATGGTGAAAGGTGTAATATTTATACTGATACTAAAAGTTTAAAGTATATTTTCACACAAAAGGAGATGAATATGCGCCAAAAAAGATGGTTGGAGTTGATTAAGGATTACAAATTCTCAATCCATTACCACCCTGGGAAAGAGAACAAGGTGGCAGAAGAATTAAGTCGACAAGACCATGATAGCTTATCCATGATGAGGATCACAAAAGATCCAATATTTATGGATTTACAAAGGATGGACCTTGGAATCATAATGGAAGTGGCAAAATATTATCTTTCTCAAATGAATTTTCAACCATCTATACATGTGAAGATTAAAGAGGCACAAAAAGAAGATGTAGAGTTACAAAATAAGGTGATAAATGTTCCTGAATTCAACCTTGATTGTGATGGGATAATAAAGTTTAGGAATCGGGTTTGTGTTCCTCCAATCCACGAATTAAAGAAGGAGCTTCTGGATGAGGCTCATAGTTCTTCATTCTTTATTCGTTCTAGAAGAACGAAGATGTATAGGGACCTGAAAGAGTACTTCTGGTGGGATGGCATGAAATGAGATGTTGCTGAATATGTCTCTCGATGCTTGGTTTGTCAGCAAGTTAAAGCTGAGAGACAGAAGTCTAAGGGGATGTTACAACCATTAACCATACCCGAATGGAAATGGGAAAAATCACTATGGACTTTGTCACTAGAATTCCTAACACATCCAAAGGCAATAATGCTATCTGGCTCATAGTTGATCGTCCTACAATGTCTGCACACTTCATTGCTATTAGAGAGGATTTCTATCTGGATCAGCTTGCCAGGATATATTTGAAGGAAGTGGTAAGATTGCATGGAGTACCACTCTCCATTATATTTGATCGGGATCCGAGGTTTACCTCAATGTTCTGGAAAAGTCTTCAGCATACTCTGGATACAGAGTTGAGTTTCATCACTGCTTATCATCCTCAGACAGACGGTCAGTTTGATAGAACAATTCAAACTCTAGAAGATATGTTAAGAGCCTGCTCTATGAATTTCAAAGGTGGTTGGGATCAACACCTACCTTTTGTGTAATTTTCATATAATAGTAGCTTTCACTCTAGTATTCAGATGGATCCTTATGAATCTCTCTATGGAAAGAAATGTAGGACTCCGACTTTCTGGGATGAAGTTGGGGAAAGAAATCTATTAGGATGTGATCTTGTTGATTAGATGGCAGAAAAGGTCTGATCTATTCAACAACACATAGGAGCATCTCAGAGTCGACAAAAAAGTTATGTCGTTAACTGAAGAAAAGTCTTTGAGTTTGAAGTGGGTGGTAAAGTGTTCTTACCAATATCTCCTTCGAAGAGAGTAATGAGATTGGGAAAGAAGGGAAAGCTGAGCCCTAGGTATATCAGTCCTTTCGAAATACTGGATCGTGTTGGGATGGTAGCTTACCGATTGGAGCTTCCACCGAATATCTCTCATGTTCACGATGTGTTCCATGTATCTCTCCTGAGAAAGTACATACCTAATCCATCACATGTAATCAGCTCAGAAGTTGTACTGCTGGAGAAAGATATTTTTTATGAATAAAAGCCGATAGAGATTCTGGATCATAGCCAAAAATTCCTACAGAACAAGACCACTCGCTTGGTGAATGGTTTATGGAGGAACCAACAATTAGAAGAAGCTAAATGGGAGCTTGAGGATATGATGAGGGAGAGTTATCCTCATCTTTTTGTTACAAAGTGACGAATTTCGAGGGAGAAATTATTTTTAAGGGGGGTAGAATGTAACACCCGAGATTTTTATGAGAAATATTTTGTTTTTATGTTATATAAATCATCAAATGAATATTTCACTACACACAACACTATCTTGTCTTTCTTTACACTCAATCGCAAAATTCATTGATAGCTTGTGTTGTACGCAATACCGAGTTTCACTAAACAGCGATATGCAATTAAAATATTATTAAAACAAGACGTTATGAATAGTAATAACCAGTTTTTGTAATTTTATAAATTTTATCTTTCTAAATGGACTTCATTTTTGGATTCGGAATATCGAAATTAGCCTAGGGTGAAATTTTGGTATTTTTCTGAAAACCTTCAATTTTTGATGAATAGTGAAAACACTAGGTTTCTATTTAAAAATGGACTTTTTATTTAGATAATTATTTATTTTATTTAAATTTATTTTAGGTCAAAATTGATACATAATACCTATATAAGTAAAATGTAATTAATTGTAGTCATTTTATAATAATTTTAGATATATAAAATTTTATTGAACTTTTCACCGTCTTTTACCCACCTCCCAAGAGAGTTTGAAACTTTATATAAAACATAATTTTACTACTTCTGTGAGTGGAATTTCAAAAATCCGAGAAACATTGTTAATATCAAGGACTAAACTGTGGTTCAATGAGATGAAAATAAATTTTGGTGAACAGTTACATTTTACTTTTATTTACCACGGTTAAAAGTAAATGGGGTAATTAAGGGTAGAAATGATATTAGTATTACCCTAACACATGTAATAATTATATTTGATAAGTGTAATTCGACCAAAAACAACCTTAGGAATAAAATATGACCATTTATGTCCACTTGGATTATATTAGGACATTTATTAACAATTTATTTAAAGAAGGGTTAAAATAGTTAAAATCAAAGTTTAATAACGCAATCATTTTTAATATAGGTTTATACATAAGATAAATTAAACTATAAATATTCATTAGAAAGATAAAACGATATCCTACATAATGGTATTTTATTTATAATTTTTAGACAATAAATAATTTAATTTATTTATGACACAATGGTGATACAGTAATTATTTTATTAATGAAATATTAACATAATTGATGTTATAAATACCAAATAAATGTAATTTCATACTTTTTATGAATTAAAATAATTTTATAGGTTAATATTACATGTTAGTATTGATTTAATTAACTGTTTTCGAACTAATCATGCTCTTATGATTTTCAAAAAAAATCAATTACGAAATGGTGTCAAAATCGAAATAAAATAGTTTTTAAAACAAATATTATATTATTAGTTTCTATTTTATACATAAAAATCTAAGGTTCGTCCATGGGACATAGATAAGGTTATATATATTAATAATAAACAACTTGTGGTTTTTTGTCTTGTTATAGTATGTCAATGAACCATATAGTGTAAGAAAACAAGAAGACATGGTAAATGTTAAATTATTTAACTTAGACTTAAATCTAAATGATAAGGTTTAAATAATAACCTAAACTTGTCTAAAATCTATTTTATGAGAGGATTTATACCCATCCCACATTAGCTTTGAAATAAATCAATTTTTATCTATTAAAAACCGAATATGACTTTATAATAAAATAATACTTTAAGTTATTCCTAAGGTGCCCCTCTCGTCCCTTATTAAAGGGAACCTCCTCCCTCCCCTCCTCACACCACTTTGAGCCTTAAATCTCGGCCTAACCATGAAAATTTATCTTCTCCACTTCCCTAAAAATATCCTCGAGGTTCTGGTCTTATTCAAAGACCATCTTTAGAGCCCTAAGCAAAGTTTAAGAAGAGGCGCTTCAAAGAAGAGGTAATGTCTGTTACCGATTGATTCAACTTTATTTATTCTTTTACTTATTCTTCGTTATTTGTTTCATTGTGAAGTAATAACATAAGTATCACTCATATACTGATATATTATTATAAATATGAAACAACCCTATTTTACCTTCTATCCATCCTATGGAAAATGAAATCACCGCGCGTGTGTACGTATGGAATACCCTCTCCACGCCGTGGTGTAATCTATTTTCCACCACCACCATGCTTGGATGGGTATAATTGTGTAAGGAATAACTATATATGATTATTATAACATGATACTGATTCTGAATTATTATTTCATCAACTCCAATTACATTCATATAATTATGGGAACGATATCATCACTCGTGCGTACGTATGACCTACCGTCTCCACGATGTGATGCGACTCGTTCTACATGATCTTCTTTGAATAAAGAATATATAAATTAATTGAATTAATAAATATTATATATATTACACAAATACCATTATGTAAAAGTGACGTCTATAACATAAAATGAGGAATAAGAATTTATTTGACAAAATAAGCATAAGAACATAAAGCAATGAACACCCGAATAACAAGTAACAATGAAATATTACTAATAAGAAGATAAGAATATGAACATATATTATTTCATAACAATGTTTATGATTCTAGAATAAGTAAATATAATTATTTAAATCATTATACAAGAGGTTCGGACACGTACAAATCTTATCAGACCAATGGTTAGGGAAAACCTCACAATCTCATTTTTTTCCGAGATTGTTAATACTTCATAATTTACTGGGGAATATTTTTCATCCACATCCATGTTTCTTCAATATGTAATATTATTTCCATCCACCTACAATTTTTTAAATCCAATCATACCCATTGGTGAGTTTTTAGTAAAAGATATGAAAGTAAACTTTTGTCATTTTTAGTACGAGGTATTTCTTTGACTTTTCTAGCCAAAGTACGAGAAGAATGTTTTTCTTTAACTTATATGGCATGAACGTATTTTTAGAAAATTATTTCCATGAAACTTCCATTACATGTTTTGAAGTTTATTTTTAATCAAATTCTTTTACTTTAAAATTTTATGACATGTTAATAAAGGAAAAATGTTTTTGATGTAGAAAGGATATTTTCCTAAAAAATGGAGTTCAAGCATTTATCAAAATAATTTTCCATCTGAGATAATATAGTGTTCTGTTTATATCCCTATTTTTAAATTGATTTGATTATGTTATGATGGAATTATTTTTATAATTTCCTTTTATCATATATGGATTATCTTATGATGGAATGATGTTTAAGAATCCCATTTTTATTACATGGGTTATGCTATGATGTATGATTTATGATCTTGTGGCACACATAAGAATGGTATCATTATGAGATGGGTAGGGCCTATATATCCCTCCAATGCATTGGGTAAAGATTTATATCTCATGATATAGACATGGATGGAACGACATGTTAAACCAGTTTAGTGAAACAGGACTAAAACGAGGAGTTAACTCGGTTCATAAATGGACTTTGTCCACTAAGATAGTCTTGGAAATGAATGTTGACTACTAAGAAATGAATCTCTATGATTATGTGTGTATGAAAAAAAGTTTCATGTTTTAAGTTATGATTATTGGTATTAAATTTCACTACTATGATTTATCCCGTGTTATGAAATTATGATATCTTTTGTAGGTTAAGATTTCCAAAATGTTATGTTATTATGAATATAATGTGACTGATATTTCTTTTTTTTTTATCTTTACTAAGAATTTGAGCTCACCCTTTTGTATGTTTTCTTTTCCTGAGTTCAGGAAGAAGGATATTGAGTATGATATGCCAAAAGGGACTCTAGATATGATAAAATAAAAGGGATAAAATGTAGATGTTTTATGAACCAGTTGTTTATGTTTCCCAGTTTCTAAAGACACTATACCTTTATGATCCATTCATGGTTTTGTTATATGTTGTAATAAGTGTGCTTCAATTCTGAAGTAATAATAATTTATGTAAATTATGGGTCATTATACATATGAAATACAAGATGAATATAAAATTTAAGACTTATAAACCATGTTGTGAAAAGATAATTTATTTTCAAGTAAAACTGAAACTGACATCAAGGATATACAACATATGTTGTATATAATCCATGCAAAATAAACACTATATGTATAATCCACACACGTATATATTTATTTATTTTTATTTGATAAAATAAAACATTAAAAATAATGGTATCCAACAATACTTCTCAAATTACTTCAGTTTGAGAGATTGAACTTTTATAAGGTTAAGGTAGTGGTAAATATACTATGTTATATTAAATTTCTTGTTTATTAATGAATGTGAATGTGAAAAATGGTAGATGAATAGTAAGAAGATATGGGTTGGTTTGATATGGATTTCAGAAGATTATCTTAACCAACAATTCATCAATTTCACACACCAAACATGAAAAATAATCTATTTTTTTCATGATCATGGATATTTTTATTGAAGATCGAGTTAAGACCTTATAACAATTTTTAAAATTCGAAGTACGAGTGAATTTTTTAGCTCTTCATGGGAATCACATGATTTTTGGAAACCTTGTGGCCCAACATAGGTACCCATGTGGCAGGTCCTAGTGTTGGATAGAAGCTACCACATGGTCTGAGCATGTTTTGTTAAACAATGGGGGTGTCTCCTACGACCGATTCTTGCTTGGTTAATGGCTACTGCACGGTTTGGAAAACTGTGTGGCCAAATCATTCGATCGACCAAGATCTTTAAAATTAAAAAATTCATAACATACCCTATTCCATTGTTTACCCTAATTTATACCACTTCCCCTTGGGTCATTTTTGGCGCATGGCAAGAGCCCCCTAGCCCCTTCTCATTAAATTCTCTTCTCCCATGGATCCATCCTTAATGTCCCATGGTGATTTTCTTAGGGTTTTGGTCCCTTTCCACATCTTCTCTGACTAATCTCTCTATTTATTGGTTTCTATTTCATAGGACCTCTCTTTGAAGAACCTTATATAATACAGTTGAGGTGTACTATGATATTCTTGATGTTTAAGTATTGAAGATTGATATTTGGGGTGTATTCTTATTTATTTGAGAGTTTCATCGCATTCACACTCCATCTAGGTATGTGTCTCCATACATTTCCATTCTTATGAATTTTGTTGATTGTTGGGTTCTTCCAATTAATTTTAAAACATTATTCTCACACTTATAGTACCTCTATTTAGTTTCATGGAATTTTATTATTCGTAGGAATTGCTAGAAATAGTTTTCAATGTGATTCTCCAAATTTTACTTTATATTTATGAATCTAATATGTTTGGTATAATTTAAATTGTTCTTCTAAAATGAAATTAAGACTTATTGTGATATTTTTCTTTTTATATATTTTAGTAAATTATTTTTAATATATAAATTTGTAAGGATCTGAAATTTAGATGTCTTTTAGGGCCTGAGAATTGTAGTTGAAATGATTGTTAAGGATTATCATGGTTTTGAAATGGTTTTTTTTTATTTTTAAATTATATAATATTGTTGATTTTGGTTTAAAAATCAGTCGGTGATTTTTGGAATGAATATGGATTTGGGGTGCTTCCATGGTTAGTTTTGGTGTGCCCATGGATGTTTTCACATCCATGGGTTCACAAGGTACCCCCATGGATGTGAATTCAAGAGAATATGACACTTTCAAAAAACCTTAACATTTAATTTTTTTCATATTTATTTCCTATCCCCTTTATTTAAACGGTTCCCAGATCTCAGAATGGGAAATTGTTGCTTCCAACGATTTGGAATTGTAACCTAAAATGTGTTCCATAAGGTTTGGACCATTTGACCTTGAAAAATATTTTGGTGAGAGATCAAAAAGGGTAACGTACCATTTGGAATTATATTTTTAAATGTTGTGTTTAGTTTGACCTTGGAAAACAATGTGGAAGTTTCTTTGTAAATGTATTTTGGTTTTATATGTGTTAGGACCGTTTGGAATTTAAGATGCACTGGGAGTTTTGTTTTAGAAAATGTGTGATATAAAGTCAATTGAAATTTTTAGAATATTTTGTGAATTGGTTTTTAAATATTCAATGGAATGATGACTCAGTTGGAACTTGTAAATGATTCATTGTACGAGTGGAACACATATTGGGGATTTTTTTATATGGGTTATCGTATTGGAAATGTCTGTATTTAGGGTAGGAAAGTATGCTGATGGAAAGTTTGGTGAGTGACACGCACGAGGGCTTATTACATATGTAGTATACATTTACAATGGGTTTCATAGGAATATTTTAGAGGGTCGAGTGAAGGATGCTGACCAACTCTAATTATATGGGTTGGTACCCCTTGTATTTGCTGAGAGGCGAAGTGGGATATTTTACTAGACTGGATAGTGGAGGGAGTCCATTTGGTTATAACTATGGGGATTCATCAAAGGCCAGCAATTGGTTCCAAATTGAGTATGTCAATGGATCTCTCTAGGTGTGTTTAAGAAATTATCTTGGTTACTAAATTGTTTTATCATTTTTATTTTCTTCTATACTTTATTGAAAACTTGAACTGCTAATTTATTTTTAACAAAACATGGTTTTTTTTCACATAGGAATTTGTCTTGGGAATTGGTTCCTAAAATTATAGATTCTTTGAAAATAAAAATAGTTGTTGGGTTATATATTAAAAAGGAACAAATGTGATTATTTATAAATATGTGAAACCAATTTTTTTTTAAATTTATTTTCAAACTAGTTTTAATGGTATTTTTTGGAAAGGATATTTATGGATTCTATGGTGGTTGCCTACATAGCTGTTTAGCTCATACACTACTGGTAGCATTTAGTGTTGGTAGACCTAGACTATTTTACAGGTTCTCTTTCTTGATCAGAATCTGGGATCGTGGGACCATTTTTTGAGCGGTTTGGTATTTTTGTTTGTGGTGACCAAGAAGTCACACAAAGATTATGGTAGCACTGTTTAGTTTTAGTTTTTTTTCATTCTCAGTTCTGTATTTTGTTTTTTTGTTCAGCTGTTGTAATTGAATCTACTTATATATATATATGAATTCAATTTTTTACTTTTATTATTGTTCATATTATTTTATTTGATCATGGTTTTTGGGTTGAAATTGTTCCCAATTGATTTATATTTGATGCATGAATGTTGTTTCTATCCTGTAGGGATCAGAAACGCCCTTCAGGCCATGTCTTAGACCGGGTCAGATGTTGGTTCAAATGGCACACCATCTTGGTTCATGATAAAATGGTATTAAAGCAGGTACTTTTTATTTGGGGTGCCAGGTAGTTAGAGAATAGAACTGTTTGGACTTAGGAGGAATGTTATAGAACAACATCATGAACTCCTGCTAATTCTAATCCTAGAGATACCAGTGGTATTTTAGGTTTTTTGTATTTTTCCTTTGTTTGTATTGAGGGATTATAATGGAGAAGAGTTGGTGTCATGTTGTGATCACACATGGAGTGGTGACCCTTGTGTAGTCCAAGTTCATGGTTCAAGGTCCTCTTAGTTTTTATTGATTACTTGTGGCATGGCCCACTACCATGTCCTTGGGCCAGGCAAGACAACTAGTTCCTCCTTCTAATAATTTTTTCTATGTAGTGACTCATTTTGGTTTTGGTTGGTGTGAGTAAGATGTTAAAAAGAAAGAGGTTTTTGAAATTAAAAACTGATTTCATTAAAAAAAATTTGAAATTAATAAGATGCTTTTTCTAGGAAAAATGTTTTGGATTTGAAATCTGGCGAATTATTACGATTTGGAAGTGAAATTGTGAGTGGAACCCTTGATATACCTTATGAATGTTTTCATAGGTGAGGGTGTCTATAAAATGTGTGCATATGCATGTGAAAATTGAAGCTGTTGAATAAATTTTTGTCGGTTCATAGGATTCCATGGGTTTTTATTTGACATTAATGGATTCATATTGTTTTTTTATAAAATTTATGAAAGAGGAAAGTGATTCTAGAAATTGGTTATTATTTTTGAATGCATGTTTTGTTTTGTGAAATGTTTCTCTTCTATTTGGAAAGTGGTATTAAAATAAATAGGGTTTGAAAATTGATTGTGTTGGTATGTTTTTGTTTTGAGAGACTGTTGTTTTGGATTAAGATGTTTATTATGATGGTATTTCGGTTTTATGTTGATTTCGGTCTTGTGTTTCTCGTGTTGTTAAGAATATGTATCCTAGAAAAGTACCCAAAATGTTTTATGGAGTAATGCACAATTTCTTATTCATCTTGGTTTTTGCCTATTTGTAGTGGTAATTGTGGTCTGTTAGAGGCATTGGAGTTTATTAAGGATTTAGAGAGTGTCTTCAGGTCCTTGGGAACTATTGAAGCTCTCAAAGTTCATACTTACCTAGGTTTGTTTGAGGGTCTAGCTTTGGATGAATGAGAAATGTTTTCCCCAAAATCAATTCATGGTGAGATGATGTGGGAAGTGTTCAGGTATGTCTTGTTCGAGTTATTTATACATGAGGAGGTGAAGAAGAAGATTGGGAAGATCTCATGAGTATTAAATAAGGTCAGTGCATGGTGAAGGCCTATATTGACCACTTCCAGGATCTAGTTTTATTTTTTCCTGAGGTGGTGTTGTAGGATCTGATGAAAGATTTTACTTACATTGTGGCATTCATCTAGAGTTCAAGGTGAGAGTATTATTCACCAGGGATCTATGTTTTTATATGCTGGTGGATGAATCATTTTTAACTGAGTTAGTTTAGAGAGAACAAAGAGTTAAAAATAAGGTTCCTCTTGTATCTCATGAGGGTTCCCTATCTGGAGAGATTGTTGTTCTAGAAGAACCTATTTCTAAAGTGTATTGTCCATTGGGTATGATTTATAGTTCTTCAATCCATTCAATTGTATACAACCATTTTTTCTGGTATAGGTATTAGAACCTATCTTGTTGATATCCTAAAAAACATGTCATTGTCGCAGATGTCTGGGTGATCTGGAGAAGTTTTTTAGGAAGCATTTTCAAATGAAGAAGTTCTAATTGGAGGATTATAGTACCTAGATGTGAGGAAAGAGGATACCTCAGTCATTAGGGATCTAGAAAAATTCCTCAGAGTGAAGCTCGCACACAGTCAATAGTGTCCAGGGGTGTGTGTATCCTTGGCCCATTTTCATTCTATGTTGGGATGAAGATATTTAGTGTTTACCTGTTATAGTTTATTCGGCCATTGTGAGTTCATTTTTCTAATGTAATAGTGGGAAAAACTTGTTTTATTGGGATCCAAGTAGTTCTGTTAATTTAAATGTGGCTCTTTATATTGTGCGTTCTCACTTGAGTTTTACTATCCCTTACGTGGGATGGCTTCTATTTTAGTAGTTCTCATTCACAGATTCTTGTGTTTTGTGGAAATTATGCATGGTGTTCTAGTTCACTATTTTAATTGGTTTATTTATAAGGGTTTCCCATATTATAGGGACATGATGGATTGCATTGGAAATTACAAGTTCTAGTGGTGGTGTTGATTCACTCGCACTAATGAAATTAGATTAGTTCATTTTGGGAGTTCCCTAGTTTCCTAGAGATGGTGTGATTCCTGGTTGCAGTGAGGGAGTTGTTTTGTTAGTTTAGAGTTGTTCAGTTAGTTCCCGTGGTCCTGATTTTCTGGGATGCTCTATAAGGGGTTTCTCTATTTAGGTCTTGGTGGTGTTGTTTGGGTTTGAGGTTCCTGTGCTAGTTGAGTTATTGTGGTGGGGAGAACCCTCTATTGTTTTCCCATTACTTTTATGTTGTGGTTTATTCTTGATCAGTCATGTGTGAATTGTGGAGTGAATTTTCACCTTGGGGTTTATGGTTTCTCTCAACTTTGATCAGGCATGGATTCAAGCACTAGAAATCATTCATCTTGGAGACATTCTAGGAGAAAAAAGTGTATTTGGTGGGGATAATCTTCACACCCATCCTCATATTATCCTTTATTTTATTCTTTTCTTCATCTTGGGTATTTTGGATGAGGTATAGGTTGTTCCCTGGTTTAAATTTTAAAATTATGGAAGTCCGAGTGCATTTTGAACTTACACACAGCCAAAACATGGTTAGTGAAAACCGTGAAACCCAGCCCAGGTACCCGTGTGGTAGGTTTTGGTATTTGATAGATGCTACTATGCGGTTTGAGAATAGTTGTTCAAACAATGCGGGTTGGTCATGCGGATGGTTCTTTCTTGGGATGTGGCTACCGTATGGTTGGAGCACGATTCAGTAAACAGTGCGGCCAAATCATGGGATCAGACCAGATCATTAAAACATAGAAATTCACAATTGACCCTTTCCCCCTTCTTACGAAATTTTATCCCCTTCACCTTGGGTTATTTTTGGATCACAAAGGGAGCCTCCTAGCCCCTTCTCCTTGGTTCCTCTTCTCCCATGGATCCCTCCTTGAATTCCCTAGAGATGATTCTTATCATTTGGACCATTTTCCACCACTTATCTACCCCTATCTCTATTTCTTGGTTCCAAATATCAAGGGCCTCTCTTGGATGAGCCCTAGATGATAGGGTTGACGTGTAGTTCAATTTTATTGATATTAGGTTGTGTGGATTTATCTTCAAGGTGTATTGTTTCACCTCCAAGAGTTTCATCACATTCTAATTCCACTGATGTATGTGTCTCCTTAATTTTCCTTTTAGATGAATTATTTTGATGCTTGGGTTGTTTTAATTAATTTTAAAACCTAATTCTCCCACTTATGTTACTACTATTCAGTTTATCATGGAATTTTCGTAACATTATAAATTTCTAAAAATAATTTTCAAAGTGATTCTCCAAACATGCCTATGTATTTATGCATCTAATTTGTTTGGTAAAATATAATATGTTCTTATAAAATGAAATTAGGCCTTGTTTTTATAATTTCCCATTGATATATTTTAGTAAATTAGTTTTATTATATAAATTGGAAGGATATGTGATTTGGATGTCTTTTTATGGATATAGGATTGTAGTGAAATGTTTTTTAATTATTCTCATGGTTTTGAAAAGTTTGTTTATGATTTTTAAATTATATGGAATTGTTGGGTTTGGTTTAGAAATCAAGTGGTGATTTTGAAAATTAAAATTGTTTTGGGGTGCTTCCATTGTTTGTTTTGGTGTGACATGGGATTTTTTCACATCCATGGATGCAGAAGGTGAAAACATGGATGTTAATTCAAGTGAAGATGGAACATTATAACACTTTTCCCTTAAAAGCTTCTCATATTTATTTCCTCCCTTATTAGTAAAATTATTTCATTATTTCCAATTTGGGAAGTATTTATTCATGTGATTTGGAAATACAACCTCAAATTTATTCCTTAAATTTATCTCGTTTGGCCTTGAAACATGTTTTGGTGATAGATTGAAAGGGGTAATGGCCTGTTTGGAATTGTATTTAAAAGTGGTGTATTTTTAACATGGGAAATAATGTGGAAGTGGCATTGTAAATGTATTTTGGTTTTTGATGTGTACGGACCATGTGGAATTTAAGACGCATTGGGAGTTTTGTTTTAAAACATGTATGATCTGAAGTCAATTGAAATCTATAGAATATTTTGTGAAATGGTTTTTAAATCTTGTGTGATGTTACACCCTAGTAGGCACTTGTAAATGATTCATTGTATGATGGTATCACCTATTAATGATTTCCTTATATGAGTTATTGTATAAGGGGTGTCCGTGTTTGAGTAGTAATGTGTGGTGAAGATATATAAGGTGATATATGTGTGGGAGGGACTCCTTATTACAAAATATAGTTTTTACATGGGTTTCCATAGTGTATTTTATAGGGTTGATTGATGGTTTTTGATCAACCGTAATTAGACTGGTTGGTACCCATTGGATTTTCTAATATTCCAGGTTTGATGTGATTGCCTAGTTGAGTGAAGATAGTTGGTTATAGACTATGGGGCTTCACCAAACACCAATAGGTGGTTCCTAACTGAGTACATCTAGGGATCTTTATAGGGATGGTTAGGAAATTCCCATGGATACAAATTTGTTAGGTCTTGTTTATTTTTTCTTATTCTTTATACAAATCTAGCACTACTTATTTATTTATAGCAGTACATATTATTGTTTCACATAAGAATTTGTCTTGGTATTTGATTCCTAAAATGATGGATACTTTTAAAATTAAAAGGGGTGTTGTGTTAAATTTTTAAAAGTGAAAAATCTGATTATTTCATAAAATGAAAAAACCCTATTTTTGTAACTTTATTTTTAAATTTGTGTTAATGGACTATTTTATGGAATGGAAATGAATAGATTGTATGGTTTTTTCCTAGTGAACTGTTTAGATGACACCTTACATGTACCATTCGGTGTTAGTAGACCCTGATTGATTTGAAGGTTCTCCATCTTGATTAGTTTATTAGTTCATGGGTTCATTGTCATTGAGGTTTGTTCATGTGGTTGGTAGTGACCATGATATCACATAGTGATCATGGTAGTGTGGTTAATTATTATATTTTTTCTATTCAAAATTCTATATTTGGTTTTTGTTGCGCTCAGCTTTTATAACTGAATCTATTTATACACATTTATTTGGGATTGAGTTGTTAAATTTTCTTCATGTTCTTTTTATTTCATTTTATCATGGTTATTGGGCTGAAATAATTCCCACTATCTATATATTTTGTGACCAACCCTAGTTCCTAGACTATGGGGTTTAGGAATTCCCTTCGGGCCATGTCTTAGACTAAGTCGGATGTTGGGTTAGATGGCACTCCGGCTTAGTTCCTGACAATCGATCAATATAATGTTTCATGGCGTTACTCTAAAACCTACATTACTATATCAACTTCATATACATGGTATAAATAAAGAGGATTTATGATGATTCATACAAGAAAACATTTATAAATGAAATGTATTTTGGAGAAATTCCAAAATTCACATAAGATCCATGATGTATGTAAAAGGAGTATCAATGTTGAAACACATATCCATTTCATAATCCCCCATGGGTTCAATAAATACATCACAAATAACAATGTTATTCCATAATGACATTCCAACTATAATTATTAGTGGATATCAAATGAGTTATAGTTTCACGGAAATTCATTATGTTGTAATAACATGTATTTGTTTTAATTTTTTTTGGAATATGTCAACAAACATGCATCAATTAAAACAAAAAGTAAATATATAGTAATTGTCCTAAAATTTCATTAGAATATTACAGAAATACACATGATAAAAAATTTATAGTCCTGTAATAGACTAAATTTCTATAAAAGGGTACACATCTTTATATGAGATATCATGAGAATGATTTACTTGAGTTTATTCAATGCTAGATATTAAAAAGTAGTTGGAAAAGTAATAAGTTCTAGAAGATATTTGGAGGAGAATGATCTAGGGACACATACAATATATGATACATAAAACTATTTCAATGGATTTTTCTTCACCATGGTAGGTGATACATTATTAATTGGGAATTATAATTCCAACATGTAGGCGGTATATTCCAATTAACAAAAATTGACAAGACCAATTAAAATTTAATAATTAATTATATGTATCAAAGTATACAGGGTTTATTATATTGAATACTCTTGTGGGTATTAAAATGAAACTATACATGGATTGTATAAGAGTCATACCAATAATGATCCATTTTTTTACCATGTCGTTATTCCTAAATCCACTAGAATTTTACACATCACAACTAACATCTATGATCATTTTATTATGAATATAAGTTCAAGACCACATATCAAGGAAGGTGTCTATATGGTGCAATGGGAAAAGGACAGAGCATCCCAGAATTCCAATAGTAGGTGAAAGTTACACAAATACATTTTAGGATTAAAATAAGAAACATGATCTTAGAACATTAATTTGGAATAAATTTCTTCCATGTGTCTACACAATTTCAGTGGTAGTTCCATTGTTTTCTAGGTGAAATATGTTCAATAACATATAAAAAATAAGCATTTTTCTTATAGTTAGTCAAGACAATGATTAAATAAATTCTATGTAGATTGAATTCATGTAGAAAACTATGTTCTAGTGAACATGATCTAATGAGGTAGATCAAATGTAATGACCTGAATTTTCCATGTAATTTTTTTAATTATATGAAATTATTACATGTTTTAAAAAATTGACAATGCATGATTCCAAGGCCCAGAGTTCCTAGACTGAATATTTGAACTTTTTTTAGGTACATTCAGTAAATTTGTGAGCCGCATTTTCTATATTTTTAAACGTTTCTTGGATTAATAATATGAAGGTAGCATTCAATCCACTGCATTGGGATTCGTTTAAGGAAGTCATTACTTTGACTGCAGTATGAATGGAGACTAGGGGTCACCCCCCCTCTCCAGATCGGGCAGACATTGGTCGGGCAACCCCCTTGTGGGCCACTCCCTACGCGGGTCGGGCCGCCCTTTGTGGGTTGGGCCACCCATGTAGGCCGCCCCCTTGTGGACCGGGATGGACCTTCGATCAGCAGGCTGAGCCTGCTGCGACCCCACCCAGAATGGGTCGGAACTGGTTGGTCACACTGGGTCGAACCGAACCCAGGACCAACCGGTCACAAAAACAATTAAAGGGCCATATCATGAGAACACGATGTATGTTTGACGAACGTCTATGGTATTGGGATCCTTGGTTAGAGAGGGAAATGTTGGTATACTCCTCTTGAGTTTTGGAGAAAGTTGGAGTATGGCTATGTTGGATCGAACCTAAATCCTACCAGGCCCCCAGAATTAAAATGCTTATAACTCACAGATTGGTCGTCCGATTGGAGCACCGTCTGTCACGTTGTAACCCTTAAGACATGGAGGTCCTTTGGGTTACACAATTTTAGAGATTAGTGGTAGTTCATGTATGACCGAAAACTTGAGGTCCAGATACTACATAACTTGATTGCACTAGGTGTGAGGAATTCAGGGGTTGGTAGTGAGGCAGAGTTTGGAGACAGATCATACATAGATTAGTATCGAGCGATCATGCTTGGGTCAGCACCGATCCTGTGTGGGCAAGATTCTGTGTGGGTTAGATCTTGTGGAGGTCATCGCATACCGATCCCAAGTAGGTAAAATCTTGTGTGGGTGAGTTCTCGACGATCCTATTTGGGTCAGTGCATACTGATCCTCTGTGGGTCATATCCTATGTGGGTCATTAGATGTTAGTTACCTATCGATCTTGGGCAGATCATATCTAGTGTGGGTCATTACGGGGGTTAGTACCTATCAATCATATGTGGCTCAAACTCCATATGGTTAGTAGTACTGCCTATTGACTAGAATAAGATGATCTATCTTTTTGACTAATCATATGTACTTTTATACTTCACTGAAAACCTTATATGAGATGAGAATCTATTTGAGATATGTCTATTGCTTTGTGCTTTGTGATTGAGATCATGCTTTTTGGTTTTTTTTTTGTGGAATTCTAAGAGCCCTTCAGGTGTCTGGGGGTCCCTTCTAGTTATTTTTATACTCACCCAAGCATGGTCTTCGCCCGCACCTTATTGTGTCTTGAGAAGACGATGAGCAGTTTCGATGAGGTTTAAGGGAGCCATGACTAGGAGCTAAGCGGACGAGACGGGAAAACGTGGTGTGCTAAGGAGGTGATCTATACCTACTCTTCAGGTATGATCCTTGAAGGATGACCCATGAGATATTTTACCTTTTCAGTTGTATTTTACCTTTCTATTGGTCATGACTTCTGTCCCCTTTACATTCAGCAGTCTTTTAATACAGTAGTTTACATTATGGTTGAATCTTGTTTCATTCTAGTTTGTGTGTTTTTATATGATTAAAGTCAATGCCTTCCCATTATAGGTATACGATCTTCCGGTGATAGTCATGACTTCGGCCCTGGGGGACGGGTCGTGACAAAGTGATATCAGAGGATTCAGTTCTACTAAGGAACTTCAACTCTAATAATTTCAATATAGAAATATTGTTAAGTGTTATTAGTGTGGTTTTTAGTTTTATGAGTCCAATTTTGGGGCGGTGGCCAAAATATCCATACACCAGGTCCCTAAATTTTGATTTTCCAACTCAGTACATGGAAGCACTGATTATGTGTGTTTCTGAAGAGTTTTTCATGTGATTTATTTAAGTCATCTCACTAGGTATAACTTATTGACTATGGAACCCCTATATTATTTCAGGATTATACCACATAGATATCCATCCATGATTCCTGAGAGAGTACGCGAAAACGGCCCACCGAGCAACGAGGCCTCGGTGCAGGGCCATATTATGGCGTTAACACCTTCGGGCGGTGTACCAGCAGCACCACGACCCATTGGGTAGATATTTCCACCGGCCTCACCAGCATAGGGTGCACTCTTACTAAGCACATTTCATGAGTTCCTGCAGTAGAGACCTTTGAGGTTCTATGGAGAGAGGAACCAGAAGGCGGTTGGGGACTGGATAGAGGCTGTAGTTAGAGTTTTCCTCTTGGTTGGGACACCATCTGACCTTATCGTGATCCTAGAAGCCATTCTCTTCTAGTAAGCAGTAGGGAGATGGTGGATTTTGATGCTCTAGATACACGATTGTAGAGACCTGAAGCTTGACATACATGGACAATACATTACTTTTGTGGAATAATTAATACATAACAAAAAAACCAAAACTCAAGGATCATAATAGTTTAGTGTCTTTGGAAACTTGGAATATAAACTTATAATCATGTTGAAAGATCATCAAAAACTCCCATAACGATCTTCCCCTTTTTTGTTTCCTTACCAAAAACCATTATTTATTTCTGGGGGAAAATAAAACATATAAAGGGTGAGCTCAAATTATCAGTAAGGGAAAACATAGAGAACATAAAACAATCCATAAACATTAGAAAGAAAAAACTTGAACATGAAATTTAAACATAAAAATATTGAGAAAAGACATAAATCATGGAAGTACGTAAGGAATATATCATAATGGAACATCAACCATGATAAAATATAATGGGAATAAAACATGTAATTTTGGAAACAATTCAGCACATGTTATTATTTCCATAGTATCCATGGCATTGCTTCCAAGACCTTCTTAGTGGAAAAATTCCCTTTATGAATCGAGTTCACTCCTCGTTCCAGTCCTATAACACTGAACCGGATTAACTTACCGTTCCATCCATGTCTATCTCATGAGACATAAATCTTTACCCAATGCATTGGAGGGAGATATAGGTCCCACCCATCTCATAATGAAATCATTCGTACTTGTGCCACAACATAAAAATAAATCATTCATCATAACCCAAAGAATAATATGGGTTTCATAAACATCATTACATCATCACATAATCCATATAAAAGAAATAGATATCATTTCATAATAATAAAAGTGAAACCATGTGAATCATAGAGACATTATACTTTAAACATACACATATGAAATAATGTCATCTTAGATGGAAAAATGGTTTTGATAAAACACTTGAAATGAATTCCTGAGGAAAATATCCATTCTTCTTCAAAATACTTTTATTTTTGTAGAGACCCAAAGCTTGAAGTACATGGACATTACATTACTTTTGTGGAATAATTAATACATAACAAAAACAAACACACAAGGATCGTAATAGTTTAGTGTCTTTGGAAACTTAGAACGTAATCTTTTAATCGTGGTGAAAGATCTTCAACATCACCCATAACGATCTACCACTTTTTTTTCCTTACCTAAAACATTTCTTTTAATCCTAGGGGAAAATAAAAAATAAAAATGGTGAGCTCAAATGCTCAGTAAGGGTAAGCATGGATAAAATAAAACATACCATATACATTTGAACTTAAAAACATGAACATAATGTTTAAACATCAAAATCGTGAGCAGCGACATAAAACATGGAAGTACATAAGGCATAGATCATAATGGAACATAAATCATGATAAAATATAATGAGAATAAAACATGTAATTTTGGCATCCATTAAGCACATGTAATGATTTCCATGGTAGCCAAGGCATTGCTGCCAAGACCATCTTAGTGGACAAAGTCCCTTTCTGAATCGTGTTCACTCCTCGTTCCAGTCCTATAATACTAAACCGGATTAACTTACCGTTCCATCCATGTCTATATCCTGAGATATAAATCTTTACCCAATGCATTTTAGGGAGATATAGGTCCCACCCATCTCATAATGAAATCATTATTACTTGTGCCACAACATAAACATAAATCAATCATCATAACCCAAAGAATAAAAATGGGTTTCATAAACATCATCCCATCATAACATAATCCATATATAAAAAATGGATATCATTTCATCATAAGAAAATTGAAAGCATGTAAATAATAGAGACATTATAATTGAAACATATACATATGAAAATAATTTCATCTTAGATGGAAAATGGTTTTGATAAAACACTTGAAATGAATTCTTGAAGAAAATATCCTTTCTTCTTCAAAATCATTTTCTTTTCACAAAATGCCATGGAATTTTAAATGAAAACTATTTTGTTGAAAATAGTCATAAAATCTTGTAGAGTATGCATTATGAAAATAAGGTGTTATGAAACCGTAAAAATCCGTTTGTTCTGTATAAGTTAAAAAAACTATCTTCTCGTACATTTTCCGAAAAAGTCAAAAAAGTATCTCGTACGACAAAAGATTCCTTACATACCATGTAGCAAAAGTCAAAAATGGGTAAAAAGGACTTGAAACATACATGAATACATTTTTATAAAATTTAGACATGGATGATAAATATAACCCCAGTAAATACTTACAAATAAACAATCTCGGATAAGAACGAGATTGGAAAAGTTATCCCTTACCTTAGGTCTGATATGCTTCATACGTATCCAAACCTCCTGTATAATGATTTAAATAATTTAATTGACCTATTAAAGAATCATATTCATTGTTATTATATCATATATGGTTCACTTATGACATTATATTACCTATTCTTTTGTAAATTCATTTTAATGTAGCGTTTTGGGTAAAATCATCTCATTTGTCGTTCGTGTTTTAACTTGTAATTATTCATATGATTACATAGATCATGATTACTTGCATCCATAATGTAAAGAATGATTTATATATAATATATATTCGTAATATACATATTTATAATGGATCGATAAATGGAAATAAATACATCGTTCATAGAGACGGTAGGTCGTACGTACGCATGAACGATGTTTTCGTTTCTTTATTGAATTGAATGGAATTAAGTAGATGACATAAATATATATATAAATAAATACAGTATAATTATTATGTAATATATTTCATGATTACATAGTATATATACTTTATAATCATTTTTGAATGGTTATCATGGAGAGTGAATCTCATCGCGTCGTGGAGACGGTATTCAGTACGTACGCACGTGCGATGATATCAATTCCATGATCGTAGAATTGTATTAAAGTTTATGTATAATATTAAATAATCAATATCACTTTAAAATAATCATATATATTCATTAATTTCACCATTATACTCATCCAAGTAAGGTGGTGGTGGAAAATAGATTACACCACGGCGTGGAGACGGTATTCCGTACGTACGCACGCGTGGTGATTTTGTTTTCCATAGGATGGACAGATGGTGAAATAGGGTTTTTTCATACTTATAATAACATATAAGTATATGAGTTATACTTTTTTTATTACTTCATAATGAAACAACTAAATAAGAATAAGTGGAAGAAGAAATAAAGTTGAATGATTCGGTAACGGACATTACGTCTTCGTTGAAGTGCCTCTTTGAGACCTCCTCTTAGGGAACTAAAATTGGTCTTTGAAGAAGACCAGAACCTCTAGGATGTTTCTATGGATGTGGAGAAGAGAATTTGGAAGGGTTTGTCCGAGATTGAAGGCTCAATGTGGTGTGAGGAAGAGAGGGATGAGGTTCCCTTTTATAAGGGAGGAGAGGGGCACCTTTGGAATAATTAAAAATATTATTTTATTATAAAGTCATATTCGGTTTTTTAGTAGCTCCAAATTGATTTATTCTAAATATAAGGTGGGGATGGGTCGAAATACTCTAATCCAATAGAATTTAGACATCTTTTGTTTTCTATTTTAACCTTATCATTTAGATTTAACATTAAGTTAGATAATTTAACTTTTACCGTGTCTTCTTGTTTTCTTACACTATAAGGTTAATAAACTTACTATAATAAGCCAAAAGAACCCCAAGTTGTTTATTATTAATATATATAACCTTATATAAGTCATTTTTCCGAACCCTATATTTTTATGAATAAAATAACAATTAATAATAAAATATTTGTTTAAAAAACTATTTTATGTCAAATTTGACACAATTTGGTAATAGATTTTTGATAAAATAATAACAGAATGATTAGTTCGAAAAAAGTTAACTAAATCAATAATAACATGTTATAGTAACCTATAAAATTAGGGTAATTCATAAAAAGTCTTAAATTACATTTATTTGGGTATTTATAACATCAATTATGTCAATATTTCATTAATAAGATAATTACTGCATCATCTTTGTGTCATAAATAAATTAGCTTATTTAATGTCTAAAAATTATAAATAATATACCATTATGTAGGAAATATTTTTAGATTTCTAATGAATATTTATAGTTGAATTTATCTTATGAATAACCCTATATTAAAAATTATTTACTTATTAAACATTGATTTTAACTATTTTAACCCTTCTTTAAATAAATTAATATTAAATGTCCTAATCTAATCCAAGTGGGCCTATATGGTCATATTTTATTCCTAAGGTCGTTTTTGGTCGAATTACGCTTATCCAATAGAATTAGGACATGTGTTAGGGTAATAATAATATCATTTTTACCCTTAATTATCCTATTTACTTTTAACCGTGGTAAATAAAAGTAAAAAGTTAATATTCACCAAAAAAAAATTTCATCTCATTGAACCACATTTTAGTCCTTGATATTAACCGTGTCTCTCGGATTTTTTAAATTCTACTCACAGAAGTGTTAAAATTATGTTTTATGGAAAAATCAGTTTTTTAACTACCACTTAGTGGTTTCACTATTGATCAAAAAAATGAAAGTTTCTAGAAAAATACCAAAAATTAGGCCTAAGAAATATTTGATATTATGAATTCAAAAATAATTCCTATTTTACCAAATTCAAAACATATCAGTTGAATTAATTAATTTAAAAATTAATTCCCATCGTCAAAACAAATAGCGTGTTTTTAAGATATAATAACTATCAAAAGATTGACACTTGTTTATGTGTGGTTTAAATGTGAAATTACATCCAATGGTCAACATTGAATTAAATAGTAAAAATATATTCTAAATATACTTTAAAACCACACAAATTAATTATTTATCACTATTAATTATTTCGATTAAAATTTACTAATTTTCACTATTCATCAAAATATTAAAGTTATCCAAAAAGTACCAAACTTTCACCCTAAGATATTTTCGATATTCCGAATCCAAAAATGAAGTCCATTTTGAATGATAAAATTTATAAAATTTCAAAAAAGTGGGTATTACTTTTCATAATGGCTAGTTCATAATAATATTATATTAATATCTCATTTAGTGAAACTCGGTATTGAGTTCTACACATGCTATCGAGGAAGGTCTTTATTGCATGTAATGCAAGCCAAGTCAGGGCTACGTGTAGTGAAAGCTCTGTTTGGTGTTGCGTATAACATAATCAAAACTTATTTCATTTATGCATTAATCAAAATCTATACATAATTTTGCGTAGAATAGTTTCTAGAAAACGAACTTGAAATTGTGTGTAACGCGATCCAAGAATAGTGTTACGTATACTGCAAGAAAATACGGTGTTGCGTATATCACAAGATAATTTTGGTGTAGCATACAACACAAGACATTAAAAAGAATATTTATCATAAAATCTCGGGGTGTTACAACGATGTGGTGAACTTCATCTGAGCAGAATTTGAGGGACCTTTTATGGTAGAGTTCGTCCCAATGACCTTACGCTCTATGTGTATATAGGTGCTACTGCACCTATAGTAGGGAAACCTGTTTGTGGCCCGGTACTCGATGAGGTTCACTGATCTCTCCCACTACTCCACCAAAATCATGTGAGAGCCTTTATTCAGGGCCCATAATTTTTATCAGGGTCTCCAATGAGAGATCATAGCATCAATGATATTTCTCAACATTACGACACTGTGGTGCAAGAGAAAGCATTTTTTGTGGAGAGATTCCTAGATGAGATGGCATAGACAATGTGACCGTCCATCGGGTGATAGTTAGTATAGTTATCTCTAGCTGGTAGTAGGTAGATGAAAGACAGGTCAAAGAAGACTAGACCTTCTGGTGGATGGCCCTGGGATACAGGGTCGTAGGTGCGGGGCTCACGAGTCAGAGGAGGTTAGACGAGGGACATGTGGTGTTACATGTGCGGCAGGCTGGGTCACATGGCTTGCGATTTCCCAACACGTTGTACGGACGACAGAAATATGGTCGAGGTACTACTAGGGCAGAGTAAGAGGTTTGAGGATGGAGTTCTATAGACAGGAGGACATGGTAGTGGAGTTGGCCGCACAACAAGTGGTGGAATCTGAATCAAGGGTCTATCTCCACCACCACTAGGTGGCGCACCTCGACCACATGGAGTAGGTGGACAAGGACGAGCTCAGCTCCAGGAAGTTGAGGCCTATGACCACAACACTCCAGAGATGTTTAGATGTACAATCTTTGTCTATTCCACCCTAGCTGCTATACTTATAGACAAAGGTTCTAGTCACTGTTTTGTTGCTATGGCCCTCATTCGTAGCTCGGTGATTCCAATGGAGTTGTTGGCACAATCATTATTGATATAGACTCATACAGAAGAATATTCGACAATTACACACTGGAACCGATTGTGTGAGGGTAAACTAGGAGGCGATAGATTCAGTTGGGCTCTCCTAGTTGCGACGTTGAGGCCTTACGATGTCATATTGGGTATGGACTGGTTATCCACAGTCCATGCTAAGATTGATTGTATTTGGCACAAAGTGCGGTGTTTCTAAATAAGTGGGAGAATTTTTTCCTTCATTGTCTAGAAGGGAACCTTTTTCTGCACTGGATGGACTTACCCAGAGGATGGTGAAACCGATTACACATCATTTTCTTAGCCTTACCCTTATAGAATTTGATGTTGAGAGTCTGAGATATCCTATAGTGGTGGACCATTATGTCGATGTATTTCTTGATGATGTTCCAGGACTACCTCTACACAGGGAGGTAGAATTTTACATTAAACTATACACCATGATGACACTGATATATACACCATCATATCAGATGGATCCTACAGTCCTACATGAGTTTTGGGTATAGTTGTGGGACTTATAGATAAAGGGATTCTTTAGAAAATTTGTTTCTCCATGGGTAGCCCTGATTTTGTTCTCCAAGAAGGAAAATTAGAGTTTTAGTCTCTATGGGGATTACCGGTTCCTGAACTAGGTGATCGTGAAGAAAAAATATCAACTTTTGAGGACTAATGATCTTTTCTATCAGCTGAAGGGAGCTAGTTCGTTTTCGAAGATAGACCTCTGATTAGGCTATCATTAGCTTAGGGTACGAGATGAGGATGTGCAAAAGATGGACATTTGATCTTGGTATGGCCATTATGAGTTCATGGTAATGTCGTTCGGCATGACCAATGCCTCAGTACTGTTCATGGGACTCCTGAATAGGATCTTTCTTCTGTACCTCGATCGCTTTGTGGTGGTGTTCATCGATGATATCTTGATATACTCAACAACGGAGGAGGAGCATGCCTATCATCTATATATAGTTACAGATACACTCTATGATCACCAGCTTTATGGTAAGCTCTCGAAGATCAATTCTAGATAAGATAGGTCCACTTTTTTGGACAAAATATCTTCATGGATGGAGTTGTTGTGGATCCAGTGAAGAGAGAGGCTGTGCTTGCTTGGGAGCCACCCAAGAGTGTGACCAAGGTGCATAGTTTCCTAGGGTTGGCTGGATAATACCAAAGGATCGTGCTGGAATTTTAAAGAGTTGAAACACCTTTTTTAGCATTGACAAAGAAGGGAAAACCCTTCATACAGATGGAGAGATGAGAGAGGAGTTACAAGGATCTGAGGCAGATACTTATGATTTCCCCCATATTGAGGCTACTAGAAGAGGGAATTGGGTATTCAGTCTACTACGATGCATCAAGGACCGGACGTGGGTGTGTCCTAATGCAGGAGTGATTAGTGATCACCTAAGGATCACGACTTTTGAGGAAGCATGAGTATAACTACACTATCCATTTCTTGGATTTAACAATAGTGGTCTTTTCCTTGAAGGTGTGGTGACATTACATGACAGGTGAATTTTTTACTCTCTACTCTATTCAAAAGAGTCTCAAGTGTATCTTCTCTCAAAAGGACATGAACTTGTGACAATGAAAATGGTTAGAGTTCCTCCAGTACTATGAATTTGAGATAGTCTATACTCCAGGGAAGGGGAATGTGGTAGCAGATGCACTCATTAGAAGGTCTGTTCTACGGTTGATGAGTGAGGCGATAGAGTAGCTAGCCGCATTGTAGATAACATTGGTGGATAGAGATGGAGCGACTTATCTTTAGTCTATGAAAGTCACTCCCCCTCTCCTTTAGTGAGTCAGGGAGGTGCATCTTGGGGACATTGACTACGAGGCTTGATGTGCTCAGATATCCTCAGGACAACCACCTGGTGGATTTTCTGAAGGTGGGGAGCACATCATCTCTTCCGAGGATGTACCATGGTACTAGTGGCACTACAGGAGGAGGTGTTGAGGGTGTTCCATACATCCCCTATAGCAGTACATCCTAGTGTGGAGAAGATTTACTAGAACCTCAGGAATCAGTACTGGTGGCCATGGATAATGATTGTAGTAGCATAGTTTGTTTCTCGATGCCTCAATTATAAGTAAGTTATGGTCGAGAATCTTATACCAGCAAGATTATCACAACCACTAGAGGTGTCGGAGTTGAAGTGGGATGGGATCTCCATAAAATTTGTGACAGAGATCCCATGTACGTCTAGGTAACATGATTCTATTTGGGTGATCATTGAACAACTCACCAAGTCATCCCACTTCATACCTATCTGAGAGTAGGGATCAGTAGAGGAATTGTGATGCCTCTATGTACAAGAGATTGTATATAACGACACATACTTTACATACATTGTTATTAATTCAGAATTGAAGCACACTTTTTACAACATATAACAAAACCAGGAACGTAACGTATAGGTATAGTGTCTTTGGAAACTGGGAATCATAAACAACTGGTTCATAAAGCATCTACATCGTCTCCCATTTATTTCATCATATCTAGAGCCCCTTTTTGCATATCCTACTTTATAACCTTCTTCCTGGCCTGGGGAAAGAAAACATACCAAAGGGTGAGCTCAAATACTCAGTAAGGGTAAACAAAAGAAATATCAATCACATCATATTCATATGAACATAACATTTTGTAAATATTTACCTGCAAAAGAGATCATAATTTCATAACATGGGATAAATCTTAGTAGTGAAATGTAATCCCAATAATCATAACATAAAACATAAAAATCTGTGGCATACACACATAATCATAGAGAATCATTTCTTAGTAGTCAATACTCATTGCCAAGACTATCTTAGCGGACAAAGTCCATTTCTAAACCGAGTTCACTCCTCGTTTCAGTCCTGTTTCACTGAACCAGTTTAACCTACCGTTCCAACCATGTCTATCTCATGAGATATAAATCGTTACCCAATGAATTTGAGGGAGATATAGGTCCCACCCATCTCATAATGATACCATTATTATGTGTTCCACAAAATCATATATCATACATTATTGCATAACCCATGTAATAAAAATTGGATTCTTAAACATCGTGACATCATAA
This sequence comes from Viscum album, assembly GCA_963277665.1. Taxonomy (NCBI): domain Eukaryota; kingdom Viridiplantae; phylum Streptophyta; class Magnoliopsida; order Santalales; family Viscaceae; genus Viscum; species Viscum album. Next base: position 343,305,295 of record OY728136.1, on the reverse strand, counting down.
AACAATTCATATAAGATAAAGGAATTCATAAAAATAATTCCATCACAACATAATCAAATCAATGTTACAATAGGGATATAAATAGAAACCTATTTTATCTTATATGGAAAATAATTTTGATAAAACACTTAAACTCCATTCTTGAGGAAAATATCCTTGCTTCTTCAAAAACATTTTTCCATTCTTAACATGTCATACAATTTTAGACTAAAAGAAGTTGATTTAATAAAAACATGAAATATTGTAAAGGAAGATTCATGGGAATAATGTTTTAAAAATCCATTCATGTCTAATAAGTTAAAAAAACATTACTCTCGTACTTTTGTCGGAAAAGTCAAAAAGTATCTCATAAGAAAAACGACAAAATATTCCGTTCATATGTTTTACTAAAAACACACTGAAGGGTAAAATTGGATTTAAAAAATTGTAGGTGGATGGAAATAATATTAAATATTGAGGAAACATGGATGTGGATGATACAATACACCCCAGTAAATACCAAAGTATAAACAATCTCAGATAAAAATGAGGTTGTGATATTTTCCCTTACCTCATGTACGATTTACTTCGTACGTGTCCAAACCTCCTGTATAATGATTTAAATAATTTCATTGACTTATTCCAAAATCATAATAATTGTTATGATATCAAATATGGCCATATTCTTAGCTTCTTATTAGTAATATTTCATTGCTACTTGTCATTCGGGTGTTTATTACTTTTTGTTCTTATGCGTGTTTTGTCGAATAAATTTTCATTATTCTCTTTAGGTTATAGATACCTCATTTACAGAATGGTATTAGTGTAATATATATCATATTAATTCATTTAATTCATTTATATAATCATTATGAAATTAAGATCATGTAGAATGAGTCGCATCACATCATGGAGACAGTATTCCGTACGTACGCACGAGCGATGATATCGTACCCATGATCGTGGAATTGTATTGGAGTGTATGTATAATATTTCAGAATCAATATCAATTTACAATAATGATATATAGTTATTATTTATACCATTATACCCATCCAAGTAAGGTGGTGGTGGAAAATAGATTACACCACGGCGTGGAGACGGTATTCCGTACGTACGCACGCGTGGTGATTTCGTTTTCCGTAGGATGGACAGATGGTGAAATAGGGTTGTTTAATACATATAATAACATATCAGTATATGAGTGGTACTGATGTTATTACGTCATAATGAAGAAACTAAAGAGGAAGAAGTGTAAGGAGAAATAAAGTTGAAAGAATCAGTAATGGACATTACCACTTCTTTAAAGCGCCTCTTTGAGAACTCATCTTACGGAAGTAAAATTGGTCTTTGAAAAAGACCAGGACCTCTAGGATGTTTCTAAGGAAGTGAAGAAAATAATTTGGCAGGGGTTGGCCGAGCTTGAAGGCTCACAGTGGGGTGAGGAAGAGAGAGAGGAGGTTCCCTTTTATAATGGAGGAGAGGGGCACCTTAGAAAAAACTGAAAATATTATTTTATTATAAAGTCATATTCGGTTTAAAATAGCTCAAAATTAATTTATTTAGAAGCTATGGTGGGGATGGGTCAAATTAATCTCATACAATAGAATTTATACTAGTTTAGGTATCTATTTTAACCTTATCATTTAGATTTAACTTTAAGTTAGATAATGTAACTTTTACGGTGTCTTCTTGTTTTCTTACACTATAAGGTTAATAAACTATATATAACAAGCCAAAAGAACCCCAAGTTGTTTATTATTAATATATATAAACTTTTATAAGTCATTTAGGAAAACAATATATTTTTATGAATAAAATAACAATTAATAATATAATATTTGTTTTAAAAACTATTTTATGTCAATTTTGACACTATTTGGTAATTGATTTTTGTGAAAATAATAACAGAAATTTTAGTTCTAAAAAAGTTAATTAAATCAATACTAACATGTCATATTAATCTTGAAAATTATTGTAATTCATAAAAAGTCTCAAATTACATTTATTTGGGTATTTATAACATCAATTATGTCAATATTTTATTTATAAGATAATTACTGCATCATTATTGTGTCATAATTAAATTAAATTATTGATTGTCTAAAAATTTAAAATAAAATACCATTATGTTGGAAATATTTTTAGCCTTCTAATTAATATTTATAGTCGAATTTAATTTATGTATAACCCAATATTAAAGATGATTTAGTTATTAAACATTGATTTTAACTATTTTAACCCTTCTTTAAATAAATTAATAATAAATGTCATAATCTAATCCAGGTGGGCCTAAATGATCATATTTTATTCCTAATGTTGCTTTTGGTATAATTACACTTATCCAATATAATTATGACATGTGTTAGGGTAATAATAATAACATTTTTACCCTTAATTACACTATTTATTTTTAATGTAAAATGTTAATATTCACCAAAAATTATTTTCATCTCATTGAACCACATTTTAGTCCTTGATATTAACCGTGTCTCTTGAATTTTCAAAATTCCACTCACAAAAGCGGTAAAATTATGTTTTATGTAACTTTTCAAATTGTCCTAGGAGGTGGGTAAAAGACGGTGAAAAGTTCAATAAAATTTATATATATCTAAAATTATTATAAAATGACTCCAATGAATTGAATTAAACTTATATAGGTATTATGTATCAATTTTGACCTAAAATAAATTTAAATAAAATAAATAATTATTTAAATAAAAAGTCAGTTTCTAAATAGTAACCCAGTGTTTTCATTATTCATCAAAAATTGAAAGTTTTCAGAAAAATACCAAAATTTCACCCTAGGATAATTTCGATATACTGAATCCAAAAATGATGTCAATTTTGAAAAATAAAATTTACATAATTTTAAAATGTGGTATTACTATTTATAACGTCTAGTTTAGTAATATTTTTATTGCATATCGTTGTTTAGTGAAACTCGGTATTGCGTATAACGCAAGCTATCTAGGATGGTCGTGATTGCGTGTAAAGCAAGTCAAGATAGTGTTGTGTGTAGTGAAAGATTACTTTGATGACTTATATAACATAAAAAAAATATTTCTCATAAAAGTCTCGGGTGTTACATTCTACCCCCTTAAAATGAATTTCGCCCTCGAAATTCGTCACTTTGTAACAAACAGATGAGGATACCTCTCCCTCATCATATCCTCAAGCTCCTGTGTAGCTTCTTATAATTGGTGGTTCCTCCCTAAAACTTTCACCAAGAGAATTGTCTTGTCCTGTAGAACGTTTTCACTACGTTCCAGAATCTCTATCTGCAGTTCTTCATAAGAATGATCTTGCTCCAGCGGTACAACTTATGAGCTGAGTACATGTGATGGATCAGGTATGTACTTTCTCAGGAGAGATACATGGAACACATCGTGAACTTGGGAGAGATTCGGTGGAAGCTCCAATCAATAAGATACCTTCCCAACACGATCCAGTATTTCGAAAAGACAGATATACCCAGGGCTCAGCTTTCCCTTCTTTCCAAATCTCATTACTCTTTTCCAAGGAGATATTCGTAAGAAAACTTTATCACCCACTTCAAACTCTAGGTATTTTCTTCAGTTATCAGCATAACTTTTTTGTCGACTCTGATCTGCTCTTATGTGTTATTGAATATATCTTACCTTTTCTGCCATCTCATCAACAAGATCATGTCCTAATAGCTTTCTTTCCCCAACTTCATCCCAACAAGTTGGAGTCTTGCATTTCTTTCCATAGAGAGCATCATAAGGAACCATCTGAATACTAAAGTGAAACCTATTATTATAAGAAAATTCCACCAAAGGTAGGTGTTGATCCCAACCACCTTTTAAATCCATAGAGAAAGATCTCAACATATATTCTAGAGTTTGAATTGTTCTCTCAAACTGACCGTCTTTCTGAGGATGATAAGCAGTGCTGAAACTGAACTCTGTATCCAAAGTATGCTAAAGACTTCGCCAGAACATCAAGGTAAATATCGGTTCCCGATCAGATATTATATAAAGTGGTACTCCATGAAATCTTACCACTTCCTTCACATATATCCTGGAAAGCTGATCCAGAGAGAAATCCTCTCTAATAGCAATGAAGTGTGATGACTTTGTAAGACGATCAACTATGACCCAGATAGAATTATTGCCTTTTGATGTTTTAGGATGTCCGGTGACAAAGTCCATAGTGATGTTTTACCATTTCCATTCAGGTATGGGTAATGGTTGTAACATCCCCTTAGACTTCTAACTCTCAGCTTTAACTTGCTGAAAAACCAATAATTGAGAGACATATTCAGCAACATCTCTTTTCATGCCATCCCACCAGATGTACTCTTTCAGGTCCCTATACATATTCGGGCTTTCAGAATGAATAGAGTTTGAAGAACTATGAACCTCATCCAGCAGCTCCTTCTTTAATTCTGGTATGGGAGGAACACAAACCTGATTCCTAAAGTTTATTATCCCATCATAATAAAGGTTGAATTCAGGAACATTTCTCACCTTCTTTTGTAACTCTACATCTTATTTATGTGCCTCTTTAATCTTCACATGTATAGATGGTTGGAAATTAAATTGAAAAAGATACGATTTTCCCCCTTCCATTATAATTTCAAGATCCATCCTTTGTAAATCCATAAATATTGGATCTTTTGTGATCCTCATTATGGATAAGCTAGCATGGTCTTGTCGACTTAATGCATCTTCCACCTTGTTTGCTTTCCCATGGTGGTAATGAATTGAGCAGTCATGATACTTAATCATCTCTAACCATCTTCTTTGGCGCATATTTATCTCCTTTTGTGTGAAATATACTTTAAACTTTTATGATCAGTATAAATATCACACCTTTCTCCATAAAGAAAATTCCTCCAAATATTTAATGCAAATATTACCGCAGCTAACTCCAAATCATGAGTTGGGTAATTTTTCTCATGGATTTTCAACTGTCGTGAGGCATAAGCTATCACCATATCGATTTTCATAAGAAAACACCCCAGCCCCTTCTTAGATGCACCACTATATATCAAAAACCTTTCTCCACTACAAGGAAGTGTGAGTACATGTGCACTGGATAACCTTCTTTTCAAATCCTTGAAATTCTCTTCACATTACTCTGTCCACGCGAACATTACTCCTTTTCGAGTCAACTTGGTGAGTGGATTAGATAATCGTGAAAAATCTTTTACAAAATGTTGATAATATCTAGCCAAACCATGAAAACTTCAGATCTCTGTTACTTTTGTTGGTCTCGACCTTCTTTCGATAACCTCTGTTTTAGCTAGATCCACAGATATCCCCTCTTTTGAGATTATGTGACCCAAAAATGCAACTTTTTGAAACCAAAATTTACACTTGGTAAATTTGGAATAAAGATTATCCTTTCTCAGGGTCTTCAATATAATTCACAAGTAATCTTCATGTTCTTCCTTTCTCTTTGAATAGACAAGAATATGGTCTATAAAGACTACCAAAAACTGATCAAGGTAGTCTCTAAAGACTCTATTCATCAGATACATAAAGATAGCAGGGGAATTAGTAAGACCAAATGGCATCACTATAAATTCATAGTGTACATACCTTGTATGGAAAGCTGTATTTGGTATATCCTCCATTTTGACCCTTAATTGAAGATACCCTGAATGAAGATCAATCTTGGAAAAGTATTGATCTCCACTTAGTTGGTCAAATAAGTCATCAATGCGCGGGAGAGGATATTTGTTTTTGATCGTGATCTTGTTAAGTTCTCAATAATAAATGCAGAGTCTCATTGATCCATCTTTCTTCTTAAAAAACTGAATAGGTGCTCCCCAAGGTGATGCACTAGGGTGTATGAATCCTTTATCAAGATTCTCTTGGAGTTTCTTCTTCAATTCCTGCAACTTAATCGGGGCCATTCTATAAGGTGTATTTGAAATAGGAAAAGCACCCAGTACGAGTTCTATTGAAAAATCAACTTTATGATTTGGTGGAAGACCCGGCAATTCCTTCGGAAAGACATCATAAAACTCCCATACAATGGGAATATTCTTAATCATGAGTTTCTCACCAGCCATTTGAGATAAATAACCTTCATTTAGTGGAATAAAAACCCATAAGATGGAAGAAATTTCCAATGGAAGGTTATGTTCATCCTTGCATCGATAAAAGATCATAGATTGATCTGGAATATGATATGTGACTTCCATTATTTGGAAATTGATATGAGATCCATAAAAAGAAAGCCAATCCATGCCAAGAATCACATCAAATTCCACTATAGGAAGGATCACAAGATTTTCATGAATCACTTTCCCACAAACTTCAATCGAAGAAGAATTATAAACTTTTGATGCGACTGTTGTGCCATTAGGGGTTTTCATAGATTACTCAAAATCTAATTGTTGAGGTAATATAGTGATACCATTAGAAAATTATTTAGAAATAAAAGAGTGGGTGGATCCAGAATCAAATAAAACATTTGCTACTTTAGAGTGGAAGGTAAGTGTACCTTTCACCACTTCATTATCGTACTCCACATCGCTGATAGAAACTGCATGTGAATTACCTTTATCTTTGTCCTTAAGAGTTTGTTGATGTCGATCATCATCATCAACTCTTAGATTTGGGAATTGATTGGCATAATTCCCCATCTCCATGCACTTGAAACATTGAAGAGTAGTAGGTTCATTATTCATATCCCTTCCTTTGTTTGCATCATTAGACAACTTCTTCCATTATTTCGACATTCAATTGCCTGATGACCTTCTTTTCCATACTTATAAAATTTTCTTGTCCCCTTAAGACAATTTCTTCCATGTTTCTCTCCACACATTGAGCATAAGGGAAAACACATCTTATTTTCAGTTTTATCTTTAGATTTTCCATTGAATTACATTTTAATCCTCTTATCAAACCCATATGACTGATGGGTTACTCCAGTCTCTATTTCATCCTTGAGAGCACAATGAACGATTTCCTCGTAGTTATTGAAGTCCCTTATGGATAACTCCCTTCGAAGACTTGGTTTTAAGCCACTAAATAATCGATCGATCTTACTCCCAGGTTGGATAATAATACCAGAAGCGTACCTTCCAAGCCTTGTAAAATTTTCTTCGTAGGTACCAACAGATTCATCATCCTTTTGATTTAGTTCATGAAATTATTTCTCCATCTTTGTTCGGAGAATACGAGGGAAGTACTTATTGAAAAATAGGTTCTTGAACTCGTCCTATTTCGTGGACTCAATTTCATCCCTTTGCCTCGTATTATTAGTAAGATTCCACCATTGATCCGAATCTCCTTCCAAACGATACACTGCTAAGATGACTTTATCATGTTTAGATCATTGAAGAACTAAAAATATCTTTTCAGTGGTACTGATCCATTGTTCATCCACTAATGGATCAGAAGACCCGCTGAATGAAGGTGGACACTGCCTCATTAAAGATTCAACAGAATATTGCTCCTTCCTTTGCTCGTTTGAAAGTCCTACATGATTCATAGCTTGAGAAATTTGGGTGAGCATGGCTACAAGATTTTTCATTCCATCTCCCATAACGTTTGGTTTCTCAGGGGGACAATCCTTGCATTTCCCGTCACATTGTGCATTAACACGATTCCTTCAGGTTCCATCCATTGACTAAAACTAAGAATAATAGTGTGACCAATAGTAATTATAATTGAAAAAACACATAATCAAGAATAAAATTTCACACTTAAGGTCTTATCATAGGTTGTTCATGTCCATTTATAAAACACGAAGATTGTGTTCTATGCTTAGACTTATCCTTAGTGTTCTTACTAAGGCTTTCACATCCTAGTTTCTAAAAGTTTACTATACCTTTCCTCTAATACCAACTATAACGACCCATACTTTACATACGTTGTTATTAATTAATAATTTAAGCACACTTGTTACAACATATAACAAAACCAGGAAATGACAATATAGGTATAGTGTCTTCGGAAATTGGGAAACATAAACAACTGGTTCATAAAGCATCTACATTGTCTCCCATTTATTTCATCATATCTAGAGTCCCTTTTGGAATATCCTACTTAATAACCTTCTTCCTGACCTATGGAAAGAAAACTTACAAAAGAGTGAGCTGAAATTCTCATTAAGGGTAATCGAAAGAAATATCAATCACATCATATTCATAAGAACATATCATTTTGGAAATCTTATCTTGTAAAAGAGATCATAATTTCATAACATGGGATAAATCATAGTAGTGAAATGTAATCCCAATAATCATAACCTAAAACATAAATATTTGTGGATTACACACATAATAATAGAGAATCATTTATTAGTAGTCAAGACTCATTTCCATGACTATCTTAGTGGACAAAGTCCATTTCTGAACCGAGTTCACTCCTCGTTTCAGTCCTGTTTCACTGAACCGGTTTAACCTGTAGTTCTAGCCATGTATATCTCATGAGATATAAATCTTTACCCAATGCATTGGAGGGAGATATAGGTCCCACCCATCTCATAATGATACTATTCTAATGTGTGCCACAAAATCATAAATCCTACATCATTGCATATCCCATGTAATTAGAATGGTATTTTTAAACATCGTGACATCATAAAACAATTCATATAAGATAATGGAATTCATAAAAAAAATTCCATCACAACATAATCAAATCAATTTAATAATAGGGATATAAATAGAAACCTATTTTATCTTAGATGGAAAATAATTTTTATAAAACATTTGAACTCCATTCTTGATGAAAATATCCTTTCTACTTCAAAAATATTTTTCCTTTCTTAACATGTCATAAAATTTTAAACTAAAAGAAGTTGATTAAAAATATACTTGAAAATTTGTAAAGGAAACTTCTTGGAAATAATGTTTTAAAAATCCATTCATGCCGTATTAGTGAAAAAAACAATCTTCTCGTACTTTTGTCGGAAAAGACAAAAAGTACCTCGTACGAAAAATGACAAAATATTCCTTTCATATCTTTTACTAAAAACACACCGAAGGGTAAAATTGAATTAAAAAAATTGTAGGTGGATGGAAATAATATTAAATATTGAGGAATCATGGATGTGGATGATAAAATACACCCCAGTAAATACCAAAGTATAAACAATCTCGGATAAAAACTGAGATTGTGATATTTTCCCTTACCTTAGGTCCGATTTGCTTTGTATGTGTCCAAACCTCTTATATAATGATATAAATAATGTCATTGAATTATTACAGAATCATAATCATTGTTATGATATCATATATTTCCATATTCTTAGCTTCTTATTAGAAATATTTCATTGCTACTTGTTATTTGGGTGTTTATTACTTTTTGTTCTTATGCGTGTTTTGTCGAATAAATTATTATTCTTCTATTTAGGTTATAGATAACTCATTTCCAGAATGGTATTAGTGTAATATATATCATATTAATTCATTCAATTCATTTTTATAATCATTATGCAATGAAGATCATGCAGAATGAGTCACATCACATCGTGGAGACGGTATTTCGTACGTACGCACGAGCGATGATATCATTCCCATGATCGTTGAATTGTATTGGAGTGTATGTATACTATTTAAGAATCAATATCACTTTAAAATAATCATATATAGTTATTATTTACACCATTATTCCCATCCAAGTAATGTGGTGGTGGAAAATAGATTACACCACAGCGTGGAGACGGTATTCCGTACGTACGCACGCGCGGTGATTTCGTTTTCCGTAGGATGGATAGATGGTGAAATTGGGTTGTTTCATAATTATAATAACATATCCGTATATGAGTGATACTTATGTTATTACTTCATAAAGAAACAACTAAATAAGAATAAGTGGAAGGAGAAATAAATTTGAATGAATCAGTAACGAACATTACCTCTTCTTTGAAGAGACTCTTTGAGACCTCCTTTTAGGGCACTAAAATTGGTCTTTGAGGAATACCAAGACCTCTAAAATGTTTCTATGGAGGTGGAGAAGAGAAATATTCAGGGGTTGGCCGAGATTTAAGGCTAAAAGTGGTGTGAGGAAGAGAGGGAGTAGGTGCCCTTATATAAGGGAGGATATGGGCACCTTAGGAAAAACTAAAAATATTATTTTATAATAAAGTCATATTCGGTTTTTAATAGCTCCAAATTGATTTATTTAGAAGCTAAGGTGGGTATGGGTCGAAATAATCTCATCCAATAGAATTTAGACAAGTTTAGGAATCTATTTTAACCTTATCATTTAGATTTAACTTTAAGTTAGATAATTTAACTTTTACCGTGTCTTCTTGTTTTCTTACACTATAAGGTTAATAAACATACAATAACAAGCCAAACTAACCCCAAGTTGTTTATTATTAATATATATAACATTATCTAAGTCATTTTTCCTACCCTTAGTTTTTTAGGAATAAAATAACAATTAATAATATAATATTTGTTTTAAAAACTATTTTATGTCAATTTTGACACTATTTGGTAATTGATTTTTGTGAAAATCATTACAGAAATATTAGTTCGAAAAAAGTTAATTAAATCAATAATAACATGTCATATTAACCTAAAAAATAATTTTAATTCATAAAAAGTCTCAAATTACATTTAGTTGGATATTTATAACATCAATTATGTTAATATTTGATTAATAAGATAATTATTGAATCATCATTGTGTCATAAATAAATTTAATTATTTATTGTCTAAAAATTTAAAATAAAATACGATTATGTAGGAAATATTTTTATATTTCTAATGATTGTTTATAGTCTAATTTTTCTTCTGTATAACCTTATATTAAAAATGATTTAGTTATTAAACTTTGATTTTAACTATTTTAACCCTTCTTTAAATAAATTAATAATAAATGTCCTAATCAAATCCAAGTGGTCCTAAATGATCATATTTTATTCCTAATTTTGTTTTTGGTAGAATTACACTTATCCAATAGAATTAGGACATGTGTTAGGGTAATAATAATAACATTTTTACCCTTAATTTCCCTATTTACTTTTAAAGTAAAAAGTTACTATTCACCAAAAATTATTTTCATCTCATTGAACCACATTTTAGTCCTTGATATTAACCGTGTCTCTTGGATTTTTGAAATTCCACTCACAGAAGCGGTAAAATTAAGATTTTTGTAAATTTTCAAATTCTCCTAGGAGGTGGGTAAAAGACGGTGAAGAGTTCAATAAACTTTTTATATATCTAAAATTATTATAAAATAACTCCAATGAATTGCATTGAACTTATATAGGTATTATGTATCAATTTTGACCTAAAATAAATTTAAATAAAATAAATAATTATTTAAATAAAAATTCGGTTTTTAAATAGTAACCTAGTGTTTTCACTATTCATCAAAAATTGAATGTTTTCAGAAAAATACCAAAATTTCACCCTATGCTAATTTCGATATTGCGAATCTAAAAATGAAGTCCATTTTGAAAAATAAAATTTACAAAATTTCAAAAAGTGGGTATTACTATTCATAACGGCTAGTTTAGTAATATTTTAATAGTATATCGTTGTTTAGTGAAACTCGGTATTGCGTACGATGCAAGCTATCGAAGAAGGTCACGATTGCGTGTAAAGAATGTCAAGCTGGTGTTGTGTGTATTAAAAGATTCCTTTGATGATTTATATAACATAAAAACAAAATATTTCTCATAAAAGTCTCAGGTGTTACATTGTATGACTTCACGGGGTACCAACGATGATCGTCTGTGACCGCACCACATGTTTTACATCCCGATTGTGGAAGGGATTACTGGTGGCGTTCATGACTCTGCTATGTTTGAGCAATGCCTTTCATCCTCAGATGGATGGTTAGACTAAGAGGACCATTCAGACACTGGAGGACATGCTTCGTGTATGCGTTCTATATTTTGGTCATAGTTGGGAGGATCACAAGACTTTGTGGGAGTTCTCATAAAACAACAGTTATCACTCCACCATCAATGTGGCACCATTCGAGGACATATACGTTTGACCTTGGCAATCACCTCTATGATGGATAGACCCAGGGGTCTTAGTACTAACGGGTCCAGAGTTGATACGAGCTACCACTGAGAAGGTACAAGTAATCAAGGAACATATGAAGACTGTATAGAGCAAACAGAAGTCTTATTCTGATAGGATACAGAGACCTTTAGAGTTCTAGGAGAGGGCCATGTATTCTTCTGAGTCTCTCCTTGATGGGGACTAGAATGATTTTGCTGAGGAAGAAATTGATCCCTGAGTTTTATCAATAATTTTATGATACCTCAAAGGATAGGCTGGGTGACATACCACTGGGCACTTCCACCGTAGTTGGAAAAGGTGAACGACGTCTTCCAGGTATCACAATCGAGAAGATACATGTATGACCCATCTCACATCATCGACCACAGCGAGCTATACTTTGATGATGAGGTGACATTTGCAGAGGTTCCAGTGGAGATTGAGGATCGACATGATTGAGTCCTTCATGGGAGATTGATACCTCTGTTGCATGTTCCCTGGAAGCACGAGAACCTCTAAGAGATCACATGGGAGTGGGATGCTAATATTTTTTCTCAGTACCCCCATTTGTTTCCTTTTATTTTTGTGGATTTTGGGGACAAAAGGGCCAAAAGTTGGGAGAATGTAAAGATCCATATTTACCATTAAGTTATTTTAATTATATTGAATTATTACGCCTCTTCGAAAATTAACTGCACATGATTCCGAGGCTCAGAGTTCCCATAGTGATTTTATGAATTTTCTAGTCACTTTCAGTAAATGGGTGACTGACGTTTTCTAACTTTTGAAGCGGTTATCGGATTAAAAATATAAGGGCACCGTTGAATCCGCAGCACTAAGTTTTTCTTAAGATAGACATTGCTTTGATCGTAGTAGGGCTTGAAAAAATGTTTTTAGGGACTTTTAATAGAATAATAAAAATAATATTATATTTTTATTTTCATTCTTCTCCACCAATGTACAAGTGGGTATGAGTCCCATGATTTTTTAAGCCAATAAATTACATGACCTGTCAATCTTATGTAACAACATCGTTGGGGAATTAGGAAGGTTTCAAATTAATTATCCCCCATTAATTACCCACATCATTACTACCCACCCCCCTTCTATTTATATGGAGCTTGGGGAGAGGTGTTGGTACAACTTCGCCAACAAGGAAGTGCGGAAGAAGTGATGAGATACCAAACACTTAGAAGACGAAGCAAGTTTCAGTGAGCGGTGACAAGCAAAATTGAATCCCCGAATCGAATGAAGACGTGAAAGTGGTGTCTTTGGAAGCTGGTGGCAGGAACGAAGATCACAGATCCACCTTCAAGCAGAGACATTCTCTAACATGTTTATGAGGTAGGGGTTTTCCAATCTCATTTATTTGAAGTGAATTTATTGAACCCTTTATCCTTCCTTATGTTACGAGCTAACACGAAGGGACTAGGACTAACAAACCTAGATCAGACCCTCCGCTCCTTTGTTACACCCTTACATTATCTGCGGAATACCGCCAATGTGGCGGCCCCAATCGACTAAGAAGAAGGCATGCGCCAACACACGCTGTATGAGGAGGTCGTGACACAAATTCGTGATGGTCATAGTAATGGCCGACACCGGCCGGCCGCGGAGGAGGTGAGACACACCGTCACATGCCACCGATGAGAAAGGGGTTATGTCTTGTTATCCACAATGATCAGAGGAGGAGGCCAACACTTCAGCAAGCCGTGGTAGGAGAGGTGGTGCGAACAGCGCGCTGCCGACTAGTGGGGAGGCGGTGCGACCAGCGTGCCGCCGGCGAGAAGAAGCCACGACCAAAGCCGTAGTGGAGGCAGAACCCATGCCTCCTATAGGTTCTTTGCTAACCGGGTGACTCCCACGTGGCGCCACCACTTCACAAACAATATGGCCTCCAGGCCGTTTGAGAGTTTCGGAGACCGGGTGTCACACCCCCTTCGCCAGCTCGGGCAGACAGTGGTTGGGCCGCCCCCTTGGGGGCTGTACCCTACACGGTCGTGCCACCACCCTTGAGGTCTGTGCCTTATGCGGGCCGGGCCACCAACTTGTGGGCCACCCTTATGGGATTCCTTTGCAGGGTGGGCCCAACCTCGGCCCAGCCCAGACAGGGCCTAGAAACACTTAAAGTGCCATATCTTAAGAACCGGACGTCTGTTTGATGAACCATCTGTGGAATTGGGATCCTAGTATCGAGATAGTACTGTTTTTATACTCATATTCTGTTTTAGAGATAGTTTTAGTATGATCGTGTTTGATTGAACTCGAATCCAACCGGACCCTCAGAAATAAAATGCTTCTAAATCACACACCATGTGTCTGATTGACGCACCTCTTGGTCATGTAGGAACCCTTACGACATGGAGTTTCTTTGGGTTACACCTTTGTGGAGATTAGTGGTGGTCAAGTTATGACCGATATCTAGAGGGGAAGATACTACCGAACTCAAGTGCACTAGGTGTGAGGAATCCAGTGGATGGCAGTGAGGTGGAGGTTGGAGACATATCATATAGAGGTTAGTACCGAGCGATCCTGTGTGGGTCATCACCAATCTTGTGTGGGTCATATCCTGTGTGGGTAGGCACTCAACGATCCTTTGTGGGTCAGCAAATAATGATCCTATTTGTGTCAGATGCTGTGCGGTTCCACACTCAGTGATCCTATGTGGGTCAGTGCATACTAATATTGTGTGGGTCAGATCCTATTTTGGTCAGTGGGGGTTAGTTATCTATCGATCCTTGGTGGATCAGATCCTATGTGGGTCATTTTTGGGGTTAGTACCTATTGATCCTATGTGGGTCAGACTCTGTATGGTTAGCAGTAGTGCCTCTTGACAGAATAAGATGATCTAACATGAAAAATAATAATATGTAATTCTATACATCACTGAAAAACTAGTTTTAGTTGAGACTCTATTTGAAATATGTCTATTTATTTGTGCTTTGTGATTGAGATCAAGCATTGTGGTTTTAATTTTTTGAATTATGAGAGACCTTCGGGGGTCATGGAGTCCCTACTTGGTATTGTTATACTCACCCCTACATGGGCTTCACCCACACCTTGTTGTGTCTTTTGCAGACGATGATCAGCTGGGATGAGGTTTGAGGGTTCCAAGACTAGGTGATGTGAGGAGGAGACGGGCAGACCTGGAGTGCAAAGGAGGCGATCTGTACCTACCCTTCAGGTTGGATCCTCAAAGGATGACCCAAGATCTGTTTTCCATTTTTCTGTTGTATTGTACCTTTCAGTTGGGTGTGTATTCTGACCCCTATACATTAAACACACTTTTAGTACAATAGATTACATTGTGGTTGCATCTTGTTGCATTCTAGTCTTTGTGATTGTACAGGTTTAAATGCAATGCCTTCCCAATATAGGGATACGCCTTTCTGGTGGTAGTCACCAGCCCCAGGCATAAGGAAGGAGGGCTTTGGGTAGTCACGATATGGGCCCTGGGGGGTAGGACATGACCTCTAACGACTTCATAGACCTAGTCAATTATACATATATAGACAAAAAATTGAAGAAATAAACGTTGGTACAATTCTAGAGTAGATTTTTACCAATTTCTCATGGAATAAATATCTCTAAGAAAACATGATGTCTTTTAGAGGGAGAATAATTTAGTGAGTGGAATTCCACACACTTCAGTGTTGGATCGATCACATATGAAATGGTCTATAAAATATATGATATTTACAATATATACTTTATAAAATGAAAATATAATTTATATCCTAGATAACTGTAAGAGATGTATTCATAAATATCCAATGGTACAAGATGATGTAAAAATGATATATTACTAGTATGTGTATAATAAGGGATACTAGATTTGAGGGGAAATACTTTTATTCCATAGATCAATGTCATACAATATCTCTTTCATAATATTGGCATGATAAATAAAAGAGTATACAATATAGTGGTTGTTATATATACAAATTCTGAGTACATTGTCACTTATAATGAAACAAATGAATAAGTTTAAAATACACAATGATTTGTTCTAATTCATGGAATTTAACCCAATACTGAATGTTTTTTCATTATAATAATTATATTACAAATACTATCAGAGATTCCAATTTATGAAAGTCGAAAAAGGTGGACATGCTTGGGGATATCATCTCTTCATATGTTTTACTCAAGGGGGTGAGATCGCACATAGAATAATAACCACACAATAGATATTAAGAAGACCTAACAAATAACGTCATGACTCTGAAGAAAAATGATCTTAATCCCATGACACATAACAAGAATGGTTTGAAATGGTGATATATTGAAAGTGGATGTGTTGTAATAGTGGGTGACCTATACCCAACTATACTGCTCTTTTTTGTTAACATTACATGTATACATTTAGTTATGCATGATTTACTCTTACCATTTCAGTGCATAATGTTTTTAATCCACTATTTAAATGGTAATTTCTAGAGATTTATATTAATATCAAAAAGTTATTTCTAATTATGTTCCATAATGAGAACATTGAGATACTATGACATTTATATGAAATATATGGATTATGGTCTAGGTATATCATACTCCGTGGACATTGTTTATGTCTGACTATAAAGTGTTGGAGGCTCATAATAATTGGGACTTCTTCTCATGATGTTTTCTTTTGGTGATCTATTGTAGGTGAGATCATTAAGAAAAAAATTTCAATAGGAACACTACATTTTTCATGGGTCATTGGTTTTTCTTATTTTTAGACATGTGTATTGGTCTACTGACTCGAGGTCACTATCATTGTAGTACATTTGATCACATAACATGATGCACATAAAAAACCATGATAAAAAAATCGTGAATAGGTATCTTGTGTTGGGAGAGTCATTGATGGAATGACATTGGTTGATTAGTCATGATAGAATTTTTCACTTTCGGGTTGATGAAATAAAATATATTGGGCTTGGTTGACTGAGATATTATTACCCGCACAAATCCATGGTTAATGTAGTTAAAAGTAATGTCTATCAAATTATATGAGCAAAAAATAAATGAATAAAGGATGTTGACATAAGTGTGTGTCATTCTTTTTACGATATTGAAAGAAAAAGAGATTATATAACACAATACGTGTTCAAAGGTTGGTTGTTGTTGGTATGAATTTTCCTTATATCTTTAGGGGACATGATAGGTTTCTCGAATCCTATGTTGGTTTATGAATTATTTGAATTTCTATCATGATAAGGGCCTATAAGGTCACTGAAAATAGAATATTCATTAATTTCCTCTTTTCTGTTAAATTACTAAATAGGTCATGGTGGGAAAAACCATGGGTTTCGAGTATTGTTCATGTTTTATCGATCATCGATAAATAAAAAAAACTATTATTATTAAAGTAAATAATAATTGTATTGAATTTATTTATTAAAATTATTTAGAAGTGTTTAAGTAAATATAGGGAAAAATAATATTTGAACGAATATTATTTTAATATTCAAGGTCTATTTAATATAAGTGGGAATTACGAGTCATGTTAAATAACTCGGTTCTATAACAGAATATATTTAATAAATATTAAATTAATTTTATAAAATAAAATTAATATTTACGTCATATATTAGTTCATAATAATAATTTATTTATTTCTTATTTAGTGGGTGATTTGTTTCTAGGGTATGGGGAACCATTCTAGGGATTTTGAGCGATCAACAATATAAGTAGAATGAGAGGCTTATTCCATTGAATGTTCATGAATTTGTAATGAGAGATTCTATATCTTCCCAATTTATATATATTCTCTCTCTCTATCTCTAGAAAATCAATCAAAGGTTCCTTTGATCAATCGAAGGCACATGATCGAGGTGAAAGACATGACGCCAAAGGATTCAGTGGAGTGCTACATTATCACCCATAAATTGATGAAAGATAAATGTAGATTTTATTTTAGTGTTTTTGGATGGTCTAGGGGGATAATTATATGGATCCTTAGAGTAAAAATTTCTGGTGATGAGTGATGGGTGGGAGCGCTTTAGTTTGAAAAAGGAACACATTCAATTTATTTTCATGCTCTATTTAAATTCACGTGGGTTCCTGAAACCATAATGGGAATCGGATCCCTATATATGACAGTCTCATCATCACAGCGATGAATTCTATTAAACCCCTAGCCCATCGGCTTCCACTACATGCCTCAATACCTTTAACAATTATATTTTAAATAATGCTTCTGATATAAGAAATACACCCTTACAATCACCTCATCTCTTTGATATTAATTGTGGGGTGATATCGAGGATGATGTTAGTTTTCATATGATTGTCATTGATACCATGGGGATGTACTGAAAAGATGATAAATTATCCCTATCACACCTAGATAAATCATTTTAAATGGTTTATTTTTTATGGAATTTCCACAAATTGTTGAAAATTATATAATGGACTACAAAAAGATGAAAATGTTATTGAGTCATAACCTCCCTAATCACACTCTATGATTTTACCTACATCATTATTCATGATATAGGAAATGTCATGTTGATTTGTTGTACGAATTTTCTTCAAGAGAAATTTGAATCACTTGATACAAATATACCCCTTAGGATTCCTTGAAGGTGCTAGATTCTTCATCATTAGGAGTTAATTGGATCTTATTATAGTATATATTCACATCTATAAAGTAGAGTACATATAATATAGTGGTATCATTAATTAGAAATTTCATGACTAAAAATAGGAAGTTACCCTTCAAAAAATTCCAATTTATATATATGAATTCATTGAATGCTCTGATTTTCTAGTTGTTTTTCAAGAAGTGGACAATATTTGTGAGCTATTTCGGGTTTTTAACTTCTTTAATGTTGTCATATTTGATGAGATTATCATATTTTTATTCAACCTATGAAGAATTGGTTAAAGTTATTCCTTTTTCTTCCAATTTATAGCTACAATTATTATCCAATGATCCCAAATAATTGGTGCCCACATCATTTTCATGTTTGAAAATTTCTATGAACATGCTGGTGAATACATCTCATTACTACTTGAGGAAAAAGAATTATATCCCATATTCCGTAGTAGATATGGTGGAATTAATATATGTGATATAGTGACCCTCAATATTGACCATATTAACTTATCTATGATCATCTATAGTAGTAGATATTCCATATTCAAATTCTAGATTGGAATATATATGCTCGTCTTTTTATTCTTCCTCTATAGATAAATAATCATTTGGTGATCTGGAAGATAGTATGGGAGGTCCTATATATTATACTAATGATGGAATGGAATCTATAAATCTTGAATGTAATGAAAAATAGGTATCATCAATAGGATAGTAAGGGGTATGTTCCCCATTATCCTCACTATGGTCTGAGATAGATGATGTTCCCATATCATAAGTTTTGATAGATGATGTGAGGAAATTATTTACTATAGTTAATAGGAATAAATGATATTTGGATCTTTAAAGAGAAATGTGAAGGAATATTTAAATCCAAAAAATAATGATGTAGGGCCATATTAAGATCCAAAGGGTTCTTTTTATCTTTACTAATATCACATTCTTCGACATCTATATTGAATAGTTTAGTAGACATAACCAATATCCTTAAAATCATGTAAAATTTTCTTCAAATCTCATGCCTTCTTTCTCCTCCCAGTATTAGTATCCACCTGGAAATATATCCATTGATATATCATCTTAAACTAGATACCATTCAGACCTAAATGGTAGTAAATTCACTCTAGGGATGACTTGATATGCATAGATTTGAAATTAATCTCTATTATTCTGGGAAGAGACTATTTGCTGAGTCCACTTTATAGAGTACCACATATATTAAATGTGGAAAAATGAATTTAATTATTTTCATTTCAGGATCTCAAGACTTGATGAATTCTGAAATAAAAATATATTTCCTTGATTAATTTTTTGAGAAATATATAGTCTTTTATAGTTTATCCCGAAGGCTAATAGGCCTAGCCTATTGGATATTAATTGTATTTATCTACAGGTAAGTTTCAACAAATTATTGAATCCCCTCCATTTTATTAATCCATTCATGTATATATTTGGATTACCTGATCTTGATTGGGGAATTATCACCATATAGAACCCTATCCATTCCATCAATGGTTTACTTGAGGAACTAATGAAATGCATATAGTACAGTCGCATGCTTGTTGAAAAATGACTCTATGAAAAAATAGAATTTTTTGTCCTTGAATATCACCATGAATTAAAATTTGAATAGTAGATCCCTAAAATAGGAACTATGATTATTCATCCAAAGTGTATTATTATAGCACTTGTTATATCCATAAATATCCTTGTTGGTGGAACACCTCGAAAATTCTAAAAGAGTAACTTGTATTTGATAACGTGTATGACATGTAACACTAAGCTTGGAATTTAATATAACCTCCTGAGGCTTTATGATATATTTAATATTTTAAATAGATCTATTCTTTATATTTTAATTCATGAAACACTGATTTAACTTTTGTTACATGCAAAAAATGACTTTGTTCAGTAGTTTTCATTACACGCAAGACCATGATTTTATGTACACCAATTTAAGATATTATGATTTAAAAAAAAAGATAAAATCTTGACATTTAATTTTTATTTATTAAGAGGATTAAATAACTTATAAAAACATATGGTTGAATTCATTGGTTAAAAATTAATTAGAAATAAATATAAGAACCAGTTGAATATAAATGAAATGTTTTTAAAAACAAATATATTTATGATCACAAAGTCATTTTATCCATATTGATTAAATTAATTAAAATTAATTAGTTATTTTTATTTAATATTTAATATTTATTCAGTAAAATATTTTTACATCCGTCTAATGGAATTCATAAACATAATATAATAAAAAACCAATTTTATGCAAATAAATCTATATTTCCCTAAGAGAAATTTTGCTGCAATTTAATGGAATGAAGATTTAAAAATTAAAAATTAAAAATATTATAAATTTTATTTGTCAAAATAAAATTCATTTTTGTAATGGAATGTAAAAATTATCTTAGGGTGATCTTTTTGAATTTTTCTATGATGTTTCATTTTTTAAGATTATTGAATAATACTAAATTATAATCGAAAAATGATTTCTCATCCAAATTGTTTGTATAGATAAATTACATTTTAAAATAATTCTAAAGTGAAATTAGATCAATTATACATAAATTTGTCCAATTTGGGAAATTTTAATCAACTTAAAATTCAAATGAGACATAAAAACATATCTACGTTGGGAACATTTTTACTTAAAAGCCTGCTTCGGTGTCCCATGTATGAGATTGATTTTAAATTAATTTATTCCAATTATCATATATTAATTTAAAAAAGGAAACCATATTTTTTAAAATAATAATTTATATTGTTTAATTTGGTAAAATTAGTTTTATACGAAAAAATTTAGTGAATGTAATTAAAATTAATTGTCTTCATTTGGAGAAAAATTAGGATAAAACGGACTAAACCTTAAAATTAAATGTCCAAAATGACATATAAACTTGCCCATAATCCATTTTAGGTCCATATTTAGACTATATACTCCATTTTATTTAATATGGATTATTAAGGTAGGCAGATTATTTATGAGAGACATCTCAATATTGTTTACCTTTTTATATTTATAAGAATGTGACTCCTCCTCCACTAGAAAAAGGCACTAACCACTCACACATAGTCAAAACTATAAAGAAATTTGAAATAATTTTTTTTTCTAAAATAATATTCCAACATCAATAACAGTATTCTATAATACTCTCTTTAGGAAGAAGGAAAACCAGAGATGTTCTTTGGATAGAACCTAAGGGAGTTACCCGAAAAAGAGGCAACATTCTTCAAAAATCACTTTTGTTTTATTTCTTTTTCAATACAATATATTATTATTATTATTTGATTATATAATAACATTATTATACTAAATATATTGATTTTATTTATGTTAAGGGTTAAACCTACATCCACACACACTTCCGTAAAAAGGGAAATGAATTTACCGTTCGTGTGTACGATGTACACATACCTCGCGAAATAATTATGTTTGTTTTTCTATTACCACCTCTCATGGTTTAAAATCATGATATAAACCATGTTTTTATATGATATATGTGATATTTATATGGTTTTCATAATTCGGAAATTTTTTTATTACACATACCTTCATTCTTTACATTTTGTTGAAATATGATAACATCGTTGGTGGATGTGTGGATTACCACCTCATTAAAGAAATGTGATACATTCACACATTACATGGAATGTATTAAGGTGGGGTTTAATTAAAAATATTTGAGATAAATGAAATATATGTGGTATTAATGAATTAATCTCTATTCATTAATGTTATTCATTTTCTTCCAATTTATAGCCACAATTATCTTCCAAAGAACCCAAATAATGGGTGGCCACATAAGTTTCATGTTTGGAAATTTCTATGAACATTATGGTGAATACATCTCATTACTACTTGAGGAAATAGAATTACGCCACCTATTCCCCAGTAGATATGGTGGAACTAACCTATGTGTTATATTTACCTTCACTATTGACCATATTTACTTATCTATGATTATCTATAGTAGTAGATATTCTAGATTCAAATTCTAGAGTGGAATATATATTCACTTCTTCTTATTCTTCCCCTATAGATAAGTATTCATTTGGAGATTTGGAAGATAGTATGGGAGGTCCTGTATCTTATATGAATGATAGAAAGGAATCAATAAATCATGAATCTAATGACAAATAGGTATCATCAATAGGAAGGTTAGGGGTATGTTCTCCTTTATCCTCACTATGTAATGAGGCAGATGATGAGCCCATATCATATGATTTGATAGATGACATGAGGAAATTTTCTACTATAGTCAACGAGTATAAATGATATTTGGATGCTAAAAGTAAAATGTGAGGGAATATTTAAATCCAAAAAATAATGACACATTGGCATATTTATATCCTACAGGTTCTTTTTATCATTACCAATATCACATTCTTAGACATCTATATAGATCAGTATATTATACATAACCAATATCACGAAAATCGAGTAAAATATTCTATAAATCTCATTCCTTATTTCTCCTCCTTGTATTAGTATCCAACTAGTAAAATGTCCATTGATATATCATCTTAAACTAGAGACCATTCAGACCGAAATGATACTAGATTCACTCTATGGGTGACTTGATATTGATAAATTTTAAAGTAATCTTTATTATTCATGGGTGATACTATTTAGTGAGGCCACATTCTAGACTACAATATAAATTAAATATAAGAAAATGAATTTTATTATTTTCATATCAGGTTCTCATGAATTGATGACTTCTAAAATCAAAATATATTTATTTGGTTAGTTTTTTGGGAAATATGTAGTCTTTTATTATTTTCTCTAAAGGATAATAAGTCGAGCCTATTGTATATTAATAGTATTTATCTCAAGGGTTGATTCAAACAATTATTTTATCCCCTCCATTTTATTAAAATATTCTTGTGTATATTTGGATTCACTAATCTTGATTGAGGAATTATCACCATATATAACCCTATCCTTTCATTTAATGGTTTACTGGAGGCACTGATGAAATTCCTATGGTACAGTCGCATGCTTTTAGAAAAATGACTCTTTGAAAAAATAGAACTTTTTGTCCTTGAATACGAACAGAAATTAAAATCTGAACATTAGATCGATAAAATATTCCCATTCATTTATCATAAAATGTGGATTATTATCACACTTGTGATGTCCCTAAATATCCTTCTTGGTGTAACACATCTAAAATTCTAAAAGAGTTATTATATTTGGTAACATGTCTGACACGTAACACAAAGCGTGGAATGGAATATAACCTTATGAAGATTTATGATATATTTAAAATTTTAAATAGATATATTATATGTATTTTAATGCATGAAACATTGAGTTAGCTTTTGTTACATGCAAAAAATGACTTTGTTCAGTAGTTCACATTACACTCAAGACCTTGATTTTACAAAAAAAAAATATGTTTTTAAGGTATTATCTTTTTAAATATTAAGATAAAATCTGGAAATTTAATTTATATTTATTAATAGGATTACATAACTTATAAAAATATATGGTTGAATTCAATGGTTAAAAACTAATTTGAAATAAATAAAATAACCAATTTAATATAAATGCATTGTTTTTAAAAAACAACTATTTTTATGCTCATAAAATCATTTTGTCCGAATAAATTAAATTAATTAAAATTAATTAGTGATATTAATGTAATAAATATATATATATTATATTCAATAAAATATTTTTTTACATTCATATAAAATACTTCATTAACATAAAATAAGAAAAACCCAATTTTATGAATAAAAACCTATATTTCTTTAAAGGCAATTTTGCTGTATATTAATGGTGCAACTATTTAAAATATTTTTTTAAAATATTATAAAATATATTTATCAAATTAAAATTTATTTTTTTAATGGAATGTAAAAATTATCATAGGGATAACTTTTTGAATTTTTCTGTGATGTTTCATTTTTGAAGAGTATTGCAAAATACTAAATTATAATTGAAAATCGATTTCTCATCAAAATAGTTTGTATAGATAAATTATATATTAAATTTACTTTAATGTGAAATTAGATAAATTATAAATAAATTAATCCAATTTAGGCCATTTTAATCAAATTGAAATTCAAATGGTATATAAAAACATTTCAATATAGGGAGCATTTTTACTTAAAAATCCCTCTTTGGGATCCCATCTACGAGATTAATTTTAAATTAATTTATGATAATAATGTTATTTTAATTTTAAAAATGGAATAAATATTTTGAAAAATAATAATATATATTTATTAATATGGTAAAATTAGTTTTATACCAAAAATATTAGTGAATGAAAATAAATGTAATTATTGTGATTTGGAGAAAAATTAGCATAAAACAGACTAAACCTTAAACATATGTTCCCAAAATGACCTATAAACTGGTCCAAAATCCATTTTAGGGCCATATTTAGATTATATACTATATTTTATCTAATATTGACTATTAAGGGAGGCATATTACGAATTGGAGACATCTCCATTGTTCTTCTCTTTTTATATTTTCAAGAATGACACTCCTCCTCTACTAGAAAATGGCACTCACCACTCACACTTAGTGAAAACTATGATGAAATTTGGAATGTAAATTTTTTTCTAAAATAATATCCTGAAAACTATACCATAATCCTATAATACTCACTTTAGGAAGAAAGAAAACCCAGGATGTTCTTTGGATAAAACCAAAGGGAGTTACCTGAAAGAAGGAAGCATTCATCAAGAATCACTTTTGTATTATTTCTTTCTCAATCCATTAAATTATTCTTATTACATGATTATATAATGAAATTATTAAACAAAATATATTGATTTTTTATGTTAATGATTAATCCTACATCCAAACACACTTCTATCAAATGGGAAAATAATTTATCGTTCGTGTGTATGATGAACACCTACCTCGCGAAATGTTGTTGTTTGTTTTTCCATTACCACCTCTCATGGTTTATAATCATGATAGAAACCCTATATTTATATTATATATGTGAAATTTATTTGGTTTTCATAAAATTTTAATTTTTTTTATAACACATAACTTTATGCTTTACATTTTTTTGAAATACAATAACATCATTTGTGGATGTGTGGATTACCACCTCTTTAAAGAGATGTGGTATGCACACACATTATATGGACTATATTAAGGTGGGGTTTAATTAAAAATATGTGAGAAAATTGGAATACATATTATATTAATGAATTCATAACAATTCCTTAAACATAATATATTATTTTCTTTATTACCCTTTTCACAGACTATAAAAAGTGATAATGTTGTTAGTGGATATATGAACTGTCGCCTCTTAGATGTGATGTAACTCAAATTAAATCAGAAAAAATTATATAAAAGTGTATATGATTCAATACCAAAGAAATTGTAATATATTTATCATTATATAATTATTAAACGTTACTTACATTATTTTCATAATGATCATTGATAAATAGGAACGATACACTGGTGTATGTATGAGATATCGTATCCATGATTATAATGTTGGTTAACTTTTCAAAGCCTTATTTCATGATTAGTTTTCAATGAATAATTATTTTATAAATATGATAATTAATATATGATTATTATTCTTGAGAATTTTATATAATTATACCTTTGACTATAGTTGACTTACTAAAGTCATTTTTGACACATGAACCAAATTTAGTCAAAACTCCAAACGTAAAATAAAAAAGTGTTTAAGTAGCTATAAAAAACACAATAATTAGTAAAAATTAATAAAAAACAGGAAAAAGATTCCAAAAAAATAAATAATTAACATAAGGTTAATATTATGAATATAAAGTCACTCATGACATGTTAGACTCAAGGTAATATACTTTCATCTCACTTTTTACATCAGTGAGATAAATGTCATATACACCACTTACATTTATAGGGTGGTGCATATAATTACCATTTTAAATTTAATATCATGATTCACTAATAAATAATATTATTTTATCTATTACATTGAATTATCTCTCCCAGGTGGTTTTGAATTTAAAATTACCATCTAGTAAATTTTATGTTTGTAAGATCACATTCAATTGATATTGTTAACATTCCCTCAAAAAAATTACATCCTTATGATAAATTTTATTACTATAAATTAAATTTATATAAAATGTGATTTTTTTGTGGTTGGTATAATTATATTATAATTAATATTCCATTTTAATTATTTTTTTACTTTTATTGTTATTTTATTAACCATGGACATTTTGGGAAAATCCATATATTTTATTCAATAAATATATTTGATGGTAAGGAAATTTTTTTATTAATTAAATATACTATTAGATATATAAAGAATGCTTTAGATTAGTATGAAATGGTATGGGGATTATATAATGTCATTACCTAGATGAATTAATTGTCTCATGAGATGAATCATTTTTCACAATCAGATGGGTTTCTACCTGATATGTCATATTGTCCCGTGAATGGTCTTGAAGGTAAATGAAACACGTACATAGGAAACATGGAATCCAAGAATTAATAATTTAATATATTGATAATTAATTTATTATTATTATTTTCCATGAGTTGATTTCTTTTATATTATCTATGGATGAATTTCATTGTCTATTTATTGACTAAATGGAACATGTATTTAGTTATTTACCTTGACATATTGATTATTCCATATCCAATTGCTTATATAGAAATTATGTTCAGTTATTTACCTTACTATGTTTTTTATTACTATTGATTCATGATTACATTCATCGTACACATACCCTTACTGATCATTTGATCTCAACCATACTTTGTTTCCATTCCACATGATTGGGACATTATTATTTGAAATAAGTATAAAGGATGTTTAAAATTTTATTTTTATATGTATTATATTAATTATTTCTAATGTAAAATGGGTTCCATGTATATGTCTAGTTTTATAAAACTACTAATCTAATCAATCATTCAATATTTTATTCATGAAATAATTCCAATGAAAAAAAATATGGCACTAGATCTAGGATTCTGGGTACGAGGAATTACAATCGGTATCTATGGAAGTTTAATAACAACCTTGGAAACTAGATTTAGGAAAAATGGATTAGGAACTTAAACCTAAAGAATAAACCGGGTACATGTATAGAAGATAATATGAAAGAACGCATATTTATGATTCTGAGATTAGATACACATAAAATTTTCAATTTATAATAAGTATTTCACTACTTTCAAGTTATACATTATTTTCCATAACGATATAATCTAATCAAGTGTATACAATGTTTTAGATATAGAACCTAGAAGGAAGAAGTGTATTAGTAAATTTGTAAAATGTATAGGATTTCCAACCGAGGAACCCAATAGAGCTAGTAATACAACTGAGCAGGTTTGTATATATTAGGAAAACTTAATCAGGTTATGAAACACATCCTTTCCCAAATAGAGAAACATGTTTCACTTCAATATTATTCAATGTTGAATTGCTTTATTTGAAGGAGACAATCATCATTTAGTGGTACTACTGATACAGTTATAGATGAGAAATCTATTAAATAATTATAGAATATCATTATGGATTTAGGATGTGGTGAAAAGTAAAATGTTACATTTTTAGTGCATTTTCTCAATGGAGATGATGATTAATGGCGTGTTTTTAAACAAAAACTAGAGAGGAATACTAAATAAAACTCCTGGAAATAAAATATTTTAAGGAGGAATTCTTTGATAAATACTTACTCTATGAGAATGAAAATTAGATGAGAAGGGTGTTACAATTCTTAAAGCCACATGATGAAGAAATTATTAAAGAGTATTACTATTCTATTAAAAGTTTTGAAAGGTATGACAAACATTATTTATGAAACATAGAGTTCAAGATTGACCAATTATTTAATGTTATGAAGACAAATATATAAAGGTCACTAGTTTATTATACTTTTTAATCATACAAAGAAATAGTTTTATGTTGCATTAAAATGGAGAAGTAATTTTATAGGATCAATATATTCAAGGGGAATCAAGAGAATAATAATAAATCTAAAAAAAGATAAATAGAATGGATAAAATAAGAAGATAAATTAATTTCCATCATGTGAGAACAACGGAAGGAGTCACCCAAGGAAATGAGTAAAAGTAATGTGAGTTATATATATATGTGGATAAAAGGGTTATAATATCACGAAATGAAAAGGGAAGAAGTAAATAAAATTATTTAATGTTACAAATACAAGGATATGGGGAATTACACAAACAAATTTTCTACGCATCAAGGGATTGTAGCATAGAATATGCTAAGGGTTCATGGTTAAGCATATTCTATTGAAACAACAAAAGTGAAATAATATGGGTGATTTTTTATTTGGATATATGAAATATTTTTTAAATTACTTTATTGATGGTGTTATAAAAGCTATAATCATTATAATATAGTACATTTTCATTAAGGATTTATGATCATATGTAAATATGGAAGTATGAAATTTTATTCTATAATACCTTTATTTAAAAAACATAAATGTGGGAATGATACACCTTAATGTTTTCCTAATGTTAAGGAAACGAAATTTTTAAAATGACATGATTGATTTAGATAATAGAAATTGTATAAGTACTGATTACCTTAGAAATAAATAATGAATTATGGAAAAAATGTATTATTTTATTGTTGGTGGAGTTTACAACACTTTTAATTTAATAATTATTTCCAAAAACATGTCTTTTATTCAAGGAATGATGAAAAATTCATGTTTCCAATAACAGTTTATAGTAATTCATCTTATTACCATGTTTCAAGAGTATATCTGATGAAGGTATCCACATGTTCCGAATGTGCCTAACAATATTTTCTTCTTATTGTGGAAATTTTAATGAAAGTTTCATTTTCCAAACCCAGTAACCTTCTTTCTAAATTATTGGATCATAATCTTATAGAAATATTAACAAAATATGGAATGGTTTAAGTTGAACATTGGATGTGGTTTTAGAGATTGATATATTACTTCACCATATGACACAACTAGTGCTAAGAGATGAAACAAAAATAGTTGAAGGTGAAAATAAAATGAAGTGGTTTTTTATAGAAACATTTATTTTCTTATATTAAATGAGAGTGAAACATTTACTCCACTCTTGGAAAAAGGACTTGAAACAAAAATGTTTTTTTATGATAAAAATGACCTTTATTCACACCTATTGTTCATGGGTTTTGGGTCATAAAAATTAAGCAGAATATTTTATCTATCAGTATCTAATATAAATTGTAATTTAGATTTCCCATTAGTGTCCATGATTTCACAAATGTTCTCCTATTTGAAATTATAGTTTGGTGGTGACCTTCACAGTTCCATCTATTTCTTATTAAGAAGATATGTTATTAAAAGAGTTTAAAATATCACGTTTTAAAATATTGTATTGTAAAATGTAAAATCCTTTATTACAATGATTGTAATAAAATTTTGAGGATGCAATTTGTTTAAGGTGAGAAGAATGTAACACCCTGAAAATTATAAAATAAAAGCTTTTGTTCAATAATACATATGACATGAAAAACAATGCACATAATGGGATTTAACCTCATGATAATTTAATATATATTCTATATTTCTAAAAAATATATTTTATATCATTTAATGTCTGAAACACTGTGTCAACATACATTATATGTAATAAAGACTTTGTTTTGTAGTTTTCATTGCACATAAGACCTAGTTTTGCAGAACAACAATATATTAATACGAGATTATTATTCAATATAATAATATAAAAACTATAAATAAAAGTTATGGTTATGAATATTAATTACTATATTATGAAAATATATTGTTGAATTCATTAGCTACAAATTAATTATAAATCAATATACAATACAATTGAATATAAAGAGATTGTTTTTATAAAAAACTATTTGTATGCTCACAAATTAATAAATTAAATTAACTACAATTATTGAGTAATATTAAAGTAATATATATTATATAATCAATAAAATATTTTTAAAATTCATACAATATATTCAATATGAATAAGTTAAGAAGAAACCCAATTTTATTTAGAAAACCAATATTTTTCTAAATGAAATTTTACTGCCTTTTTACGCAATACATATTTTAAAAAATAAATTTTATACATTTTTTAAATTATTTATATAAAAATAATTTTTTTAAATATAAATTTAAAAAATATATTAAGTTGGAAATTTTCAATTTTTCTCTGTGGTTTCATTATTTAATGAATTCTGAAAAATACTAAATTATAATCAAAATATGCTTTTACATGAGATTTTTATATAGTTAAATTATATAATCAAATTATTTTTAAAGTTAAATTAGATAAATTAAAAATATATTAATCCAATTCAGGAAATTTGAATCAATTTAAAATTACAATTGGATATAAAAACATTTTAACCTTTTCAATATTTTTACTTTCAATACACTCTTTTTTGTTCCATCTACAGTATCTATTTTAAATTAATTTATTCTACCTGTGGGATTGGAATATAGAAAAACGAATCAAATATTTTCAATTTACAAAATTTTTCATTCCTATATTGTTTATCATAGTTTTTCAACAAAATATTTTTTTGAAATTAATTAAAATTAATAAAATGATTATGAGAAAAAGTAATTTAACAAGGGACCAAACCTTAAACATTATGCCCCATAATATCCTATGTACTTGGGAAAAATACATTTTATGGAAATATTTCGAGAATATATTCAATTGTATATATTATGGACCATTATATTTGGCATAATATGTAAGGGAGACCTCTCAATAATGTTTTATATTTTATTTTTACTAGAATACCTCTCCTCCTCCACTATAAAAAATGCACTCACCCCTCCCACATACTCACGCCTCTAAATCTATTTTTCTAATAAAAAATACTCTCAAGTAAGATGAAAAATTCCATAAAGTCATCCTAGAAGCCTCAATTTGGTATGAATTCAAACCATGGAAGTCCTTTTGTGCAAACCAACAGGAGATACTTGAAAAAGAGGTAACATTATTCATCAATCACTTTTGTTTTATTTATTTCTAAAACCATAATATTATACATATTACATTATTATATAAAAAACTATATCTCCAAAATATGCAGATATTTATTTCTTTTAAGGGCTTTTCCTACACCCACACTCACTTCCATCAAATGGGTTATAAATTTTCTGTTTGTGTGTACTCTGGACTACCGGCCCACAAAACAATGTTTTTTGTTTTCCCTTTACCACATGATGTGATTGGAAATTAGGATAAAATAAATTATTTTTGTATGATATATGTGATATATATGTTTTATTAAAACTTATCAAAAATTTTAATAAAACATACCTTCATTCTTTCCATTTTTTGGAAATACAATAATAGTATTTTTGGATTTGTAGACTATCACCTCCTCAGAGCGATGTGATACATTCACATGGTACCTAAAATGTATTAAGGATGGGATTAATTAATCATATGTGACATAAAAAAATATTTTATTCATTACAAAATTACATTTCATTAAATATAATATATAATTCTCGTTATTACCCTTTTTAATAAATAAAAAAGTGATAACGTCGTTTGTGGACATGTTGACAACCACCCACTCGAAACGATGTGATTACTTTTAAATCACCATAATTCTATATATAATTATATATGTTTAAATAAAATTGTATTTATTATATAATTTTTCTTATGTAATGATAATATGTGACTAACCTTCTTTTCATAATGATCACTGATAAATGGCAATGCTATTTATGGGTATATAAAACGTACAGTCTCCATGATTGTAACGTTAGTTCCTTTCTCATATCAATATTTCATGATTGGTTTCAATAGTATAATTTTTGTATAAATATTAAAAATTTATCATGATTATTATTCTAAATATGTTTATATAATAATCCATTTGACCATATTCTACTTACCAAACTCAGTTTTGACATAAGAATCGAATTTTTTCAAAACACTCAACATAAAGAAATTTATTAAGTAGTTTTAAACAACATTTAAATAAGTGAAATAAAAGTAATAATAAAGATAAAAATGGTTATATATTAATTAAATAACTAAAATATGTTAATTATTCGTGAATATAATGACACTAGTGATGAGTAGGGCTCAAGGTAATGGATTCTCAACTCACTTTTTACATCTTTGAGATAAGTACCATATTGACCACTTCATTTTTGTGTGTGATGTAAATAATTCATATTTCATTATTTAATATCATTATTCACTAAAGAATAATTTTATTTTCTGTTTTACTTTTAATTATCTCATCCAAGGAGGTTTAACTAGAAAATTACTATGTTGTAAATGTTTTTATTGAAATCATACTTTCTTTTGTGATTCATAACCATCTCTTGAAACAATAACAACCCTAATATAATTTTTATTGACTTAGATTAAATTTATATCAAATATCCATATTAT
This sequence comes from Viscum album, assembly GCA_963277665.1. Classification (NCBI taxonomy): domain Eukaryota; kingdom Viridiplantae; phylum Streptophyta; class Magnoliopsida; order Santalales; family Viscaceae; genus Viscum; species Viscum album. The sequence goes on along the minus strand of OY728136.1, from coordinate 343,272,386 downwards.
TTTATGATGGATATTATTATTTCCCAAACCATATTCTATTTTTACACATAGTGATTACTATGAATTCTATTTTATTAACTATGGACATTTTGATAAATCTATAAATTTAATTCAATATGGATTTTTGATGATAAGGAATATTATTTACTAATTAAATTGATTATTAAAAATTTAAGGAATAACTTGAAGTGTTATGACACGGGTTGGGGACTATTAAAAGTAATACTCTTTATGAATTATTAGTCTATTGAGATGAATCAATTGGCCAAATAATATGGATTCATACCAGATATGATAAGCCATCTTGTGAAAGGTATTGATAGCAATGATTCCATGTACCTATGAATCATGACATCAAATAAAAAAGAAGTACCTTTTTGGATAAATCAGTTATTATTATTATTCATGATATTTATTATTTTACATTATTTATGAATTCATTTCATTCTCAGTTTATTTATTTAATTGAAGAATTCATCAATTTATTACATTGAAAATTTGATTTTTCTTTATCCAACTATTTAAATATATAGTGTGTTCAGTTATTTTCGATTCAGTAATTTTTATTCTTATTGATCCATGATTACTTATGTTTTATGCTTACCCATATCGAGTATTCTCGATCACCATTAATTTATTTTACTTTCCCCATGATATAAAGATGAATTCAAATAATATGTTTTATAGATGATGATAATTTTTTATGTTTTATGTTCTTTATTCCCAATTTAAAATTGGTTCCATGTTTGTATCTAGATTTCAAAAACCTATATACTGATCTGTCCTTCAGGATTCGATTAATTAAAATCAATAGAATATAATAAAGTAAGATACTAGCTTTGAACAATTTGGATTAAGGAATTACATTTTGAGGGACATAGGTACACATTTATATAATCCTAATGGTTGTGTTTAAGGGTAAGAATGAGGTTGATCTAATACCCATATCAATTAGGGAATGATGAGCATCAATATCACTAAACATTCTAGATATATATAATGGATTTATTTTCCAATGAATGGATTCTTATACATCCTTAGTGTTAAAGGAAATAAATGTGTAAAGTTTTTTTGGACCAACCCCTACATGGTACACATTGGTTTTTGAGAAATTTTCATCATACTTTTTAGGGATTAATATAGATTCATTAAGTGATTCCCTTTATTATGTGGAAAGTTAAAGAGTGTCTAAATGATGACATGATATTGAATTATGTCTAGCTACATAAAGATGACATATTTATACACCATGGGGCTACACTTATTTTTATGATGTGGTCATATGGTTTGGGGTTTTTATATCAGCACTGATGATACACATGATCCATTTTTTTGATCAATATTTATCTTTCATTTTACAGAATGTGAGACGGGGTAAGTTATCCCTCCTAATATTTATATTTTTTTATAAAATTTCACATTAACTTGTATGTCTTATTTCATGATGTTTTCAAAAAGATAGTAGGATGATTTATTAAATTATTTATTCTCTTTAAGGGCTCATTGGAGTTCTTGTGTTTAGGTGTCTATATCATACATCTCCTCAGTAGAATTAGTTCCCTAATTTTATGGTCCATTTTGACCGCATCATCCTCAACCTCCTTAGGCTGTCTAATCTTTCCCCCTATGATGGGTGTTGATATCAGGTACATAAAATTCCTTAGAATCTCTAGTGAATGGGTCTGCTCGGTGGATGACAATAACTGAATTGTATTAAGATTCCTCCCCTGACAAGGATTTAATTTAATGGGTTATTTATCATCTTAATAATGATAGAGATAAAAAATATTAAATAGTTTCTCCAATCATAGGATCTGGTAATGAGTCTTCAAATTAATTATTTCTCTAACGGGAATTTTTTCAGCCTTTAGTAGATCGAGAATATGAATTTTTCATTTCTGATATTACATGGGGAGCTAGTGTAACGAAGTCAAATCTAGTAGTATATATCTAGTGTTAAATATATAAAATTTTTATAAGAATTAAAATATCATATCCTATGGGATAAAATAGTTCAATAGTATTTCAGATTCTAGATACAAACATGACTATAATGTTATATTTGAAAACAAGAAATAAAACTTCAATTTCCTTTGAGACGATTATTATTTTTTATTATTTCCTTGAAAATAATTCAAATTTTACTTTTGGGTATATTTATGATAATGAAACAAATAAAAGGTTGAACACTAATTATAATTAATGGAAAGAACATAGTGGAATATATCCTAGAATAATCACGTCCTTAATAATACAGTATAAATAAACAATATTCAAATTTTAAAAATAACTAATATCATAAAAGTAGAATATATCCTTGGATGACATAAAAATATAACTAATCACATGTATTTAAATAACTGGTTTCATAGTGATAGAATTCATAATGTTGGATATCATAATATCTCTTTCATGGTTTCATACTAAGACATTATACATAAATATACAAGGCATACAAAAAATACCAAAGCTAGTTTATCTCACAAGCCTTACAGATTCATCAAGGGGATATTTAATGTCATTCCTCACACACTTCGTAGTATGTGTAATTAATTCATCATATAAATGAAATTATTTATAATAAAATACATAATCAACATATCTTTTCAATCAATAAGTATATGTATTAAAAAAAGAGTATTGAAGGTCAATATATTCCGTAGATAATATATTGGAAAACACTATTTTAATGCATCTAAAGAATGAATTTGTATGATATAATTGAATATTAAGGGAATTTAATGTATATTTAAATATGTAAAAACCCATTTTGAATACATTAGGTAGTTCTATTAAAAGAAAGAGGAAAAATCACGGTCTTTTAGTATAATTAATGTTAAAATGAACATAACAATTACTTATAGAACTAAATATTATGTTTTAGAGCATAAATTTACAATATTATTAAAAAAATAATTTACAAGAATGGAATAGTAAAAATAATCCTTGATTAACTAAGTAAATATGGAGTGTAACGTTAAAATATATATAAGTGAAATGAAATTCATTTTCAAAAGTATTTTTATATATAATATCCATTTAAGTTAATTAAAAAATAAAAAATAATATAATAATTGGAATTTGTATTACAGTATGAATCCATGAAAAAATTTAATGGTAGATAAATAATTAGGTTTTTTCACGTTGAAAAAAAAAATTTATGCAGAAAAATTTAAAAAGATTTTCCTTTCACACATTTGATATTAAAGTAAAAAAATGGATTATATGGAATGAACTAGAAATATTGATTTTATTATTTTCATGATAAAGTAAATTTTTTTGGAAAATTATATTTTTAAACAATTTATTTATAAATAATTTTAAAATTGAACCAAAATAATGAATATGGATATGGAGGAAAAATAATCTTGATAAAAAAGGTATAATATAGTAGTCTCTTCATAAAAACATTATTTTATTGGTTTTGATGATGAATGAGATGAAAAATAGGTTGAAAAATTATAAAACCTACAAATAACTATAGTAGAATAAATAACATGGTTTCTAATAGAGATAAATAATTTCATTAGCTATATATAGATTCATGTATAAAACATCCCAATTAAGATTGAAATATAATCCCTTACCTTAGATTCTTTCTTGGTAGGATGCAGTCCAAAAACATGTATAATAATTTTTTATTATTATTTATCTATATAAGATTTATATTTATATTAATCATTATATATATCACTTACCTATAACTTTTTTTACCCATTTACCCATAATTATTTATTGATATGAATTATTTAGGTGTTAATTGTTCAGTTTCTCATGCATGTTTTGATTTGGTTTGTGTGGTCCTTTCACATTGGTCATGGGTTAATAACGTATATAATGTTAATAATGTAATATATATCATATTATAAAATTAATTCACTTTTTAAACCATCCATGTATATTTTTTATAGAAAATTAAGTACGTTGTTCATGGATACGGTAGTTTATATGCATGCATGAGTGACATTTTTATTTTTTTAACGTAAAAAAAGAAAACAATTTAGATATTAATTAATCTTTTTAAAATCATAATTATGATATAAATTTAATAATTTTTACTCAATTATTTATATAAAACCTTCATTTTTATCTAATGATGAAAAACAAATTATATCGCTTTGTGGAGGTGGTATTCTGCACCAACACACGAACGATGTTTCCATTTACCAAAAAATGAGAGGGACATAAATTATATAACGGTTTGTCACTATATAATCATAAATATGTCCTAAATACCATATATATCCCTTAAATTCATCATCACAACTAACCATTAGAGGAATAAATAAAAATTTAAGCATATCACTTCATCTAGGAGGTAGTCCGCACATCAGCATGGGTGATGTTTTTATTTTTCTTTGGATGGGTTGGAGAAAGTAAATAGTTATACTATAAAAATAAAAATATTTTCTAGAAAATATACCGAATCATTTATTTTATGATAGTTATAGATTATTTTTATTAGGTATAATAAAAAAATATACTTAGAAGAGTTTCGTAAGAACATATACATATTCCTTGGATAATATCCACTGAAAAAAAGATTATGAATTCTTAGGTGAGAATTTAGGGAAGAAAAAAACTCTATGTATTTGATAAGGGTGTTCATAAGGTATTTGAGTAGATATTAGTTGATATAATAGAGATTTTGGTGTCTGAATAACTGAATATAAGAGGATCCATTTTATAAGTGAGGGGAATGTCACCATATAAATACCATTGGCTTTATAATAATATATAGTCAATTTCATGTGAAAATGTAAGAAATAGTGAAATTTTAAATAATAAGTTAATATAAAACCAAAATATACTCATCCAATCAAATTTAGGAAGTTTTTAGATATATTTGAAGAATTATATATTAGTTTAAACCAATATTTAATCCTTTTTACCATTATCTAGGTGGAAAAAATTTAGTATAGTAAAATATTTTTGTTGATAAAAAATATTTTGATGTTATTAAATAATATTTATTTTGATTTTTAAAAATATGTAATACATTTTTTTGATTCAAATTATATATTTGGTAAAAATTAATTTTTATATTAGCACAAAAAAAGGTTCTTATGAATCTTCTTATGGGAAAACCATTCTTTGTTGGATGAAAACCCTATATTTGATGTGATACTCTTCCCCAAATTCCTAGTTCCCAATGTTAATTATTTTTCACCACTGTTCTTGATGACATAATCTTATTAATGATAATGGGATGATGGGATGTTGATTATTCCTTCTATGTATGCCTCTGTGTATTTAATCACCTAGTCTGCACCCCCTTATAGATATAAGAAATTTTCATGAATCTTATTCCAAATTTCATATTTAGTTATGAATCAGTTAATTATGATACGTGTTGAAATAAAATGTAGAGAAAATGGTGTTGGATATGATAATTTGGTTTGGAATCTATTATGGTTTTCCTTATATGGAGTTTGGAGGGTATCTTATACTCATGAAATAGGTCATCACTATTACAATAATCAAGGAATACCATGATCATCAGGAGGAAACATACACATAACTCTTAATAATATAAGGATATTAACCTCTAAAATCCTATTCTTGTGACACAATACAGCACATATTTACTATACATGGCATTTGGGGATCATCACACTAAAAACATTATGCTTATCACATAAGGCCTCCTAGTCTCTTATTGCAGGGGATAATGTTATCATCAGAGTGTGTAAAAAAATAGGATCATCACTTCAATAATGTGTGGATAGTTATTATTCCATTTATAGAGTATTCTTATTCAAATAAAAAAAATGCATATCATGCTTTTAACATGTGGAAGCATATTAGGCTCAAAACTTAAGTATTGAGAGATGATATTATATGTTTATTTCATTTTCTTCTTGGGATCTACACCTATGGTGCCCAAGGATAGTGTCCTATGTCTGGATGACTAGTTTTTTATGAGGTGTTATAGGTTTAAATCCATTTAAAGGGAGTCATAGATTTAAATTATAGTAGAGGGTCACACTGATAAATACTCATTGTGTACTTTTCTAGGAACATGATTCATATCAAATGTATGAGCTTATAGATTTATATCAAATAGATATGTTGAAAAAAATAAAATCTACCAGAGGTAAAAATCACATATTTGATCATCACATACAAATTTTGGAGTTGGAGAACATATCTTTCCGTGATTGCAATTTCTAATGGGGTTTTGGATATGTATAATGACACGTTTGGTATACTTCATATATATAATCAAACATTGGATATACTATCTCCCTAGGGGGAAAGAAATGGTAAATGTATTATAATTTTAGAGATGTTATGGTCATCTTATTAAAATATTTGGAAGAATCCTATGGGTTAGTTGAACATGGCCATTGATAAATCTATATTAAACTACATGGGGGCACCATACATACAATGTCGTAATGTAAAGATAAAAACCCATGAATTTTTAGGACACTATTTAAGGTTATTTAATAAGAATACACCTTGTAGTATAATATAAATAAGTAAAAAATAATTGTTCCATAAAATCAGAGACAACAAGGATAGGTGTATGGATTATTCATTAGATCTTCCTAAAGGACAGAAGAATCATCTCATTTTTGTCACATGAGGAATCATGTGCTCATCACATGAGGCATATAGTGCTTGTCTCTTAGGGAATATTATATTAATCACATAGGGTATCGATTATAGTTTAATTTAAAATTATTAAGCTATAATTTTGATGTTTTATATTGTGAAAATTTGATTTAGTGCTTTGATTTTTATATAAATAATGTTTAAATGTTTTCATCTTGGATGGAGTGAAAAAATGGGATGATATGTGGAATATGCTTCAACCTGTCAGATACTAAAAGTGGGTAAAAATGGATTTATATGGGGATTATATAATGACTTAATAATTTTAAACATAGTATTGATTGATTATATATATATATATATATCCAATAAACACGAACCAATGATAGATATTATAGTGTATTAGGATGACTACTTTCAAAATACATAAAAAATAAATATAAAAATAAATATATTTCTTTATATATAAGGATATCCTAAATATATTTGACCTTCGAAAACTGAATATGATAACATGGATAATATATAAAAAAAGGGTTGTGATAAAAATACCAAAAAGGGAATAAAAATTATAAAGAAGCAAAACATATTACTAAAAGGTAATAAAATGATATCATAAAATAAAAGGCTCATGGAGAATAATATGGGAGAATAACATAAGAAACATTGTGTTATAATACCATGTTAAAATAAGAATTAATTTTCAATATAAAACATGAAAAATAATAAGTCAAGGGTAATTACCAAAACCATATCACATGGCACACAAAGTCCTATCATGTATTAAGATAACTCCATATCTGCATAAATATTTTCTCATGAGACATAAAAATATCCCAATTCATTGGATCTTAACATGTTCATTCTTATCTATTTCACAAATAGAAAAAAGATTTAAGGAATAAATATAATAATTACCAGTTAAAATAAATTTGTATTATAATTATTCCTCAATCAAAGTATAATTTAAAAAATTATATAAGGAATAAGGAATTAAATTGTTTGGATGTTCATATGTGAATTAATAATAATCGGTCTCAAATTTAGTGTTAATTAAAAAATCCATGAGAAATGGTAGATAATTGAGAATAGAAATGAGCAGTCAATTTAATCTCTTAAAGAATCAGTTAAATAATTTTAAAGATAGAATAAAAATAATTTTTATATTAAAACAAGTATTAAAATGGGATGTTTTTTCCTAAAGAAATACATTATTTAATGAGATCATGAATAAGAAAAAATATTTTAAAATAGTTTTAATTAAAAGGAATAACGTATAGAAAATTTATCCTCACAGATGTTTAATTTCAATTAATAAATTTTTGAAATGAATATAAGGCATGTATAACCCTGTGAATGGAAGAGAGAATAAGCTCTATATATATATACGAGATATATATACACAAACATTAGAAGTATTCAAAAATATAAATTAGATATATAAAGTGATTTCGATAGTTAAAGGTCACAATGCAGAGAATATATGGTGGTTTAATTAGATCCATTACCTTATATGTAGATTTATTCTATAATTGGGATTAATTACCTAAATAATCAAATTTGACTAATTAATTTGTTAATCTATGACATTTTACATATATATTTGATTTATTATAATTAAATTATGTTTATTAATTATAATTTTTATGATATATAATGTAAAGTTTCATTTTACAAATAGAGTTCGATTCATGGTTCCAAGGTCATATTGTAGCACATCTAGACCAGCGCTCTTAGATTTGGTTCCGAAAACACATAATAGACAATTTTTTATAAACATATAAAATTAAAAAATATTTCTCCCAAATTTTATTTAAGTGCCTTTAATTATAGTTTTTGAGTGTTATAACACATTATTTACTATTAAATGACATGGTTTACAATAAAAATACTCATTTTCAGCTACATAAGAAGATAATAAATCCAAAATGTGACTCAATGTCAATGAATTTTTTTCCATAATTGATAATTTTCATAGCTAATATTACTTTTCCTTACATAAGGAAAAAGAAGAATTAGAAATGGGTGACCTCAAATGCATTGTATGTTTAATCATAATAACAATGCACAACATGAGAGACGTTAGGGTTAACATGGAATCATAAATGGAATAGAATCAAGACCATAGAAACGATAACATTAGAGCATGTAATTTGAATGATCATATTATAAGAATATGACATCATAAAAATGTGGAAACAATATAAACATGAAATCATAAGAATAATTCAAGTAACTAATCCTTTTAAACATAACATAGATGGATATGTAAACTGTCCACAAAATATAGTTGGCTAGGCTCATTACACATGTTCCAGGATATATCTTGAGATGGAAACATTGCCCAATGTATTAGAGGACTACATAATTCCAATCCCATCTATAAAATAATGATAATAAAATATATGTGTGACACTTCAAAATCAATCATCCTATCATAATGAACTCAAGGAAATAAAATGGGTTATATATCATTCCAATGGAATCACATAAAGAAATAAATTATAATTCTATGAATTATAATAATATTATATCTAATGGAATATAAATGGGTATCAATTGAATTTAAGAACCATTATAGGTAAATAAAAATCAATAAAAATGATTAATAATTTTTTATTTACATTACATTATAATAGGATATATGGTTTATATTTAAAATTTCCAAATAAATCATTGAATTATGCATCTATGTTCAAGCTGTTGAATAAATGTAATGAAACATATATAATTTCTATAAGAAATGCATTAAAAGTAAATCAAACCTATTAAATTCTATGACTATTAAAGAAAATAATTGTGTTGTATTATACCATAGATGTAAAATGGAACATCAAAAGAAACTACAATAAAGAATATGGGTTGTATAATTTGAAGAATACACATTAACTAGAATACGATAACGATGAAGATGGATAATAGAATAATTAGGAATTTTTCTTTTAAAATAATAATTTCCCTTGAAATTTTAAAAAAATTAAAAGAATATTTTATTAAACCATGAGATTAATAATTTTTGTTTTTTTAAAAAATCAATTCATAAGGAGGAAGTCCCATAGAGAATTTAGGAGGAGACAAAAATGTAAATTTAAACAGAAGTGCATAGATGAAATTTCTTCTTTTGAAAATGACTCTTGTGGAAAAAAATAAAATGAAATTATTTTAATTTATTTAAAATAAAGTCAATGTAGTTGATAATAACACTAGAAAAAATTCAATGAGGAACTTTTAAAACATTTATAACTATAATTGAAAGGAATTTGTTTTGTAATCTATCCTTGTTGAAAAAAATAAATGTCCTTTAAACCCCATTTTTTAAATCTACATCATAAAAATTGTAATGAACAATTAATTTTAAAATTTATAAGGGTAAAATTTAAGGTCAGTTGAGGTGAATCATATTTTTTTAAATATCACAATTTCATTTAGAAAAATAGTGTCATGGAAGAAATGTATCCATTGGAATGTACATGAGTTATTCTTTTCAATATCATGATTTTATTATTGTATGGGTTTTATAAAGGGGTATAATATTTATTTAGAGAATTAATATTAAAAAATCAATTTCAAAAATAAAATTCTAAAAGATAATTTTATTTTAATGATACTTGGAAGATCATAATCAAGAAATGATTTCATGATCATGGGAAAAGGACTTGCGGTGCGAAAACAATTAGGTCTCGAGTAACATTTTATTCAATATCCTAATAGTTTGAATATATTGATAATGGACCTAAAATAACATTACTAAAAGACATTTTACAATAGAATATCTACTGTGAAAAATATAAATAATATAAAAGTAAATTTTTAAATAAAGGAAAACATGTCTTATCAAAGGGATTTTGAGACAAAATACCCTTACCCTGTTTCCCCACATTGTTGATCACTTTATTAATTCCTATAAAAAACCATATATATATATATAAAGAATATATTTATAAACAATATTTTTCTATATAAACATTTATATACTTCATTTATAATTATTTACTATGAATATATTGTTTATTTTATCCTACCTTTAAAATAGGGGTGGTAGCACATTTAATTGTCTCACACATGATTTGTAATGTTAATTTTGATCATTGATTTTTAATACCAATTTAATCATTACTATATTTTCTTTATTTCTGTAATATATATCCCACTATTATTTATAACTATTCACTTTTATCCCATGATAGTTTTAATTTAGAAATGTGATGATGACGTCGGAGTCAAAACATTATTCAATCATTTTTAAGGAAAAAAGATTATATATTGTTATCATATTTTTTGATTTTTATAGTATTTATAGAACCATGAATAATTATTTAATACCTTAAAAATAAATTTATTTATCAGTATACAACATTCCTTAATCATTCACTATACGAATATATAATATCTCTTAAGTTGGCAGTAAACTGACCAAAAACAATCATGTTTTAATAATGAAATGAGTAATAATGTACTATTAAATAATTTCAATATAACATTTTATGAATATTATAGGATTTAATATATATCAAATATATTCATCAAATCCATTATTATGTCTTTTAATAATTAGAAGTGTCAGTAAATTTAATTCATCATCCATAGAGGTGGTAGTCCGCACCAATACATGATTAACGAACCCATTTATTAATAAATTGTAAAAATTAAGGTTTATGAATATTTAAAATTATATAATTATAATAATTTTATAAAAGTAATATAATTTCATTAAATACACTTTTAGGTTCATCCATTTTACGTGGTTATGATAAATAAGTCATGTCGTTCATATAGGCAGTAGTCTGAACATATGCATGATTAAAGATATCATTCCTTATAGAATTGATGAAATGAAGGTAAATAAAAATATGACAATATAATATTTTTATATGTAACATAATAAAAATAAATATTCATAAAAAAATCTCTAATACCAACCATAATATGTTTTTTGGAAAAACGAACTGGATCCTATCGTGGTGGAGGTAGTATGCCCATACACAAGATCGAGGAATTGTTTTCATAGTGTATTATATATATTGAAGGAATAATAAATGTTACATTAATATAATTACATTAAGGAATATATATGATAATAATTTATTTATCTAAATGTTTTATTTAATATTAATATGATGATAATTAAATTTAATATCTATGAGCAAAGTAATACTTACATTGGGAACATTAATTTTCCATGGAATTATCCTTGGAAAAAATGTGTTTTTTAAAATTAAGGGTGAACGAGGATATTTCTCAATTGATAGGGACCAATTTTTCAGAAATTATTAGTGTTTATACATTTAATTATATGTAATTAGTGTGTAAATAATGGGTGCATGTGGTCCTTTTTATAAGTGACAGGAAATGTAGTTTCATAAATGCATTATATTATTAAATTATTTCATCACACTATTTCAAGGTAAAATACAGAAATACTTAAAAAATATGGATATTTGGACAATTTATGGTCTAAAAGACTAAAAAAATACGTTTGGAGACATCCATGAGTTATTTAGTGACATTTAATTTGAATTTTTATTTTACTCAACTACACATTTATTGAGGTAACCTTTCTGTTCATCGATGTTATCTTATAAAAATGATATTAATTAATATTGATCTTTCCATGAAATTTAATTGTTATTATACAAGATATGATATTAATTTTAACAATTAAAATTTTTATAATTTATATTGGCGAATTTTAAAATAAACACCTATAGTGATTAAAAGTATATTTTGAGAGAATAATGTTTTTAAGCATAAAATTTATGTGTGATACAATATTAGTAATTATAATAATTTCCATGTCATAAATTTATTTATAATAAATAAAATTATGTTTTTAATAATAAAAATAAATCCAAAATATATTTTGGAAAATATTAATAAACTGAAAGAAAAAAATCAGCTTTTATTTTTAATGTAATATTTTAATTTAGTTTAAAAAAATTTCATGAGTTTTTATAGTTAAAATAAAATTTAAAAATATATATTTTTGTTCCATAATTTGATAATTTTCATGTTTTTGGTATTAAGATCTTCTAGGTCATTCTAATATATTAAGAATCATCAAAATTATAATTTTTATAAAAACCACATTTTCAAATAAAAAGCGAAATTTTCAAAAAATGATGAATCATTCATGCAATGTATATGATTATATTTAAATTTTAAAAATAAATATAATTTTATATAATTATATTTCTAAAAATTATATATTTAACTTGTAATAAAAAACTAAAAATATACATATATTCTACTTTTATTTAACAATGACCATCTTAACTATTACATGTATCTAATATTATATCATAAATTTTTATAATTTAATGGATTTTATTATTTTAATTAATATATAAATTTATTATCTATTATTATAATTACATTTTCATGATTATTTTTTATTTAATAATGTTTCATGACCCTAATTTTAGTGTGTGATTAGAAATTTATCAAACTAAATATTATTTAAAAAAATATGTTTACATAAATCTATAGATATCACCCTAAAACCCTAAAATAAATGAAACCCTTTCATTTTTTTAACAATTATGTTAATCAAAAATTTCAACAAAATAATATCATAAAACAATATAATTTTTTTAATTTAATTTATATATTAATTTATTATGTAAAACTACAGAACACATATTCTTACTCGATCATGTTAACTAAATGCTTTATTTTCCATCATTAGTTATGTGATTTATGTCATCCTATTCATAAAATAAAAAAAATTATTTTTTCTTTGAGGTATTATATAGTGTGTATTTTCCAATAATTAGGACATGAATTAAATTGGGTAATTTTTTCTTTCATCATATTCATCCCATAAACATTCAAAAGTCCACATCCTTATCATCTTTGATATGATAGGTAATTAATCTATGTTTTATTTTTTTAATCATGATACATGATATTTTTTTGTAATAATAAAAATGTTTATATCCAAATGTCGTATCCAAATAGATTTTAGGGTGGGAAAATCACTTCAGGTCCAATTGTATACATTGTTAGATTGGATACTTCTAACTCAGAACATTACATCAAACTAATGTTTACATTTTATAATACTCAACATTTTAAATATAAGAAGAAGAAAAATGAGGATTGGAGAAATAATTCTTAAATCATAATCAAACTATAACTTATGAATCATTACCCATAATCTATTTTATCTATCATAATTTTAAAATTATGTTACCTAATATAGTTAACTTTAAAAAAATTGTGTTAAAATACTTCATAATGGTTTGTAAATGGAATGTCAAATAACCCAAGCATATCACCTGAGTGTGTTAAAACAATGGACCATTCACCGTGATCTATAATGATGAAAAATATAAACACAACCAAGTCTTAGTAGGTTTATTTACCCTTAGTAAATATAAGAAAAAAACACAACCAATTGTTTTATTTATAATGGGATGTATTTATAAGAAAAATACACACTCTATATTACTATAAAACATTATGTTTTTCTATAATACTTAGAATTATACTTTTGGTATCCAGTACTGTTCCATTATCTGAAACCCCAAAAAATATAAAAAATACAACAGTTCTAATATAATTTTTATCTAGTATATTGAAAATTATATCCTCCTTAAATCATAAACACTTGATTTCATTAATAAATTAAAATTTATCCCATAGTAAAAACATTACAATCAATAAAATTATCTAAACACTCCTTTGATTCTAGTTGTATAATCTCAAGACCTACACTCCCAAATCCAGTGGTGCAAACATGTAACATATAAGAAATGATTTGATATTTATATATATACACATATATATTATAATTTCATTCTAATATTTATAATTCAAGAATATTTAATTTAATTTATTTAAAGATTCGTGATAAATTACTTTCAAATAAGTCACGTGTTTTCTCTTAAAAATGACACTAATTACACTATCAAATAAGTTAATAAATCCAAAACGAGTCTACAATCGTTCCCAAAAAAAAAGGCACAATATAATATTGTAGTTTCCACATACTTAATACTTAATTTCATAACCTATGGATATATAAAAATAAAAAATTTGTGATCTCAAACACTCTGTATGGGTGAAAAAATAATATAAGAGACAAGAGGCATACCATTATTTGATAATGATAATGGAATCATGAAATTGTAAAGGATGACATATGATTTTGGAAAAAGAATTATAATATTATAAGATCATGGAATCATAGTAATGTAGTAATATTATAAAAATGACAACATAAGTATAAGTAGAAGATTTTTAATTTATTAATATAACATAGTTAGCTGAGAAAATAGACTATGTACCATATTCGGTTAGGATAACATCTTAGAAAACATGATATCTCCAGAGATAGAAAAATTAACCAATGCATTGTACTGTTATATAATTTCGGGATCACTCATCATTGATTGAAAATCTTATATAAGAGTGCCATATGAAAATAAATCATTGTATCATAAGTATCCAAAGAAAACAAAATGTCTTATATTTGTTTGAAATGAAATAACATAAATAAATAATTCATAATTACATAAATAATCATAATTTGATAACCCATGGAAAATAAATGGGTATCCATTAACTTTATGAAACATTATAGGTAAATACCACTCAAAAAAGATGATTAAGAATATGGTATTTCCACTATATAGGAATTAGTGAAATTTATTAGATAATTATTTCCCCAATTAATTAATATATTATCCATTTATGTGAATACATTTCAATAAATGTAATGAATCATATGAAATTCATAGAGAAAAGTAATTGTTAATAAACCAAGCCTATACTAATGGATCGTTTGTCATGGAAAAAGAAGTGATAGATTATACCATATATATAAAAAAAATAAAATTTCATATGAAATCATGACAAAGAAGGTGGATCGTATCATTTTTAGAATAATAATATCAATAAGATGATTTAAATGTTTAATATTATAAGAATCATTACTAAAATTTTGTCAAAAATAATAGTTTCTATTATCCTTTGAAAGCATTTATATATGAAATTTTATTAAACCATGAGAAAAAAAATTTTCTTTTTTAGAAACATGAAAGCATAAAGAGTAGGTATCTTAGAACATGGGTAAGGTTGAAAATTATATATTCACATGGGAATGTGTAAAAAATAGATTTTTTATAATGACCCATTTGAAAATCATTTAAAGAAAATTATTTTAATTTTTTAAAAAAAATTACAATATAGTTTAAAATAAAAGAAACTAATTTTTAATGAACATATTTTACAAAATTAATAACTATGCTTTAAATATAATCATGTTTGAAAAATTTCCACAAGGAAAAATTATAATTCTCCTATAAAAATATTATAAATCCTACATTTTAAAAATTGCAATAAACCTTCATTTGAAAAAACAAAAATGGAAAATTTTATGCTACTAAAGTCATTCAATAATTGGGTTATAGATCAAACATTCAATTAGTAAACCAAGGAATTTGAAACATTATACATTTAAATGTGTATGATTTATTCTTATCAACATCATGATTTTATTTGAGAAATTATGTCATCAATGAAAAGGATAATAGAATAAAAAATTCATATCATAGTGAAAAAGAAAACATACCATTAGATAAGATATTTTTTTGGAAAAATAAATGAGGAAGATAAAAAAAGATAAAAATATTTCAGAACTCATCATAGAAAAAAATTGATGGGAAGCCAGGTTTTAATTGAGTAACTTTTAATCATATTTAATATCTAAATATTATAAAAGAAAACTATGTTTGATAGAATATGCATCCCAAAACACTAATCCAACACGAAACATAAAATATATTTTTTTATAATGACTATTACAACCTAGTTATTTTATTAGTTGATATAAATCTGGTTAAATATTTATGATTTATATATAAATTTTCTAATCAATGTTTTTATATTACTACTTATGAAATGAGTACTCAATTTTAAGTAATGTTATTTTATTATTCGTAAATTTATTTCCTAGAAAATGTTTTTATTTATTTTTAGGAGAAAATAATTACAAATAATTCATGAAATTTTTGATATTAAAATTCATTAAAATTACAGCATCTCTAAAATTATAATATCAAAATTATCTTTTGGTGATTTTTTTCTATAAATTATGATTTTTTAATGAATAATGAAAAATATCAATATTTATAGAGAAAATGTCATTTTTATTTTTTAAAACAAACACTATATACATTAAATTTGATTTCAATGTAACATAATTATTCTTTAATTAGTTTAATTTAAATAAATTTATTTCATTATAATTATTCTGGATTTGTCTATAAATTATTTTTTTGGGCTTAAAAACTCATTTATCGAAAAAAAATTCATTGCATTTTAAAAATTAATATAAAAATTATATTCTGAAACTTTTAGATTTTCAATCTTGATAATTTGATTCCATATTTGGAATCACTGGGTCAAATTTTGTTAATTGGGTCCCTTTTATTGGAAATTGTCCACAGTATCATTAGTAATTCTTCTTACCATGTGAAATGGTAAATCTAGAAATTAAGGTAAAAAATAAAACGATAAGGACTAAATAATGACCTCATAATTGAATAAACTATAATTTATGAGTTTATATAATCCATAATCATCATAAAATATATTATAAGTTCTTTGATACCATTATTCAAGTATTTTGACGGTCTATAATATTTTATGTAATAGAAAGTTGAAAATATCATTCTCATTATTCTATGATCATTAATTCCATATAAGGTGACAAGAATAGGACATATTATGTTATTAATATTAATTTTCAGTATTGTTTTTTTAATCATGTTCATTGTTTTTAAATTTTAGGGAAGATATAGCTATATTAAATTCATAAGAGGCACTAACACAGTTCTTGTGAAATCCATAAAAAATAAATAAAATTATTTTGAAAAAAATTAAAAATAATTTTAAATGAGTGATATTTTGTGTTCAAAAATTAAAATATAGAAAAATAAGATATTATATAGGTTGGTATTCATTTAATTATAATTTCAACTTTTCATTTCAGTTTTGAAAGTAAAATTAATGGAATTATTTCAAAATTGATATTAATGTTATTATATATTAACTAATATTTTATTAAAGATTTAAAATTACTCAAAATATTGTCCTCTACCAAGTAAAAAAGATTTGGTTTATGAAATAAACTATGATTTTTTATGGGCCATGTATCTTTTTATAGTAACTATATTAACACTGAAAGAGTAAAAAAATTTGTTTCACGGTAACAGTCAAAAGGGGTTAACGAAGGGTCATAGAAACGAAATAAGTGAAAAATATCATCCAAACTTGTAAAATTTTTACTTGATGGTAGTATTTCTAATCATTATCATATTATATTAAAATTTTATCAGTTTTTTTGGTATTTTTATGTTAAAATTAATTATTTTTATCTTATTATTTTAATAAAGTTGTTGAGTTCACCAAAAATCTCTTATGGAGCAGAATATCTTATTATCGTTTCTTCACACTTATAAAACATTTGGTTAAAAAATTAACAACCAAAATACCCTAATTACATCACATAAAACATCATGAAAGGAAATAATTATTTTATAATACCAATATTAGGGGTCTTCAGGTGTAATGAAAAGGAGGTGTTAGGAAGAAGAGCTACAGTTCTCACCACCACCACCATTATTACCATTAATTTATTTAAATGGAAAGTAGACGAAGAAAAAGACAATTAATGAAACCGAAAACTGAAAAAATTAGTGTAAAACATACTGTGATCTGAATTAATGAATCCCAAATTTATCACCTATCACCATGTTCATCCCCCTAGCTGGAAGTAATTTTTTAATCTATCATTTGGTTTTGTTTCTTATTATACATCCTTCAAACATTATTCCAACATATTTAAATAATAACACTATTATTTTCCATACAGTTATATTTCATAATTTTAATGGCATAACCTATATCAATATCTTCTTCTATTAAATGGGTAACAATACCATAATTCATGTATATTGATGTCTATATCCTTGGAAATTGTGGTAATTAATTTTCCATCACCTAATATTATAGATAGATATAATGATGTATTTATTTAATATATGTATCATATTAATTAATTATTTAAAATTATTAAAATATTTTACATGTTACAATTTCTTACTTTCTATTCAATTAAATATGATTTTTTTCATTAATTCGTACATGTGGATTCACACCTCCATGAGGCGATGTGATTTGTTTTCATAACCACATCACTTATATGATATATATAAGTGTAATAAAAAGAAATAATATTGTATTTATGATTTTGTTAAAATATGGAATGGATTATATAATACATACCTTCTTTCTATAAATATTATTTAAATATGGAAATGTTACCCTTTCGTACATATAACCCACCATCTCCATTATTTTTGCATAGTTATTTTCTCATAATAAACGTTTATGATTGGTTTTAAAATATATAATTTGGGTTTAGAGATTATAATTATTTAATTAATATTAATGAAAATTATGGAATGATGACCCCTTTGACCATTGGTGACATTCTAAAGTCTTTTTGCCATTATGTACCAAACATCATCAAAACACCCGATGTGGACTTCACAGATTTCAAAATTAAATATTCCATGGTAGTAAATGAAATAATTTTTTTTATGATATATAAATAAACCTTTAAAATTCCCTTAAATAACAAAATAATTTTTATATGTAAATTATATTGGATTTATAGGACATACCTAGAAATCATGGACTCAATGTAAGGATTTAATCCCAATTTTCCTTCATTGGGGAATATTTTAATTTTATAAACATATTTTTAATATATTGTATATACTACCCAATTAAATTTTATATCATGAATCCATAATAATTCATTATATTTTATTTTAAAATTTGAATTATTTATACGAAGGCTATTTCACTTGAATGTTACCAAGTGGAAAAGGGTTTTTGAACTCAATTTCCATTCATTGGGTTAGAACTCTTATTCAATGACTTTGTTATACCATGATTATGTGTGAATTGATCTCTAAATTGATTTATTCTTTATTTCCATTTTTTATTTATAATTGTTAAATATAATATGTCAACTAATTAATCCTCAATTTAATTTTATTATCAATATAATGTTTCTTAATCTCAAATTCCTTATGTTTGGGACATACATTTATGATATGCACCTATTTTATTTTAAGAGGTGTATATACTACCCCTTTAACATTTTATTTCATGAATATAATTATATTCATGATATTTAATGTTTTACTTTATGTTATTCTATCATGTTAATTATGATTTAATTATAAAAAGGTGTAAAACTCTTTATATTTTTATCTCCTTGATTTTCGATATTTTTTATGTTAAAGGATCCTTTAGGGGGCATATAGTGTTATTTTATGAAAAATTTCACTTTTATTATCTTCTATATATGAATTATATATATATGATTAATTTATATTTCTTATATTATTTATTAAATAAAAATCAATAATGTCACAGGAAAGTGATATATATCTTGTATCTTCTTTTAGATGGCAAATCATTCCATTCAATATCAATTTTTTCTATAATTTTTAATATTTTTTTTAAAATACACCATTTAATAAAGTAATTTTATATGATCTTTAATCTTATTTAAAATATTTTAATGGATATTTATAATCATTTTCTAAAGGGGTGACATTTTAACCCCTTTAAAAAATGTTTACAAAATGACTAATTTTAATATTTTCAACATGAATATATTTTCATAAAATCCTAAAAAATATTTTATTTGATTATAAATTTATAATCATAAATATTTATTTTCATAAAAAAGGATCAATATAATATTTTATGATTTAATATTTTTTAAAAGTGATTTTCAAATTTAAAAGGGTATTTTCTTAAAGAATGTTTTTCATAGTATTTTAATGTTATTTCCATTTATCAATGTGTGTAACCCTTAATATTTATTAAGACTAAATTGAGATATTTCTAAACTATTTCTTCCACATTATTTCTCTAGAAGGATAAATACGGTTTAATGATATTTTCATAGAACCCTTTTCTTTTCCATGGGCAATTAATATTATTAAAGGATTAAAGGTTGCCTTTATGATTTTGATGGTAAAAATAAATCCCTATATAAAATATTCATGTTATGGTTCTTGTAAATTTTTTTATGTTCATGGGTGGTTACAATACATGAAAAACATGTTTGGATATTTTATAGGCCACCAATACGTTGGTTATGATTTATGATATAGTTTTAAAATGATGGTTCATCCACATATAACCATGATGGTTATTTCAGGTGTAATAGTGATTGTTACATCAACTGTAACCATTATATTTAATCTATGTGTGACTATGAGAGTCACTATACTTATATAAATGATGTTTATTCCATATGTAATAGTGATATGAAAATTATCCATGATACAAACACATTATCTTTATGATTACTATGGGTAATAATGTTTTCCTTTGTCTAATATTAACATCATATAGATTGTGATTATTTTTTCCAATGAATATTGTATTTGTTAATATTAATGAAATGTTTCATGAGTTATGATAATGTTATTTATGGGTCTAAATTATCTTATCTTGTTATCATTATCTTTGTTTATTTCATTAAACCCTTATTCTCACATTACGCTCACTGTTGACATTCTATTGTTAATGATTTTTTTCACCCTTACTGATATGTATATCACACTTTAGCATCATGTAAAAAAACCATAACAATAATAATAATCTATTTCCTAACCATATTCATCTATATAACCATTTTTTTAATTCCTTTATAGTTATTTACAATGAATATAGTTCTTCATTATATCTTATTTAATGACCACATGCCTTTTCATGAACATGTTTGAACAGATTTTGATTAAGAGAGATGAAATATTTTTAAACAGATTAGATATCAATATTATAACTATAAAACCGTAAAAAATATATAATAAAGTATTATAAAATTTCATTAACATTATATAACATTCATTAATCCTTCACTTTTTTAAAATTACATGATCTCTTAAGTAGTCGGTAAACCTGCCAAAAAAACGTGATATAATGATGAAATTGGTAACAATGAAATATTAGATAATGTTTATACAACATTAAAAAAGAATATAAATTTAATATATTTAATATAATTTCATAAAATTCATTATTATAACCATTAATGATTCGTGTTGTTAGAAAATGAAAGTCTTCATTTGTGGAGGTGGTGTTCCACACCAACACATACTTAATAAAACAATTTCTCAACAAATGGATGAAGTGAAGGAATATGAAATTTTAAAATTTCGTAATTAAAATAATTTGTTTATTATTATATTATTTCAAAAATTAATCCTTCATGTCCATCCATGTTATAGATTTAAGATAAATAATCTACGCCATTCATAAATGTGGTTGTCTGCACATGTGATTGATTAATGGTCTCATTCATTATTGAATGAACCGAATAATGTGTAATGATAAATGTGATAATATAATAATTTTATAACTATCATAAAAAATAATTATTCATATATTTTATCCTTGATACCAACTATACGAGGTAGTGATGAAAAACAAACAACATCATGTCATGGATGTGGTAGTTTTCACGTAGGCATGATCGATGCATACATTTTTTATAACATGTTATATATGAATGAATGAATAATTAATGATACATTATTATAATGAATATTTAACATATATATGACACAAAATAAATTATATAAAAGAATTATATTTGATTAAGAGTAGTAAAATTACATTAAAGAGAAAGATGAGAGTAATAATTATTTCAACAATTTTGATTTTACATGGAATTTTCCTTAGATATAAATGGATTAGGCTAAGGGTTGAAAAATAAAACTTTTAGTGGAAGAGGATTATATTTTAGAAATTTTGGTATATTTTCAAAAATTAAATTGATATAATGGGCCTGTAATTAAGGAATGTATGTCGTCCATTTTATAAGTGAAGGGAAGGGTAGTTTTGGAATTATGTTCACTAAATTATTTCGTTAAAGTATTTTAATTTAAAATACTCCCATATTTAAAAATTATACTCCATGGTAAAGTTTAAGGTCAAAATTTATCCTATAAACCCATTTTAGGGAAAAAATGAATTATATAGGGGCCTTTCCTTTGACTTTTCACTTTACCCATGGGTACATTTACCTAGGAATATTTTCTATTAGAAAAATGGTAAATAATTTAAATGATCTAAATTAATATTTATATTAACAATAAATTATATAATTATAATACTAAATATTTTTATTAATATTATAATTTAAAAATAATCTGATTAAGAAAATTTAATTTTAAAATTACACGCTTATTGCTTAGTTTTTTTAAAAAAAATTATCATTTATTTAAGAATAAAATTTATTCATGTGTTAAAATTATTAATGTATATAATTACTATGAAGTAATTTTTTTATTATGTATAAAATGTATGTTATGTGACATGAAAATAAATAAATAACATATATTTACAAAAATATTAATTAATTCAAATAAAACGCATAAAAAACATCTTTATAAAAGTTGAGATTTACTTTATCATTAAAAGGGATGGCTATAAGTTTTCAAAGTTCAAAAAATATTTTAATTTGAATAATTTAATTATTTAATTTATTATTTTTTTCATGTAAATGGTTGTTTGACATTATAGATTATTATTATATTTTGATAAACACATGAAAATTATAATTTTCGTAAAAACTAAAATTTTGAGTAAAAATATATATTTTCATAAACCTAAAAAAAATTTACACAAATTAAATTTTTATATTATAATTATTTTAAAAATAAATTTAATTTTTCTAATTACAATTAAAAAATTTATACATTAATGTTTTAAAAAATTGAAAATATAATGAAAATGTGCTTTTATTTTAAAAATTACCTATTAAACAGTAAGTGTTTCTAATATTATTATATATAAATTTTTCAATTTAGGGAAATTTAGTATTTAATTTATTTTATAGATAACATATATTTTATCTTAATGAGCCAATAAATAATATTATTTTATTTTAATAATGACTCAAATATATCATTTTAATGTCTGTGAATAATGATATAGAATTTATTATTATCTAAAGGAATGTATATATAATAAAATCCTAAGATGTAACTCATATCACATGTGCATAATTGCTGATTTTCATTAAAAATGAGATTATTACTAAAATAGTGAATTGAAATGATATTTATGTGCTTCTAGAAATTTAAATTCTCCACAAAATTTATATGTTCTACGACATTTGGATGATTTAATTAATAAAAGTGTTAACGTCATATAGTTAGTTAATTTATGAGTTTTACAATCCATCATGAATTTGATTCATTTTATTTAGTTCAATGATTTTTAATTAAATATATAACATGAAATAATGTATAATATAATTATTATCATCTTATTAAACCATAATAATATTTTTATGACCCACCATGAAAGTGATGGGGGAAAACGAAGTGCGTTATTCATGGAGTAGGTGAACTAACCGTATTGTGAAAAAATTTTGTTGAGAATAAATTTAGGAAAGGGCTGAAGATAAATTTTAAACCATAATAATAACATATCAGTATTTTTAGGAAACTTATGTTAGCCTTTTTATGTGATTGTATAACATATGGGGGTGGTGGAATAAGAATAAAATTGAAAGTGGTTAGTTGATAATGTTACCACTTCCTTTGGTTTCTCCTCTCAGTCCACCCCATAAGTGTCTTAGAAAAACGATTTGGTGATAATAGTAGCACTAAGCTGGGGGGGGGGGCTAATGATGGAATGATAATTTTATAACAATTGAGAAAATTACAAGGCTTAGAAGGTCTGTAATGAAGGTGCATTACTTATAAGGGGATAAGATGAGCTTTTTGTATAATATATTAATTAGTTTATTATTTTGGCTCAATAATATTAATTGTGATGACAAATTTAACAAAATATAATATATCTCTCTAATGAGTTATATTGAGTTCAAAAAATAGTTCTCTTCCATTATTAAAGATCTATTACAAAATTTATTTTTCTTATAATGTAAATTACCAAATTTTGTCGTATGAGACTATTCAAAATATTCAAAAATTTCACAAAAGTTCATAATATTAACCATAGAAATTTAATGATAATTATATTTTAAGAAAATTATTTTATTAAATAAAAATTAAAAATAAGAGAAGTTTATTTTTTAATTAAAATTTTTATTTGTTTGAGAAAATCCATTTTTAATATAATTATGTTTTTAAGACTATTAAATAAATGTATTAAGGAATAATAAAATTAAATTACCATTATAAATAATCAAAATATTATTTAATAAAAATATTTCATGAAAATGAAATATATTTATGTAATTATATTTTTTGACTAAATTTAAATAAAACATATATGTTTTATAAATATACAGACACTTATTTTATCATTTTTAAAACATTTATTTACATGTATCATGATATAAATATTCCATATTTTCATTATATAAGATTGTATCCGACGCCTTCGTTGGGGTGCACACATCCGTCAGCTTGAGTACGACAGTCGCAGTTTTGTTGCCCCGCATTCCCGCTTTCCAAAGGCGGGCGGCATCCGTCGCTTATTTAGGTACGTTTTTCCCTTGATCGAAATGGGATTATTGGATGTCGGTTTTTTCTTTCTGTGGATTCCTCGTCGGAAAATGTCACCTAGTCCGGGTCTCCCTTATAGATTTAAGACTTTGTCCGGGAAACTCTTCCAAGTGCCATATCTTCAGGGATACTAGTTGATTACACTGATTATGCATGGACATTCCATGGGGTCTTGATATGGTAGAAAACATCAGTCAGAGTAGAAGGCCAAATCAGGCATGTCGGGGCATCTTTGGATGTATATACATTGGGGAACTAGTATTCTTCCTCATAAGAGGGCATCAAAAGAGGTGCAGATCCCGAGGCATCTCATGTCGAATGTGTGGAATAAAATGCCATAGGCATGTATCTGAGGTTTTCCTCACCTTCCCATGTTTAACATAGGTTATGGCGCATGTTTAACATCTAGCAGAGACGGTTATGCCAAATACATGTCTTTCGAGGTTTTCCTCAGGTATCTCATGTTTATCAGGAGGTAGCCCACGAGTTTATCATCTTGAAGAGATGAGATGAGGGAGATCAGAACATCCTATATAGAGGTATCATATTGGTACATCCCTAGGAGGAAACACATGGAAGGTTTACCGGGAGGATGGATAATAACACTCGATAAGAGTAGACCCAAGATGGTGTGTCCTATAAAGGGAAGAAGTCACACCGTGAAGGAATATGTGGACATCACTGAGGGAAGATCAGGGAGTGTGCACCCCGGAATGGGGGAACACCATGGTTTACCATTGACTGGGATTAAACCTCATGGTGGTTTCCTATATACCCTATGTAGATGACAGGGATCAAAACCCACATTGTTCTAAGGGGTGATTAATCAAGCTGTACACAACGGAAAATGACTCGGAGACATGCTGGGGATTACACATGAATTGCGGCCCAAGTACTTTCTAGGAAGTGCGAGGACGTGGATGAAATGATCCCACTGGGATGTGGCATCCCAGGTGATAATCAAGGTGGACGATGGAGAGTTGAATGGAGTAAATGGGGAATGAGATAGGACCATCGTGATGGTGATGGAAGTGTTGGTCTTGAGCCTCGAAGAGACTTCCTATGTATCCTCGTGGCAGGTAATCAAAGTCCACTGAATGTTTTGGGATGATGGGACAAATGAGGAGGCGGCCCATGAGAATGGACACATGGATGGGACGTGGATGAAGTAAAACCTTTGGGTTGGGTCATGATATTCCAAGAACACATGGGATCGAGGGATAGATCAGGATGAGACATCGGTGGTGGGCTTGAACCTTATAGAGGCTTCTTGCGTATCCCTATGGTAGGGATTCAAAGTCCACATAGTTCATCTAATGAAGGAGTACCATCTATTTGGGGATTCAATGACATACCACCAAATGGGAATAACAACGTCTAACTGCTGAATCGGGAAATAACGGCTTACTATGTATTGAGGTCCACAGTTTAACGTCATGTAGGACGGGGGTGAGCCGATGTGAAAGAGGACATGGGGCCTAGATAGATGGTGGTCTGGAACCAGGGGGAGGCTTCCTACGTACCTCTATTTGTAAAAGATTAAAGACCACGGAGTCCAAGTGGTGGGAACCGATGTGAAGGTGGTCGTAACCAATGGGGTGTTGGCCTTGAACCTCAAAGGGGATTCCTACGTACCTCACCTTGTCAAGGATCAAATACCACATAGTTTAGGTGGTGGGAACTGACATGTAGGTGGTTGGAACCAATGCGGTGTTGGTCTTGAACCTCAGGGAGGCTTCCTACGTAACTCGCCTTGGCAGGGATCAAGGACCACATAGTTAGGGTAGTGGTAATTGGCGTGAAGGTGGTTGGAACCAATGGTGTGTTTGGCTTTAACCATAGGGAGGATTCTTATGTACCTCACCTTGGGAAGGATCAAAGACCATGTAGTTAAAATGGGTGTGGGGCATACACTTGAGGCTGCCCATAGAGGATGTCATAGTAGATGCTTACTACTCTTATCCCTAGGGAGTCGTGCTTGGTGTGAGAAAATATAGGCATCAAGGACCTGATGATCACAGTGCAAAGGTGTGTCCATGATGGTTGGTGAATGGGGCGTACGCAAGGACGCTGCCTGGGTGCCGCTATGGAGCGATAATGGTGCACGGGGATTACACCTGGAATCAGCCTGAAATGTCTTCCTCAGGTCTAGCCACGAGGACATCCCAACACACTTGTGGGTTGAGGCACAATATTGGGGCCCACACTTATGTGCTTGTGCACAAGTTAGATAACACCAAGGGCACCTGAATCAGTCCGAACAAAGGGAGATCAAAAGTTTGAATCACATGCCAAACATTAGGAATGTAGTGAGGGTTGTGTAAAGATAGATGGTAACTGTTCAAAATGTTCATAACACAACATCCATATCACGTTAGCTGGAAATTGGGAAAACAAATGAGGGTCGATTTTTGACCGTGTTCTAAACACAAGACCTGACTCAAAGTGTCGTCCAAAGTATTCTGGGGTGTTGGCCCAATATGGTAGGTGAGCAGATGTGGAATGGGACCAGGCCATTAGGGGGTCCCTTCAGACATGGAAGTGGATGAAGATCTTAATGAAGGACTCACAAAGTGTGAAGTGGAGTGATGGAATGTTTTAACGGATTTCAAAGATCTTGAAATTATTCCATTGTAATCATGGATTGAGGAATCTTATTCATGGCGCATAAGGAATCTCTTGTATGGAGAAATATGCATCCTATGTTTGGAACATAGGGCGTACCACAGTTTATAGTCATGTTGATAGGACTATTGGAATCTCTGGAATGGAACATAAGGCATCTCTTGTTTGGAGAAAAAGGCATCCTATTTTTGAATGATAGATAATGATACAGTTTAAAGTAATGTAGAGAGGACAGTTATAATCTTATACTTGGATCATTAGGAATCTCTCGTTTAGAGAAAGAGGCATCCTCTTTTTGAAACATAGGGAGTACTACAGTTCAGAGTCATATAGAATGGACTATTGGCATCTCATGCATGAAGCATAAGGAATCTCTTGTTTGGAGCAAGAGGCATCCTATGTTTGGAACATAGGGTGAACTATAGTTTAAAGTCATGTAGATAGGATTGGTAGGAATAAGGTTCATAGAAATGGTTGGTTTTGGGACTTACACTAGGGATGCCTTATCTAGTTCAACTTAGAATAGGAGTCAGGTGATGGGGTTCAGATGATTTTCTTGAGGAATGGTTCAAGTAAAGGTACTCGGGGGGATTGAAGATGAGAATATCAACTCATGACATAGGAAACAGACTGAGAGGAATATTCTAATTCAAGGAATTTCATGATGTGCAGAGGAGTATCTCAAATCATGGTATCACATGGGTGGAAGGTGGCTGCGCATAAGGGTGCAATGGATTTTGCTGATGTCTCGGCCTGAAAATTTTGCAGTGTGACTCTCCATTTTTCATGGGCGCATGCATGTGAACTGTTGTATGTATGATTGACTATGCATAGGATGGGATTAACACAACATTGGATTGTGCGGAATAGGTGCATGAAAGATTCAACAGCTCGGTACTGTTGCACACAATATTGATGTCCTTCCCAGCAAGATTGATGACTTGTGCGCAAGATTGGAAGTTTTGTGTGAAAGTGGAGAATATTGCACACAAGATTGGAATTGTGGAATGAAAGTGAGGAATCTTGCATACACATGAATTAGGCAGAAACTATTTCAGGCGAGAATCTAACCACTATAGGCCCACGTGAAAGCAGACCAATATGGGACCTGTTGCACAAGATCTCAATTGGAGGATTCTATTCTTCCGCGTGGGCGCCGAAGAGGCGGTCTTAAACGCATCACAATGATGACCAACCTCCGGATACCTCCCCCGTGAAGGTTAGGGGCTGTACTTCTAATTATCAGCAAACCCGGGAGCGATTTCATGGAAGATTCTGTGCGCGCATGTTGTTTTCCGCGCAAGGGGTGTGTGTAAAATTTTGTGCGCGCAAGTTTTTTTTCGCGCGGCCTACAGCGGGCGCAAGCACAAAGGGGAATTTGAAGTCACATTTGGAATTGAAAAATCTTGTGCATGGAGTATACTCTTTCACACACCTCTAAAAACATGCACACTCCTTCCTTATTTGTTTTTTGGGTAGCCTGTGCAAAAGATGCCCTCTCATTGGTCGGGGAAAAGGTTTGCGCAACATGTTGCGCGCATGATTTTACTGTTGTGCACAGGATTCCATACATGCGTGCAAAAAATCCTTTCTTGCACATGATATTTCACTTCTATCATAAAGAAATATCCTTCTTGCGAGAAATATTTCACTTCTTGCGCGCAAAACTGTAATTTTCGACAAAGTCATCTTGGACGGCCATTTCCAGTTGCCTGCATTCGAATGACCATAACTTTTGATCCATAACTCTGTTTGGGCTCCATGAGCAGTCAAATCAAAGATTTCGAAATGAGCTACACTCCAAGATCACATATTGAATCATTAGGTGAATTACATGGATTCATTTTCTAGTGACAATAAAGATAATTAAATATTATTTTACAGTTCCATAAGTGGTGATATTAATCTTATGGTAAGTTAACTATTGTTAATGGTTATATTACTATTTTAACTATTAGATTACTATTAAAATTATCATATTTAAAAAATCTATATGGGTTACCTAAATTATATAAATACCATATTTTTCATTAATTATTAATTCCCTTAATATTTCTCTCATGGAATTATATATTTTCATTTTTAAAGTAAATATTGAATTTATAATATTTTTTTCATTTCTATAGTGTTTCTTGTGATATTAGTTATTCTAGTTTAACAAGAAGAATTAAATATTTATATTATAGTTATCCTGTTTTCTATAATTATCCTAATTAATTATTTTCAATTATTAGTTTAATTTAAACTATCAAAATTTAAAATTATAATTCTTATAATAAACTTTTTGGTTATATTATGCAGTGTGTGTGCATTATATAATACAAAATATGACTTTATTATATAATTAGAAGAGAAATTACCTTGATAAAATTTTATGTTGATATGTTCCCCCCGTTACGAAATTTCACCCATAAAATTTTCAGTCACCATATAAAATTATTGAAATCAAATGAATAAATTATTTTATTATTTATTAATATGAAATAGATAGTTATATTCATTATAAAATTATAATTTAATTTTTCAAACAAAAATAAAATATTTTTATTTAAACAATTTTTTATTAGTATTTATTTAAAAGTATAATTTATAAATTATATAGTTTTAATTTGAAAAATATAAATTAACATTTTAAATAAATATATCAAAGATAAAAAATGTTTAAATTTAATGATATTTTTTGTAAAATATTTATTTTGATTGTGAATATTGAAAAAAATTATTATTATTTTAAAAAGGAATTTTATTTTACAAAATTAACTAATTAAAAAGTCACATTATGTTTTGAATATGATTTTAACTGAAATAATAAATATTTATTAATATTTAAACAACATAATTAAATTTTAATAATATTTATATAAGATTGTAGTTTATATTAATTTTTGGGTTTAATAATGATATATTTCTAAAATATGTATCAAAATGCATAATGTTTATCTATTTGGATTAAATAAGAAAACCTATAATCATAAATTATATAAATAAAATAAAAGACTATATATAAAAAAATATTAATTTAAATTCATAAAATGATTATAACTTGTCATAGAGCTCATATAAAATCATTATTTTCCTAAAAAAATACACTTTTAGAAAAATTGATTATTTTTTCACGTGTATTGAGTATTATTTTAAATATAATTATACCACATAAATTAATTGAATTTATTAAAATTTATTTCATATTTGGAATCATGAAAATTAATATTGTCTAATAAGTTAAGAATATTCTTTTCCAAAATGAATAGTGAAAATAATAACAATATTTTACCACGATTAATGTAAAAAAAGATTTAATGGGGTCTCAAACTAAAATGTTAGGGCTTAAAATTACCTATAAACATATATAAAACAAATTCTATTACCACATTTCAGATTT
This sequence comes from Viscum album, assembly GCA_963277665.1. Classification (NCBI taxonomy): domain Eukaryota; kingdom Viridiplantae; phylum Streptophyta; class Magnoliopsida; order Santalales; family Viscaceae; genus Viscum; species Viscum album. Next base: position 343,241,237 of record OY728136.1, on the reverse strand, counting down.
ATATTATCTAAGGATCAATAATTATCCACATAAGACCCTTTTTTAATATGAAAAACAAGAAAAACACTTTTTTAAAAAAGAAACTGGTTTTCACGCACAACACTTATAAAATATACCCCTCTTCAATCCACATCACACCTAGAAACCCTTTCGATTCAGTCAATTTCCTGGGAAAATAACTTAATTAATTAAATACCCATGGCCTAGATCCCCCATTTTATTATATATCATTCTTAATAGCAATGTTGGTGCTTAATTAAGGAGGTTGTCCAAAGAAGAGGTATCAGGATTAATTGTGAATTTTTATTTAATTTATTCATCGAACTCCTTCATGTTATAAAAAAATTTATATTATATAATAAAAATATAATAATTAATATACAGATAAATATTATTTTATTGTAATATCATAAATCTGTCTTATATTCCATCATATATGATACGAATCATCATTTTGGTGTATGGTGAACTACAAACTCAAAAAAACGATGTGATTAATTTTTCATCGCCGCCTCTCATTGATTGTTATAATAAAATATTAAATATATATATATATATTATATGTGATATTTTAATAATATTAATGATTTTATAATTATTATATCACTTATAACATATCACTTTCCATTCCGCGGGGGGTGGAATATTCTCGCTCGTGCGTACAACAGAATGTCATCTCATAAAGTGATGTGATTCATTTTTCAGTAATTATTTTCAAGAAAGGTAAGAGGGATGAAGTTAATTAATATATCTGAAATATATAAAATAAATATTATATTAATGAAATACTTAACATTAATAAAGGATAATATATGTCATTTACTTATACCATTCAATTCAAAGAGAAATGCTAATGTTGTTTGTGTGTACGTGTGGAATACTGCCTCTATGAAGTGATGTGATTATTTTTGCATCCCCACATCATGGAATATATATATATATTTAATGAAGTAGTAATGTTTTTATGATATTATTATAATTATGTAATGATAAAACTGCACTTACCTTCTCTCAATAATGATCATTGGAAAATGGAAATGTTACTCATGTGTTTGTAGGACCTGCCTTCTCCATGATTGTAACATTGTTTATTTTTAATATCCATCCTTCATGACTGGTTCCAAAAGTATAATTGATTTCTTAAAATTATTATTTTTTATTTATTATTATTCTTGAGATGTTAAAATTATAAAATATTGACCATAGTCAACATAATGATGTAATTTTTGACTTAAAATATGGATAACTCCATAACATTATATAGAAGATTAATTTATTTTGTAATCATATAAATCTTTTATATATATTAATTAAAATGAATTTTAAACGTAAATAATAATAATTGGAGGTTAAATTGTTAAATATGTTTATTATTTATGAAGATAAGAAACATACATAATGACTCAGACACACGGTAAGGGACTCCATCTCAATTTCCTTTCATTGAGGCATATTTTGAGTATATGTACCTATATGATCTTAGGAGGTGTATATAAAACCATTATTAACATGTTATATCCTGAATTTATATATTTTAATTATTTTAAAATATTTTTAATGTATTTATTTCATGGGTCTCATTATAAAAATGTTTAAAAAGTGGGAAGGTACTTTTCAATAAGAAACACTCTCTTAATGCTTTCCGTTTAACTATATTTTTATTGCATGTTCTTGTTTTTAAATTTTTTTTAACAATGTAGATATAAATAAAAGATAGATTTATAAAATAAGTTTTTTTCTTTGTTTCAATGTATTCTAAAAAGGTAATATTTATACACAATGTTTTACTTTATTTAAAAATGAAAAAAATGAATGTACTATATTAATATTTATGATGAAAATGACTTTTCACGCCACAAAAAATTTTATTTTATGATTGTATTCCTTCACAATAATTCTTGTTTTATTCAATGAAAACCACTATTTATATGTATTTTGGAATTTAAAATGGATATTTAAACGAAAAGTGTATTTTTATGTCTAAAAGTGATTGTAAAATGAGTTTAACACTATTTTCAATATTTTTATGTTGAAAAATTTTGTGTTTAAAATGTTATATCGTTGAAATGGAACGTACTCATTATATATGTGAAACAAGTGAGCCCGATACAATATATATGTAACCAAAAGAATTTAAAAGAGGAAAATCATCTTTAATAATGTATATTTTAAACAAAACCATGATTAGTATATAATGCTACATACCATGAATTTATGATATATTTATTTTCATTTTCTAAATTCAGAATCTTTAATACCATATGATTCATGTAATTCAGGCTTTAAATGAAACTTGATACTCTATTGAAATATTATTAATTTAACATGAACATTATAACCGAAACCTTATATTGTTGGGTATTAACAGGAATAATATAATAATTAAATTATAAAGAATTCACATTTATAAAATAAATTCATCGGTAATATATTTATTAGAAATAAAATATGAGCCAATTGAAAAAAATAAATTTTTTTGAAATACATTATTTTTCTAAATGAAGGTTCAGTCGCACGTTGTGCAAAAAGTTAATTTTTTTTTTAAAATTATAGTTAATATATTTGAAATATAAAACATCATTTTTTTAAATTTATATATCAAAATAATAATCTGTTGAATTTTCAAAAAATTTCTTGAAAAGATTTATTTATTGATAAATAGTGGAAAAAAGTTCTTTTATTGAAAAATGCTTTTTTTGTTCAAATTATATATAAGGTTATATTATATATGAATTTATATTTTAAATAATAGTTTAATTATATTAAATGCAACCAATTGAGGTCATTGTAATCAATTTCATATTCAATTATAATATGAGAACCATTTTTAATTTTTAATAAATTTCTATGGAAAAATTGATTTTTTAACATGTCTAAATGTTTTATTTAAATATAAATTCTACCAATTATATGAAATTAATTTGGAAAAATGGATTTAATACATGTTATATTCCTAATTAATATAATATAATAAGTATAACTTAATTTTTTAATACATTTATGAGTGAAATCAATAATACTACTTTACAACGGTTAAGGTTAAAAAATATTTTTTTTATGAAAGGATAATAACAGATGATAAAGGTTAAAAATGACCTATAACTTGTCCAAAACAAATTTATGGACATTTTTAGACCTTATAAAAACTAATGTTCAAGAATTTACAATTTCGGGGCATGGGGGCTTGTTAAAAATCTTACTTCATGACCCAAGAGACACTAAACCAATTCTCATAGCCAATTCTTCATATTGCCACAAGCACACATTCCCATATTCCAGAGGCTTACAACTAGTAGAGATGGTATAATGGTGGTCTATTGTGGAGATTTTACCCTCATATCAGAGTAACATAATAAAAATAACTAGATATAATCCAAAATATTAAATAAATAGAGTGTGGAAGCATTAAATAACTGAAATAGAACATGGTGAATAATAAATTATATTCTATAAAATCCTTAATAGACATGTCAATCTTATAATACCGGAATCCCACTTAGCTAACCATTCATATATAAGTACATAAAAGAAAATTAAATAAATTAAAAGTCTATAATACTAATGTTTAGCCAGACCACATACCTAGTCTCTTTGACACTACGAGGTAACTCCAGCTTGATTAAAATAATACACATGAGTATCCCCACTTGATCAAGATGCTTGGGGACTCATCCTTATCAACTATATATTTGTGTTTTATCTAATAATTAGACACAAAGTATTCACAGACACCAAGGTCCACATACAGTGGTGAGAAATAATCTATGTAGGACACCCCAATGTTGATCCTATAAATCTATTTTCCTAAGTTCATGCTCATACAATATGATCACCTAGTCGAGAATCAACCGAGAAAATTAATAAAAAAAATTTGAAACAACATTCTACCCATGGTCTGTGATCCCTGTGAATTGGGCAATGTTCCACCGTATAAATTTATCTTTATATGTGTTTGTATATATATATATATATGTATATTCTGATATATATACATAATTATTAATATAAATGAAAAAGTATAAAATATCATATATTAATAGTAATTGATCCGTGGGTTCATCATCCCAACCATTTGAACAAACTATGATGGCACTGATATGGATGTCATAAAACTCAAGCTGTGTAAAATTATATTAATCGGTGGGTTTGTAATCCCAATAAAACAATACCTACTTCATCTAGTGCTAAAAATATCTCTACTCAAGCTAAGGCACCACATGGTGATACTTATCCTATCCTTTGTGTCATCCATACTCACCTCCAATCTCTATCAAAAAAGATATCGTAAATTAATAGACACTACTATAATATGGTACATAGATGGACATCATGCCTTGATCAACATGTAAATATAGACCAAAATCCAAGTCATTGATCTTGGTCTATATATTGTAATGGAATTTTGAATTGGATTAACCCTAAGGGTCTAAACCGTATAAAATTTATAAGGGGATCTATATGGCGAGACATCATCGCCATCCCTCGAGTTCTCTAATAGGGAGAGCATAATCATCCTCATCACACAAGAGATTATAATCCTCATCCAATGATGTGGAAGGTCATGTCCAACACCACAGTCAACAATTGATCATGGAGAGTGTAATCATCACCATCACTTGAGAGAGCACAATCATCAATGTGTATAATTAGTATGTACTCCATGCCCATTTATCAAAATCATAGGGAACCCATTCCATAATATAGGAGCACTAATTCATCATCCTTAAACCACATGTTGAGGGGAGAAGAATCATTCTTATTAAATAATAAATCGAGCATATCCTAATTATCATCAACTACATCAATAGTGGTGATAATAACATCCCAACATATAATGCTCAAAATCCAGATCCCAGGAAGTACATCTTTGTATACCAATGATATAAATAAGAGGCCTTAGATGTCGGGTCCTTGTAAATATGTCTGGCCATACCCAGAATAAAATAACATGGAGTCGTGGAAGTACGTATCGAAATAAAAAATATAGACATCGCATCATGTCAGCCTCATCTTTCACAAACTAAGAAGAACCAGTAGTAATCCTCCTTACTACAACAATAAACATATTTACATATAAGTGAAAGAGTGATGTTGTATGGATGTATAAAAACAAATCTACTTCTTTATCCTCTAGTGGTTATAATTTCTATATAATATCAAAGTTGAATCCTTCGACCACCTCTACGCATAACAGACGTACTAGATCGAGTTTCGGTCAGATATCATGAACCCACTATGACCCTCATGTAAAAACATAGGATATAAATCCTATTTCAGATCCTCAAAGTCTATACACAATCAATGTCATCCTGTTATATATCCTCAACTGTAAAGGTGAAAGGAGGGACCCTACATGGGATCCTATGATCTAACCGACTGATAATTAATTGTTTATTAATGAAATAAATGTGAGGGGGTAAAAATGAATCAATTAAAAAAGATGTACCAATTCAAGGTGGTCTAATGTGATGAATTATCCGTGCATCTCCTTGGATAATTTGTCTTCAGTCATTTTTCATGGATCCCACATTGTTTAAAATAAGGAGTTTCATGTCTCCTTTCAATTTATGAGTGAACCCATTGGCTGTAATGATCCATTATCTCGAAATATACCTAACAATAGTGCCCTTGTGGATATTAATTCTACATTTTTAACATAATAATCAAATTAGTTAGGTGGATATTTCATCCCCTGAAAAACCCAAACCAAAATCTTGAAATAAGTTTTAATTACCTCAACCAAAATATTGAACCTTTCATATTAGGAAATAACCATGTGCATGGCTCTAAATTATGAACCAATGTAATTACCCGATCCATAGAATTTGATGAATCCAAAGATAACCGATCAGCATCTATCCCTTATAAGGATACCTCCTGAAATTTGGCTAGTGGATAAATAGTCATCAAAATTAATCTTCAAGCCCCTGGTTGAGGGAACCCAGCTGATCCACCAAACTTGATTGGTGGGGCACATAACTGGGATCACCTATGGCCTTGATTGAAACCTGTATAATAAAGAATAATTACTCCCACCTTTGATGATTAGCCCCAACACTCCAATAGGATACTTTTCATAAACCTAGAGGAAAATGATGGAACACTTTTACCTTCTCTCACCAGGTTTCTTACATTCCAAATATTTCAAAAAATCACCACAAAGATCATTCCAAAAATCTTCCATTCAAAGTCTAGGGTCCTCATTCCCTGAAACTAGACAAAGATAAGATCCTATATTGAATTTCCATAACATCTTATGTCGAGACTAATCCATGTTAGATACCATTCTATTAGTAATTGATCGATCTAAGCAATGTGATGGAAGTCAGATAACCATAGATGTTTGTCACTGATAAAATGCGTTAAGAAATATTCCCCCCTTCTAATTGAATATTCTCATCCATTGGTGTTTCTTGATTCTGAATCTACCAGATGAGGAAATTCAGTTTAGTTTGAATATCTCTACACCATAATTTTGGATTCCACTCATCTAACTTGCCATGACCATGAAACATGGACCTGTATTCATGGCTATGCCAAATATTCCCGAAACCGAGCTAGTAAAACAAAACACATATGGTTCATCATAAAGGTAAATAGTTCCAAGAAAAACATTTTAATACATATTTAGGATAACATCCAAATTATTAGGGTTTATATAGGCCTCCATGAAGGAGATATTCATGATTAGAAACCCTGCAGAATATATATTCTTTATAGCCCAATTATCCTTCTATTAGTTGATATCCCATTTTCCAACTTGCCATTAGGTATTCTCCTATAAGTCTTTAATATGATTCAACAGTCACTTAGATAGATTTAATAAACACCTATTATGGCTAGACCCTTCTTCCCATAAATAAATCTATGTACGTATCTTTAACAAATCCATACCATAAGAATTTACATTCAATAAATTCCTATGAAAGTTGAGAATTCATGGAGTGAAATGTTTTAGAAATTTTTTTCAAGAAAACTCCACCCTCATCAACCAACCTAGCCATATCATTCCATGAGGCCCCAGTGACACCACCACATTTGGATGGAATCCCAATAAAATAATGATTTGATGTTCCTTATTTTGGTTATATTCCCCTTTTATGGGTTGATAATAGATAACAGATGCATCGAGATTGATTTTAACATGCTATTGATCTGTATAAACATCACTCCAAAATGTAAAAACATTCTCTTCTATATGAATATTCTACAATTTATTTTATTTATTATTTCATCAAATAGAGCCTTCTTCATTCTACCATTAGCGATAAGGCAACCGAAGTATGTCATTAGGGTTTTCCCATTTAATTCACATGGCCTTTATAATTGAACTACTATGTCTTCTAGAGAATTTCTAGGAAATGAAAACATTAATTTTTCTTAGTCAAATGTTTTTTCCACTCACATTTCCAAAAACTAACATGATTATCATGAAGCAAGAAATTGAACATAACTATACATTAGTGAAAATCAAGGAATCATCAAAAAACATTAGATGGGAAATAATGTTACTTACATATTTGATAGAAATGGGGAGAATACTTCCTTCCTCCAAGACTTTTCATATGTTCCATAATAGTGCCACTTGGGAAAGGATGAAGAGATAAAGAGACAACGGATCCCTACTTGACCTGGCAGACACTCTTGAAGAAACTAAATCCCTTTCCCACGAGGGAAATAGAAATCCATGGTGAAGAGTAACATTTATAAAAATGGTTATAAAACACTTTTTAAAGTTGATTATTTTCATAACAAGAATAGTAAAAAACATTTATAGCTTCTCATATTCTGTTTCTATGTCTAATTGAATAATCACATTGGATCTAGTGAATAATTTGTATAGGTCTCCCAAAATTGCTTTTAAAATTCATATCTCCCTGCGATACCACATCCCTTAACGAAACCATGGAATTATTGTGAAATTAACCGTGTAATGATTCAACTCAACCTCATAAAGATATGGTTGGATAAAATTTTATATGAGAAGTTTAATTGGAAAATCACTTGGAATTGACTAATAGGCATAGTTTACATTATAACTTGAATAAGGTAAACCCTTGAAACAAAAACCCTCCTAGTGAGAGGGACCCCCCTAAAAAATTTATAACTACCTCAATAACCTGATCCTTCACAAAATCCCAAGCTACAAAATAGAATTCACCTAGGAATCTATCCAGACCAACAGTATTATCCTGTTTCAGATTAGATATAGTCTCCTTATTCTACTCCAATTCCAAAATTTACATAAAAATCATTATATGTGTATCGTATGAGGATCTAGGATCCTATGAATAGTTTATAGGAAATTTAATCCAACATGATACCTCTAAAAAGTATCCTAAGAATAAAAGTAATTCTATAGGGGATCCTCAGATCAGTATAGAGGTAAAATGGATCCTATAATAGATTCCCAATGACATCATGAATGAAAAGGTTCCGTATAGAGAAATAACAATAATATTTATAATGTAGTGGCATATTATGTTTTATCCTCTAAGATTAAAGGTGAATATAAGAATCATATAGGGGATCCTCAGAAACAACCAACCTGGAACCACCTCAGCCAAAAGGAAATATTACAGAAGGGAGAAATCCACAATGGAATTATAAAAAGCATATGTAAAGAGAGATAACTCATATATAATCATATATAAATTGGCATCACACTCAAAATATAAATATATTTGATTATATAGTGAAGAACCTATCTGTTTAGGAAAAATATTGGAAATAACAGACTACCTCCCTGTGAAGCATTGTGATTCGTCTTTCACTTACTATTTGTACGAATGATAAAAAGGATAAAGTTAATTAGTATATAGTATATTTATATCCTAAAAAGACATCAAGAAATGTTATATAATTTCAATATTCTCACCTTATAACCCTATTAGAATACAATTCCACTTGTGTGTATGGAGGACTACCACCTTGAGAACAGATATGATGTGTTTTTCATTTATCCTTTACCTAAAAAATAATTAAGATTACTTAAACGAAAATATATAATTTATATGATATAAAAATAATATATATTTGGTAATTATTACAGTACTTTGTTTCATTTTATCCTTTTATGAAAATTTAAAACAATGGTCATGCATATATACAGTTTACCCTCCCCCGGAACAATGAAACTTATTTATCAATATATAACTTTTATAGATGACTATAAATATTTATATAATTAGTATATATGGTATTAAATTCAGGATTTACCTTATTGAGATGATTTGACCCTAATACAAGTTCATGGAATGAAACTATAAGAAAAAAATATATGTGAACAACAATATAGCGATTACCCAGAACATTGATTTTTATGAAAATCTCTAATAACTATGTAACAAAATGTTACAAGTAAATAATATCTAGTTTAATATATATTATTATGAGTCTAAAATTGAATTACTATAAAACAATATTTATTATACAAGAGTTATAGACATACACTAAAGAATCAGACCAGTTGTAAGGGTTTCTCATCTCACTTTTACTTACATGAGACATATTCCATATTCATCACAATGTTATTTTTTGGGTTGTTTATACCACCCCTTTGACATTTTATATAATTAATCTCTTTATATAAACGTCATTTACTTTTTTATTTTTTATGTTATCATTCATGGAGCATATAGTACAAAAGATACCAAAGTGGTAATTATTTATTTTACAATCTCATTGTTTATTAGGATATTTTATAATTAAATATATGATAATGAAATATTATGATCTATAAAAAAATAAACTATTGATATTTCTCCTCCTCTAGTTATTCATGAACATTTCATGTAATATTACAATTATCCTACTATTTATCACTAAAAATTATTGATAAATAATTTTATGAAAAGAATACATTATGTTTCTTTAGGTCAAAAATCCTTTTCTCTACAATGTCCATGTTTTTTTATAATGTTTATAAAATTTTAACAATAACTTATCAAAGATATCACTACATTTGTGTAACGACCTAACCCCAGCTACCCAGAGGTTGTGCGTTACTTCGTAACATTGGCATGATCAAAAAAGATCAAGTCTCGAAAGACCGATTAGTTTAGTAGCCTTGGAAACACTAGATACATTCATAAACATTACATTATATCATAAAAAGAAAATCTACAATAACAAAGTCTCCATAGTCCACACTCATATCCTCTTCTAGCTATCTCTGTAGGTCATTCATAAAATACTTCTTCACATCCTGGAAAAATTAAGACATTGAAACGGGTGAGCTCAGATTCTTAGTAAGGATAACAATATAGCGGAATCTTTCATCAATAAACATAAACATTTAAGGAAATATATAACTAAAACAAAAGCCCTTTGAACCTGAACTTAAACATAATATGGAAAAAGTAATATGAGATAATTCCATTTACTTCTTCACATGGATATTCTACTGGTCGAATAATCACATGCAATATTAATAACCACTTTCATAATGATGGAATGCATAATGCCAGACGATCATAACCACGTAGCCAAGGCCTCATGCGAATACCACAAATAAGATTTCTTCAAGGCCTCGTGCAAAGACACTAGTTTGTCTCATGTGACCTGGCGATGCATCGAGGAGCTATAGCGGGCTCCACCCATCACTTATTAAGTCCAATTCATTCCTCATATTAACAGGTTTAAACATTTCATAAACCATAACATAATTGTATCACATAAAACATGCATAAAGGAAACATAACATTCACAAGATATCAATACAACACATTGATATAATAAAAACACTTTCAAAACCATTTTCAATACCAAAATAAAAGAAAGTTAAAACTTTGTATATATTTTTCATTAAAAAAAAGTTATGTCTTGTAGAGGAAGCCGAAACTCAAATAATAGTCACGGCGGCGGAGAATCCATTGTCGCCGCATACGTAAGAAAAACATTCCTTTTTTCGTTTAGTAAAATGATTCGTATACAAAAATTCCTTTTGAATAAATGTAAAAGTCAAAGGGGTTTATACACAGTAAAAAAAAGTTGTGTATAAAACCAACTATGCCTCAATGAAAGGAGATTGAGACGAAGTCCTTAAAAGATCATTTTTAAAATAAAATAGATATATTATGTGTATTCACTATAAGTACAAATAAATAATGTAAAAATAAAATATAGGACATAATAATATCATGACATAATTTGAAAGTAGGAGATTAACCCAAAGAATAGAAATTGGGTTAAGAAGTTCCCTTACCTTGCGTCCTATCTTGACTCGACCGTTCTTTAACCTCCTGAATAATAAACTAGAGTGAATTTATAATTCATTAAGAACATTTTTCAAGTTTTTTATTCCTTTCATATCACTTATTACCATGTTATGAACATTATATATTTATTTAAGTTAATAATGGTCGTTTTGTAGATCTTTGGTACTTGAGTCAAAAATAAACTTCTTATAATTACAAGTTGTTCATGTGGTGAAATATCCATTATATCCAGAATTATATTTTTGATATAGATATCATATATCTCATATATATCTAGTATATACATGCATTTATAATATTACATAACATTTAAAGTTAAGAAATGAAATGCACCGTTCATGGATACAGTAAGCCGTACCTACGCATGAACGCTACTTTCATTTTAATTACGTATTTAATAGAATTAAGTTATAATTATATAAAGGTATAATATAATTCCAGTATAATATAATGTATAATACCATTTACTCCATCATTTATACATCCCACATATGGAATTAATGATTCAAATCACTTTGAGGGGGTGGTAGTCCGCACTTCCTAAAATGAAATTATCGCGTTTACCCATAATGGAAATCATAAAGTATGCCACAAATGAAAAATAAAGAAGCATAATGATAACATAAACATAATATATATATATCATATATGAAAATAGTGTCATCAAAATGGCCACCATTAGAGGTGTTAAAAGAATATTGAACAATCATCGTTTCGTGAGGCAGAAATTCGCCATCCACAGAAACTGTATGTTTTTTAACCATTAGATATAAGTGTGTGTAAGTGTAGCTCGAATAATACTTAAACCAACATCCTAGTATATTGAGTATACTAGTGTTTTTACAAAATAAATTAATAAAAAGAGTTTTGGTGGTTGGAGAAGAAAAATAAAACAAAACAACATTAGAGAATACATTACCTTAAAATTGGGTAACTCTTTTTGATTTGAGCCAAAGGCTTCCTTGGGAAGAATTCTGCCCAAAGTGAGGCTTCTATGAATAAGGGAGGGAAGTTGGGAGAGTATTTGGGCAGATGTTGGCTGAGCCAAATGGGTTGAAAGTGTGAATGAGGTGGTAGAGGTGGGGGCCTTTTATAAGAGGAGAGGAGGGGTACTCTTGGAAAGTAATGAAATGTTACTTTATTATACAATGGTTTTCGGATTCTAAAGGTCCCAAACTTATATAATTCGAGGATAAGGTGAGAAGGGTTCTAAATATTCTCATCCAATAGGCTTTGGAAAAGTGTAATGCTTAGATGTTACATTATCCTTCCATTTTATTAAATTCGTTAATTAATGAGGTAATCGCTGCATCATCATGGTGTCATAAATAATTTAATTTATTTAATGTCTAGAAATTATAAAAAAATATCATTTTGTAGGAAATCGTTTTATATTTCTAATTAATATTTATAGTCAAAAATATGACTTGTATAACCCCATTTAAATTTTTTTTAGTAAAACAACTCTTGTTTGTGACATTTTTAATTTAACATTAAATAAAAAGTTATTTATGACATTTTCCTACCAAAGTGGCTCCATGGGGTCCCCAAGTTGAACCATGGATTTTATTGGTCTTCCATGACTCATCCAATAGGGGTAGGACAAGTGTAACAGTATTTTCATATTTTTATAATATCATTTTTACCTTAAATTTCACTAATTACCTTTAATCGTGATTAATTAAACTTAAAAGTTACTATTCACCAAAAATTATTTTCATCCCATTGAACCACATTTTACTTCCTAATGAAAACCATGTATGTAGGATTTTTGAAAATCAAATCACAGAAGTGTTAATGTTTCATTTAAACGAAAAATCAGTTTTTTTAACTACCACTTAGTGGTTTCACTATTCATCAAAAATTGAAGTTTTTCATAACAATGCCAAAATTTCACCCTAAGCTATAATTGATATTCCGAATTCAAAAATGATGTCTATTTTAAAAAATTCCAAACATATAAGTTTCATTAATTAATTTTATAATTAATTCTTTCTGTCACAACAACTAGCGTGTTTTTAAGAAACAATATATATCAAAAGATTGACAATTATTTATGTCCAATTTCAAAGTGAAATTAACTCGAATGAACACCATTGGATAAAAGGGTAAAAATATTTTATAATTATACTTTAAAACCATTCAATAGTATAATTTATCACTATACATTATTTTTATTAAAAAAGTTGTTTTTAAGTATTTCTCACTATTCATAAAAATTTGAAGTTCTCCGAAAATTACAAAAAATTAAACATTGGATAATTTTGATATTCCGAATAAAAAAATGAATTCCATTCTGAAATATAAAATTTTTGTAATTTTAAAAAGTGGTTATTACTATTCATAATGGATAGTTTGATTGGTCGCGGTGTGTTAGAATCTCGATCTTGCGTATAATGAAATCTATTGCATTATTGAAAGAGAAGCGTATCTTGGAAGCTCGGGGTGTTACATTCTCCCCTAATTCAATAAATTTTGTCCTCGCAATTTGAAATTTTTCATTGAAAATAAAAGGTTGAAAATAGAAAATACCTTTGTGGAAAACCCACATCGGAAATAAGGTTAATAAAGTTTAGCCTTAATAAGAGGGAAATGGAAATAAAAAAGTCACCACTAAATTATGATCTCTATAAGGAGAACATTGGTGGAAATTAGGGACATATAATTAGAGGAAAAACGTAAATAGTTGTAGGGAGTGATTGAGGTCATCAATCACAAACAAGTGTAAAATTGAGGGACTCAAAGCCTTCAATCTATGTTGATTTAAACTATTATCAGTTCAACAAGACATAAGTTATTAGGATAACACATTTTTTTTGTTTTATTATCCCTTTACTAAGGTTTAAGAATTATTTTATTCATGGAATAAGAGATAGGTATATATATATATATATATATATATATATATTCTGGACAAGTAGAGCTTCAACCTATAACTAATTTCTACCACAAACTCATCTTTCACTCAAAATGATAATTGAACTCAAAAATATTATATTTATCCTAATCGTACAAGGTCCAAAGTATTAACACATACCATTTATATTAGGAAAACTATTTTGTGAGAACCAGTAACTTCCTGTAGTCTAGTGGTAGGTAATAAAGGCTCGTCGCACTATGGTTGTGGGTTCGATTCCTACAGCTTTGTCCGACGTGACGGGTTATGCCCCACCCTGCAGGTTGTCCTTTTCCTAAAAATATAGTATTACAATATTCCAAAAATAATCTTCAGTAATGTTTTAACGTTAAACAATACTATTCAAAGTTCAACTTAATCCATCCCAACCTTTATAGTTATCCAAAATACCTCTGTCCAGACATTCTCTAAAATGTCCTTAAATTCCAAAATCAATTGCAACATTAGATTCCCCAAACAAACTATGTTTTCTATTATTGTCACATACTGAAAATAGGATTACCTTCATCATATTAAAACCTTAATGAAAACAACAAGTACTGCAGTACAATCCTTATATATATCACATTATTCTTATAACCATAATCTAGTTCTTGAGTCCAAAAACACAAATACAATAACTATTCAAATTCATCTGTAGTAACAGCATAAGCCTGGCCTTGATCCCTTGGCCTTTTCTAAGGTAAGTTTCCCTGACTATTAGGAAATTCATTTTCATAATGCCCTATTTCCCTACAATTGTAGCATTCTACATTGATAGCCTCTTTCTTTCTCTTGCAATCACGATCTCGGTGACCTTTTTCTCCGCATTTATAACAAACTCCCATTCCTTTTAGGCAAGCACCAGGGTGATTCTTCCCACAATTATCACATAATGGAAAATCCTTCTTTCCCTTTTTCCCTTTATCTGTCTCTTGTTCCACCGTTCTCTTCTTATCTTGCTTTACTTTGTTGTCATAAGGCATCGAGAATTCCTTTTCTGTCTTGATAGCACACGAGACAATATCTTCATACGATGAGAAGGATTGTGAGACTAAGGCTCGAAGGAGAAACAGTTTTAACCCATCAATGAAACGATCAATCTTACTTCTTGGGTTAAGTATATAATCTGCAGCATGCCTCGCTAACCTTGTAATGTTATCCTCATACATTGCGACATTCTCATCCTCCAACTGCCTCAAACTCAGAAATTGCCTTTCCATATCTTCTCGATGGTCACGTGGAAAGTATTTTTCTAAGAAAAGATATTTGACTCTCTCTATTCCATATTTGATACTTCATCATCTTCCTTTCAGTTTTGAATCAGCGACCACAATTGATCGGCATCTCTAGTGAGGTGGTAGACTGCCATGACAACCTTCTCCCTTTCACTACTCCCCAAGGCGTGGAATATTTTCTCTAAGGAGTTTATCCATTTCTCAGCTACTAATGGATTTGTACCCCCATTAAATGTTGGTGGTTGTTGCCTCATGAAGTGGTCTAACATTGATCCTCCACATTTCGGATCAGGGTGCTCTATACGAGTAAGGTTATTATTCATAACCTAAGTGAGTTGTCCCAGTATGGTAATAAGTTGATCAGCACAAGTTTTATCTCCAAATCCACAATAATTATCTTGAGCAGGAGGGAAATCCCTACATGGAGTGTGTGCATTGATACGGTTTCCATTCCTTCCACTAGGCGCCATTTCTAAACAATGGCATAAACTAGATTAGTTTATGAATCAAAATACATAATTCCATACTTGTAAACCACTTAACACTAATTGAACTATTTATGGATATAATCCATAATCATAAAAAAGGTTTTCTTTGAGGAAGTATATACTCATAACCCTTCATAGTGGTTTGTAATGAAAATGAGAATTATCCTAAGCATATCCCTCGGAAGTGTCGTAACCATGAGTGCAGCAAGGTCCGTTGTTGTGCACCAGTTCCCGTTAGAGTCTAGCTCAGAGCTGTGTTTTCGGGTTTTACCCCTAGGTAAATCTGTGCCAGAGCCACCTCTACCTTCTCGTATCCAGACAGGGATGTATTTCTTGGAAAACTCACAAAATCTCTATAATACAAAAATTCTAGGAAGTTCTTCTATACTAATCCTCAAAGTCTATCTTTGGGCTATGTGCTCTAATCAGAGTTTATCTAAATCTAGCTTCCAAGCTTAGTACTAAACTGCCTATGATACCAACTGTAACGCCCCAACCCCAGCTAGCCAGAGTCGGTGCATTACTTCGTAACATTGGCATGATCACAAAAGATCATGTCTCGAATGAACGATTAGTTTAGTAGCCTTGGAAACACTAGATACATTCATAAACGTTACATTACATCATAAAGAGAAAATCTACAATAACAATGTCTCCATAGTCCACACTCTTATCCTTTTCTGACTATCCCTGTAGGCCATTCATAAAATACTTCTTCACATCCTGGAAAAATTAAAATATTGAAAGGGGTGAGCTCAGATGCTCAGTAAGGATAACAATATAGCGGAAGCTTTCATCAATAAACATAAACATTTAAGGCAATATATAACTAAAAAAAAGCCTTTTGAACCTGAACTTAAACATAATATGGAAAAAGTAAAATTTGATAATGCCATTTACTTCTTCACATGGATATTCTACTGGTCGAATAATCACATGCAATATTAATAACCACTTTCACAATGATGGAATGCATAATTCCATACTATCATAACCACATATCCAAGGCCTCGTGTAAAGACCACAAATAAGCTTTTGTCAAGGCCTCGTGCCAAAACACTAGTTTGTCTCATGAGACTTACCGATGCATCGAGGATCTCTAGCGGGCTCCACCCATCACTTATTAAGTCCAATGTATTCCTCATATGAACAGGTTTAAACATATCATAAACCATAACATAATTTTATCACATAAAACATGCATAAAGGAAACATAACATTTCCACATTTCAATCACAAGATATCAATACAACACATTGATATAATAAAAACACTTTCAAAACCATTTTCAATACCAAAATAAAATAAAGTTAAAACTTGTATTTATTTTTCATTAAAAAGAAGTAATGGCTTGTAGAGGAAGCTGAAACTCAAATAATAGTCACGGCGGCGGAGAATTCGTTGTCGCTGCATATGTAAGAAAAGAATTCCGTTTTCCATTTAGTAAAACTCTTCATATAATGAAGATTCCTTTTGAATAAATGTAAAAGTCAAAGGGGTTTATACACCGTATAAAAGAAATTTGTGTATAAAACCAACTATGCCTCAATGAAAGGAGATTGAGACGAAGTCATTAAAAGATCATTTTTAAAATAAAATAGATCTATTATTTGTTTTCATTATAACTACACATAAAGAAAGTACAAATACAAGATAGGAAATAATAATATCATGACATAATTTGAATGTAGGAGATTAACCCAAAGAATGGAAATTGGGTTAAGAAGTTCCCTTACCTTGCGTCCTGTCTTGACTCGACCGTTCTTTAACCTCCTAAATAATAAACTAAAGTTAATTTATAATTTCTTAAGAACATTTTCCAGGTTTTTTATTACTTTTATATCACTTATTACCATGTTATGAACATTATATATTTATTTAAGTTAATAATGGTTGTTTTGTAGATCTTTGGTACTTGACTCAAAAATAAACTTCTTTTAATTACAAGTTGTTCATGTGGTGAAATATCTATTATATCCAGAATTATATTCGTGATATAGATATCATATATCTCATATATATCCATTATATACATGAATTTATAATATTACATAACATTTAAAGGTAAGAAATGAAATGCACCGTTCATGGAGACGGTAAGTCGTACGTACGCATGAACACTACTTTCATTTCTATTTCGTATTTAATAGAGTGAAGATATAATTATATAAAGTTATAATATAATTCCAGTATAATATAATGTATAATAACATTTACTCCATCCTTTATACATCCCACATATGTCATTAACGATTCAAATCACTTTGAGGGGTCTGTAGTCCACACTTCCTAAAATGAAATTATCGTGTTTACCCATAATGGAAATCATAAAGTATGCCACAAATGAGAAATAAAGAATAATAAGGAAAACATAAACATAATATATATATATATCATATATGAAAATAGTGTCATCAAAATGGCCACCATTAGAGGTGTTAAAAGAATATTGAATAATCATCGTTTCATGAGGCAGCAATTCGACATCCACAGAAACAGTATGTTCTTTGACCATTATATGTAAGTGTGTGTAAGTGTAGCTCGAATAATTCTTATAACAACATACTAGTATATTTAGGACACTGGTTTTATTACAAAAGAAATGAATAAAAAGAGTTTGGGGGGTTGGAGAAGCAAAATAAAACAAAACAACATCAGAGAAGACATTACCTTAAAATCGGGTAACTCTTTTTGATTTGTGCCAAAGGCTTTCTTGGGAAGAATTCTGCCCAAAGTTAGGCTTATATGAGTAAGGGAGGGAAGTTGGGAGAGTATTTGGGTAGAGGTTTTCTGAGCCAAATGGCTTGAAAGTTTGAATGAGGTGGTAGAGGTGAGGGCCTTTTATAAGAGGAGAGGACGGGTACTCTTGGAAAGTAATGAAATGTTACTTTATTATACAATGGTTTTCGGATTCTAACGGTCCCACACTTATATAATTCGAGGATAAGGTTATAAGGGTTATAAATATTCTCATCCAATAGTCATTGGACATGTGTAATTCTTAGATTTTACATTATCCTTCCATTTTATTAAAATCGTTAATTAATGAGGTATTCGCTACATCATCATGGTGTCATAAATAATTTAATTTATTTAATGTCTAAAAATTATTAAAAAAATATCATTATGTCGGAAATATTTTTATCTTTATAATTAATATTTATAGTTTAAAATATGACTTCTATAATCCAATTAAAAATTGTTTTAGTAAAACAACTCTTGTTTGTGACATTTTTATTTTAACATTAAATAAAAAGTTATTTATGTAATTTTCCTACCAAAGTGGCTCCATGGGGTCCCCAAGTTGACCCATGGATTTTCTTGGTCGGTCATGACTCATCCAATAGGGGTAGGAAAAGTGTAAAGGTATTTTCATATTTTTATAATATCATTTTTACCTTAAATTTCACTAATTACATTTAATCGTGATTAATTAAACTGAAAAGTTACTATTCACCAAAAATTATTTTCATCCCATTGAACCACATTTTACATCCTAATGAAAACCATGTATGTCGGATTTTTGAAAATCAAATCACAGAAGTGGTAATGTTTCATTTAAACGAAAAATCAGTTTTTTTAACTACCACTTAGTGGTTTCACTATTCATCAAAAATTGAAGTTTTTCAGAACAATGCAAAAATTTCACCCTAAGATATAATTCATATTCCGAATTCAAAAATGATATCTAATTTTCAAATTTCAAAAATATAAGTTTCATTAATTAATTTTATAATTAATTCCCGCTGTTATAACAAATAGCGTTTTTTAAGAAACAATATATATCAAAAGATTGACAATTGTTTATGTCCAATTTCAAAGTGAAATTAATTCTAATGAACACCATTGGATAAAATGGTAAAAATATTTTATAATTATACTTTAAAACCATTAAATAGTATAATTTATCACTATACATTATTTTTATTAAAACAGTAATTTTTAAGTATTTCTCACTATTCATAAAAATTGGATGTTCTCCGAAAATTACAAAAAATTCAACTTAGGATAATTTCGAGATTCCGAATACAAAAATGAAGTCCATTCTGAAATATAAAATTTCTATAATTTTAAAAAGTTGGTATTAATATTCATAACGGCTACTTTGATTGTTCGCGGTGTGTTAGAATCTCGAACTTGCATATAATGAAAGCTATTGCATTATTGAAAGAGAAGCGTATCATGGAAGCTTGGGGTTTTACAATTTGAATGGATATTTTAATAAATTTCATTAAAACATGTCTCCCTTTCTTTTTCCAAAAAATATACCTTTTTTACTTTTTACAAAAATGTGAAAGGAATATTTCTTTTAACACACTCTCCATTTAACAAATTCCCCAACAACATTACCACTTCATGATTTTTTGTTTATTGCAAAAATTTATAAATTTAAATTAAATTATAATGTTTTTCCAAATATTAAAAAAAATTGTGTTTATTAATTGAATTCCATATTGAAAATGATATTTTGTTCGAGACATTATTTAATATAATTTTATGGTACTTATTTTCATCTTCTACAAAAACGCTTATTTTACCTATGATTGGTCTGGAATATTTATAATGATTCAATACTTATATTTTATTTGATTTTTTTATGATAAATTTAACTTCCTATTTAATATGTTCATAACATTTTCCATATTTATCTTAATGGTTTATGATAATGTTTAGTGATTCGGGTAATAATTAACATTTTGAATTTTAGTTTTTTAATAATAATTTTTATTTTGATAATGATTCACCATTTAATATAAGTAATTAATTTCCTTATTATTAGATTAATGGGGACCAAAATTATGTATCCAATTCATGAATCTATAGGTATCATGAGACAAATTGGACTTTTTATTTTTCAAGGACTTACGTTTTTATGTAGGATCTCATAGCATGAGGCCTCGACAATATATATGATTTGGAATGAGGAATAAATGATATGTTTCAGATGTTTGAAATTATCCATTCAATTATTATGAGATTTTTTATTGATTTATATGTGATTATTTGATATTTTTTTAAATACATTGATAAATTTTATTATCAAGAGATTATGTATACGGATTTGGTTGATCAAAATTTATTGCTTTCATATTATGTTGAGGTTAGATTTTAAATGGAATGAGATTCTGTTATTTAACTTTACATGTGGATTTATATTTCTTATTCTTGATACATATCTACACACATACCCTTATTGAACATCTGATCTCACACATTTCTTTTGTTTATTTTACACCAGATTGTAGAGAATTCATTATGATTAATATGTAATGATAGACTAAGAGGAATAATGGGTTTCTAAAATAAAAACTCTTTGTATTTTATGTTTTCAATTTAATTTTAATATCAGTAATGTAACTATTATACCAAGACTATTAAACTATTTGGTTCGTTGGGAAGAGATTTTATTTTTATTTTTCCATTTTAATAATGTATCTACCAGCTCTAGGTTATTAGGGTTGTGGTCTTTAAATGGGTGTTAAATTCTTATCTACTATAAAAGGTTCATCCTTGAAATTTTCAGGGATATTACACTGTAAAATTTGATGGTGTTTTTTCATCATAACATCATCTATATCCAACATCACTTTATCTATTTTATGGTTTCTCTAATGTATGTTTACTATTTGTGTAGTATTATTCCTCAAAATTTACTATCTACTTAAAAAAATATTGATATGATATTAAATAGTGAGATAGCTCATGATACAATTATATTTCTTCATAGTTGATCACATGTGTCATTTCTTACATGTACTTAATTAACAATTATATATGAATCACATTATGTACATTAGAGATTAATGATTGTATTTAAAATTGGTATTATATATCTCCAATTATTTTCAAAATTTCAAAAGGTCTAATGTACATAGTGTTCAATTTCCCTGTCTTACTAAACCATTTAACACCCTTCTAAATGAACACTTCCTAGAAAACATGATCTTCCGCATGAAACTCCAAATATTTCCATCAATTTTCTACATAACTATTTTAATTCTTTAAACTTCTTTAAAATAAGTATGAATAGTTTTAACATTTATAACGGTATACCACAAATTTTTTAGGCCTACAGATTTCCTTGCACCAACATCATCCCAAATATTTATAATATTTCTTTATTTACATATAATTCCCTATACAGTTCCATTTTTAATACTTTAATGGAAGCTATTGTTATAGGTTAACTCTACTCAATCTAAATAATGATCCTGCATACCATACAAATCAAGAGAGAATGATCTCAAAATGTCATCTAGAGTTTTAAATGTCCTTTCAAATTACCCATCAACTTGTGGATGGTAGGATGTAATTAAATGAAGATCAGTATCATGATACTTTTAAATAATTTTCCAAAAATTCTATTTAAATAGTTGATTAATATTAGACAAAATTGATGGAGGATCACCATGATGTCATATAAATTCATTAATGTATATCCATTCATGCTTCCCCAGAGGTAAATCTTATCTTACAACACGAAAATGTGATGATTTGGATAAGAGATAAACAATAACCCATATTACATCAATCATTCTTGGAGTCTTTGAAAATCTAGAGAAAATGTCCATAGTAATTTTATCTAATTTCCATATATCAAATTTATAGGTTTCATATATCCTCTAGGATTTTATCACATAGACTTAACCTATGAAAAAACAAATCATATTGATACAATATAATCAATTTCCCACTTTATATTATCAAAAAAATATTCTCTCAAATCCAAAAACTTCTTGATGTTATGACAATGTATAGAGAAATTCAATAAATGAGAATAACACAATAATTTACCTTCAATATCAAGTATAAATATAACAAATATAATCATTCCAAATTTAATAACAACTTCTTCATATATGATGTTTTATAATTTCCCATCATTAACTGTTTAAATTTTATTGTAAAAATTCTCATCATTTGAAAGAGAACATTTTATCTCTTCTAATAACAATGGTTTAAAATAATTTGAAACAATTGATATCTCTATTCGTTAATAATTCGGAAATACATCATTATATGATCCATGAAAATAATATCATTGTAAGTCCTCATCTAAGTAATAACTCTATGATCTTTCCTGTTTAATGCATCATCTACCTTCTTTTTCTTCCCAAGGTGGTTTTGTAATGAGAAACCATAATCCTTGAGTATATAGAGCCATGTCCTTTTCATCATTTAAACCTATATTATAGAAATTATATATTTGATCCTCTTATGGTGTTTTTATGCCTCCCATCTCTCGCAATAGAGATAATATCTCCATATCTTCAAAGGAAAGATTACAACCACCAACTCAAGATTCGTGTGTTAGAAAGTTTTATTTAAGTGTACTTACCTAACATGATAAATATAAAATAAATTTATGGATCATTATATATCACAAATCGTTCATTTTCGTATGGTAGATTCAATATCTAACGAGTGAAAATTATTCTATTCAATTATTCAAAACATTCTTTACATTCCTTATTCAATTTGAAATTTACCCCTTTATGTGTATTTTTTTAATATGTTTATAAAAAAATTAAATATAGAATATATTTTCCATTAAATAAATTTTATATCATTGATTTCTTACAATACATGAAACTATGAGTTTAAATGAACAATTATATTATATTAAAATATTATTATTTAAACGTGACCGATATAACCTAGTCATTAAAATTGAAGGTATGGATATGATTAAATAATTTATGAAATATATATAAAGGTCCTTATATATATAAATTTAGTTACAAATTCATAATTAATAAGCACTCAACATTAAGAAAGTTATTTTATTCTATAAAATATTTTCTTTCCTTAAAAAATGATTTTTATTGATTTTTGTGGTAAAATATTGTAATTATATTATTGGTACTTATAAAAGTATATTTAATAAAATTAAAATATTTTATAAAATAATAGTATATATATTATCTTAGTGTTAAATTTCACAAAAAAATTCTGAAATTTTTTATTTTTTAATTAATATTGAAAAGTACTGATTTTTGTAATAGTATAATTTATTTTGATATATTATAAATTTAAAAGTAAAAATAATATATTAATATGATTTAAAAGTAACATAAGTGTTATTTAGTTATATTTAACACAATTAATTATTTTAATTCATCTTTGTACTGTATTTCAATATTAGTTTATTTTTAGGCTAAACAATAAGTGCATCTAATCATTGTTTTTAAAGTGTATAATGTTTCTCCATTTTAACTAATTAAGATAACCCCTAATGAGTAATAATTTAAGTTACATTTATCAATTATATATCTATATATTTCAGTTAAAATTAATATAGTTATGATTACTTATAATATTATTATTAAAAATTCAAATTTTTCTAGAGAAATGCATTTATTAAAAAATAATTTTTTGACATTGATCTAGGTTTTATTTTTCATTAAATTATAAAAAATTTAGAATTTAATTTGATAAAATTACTTCAATAATTTTAATAATAATAATTTATAAAATATAATAAGCTAAAAATTATTTTTTTGTCATAATGAATTGTTAAACTGGAAAAAAAAAATAGTTACCATAGTGAAAAAGTTAGTGTAATAAGTGAGTAACCTTTGAGTAAAATGAAATAAACTGTTCACAAATTATTTCATTTTAATTTTAGTTGATTTGTTTATATATATATATATCCTCCAATTATTTATCAATCAAAAGATTAGTCACTACTTATGAGAGTGACCTCCCATTATTGAATAGTTTTGGGTATTTAAAATAATGCTACTCCTCCTTTCATATAAAAGGAAACACCATATCCACTCTTATTCACACCTATAAATACATATGTATCAATAAAAAAATAAAAAATATTCCCCCAAAATAGTTATCCAAATTTTAGAAGTTTTTGTCATTCAGAAAATCCATCCTTAGTGGCTCTAATAAGAGATTAAAGGCAGATTTTTCTAAGGTAAGGTAATTGTCTTCATAAAGATACTTATTTTTTACTTATTTTATTCCACCTTATATTATGTATGGAATATAAAAATATAGTATAAATATAATCTATTATATAATGATATGTTATTATATTCATGGCATAATATACATCCATATACTATTCAACAAAATGGGAAATGAAACTGCTGATCATGTGTATGATGAACTGCCACCTCACAAGCTGATGTAGTTCACTTTCAATAATCAACTCCCATAACTATTCATAATGATGGATTTTATTATTATATATGTTAATAATATAATATTAAAAAAAATTTAATAGTAATATATCATATAATTTCTTAATTTACCATTCACATAAAATGAAAACATCATTCGTGTGCAAGGTCGACTGCCTCCTCGCGAATCGATGTGATTCTTTTATTATGACAGCATCATATGGATGATATATTTATGTGTATTTAAGTAAATATTATTAAAATTATTATATTTTTATAATTATAGGAAGTTAAAATAATTGTTATCTATTTTCCACCATGATCGTTGAGTAATGGAAACATTACACTTGCATATGTACGACCTACTGCCATAATGGATTTAACATATTAAATTTTTCATAACCCTAATTAATGGTTATTTTAAATATTATATTTTATGTATAAAAATGATAATTATTTATTAAATTTTTTTAGGTGATGATGTTATAATGACCCATTTCACCATG
Organism: Viscum album; assembly: GCA_963277665.1. NCBI lineage: Eukaryota > Viridiplantae > Streptophyta > Magnoliopsida > Santalales > Viscaceae > Viscum > Viscum album. The sequence continues at coordinate 343,215,753 of OY728136.1, read as the reverse complement.
ATTAACAAACCAACACCATTTTCATATATTGAAATGAACATCCTCAAAATATATGATGTCGACATAACCAATTAAAAAAATGTGTATATCATTAAAATAAATAAATTAATTTTTTTATTTAAATGGTTTTAAACATAAATAATTTCCCTAAGAAAAAATAATAATTGATAAAATTTTATAATACATGATTTAAATTAAAAACATGATAATCCTGGAATTGACTTAAGGGTTTCCATATCAAAAAATGATTTTCTAAGACACATGTTATTTGACACACCTATTTTATGTTATATATTGTTTATAATACCCCATTAAATAATATATATTTAATAGTTCACAATTCATGGTATTTTTAGTTATTATTCACTTTCTTAATTCCTGTATCCTGATTCAAATGTTATAAAATCTATAATGTTTTATGCTTAAATCTCAATTTAATAAGGATTATTTTTTCATGAATTTATATTTAAATAAATAAATTTATAATTTTATAATAAGAACCATTAATTTTAAACATCTCTAGTTATTTATGAAATTCTCATGTAATATTTCCTTTTTTATCTATTTGGTGCTTAAAATTAATGATAAAATGTTTTAAAGGAAATTATTCTTCGTTTCTCTATTGTATTAAAATCTCATTCTTTCCATGCCATTATTTTATTTACTATATTTTAACAAATTATTTAATATTATTATATTATTATTCTATATCATTTCTACACATGTCAGTAATCCTATAAAATTTTTTAATTGGAATATTCTTATTTTTTGATTGATGTAATTTTTTACTTTTTACCCAAGTGTGAAAGGAATTTGTTTAGAGAATATGTGCAATTAATCCATTGCATGACAATTATTATCCTTTAAAATTTATTATATTCTAGGGTCATATTAAAATAAATTTATTGCAACAATATTTAAAAATTTGTTTTTTCAGAAATAAGTTTCATGGTGGAATGGTTATTTTCATCAAGAATGTTTTTTACCTATATTAAAGGTAATTTATTCATCAAAAAATAAACATCAAATATCATATAATTATTATATCTTCAACATATTTTTCTCTCATGTATATATCTCTCTTGTTCACCCATTCTTATATAGGTAAATTGGTGATTTATGATTATTTTTCAAAATCCTTAATTTTGAAATTTCATTTTATTATGATATGAGGAATGATTATGCAACCCAATTTTTACTCTGGGTAATTTATACCCTACTAATTATGATTAACTTCATTTATGTGGCACACATCGACCAGGAACATTTAATGATGGGTATTCCAAGATATCACTCTAATGCAATGGGTAATTTTTTAATTTCATTAGACTCCATGTATGTGATTGGGGGGGTAAATCGAAACTATTATAGAACATTATCATGTATATGATATGGTCTATGAAGTAATACTTGACACATTTTTTTCATGTTTTGTGTTTATGATGTATTTACTATGATTCCATGATATTATGATCCCTTGTAATTTATGTTATTAATTCATGTCATTACATAGGAGTATTATATCTTAGGATATTGTGTTATATCTCTGACTCACAAATTTTGTTTCCTTATCATGATTATATCGTTATTCATTATTTTATCCAACCTCCCTCAATTATGTATTTTATAGGTTATCCGATGTAGTTTTCAGATCTATAATGAATTTAGGATCCCATTATTGAGAATAAATTAATTAGTTATTCCATATTTTAATTCAATTTGATTCATTATGATCATGGTTTTCTAAAAATACTAGGCCTTAGTTTCTTTAATATTGTACTTATTGTATATTTATGAATAAAAATGATGTAATAAAATGTGCCGAAGGATTGGGTTGCAATAGTTTTTATCAGGGTAAAGGATTAGCTTATAGTTATAACAAGGATGATAAATATTTAGGGATAACCATGGGTATAATTATAAGGATAATAATAAGTGTAAAAAATATCATGGTAATTTGGTTAAGTATATAGCAACTATTTTCCATGAAATTACATCCATTTTTGTATACTACAAGGGGATGTGGTTTTGGCATAGATATACCTAGTGTAATATCCTGACCATTTCTGGAGTTATTTTGGTTGTTATTTTAGGTAATTTTTTTTACGTAGGTACCTTTGATTAGAGTCATTAACTATGTTGTGTTTGGGTTAAGTGTAGGAAAATTATAGAGAAATTGTGATGCACATGGATGGCTCCCAGTTTGAACAAACTATGCGGCTGTCTAAGAGAAACTATGTGCTCTCTGGTCTTTTGGGGGAGTAGGTTCGACATGGTTAAGCATAGATTGGGAGTTCGTCATTAGAAACCATGGGGGAACCCCTTTATTTAGTGGATAATTTATGGTTAGTGCATGTTTTTTCTAACCGTTTTACTTAACCGTGCATGGGCCAACAATGTGATCATAAAAGTGTGGACCTCACTCGTTTTCATGTTTTAATGAAATGTGTCACCTCTTATGCAACCCTAACTCAGTACTTTTCATTAAAAATGGTAAGGGATGGATCTTCCATCATCTCATAGGGATTTTAAGTCCAAACAAACTCTAATATTTTATATTTAATACCCGAATTGATGATCTTCTCTCCTCCCAGTAAGTGGATCTCATCCCATTTCATTTTTTGTTCATTGTCCTCTCTCTCCTTCATCCTTTTGTTGAGGATATATTTTGTTATAAAAGTTATAAACCTATGTGTTGAGATTTAGATATAGGATTTGAGATCATTATATACATTGATTATATCTTGACATTATGGTATTGAATTAGGGATTTAGATCTGGCACTCATATCTACGTCTTTGTGCCACTCGGATTTTGGGAATTTCCGTTGAGTGAACATCCATAAAAAATATGAGGTTGGTGGTGTAAATATAATTCCCATAGTCATTTATTTGATATGTATATAATTTTTTTTTTGAATTTATGGCATCCTTTAGAAATTTATTTTGTTGAATATGGTTTATTAGATTAATCAATTGATTTATCAAAGCTTTAAATAAATATTTGATCAATTGAGAAATTAATCTTGAAACAAAGTGGGTTCCCTATTAGATAATTAATTTTGGGGAATTTATAATAATAGGTAGGGTTTGTAATTTAAATAATTAATTAGGTGATTAATTATGAGATATTGAAATGGATAAGTTGAGAAAATTAATTATGAATTAATGATTTGTTTTGATTATATGATACAGATAAATAATTCCTGGATTAATTATGTAAAGTTTATATTATAATGAGGTAATTAATTATGGAAAATTAATTATGGATTTTGAAATGTGATTTTGATTAATTAATTATTGAATTATTTTTTTGTTTTAATCCCTTTGTTAATTGTTCAGTTAACTAATTCAATGGATATGTTTAACTAATTGTTGAATTTGAAATGGGAATGGGGTGGATAATTAATTGGTAATTTAATTATGAGATAAATAAAGGTAACATGGCCATTCTAAATTGAGCATTATAAATGGTTACATGGTCATCAAACAAACGACTAAAGAGAATGGGAACATGGTCATTATAAACTGAGAATATACATGGTAACATGGTCATTATACTTATGATTAAAGAGAATGGGATCATGTTCATTTTATTGAGGAGTAAGCAAGGTAACATGGTCATCTTAATTTTGTTTAGGGTCTTGGTTAAAATGTAAATACGGAATATAAATGTGAAATAAAAGATATGAAATAATGGAAATAAGAGTTACGGTTTCACGTGAGAATATTCGAAATCTGGCATGAGTCAAATTTGGTACTGAAATATCATATCACCATAGAATACTTTGAGATTAAACAATATTTAGGTATTAAGATATGATATTACACAGGTAAAACATTGGTATTCGGTATGAGATGATGTTAATATTGAGTTATTGGTAACCTTGGGAACCCTAGAGTTAATGTAGTTAGATAATAATAAATGATAATTTAATAACTAGTTATTTATGCATTGTACTTATTTCTTATAGAACTGTATATACGATCATTTGACTTGAATTTTTAGACACTGTTGTTGGTGTCCTATTGAGTTTTACTCTCACCCTATTCAGACCTCCTTATCAGTACCTAAATAGATAATATTGTTGTAATACATGATAAGGGAAAAGACCCTCGGATGGATAACTGATTTGGGATGGAGCTTGGATGAGGGGACCAAACATGGTTTATACTTAGCCTGGGGAGTCATAGTGTCTTTATTTTCAGTTTCATTATAAACACTTGATAGTTATATTTGTATAACATGGTTTCCCATTCAGATTAGTATTGTATTTTATGTTTGTTAATATTGTGACATGGGTAATATTCTGGTTATATATGCATCCATGTTTGTTTTATTATTTCTATTGGTGTTTTACTCTGATAAATTAGGGTATATTATCTCCAGGACTTACTTAACATACCCTCACTTCTAGATAGTAACCTCTATCTTATGGGGAAGCACACCTGTGGTCATGTGGAAAACCTTCTTGGCGCACCGTCACGTGGCACCAGGGTTGGGACGTTAAAAAGTGGTATCATAGGCCATGTTTTCCTTCTTCTTCTTTTGACTTTTTATTTAGGGTAGGTTAGATATGAGGCTTGGAAGACTACAATCATGGTAATGAGCTCGTTCGTGGGTGTTTCAAACCCATGTCTGGGGAAAACCTATGTACTCAAGGTGGGATTGTTATTATTTTTGTTTTCTATTATAGTTGAATATTATTTAACCTTGGGTGACAGACTTGTGTTGTTATGTGATTATTATTTCAAATATTTTTTCAGTATTGATTTTTGACCTAGAATGGAATAAGAGTTGAGTCTGCATGCATCATTCCAGGAACTCAGGGTTTTAGCGGCATTCATCATTTTGGGAACCCATGGGAAAACGGGTTATAGGTAAGTTATTAAACATGAAGCGTTTTCCTTATTTGCGAGATTATTTTTAAAAAGTTATTCCAATTAGGAATTGAAAAAGGTTGAAAAAATGATTCAAAATGATAATAATTGGGTGTATAAATGTGAAAATTAATTATGATGGTGTTCTTACCCTCGTTAACAAAATCCTAGGGGTAGGATGGTTAAGGGTAGTGATAGAAACTCGGTTTTGACCATGTGAAGAGGTGGGGGAATATGCTTGTTGTGATAATTTCCTCTAACATAAATTTTATAAGGTTGTGTTGTGAGACATGAGATGTGCATTTGGAATTGTAGAGAGTATTCCTCATGTTTCTTGTTAAGGGGAAAGTCGAGGAGCGTCCCTTAGAATGATTGTCTAGTTAGGGAACTTGAGGCACCAATCATGTTATCTAAAGACGAAGGGAAGAAGTTTCTAAAGAACTTCACCTATTCATGAAATCCATGGAAAGAGACCTAGGGTGGGTTTTGAGAGGTATGACTTGGTTGACAATTGAGTTTTAGTTTTAGCACTCTATATCATTTATGGGAGATGGTGAACCTAAGAGAAATGAATTATAGGTTGAGTCTATAGAGACAATTAATGACCATTTAGAAAATCCAACTGATATGAGGTTCAAGTTGGCCAATTATATGATATGAGGAGCTGTGAAGTGCTGGTGTGAAATTTAGGAGAAAAATAGACAAATTGATGGTATGTTATAGAAGGAATTCTTGGAGATTTTCTTGGAACAATTTTAACCATAGGTGCGGAGACAAGAGAAATCTAATAATTTCATGCACCTAAAATTGGGGAGCATATTAGTGATGGACTATTCAAGATGCTACAAAGATCATTAATTATATTATTCAATGATAGCAGGAGATGAGAAAACTACCACAAAACATTTTCAGGATGGACTAAAATTAGAGATTAAGTCCCATGTGAATATCTAGAGGCTAAAAAAGTCTACAGAAGTGGTGTATCATGATATCATAATTTAAGGGAATGTAATGGAGGCTTAATCTAATAGAAATGTAGTTGTTACTGGATAATCAGTGTGTGAGACTTTTGAGAACAAGAAGAGACCTTATAAAAACACTAGCTAAGGTAGTGGAAAGCTAACTACACAAACAAGAGGATCGGTTGGACAAGACCTTACTGTGGTGAGATTTCAATTGTGTGGTAGGCTGGGACACTATCATTGAGACTATTCCTGACCCCCAGTAGAGTGTCGATCATGCAACAAAATTGCACATCTATAGAAGTTTTGTAGGTTGTAGTGATATATTGGTGCTAAAAGAGAATCCATGAAGAGTCCGAGTATGGGAATTCGATCTTCTACACCATAAAGGGCTATCAGATAGTGTTCTACTAGTTGTGGAGGTAGAGGCAGTGGATGTAGTGCTTTTGGGAAGGAGATCCCATATAAGTAGAGTGGAACTATTCATAGGATTCAGATAATATCACAGGGAAGTGGGGAAGTTTAGTTTCATGTAGTATAACCTACACTTGGGGATCAGATGGATTGACCATCAACAGTGAGAGGTATTATTCTAGTAACGTCATCTTTAGCTAGTTCCTTTGTTGATGCTGGTGCCCCTCATTCCTTTATATCCACAAAACATTTTAATTATTATAGCCTACTGGTGATGTTTATGAGTTGGGTAATGACTATAGATACACTGTTGGGAGTGTGGTCTAGAGATATTAGTCTATGAAAAGGATTTTCACTAGAGGCTGGGGAATATAGTTTCCTATGGGATATCTATGTTCTTGATATGAGACGCTTTGACCTAATTATGTTTTGGACTAGATAGTCACACACTAAGACCACATCAAATGTTACCATAATAGGGTTACATTTATATATCCTAAGGGTGAATAGTATATTCATCGTGGAGAGATGGATATCTAGGCAAGCCGAGTATGTTCAATTACTCAGCAATTGATAGAGATCACAACCATAGTTTCTTATCTATTTTTTTGATGATGGGGGTGTTAGAAAAGTTGTAATACTACTAGTAGTGGAACTATTTCAGGATGTCCTTCTTGAAGGAATCTTAGAGATACCACCTAATAGAGATTTGCAATCCACGATTTAGCTCATTTTGGAGTTGATCTAGTATATATTCCACCATACAAAATGGGAATGACTAAGAATCAAGAGCATATAAATTATTTGTAGGAGTTAGAGGACGAAGGATTTATCTAACCATGTACGTCACCTTGTGATCTACTATTTTTTTTCACAAATATGGATGATGGGAGTTCATATTTTTGTGTTGATTAATAGAAGTTGAACAAAATTACTGTCATGATCTAATATCCTCTTCCACATATCGATGATCTATTTGACCAGTTAAAGGGATCTTGTGTGTTCTCAAAGATCTATTTGATATCAGAGTATCATCAGTTGAGAGTAAAGACTAATGGTATATTGAGGATTACATTCTAAATCTGGTATGTCTTTTATGAGTTTTTCATAATGTCGTTTGGGTTGATGAATTCACCAATAGTGTTTATGTGTTTGATAGGTAAGATCTTCCTTCCATATCTGGATCAGTTCTTAGAGTTTTTTTTGGATGTAATCTATCTGTACTCCAAGACTCATGTAGATCATTCCCAACCTCTTGACATCAACCTGAGTACACTGAGAGAGCATCATTTATATGCTAACCTATCTAAATGTAATTTTTTGGAATAACCAGGTACACATCATGGGGCACATCATCTCTGAGGAAGGTGTGTCAGTGGACCTGGAGAAGCATCGAGAAGTGGTTTATAAAGATCATCCCAATAATTTTTTTGTTATTTGAAGATTCCTAGGATTAGCAAGATATTATAAGAGATTCATCCAAGACATATACCATTTGGAAGAACTGCTTTCTAGCTTCACCAAGAAGGAACTAAATTTTAATGGTCATAGGATTGTGAGATAGATTTCCTGGAGTTGATGAATCACTTAATATCAACACAAAATTTAAACCTACCTAAGTTAGGTGATAAGTATATGGTTTAATTTGATGCTTCTGGGATCTGACATATAGCTTTTATAATTTAGGTAGATTAAGTTGTGGTGTTTGGGTCTTGAAATTTGAGGCCCCAAGAACGAATAACCCCACAAAAACCTCTTGTATATAATAGTGGTTTATTCTCTCCAATGTTAGTGACACTATCTTTTGGTGAAAAATTTATAGTCTGTATTAATAACAAGTGCTTGAAGTTTATATTTTCAAAGAGTGATTTGAATCTTCAGCAGTAGAGATGGGTCGAGTATATGCATTCATTTTATTTTGAACTCATATATGCGCTTGGGAAGGGAAAAAGTGTGGCTGATTCATTGAGTATGAAAACATAGACTGATATGGTTCAGGAGTCGAGTGTAGAGTAGATGATGATAACCTTTCTATGTGAAATGAATGTGGTGGTTTTAGATAGTCAATAGAATATGAGTCTGGTTTCATTTGCAGTGGAGTCTATAGTTTTGAGATGGATTATGGATAGAATGTATAATGATCCAGAGTGCTTATCCTTGAGGTATTGCATTTAGTGTGGGGATACACCTTTTTATTGGTTGATAGATAAAAATATTATGATCAATGGGAAGAATCGAATTGTGGTACCTTTGAGTCTGTGAGAGGAGTTCATGCTGTATTTTCAGGACTTGAAGTGGCTGGTGAATCAAGGTGTAACCAAAAAGTACCATGACATACAATTACAGTATTGGTCACTATGAATGATAAAGAAGATATATGGGTTTTATGTTATGATGCTTCACCTTTCAGTGGGTGAAGGTGGAGCATTAAGGACATGGAGGATTACAATAATCGTTGACTATTTTGGAATGGAAGTGGGGTGACATGACCATGGATTTTTTGGGTTTTCTAATGATGTATCATTGAAAGAATGATGATATCTAGGTCATTGTGGATCACCATAAAAAGTTGTAATATTTATTATATATAAGGGAAACCATTATAGTATAAAAGTTGTGAGAATTGATTGTTCTAGAGTTTGTCCGTCTGCATGTAGTGCCACCAACTATAGTTTCTGATTGCGATTCATGATTAAATTTATAGTTTTGGTATGTCATGCAGAATGCACTTGGAACAAAATTATTATTGAGTATGTCTTTTCAGTCACAAAAATATGGGAAGTCAGAACATATTATACATGTGCTTGAGGATATACTACGGGCATGTGTGCTTGACTTCGGTGGATCTTGGGAAAAGAAATTTGCTTTAATAGAGTCCACCTATAAAAATAATTATCGAGAAACTATAAAAATGGCACAATATGAGGCTCTTTATGGTAGGCAATGTAGATCACCTCTATGTAAGATGGAGGTAGGTGAGTGAGAGATGATGGGACCAAGTCTCATGCATGAGACATCTAATCGGGTATAGTTGATTAAAAAATATATGGCATGGCCAAGAGTATACATAAAACATATGCTAATAGATGGATATGAACCATAGAGTATACAAAGGGTGATCGTGTTTTCCTTAGGTTTTCACTTAGGTTGGGTAACCTCATGATATAATTGCAGTGTAAGTTGTCACCTAGTTATGTTGGAGCCTTTGAGATAGTATAGATAATCGGGTTGGTGGCATACCGATTGGCTCTTCCACAAATATATAATGATATAAATAATGATTCCTTGTATCACAACATCAGTTGTATCACCACTACCCTTATCATGTGATTGATGTGGAAGAGTTTGAACTTGATCTAGATGCTTCCTTTGAGGAGAATCCAATACATGTGTAGGATAGTAGTGAGAAAGTGTTGTGGGGAAGGACTCTACAAATAGTTCATGTGTTATGGAAACAAGGATGTGTACAAGAGGAGACATGGGAAACAGAAGGAGATATTAAGTCTCAATGGCCCAATATTTTTGGATCGAAATCTTATAAAGGAGTGGAATTGAAGATCGAGGAAGAACTATTATAAAGTCAAAAGATTGTAAGTTCACAAACTTTCTTGTCATTATATCAGGTGTAATTTTAGGTAGGTTTTGATTTTACATAATTACTTTTTATTGGAGTTGTGACATGGGGTGAGATTTGGTGATGTCTAAGAAATATTTGGAGAAGAAGGGGATGTGCATGGTTGGCACATAGTTTAAACAAAACGTGCAGCTATCTAGGAGAAACTATGTGCTCTTCGGTCTTTTAAAGAAGTATCATGGGCACTGTTAAAGCATAGTTGGGGTGGTCATTCAAAGAAACCATGTGAGGACGGCCTTTAAGTAGTGTCTAATGCATAGTTATTTCATGATTTGCGTAGCAGTGTGACTAAACTTTACACATTCCAACAATGAGATCATAAAATTGCGGATCTCGCTCATTTTCAACTTTTAATGAACTGTTCCACCTATAATGTAGCCCTAACTGAGTATTTTTCTTTCCAGAGGTTAAGGAACGGTTCCACCATAAAATTGAAGGCATTCCAAGGATATTAAAACTCTATTCATCGATATTTAAATCCATAACTGATGATGCTCACTCTGCCTGGTAAGTGGAACTCATCACAATTATTTTTCTGTTCATTCTCCTCTCTCTCCTTCATCATTTGGTGTATTATATCCCTTGTTTTCTTAGATATAAACATATGTGGTGAGATCTAGATCTAGTATTGAATATCTAGATATAGTTTGATTATATATGGATTTAATGATCTTAATTTAAGGACTTAGATCTGAAACTCATATCAACATTGTTCTATGACTCTAATTTTGGGGCTTTCTATTGAGCGGACATCCATCAATGAATTGAGGTAGGTGGTATAAATCTAATTCCCATAGTAATTGATTTTATATGTTTATGAAAAATTTTATTATTGAAATCATCATTTATAAGTATATTATATTAAATAGGGTTAATTACATAAACCAATTAATTTATCAAAGATTTTTGGAAATGGGTGATTAATTGAGAAATTAATCATGAGTGTAAGGGGATTCCCTATTAGATAATTAATTTAGGGAAATTTATTATAAGGGGTAGGGTTGTAATATAGATAACTAATCAAGGGATTTATTATGACATATTGAAATGGATAAGTTGAGATAATTAATTGTGGACTAATTATGTGCTTTTGAAAATTTGATCTAGATAATTAATTCTGGGATTAATTATGGAATGTTGAGATTAGAATGAGATAATTAATTCTGGAAAATTAATTATGGAATATGAAATGTGATATTGATTAATTAATTGATGAATTATTTTATGGTATGAAGAAAATAGTTAATTGTTGAGTTAAATAATGAAATATATGTGTTTAACCAATTTTTTAATTAGTAATGGGATTCAGGTGGATAATTAATTGGTAAATTAATTATGTGATAAATAATGGGAATATGGTCCTTCTAAATTTTGAAGTAAAAATGGTAACATGGTCGTCATACTTATGAGTAAAGATATGGAAACATGTACATTATAATTTGAGGAGTGTACCTCGAAACTTAGTTATTATACATATGAGTATAGAGAATGGGAACATGGTCATTCTATTGAGGAGTAATCATGGAAACATTGTACGCTTTCTTATGTTTTTGATATTGGTAACTTTAGAAATGTTGTTTATAAATGAGAAATTAATGAATGGAAATAATGGAACTCTGACATATATCCTCACACAATAATATTCGAACTCTGGTGTGAGTCTAATAAAGTACTGAGATATCATTGAACCTTTGAATACTTTGATATTTGGAAAGAAGTAGGTATTAAGATTTGATATTACATAGGGAACACTTAGGGACCTGGTATGAGATAAATTTAGTATTTTGGCATGAGTATCCATAATAACACAAGAGTTAATATAGTTAGATAATAATAAATGATAATGTAATAACTGGTTATTTATGCATTTTAGTAATTTCTAATAGAACTGCATACACTCTTTTGTCTGGAATTGTTTTAGACAATGTTGGTGGTGGCATGTTGAGTTGTAGTCACACCCTATTTGGGACTCCTGATCAGTATTTGATTATATTTTATTGTTTTAGAATAAGATAATGGAAAAGGCCCTGTGATGGTTATATTATTTGGGATGAAACATGGATGAGGGTACCAAAGACAGTTCAAAACCCTCTTGAAGAGTCGTGTCTTTAATTTTAATTGCATTATAGACACCTGAAAATTATATTGCCATAACATGCTGTCCCATTCAGATGATTATTGCATTTCCTGTTTGGTTATCTTGTGACATGAGTATTGTTCTTTTTATATATACTTCTGTATTTATTTATTTATTTATTTATACAAGTGTTTTACTCTGATAAATGAAGGAATAGTATCTCCATGTCTGACTCACCGGACCCGTGCTTCTAGTCGGTAGCCTATAGTATACAGGGAGGCACGCTTAAGGTCATGTGGTGAATCAGATTGGACCACCATCATATGGAAATTAGGTCGGGATGTTACACTTAGGGGTAATGAATCTGAAAAATGCATGTTGAGATTGACTCAAGCATTACACAGTACATGATAATGGGGTTTACTACAAACCTCGTTTGACACTCCCGTGGAATATTCTATGGAAATTCACAAAACCTTTATGAACCATTATGAAGAACTTGAATAAACTTTTAGGAGAGAAAAAATAATATGAATAATTACCAAGAACAATGTAGATAAAAAACTTTTGTCCCATAATTCTAGAAGAAATTATCATTTATAAGCAATTACTTATAGTATTAAAAGTTTCCATTTGATATTAAAATTCATTCTCATCCAGTTTATGTTGCTCTTTTTAGTAAATGGAAAAAAATAGAAAAATGAATGCCAATAACCAATGTGATGATAAAGGTAATTATTTCTCTAACAAGATGTATAAACTAATATGAATGGTAGTTAGATATACTTGGATCATTGTAAATGAGATATCTCAAATTAGGATCAACCACTGAAATGTAGTTTAATTTCCAACAACGTAAACTTAGAGAAGGATTGTGTCTCATTGAACATCAAGTGTTATGTATGAGAAACAATAGTGTATAAATCATACTAAATATAATTATTATAAGAATAATCACATATAGAAATATATTAAATTAAGGGGAAGATGTTACTATGTTGAAATAAATGGCATATAGAAATTAATTTACAAGGAATTCTACGTATTTTTTTGTGAGGAACATGGGCATTATCTGAGTCAATTTCCAAAACTAATGGTTCTTCATAAGAACAAGAAATTATCTATATTATACCAACTGCTAAGGTGAAGTTTCTATTTATCTATATCCAATAATTATTATGTAGAAGTATTTTTTTATTAATGATATTTTGGCTATATGAATCGTGAAACTTATAAGAAATGTTCTACAATAAACATTGTTTATGAATTTTCTGGAGCATATTTAATAATACTAAATACCTAGAAAGGTGATATATTGGAAAAAAATATTTTTGGGAAAAGATAATATATGATATATGCTTGATATAGAGGTATTATAGCCAGTTAAATATATTTTAATTTCTAGTAAAAAATATAATCTATATAGAAGAATTTACAGGTTAAAAAATGACTTGATGATCAATGTTATTTTGAGGATGTTTATCATATTTTAAGAAATGTTTTATTAGGTTTTGATATATATATATACATATACATTAGGATAAATATAATGAAATATTTTCTCAAAGTTTTATTATGTTTTTGTTTTTGTAAGTTGAAGGGGTTATAATTAACCATTAAGGATAACACCTTTTATTATATAGATCTTAATAAGTTTATATAGGATATGGCGTGAATTATGTAAGGAATTATGTACAGATAAAAAAATATTCACATTCAATTCCGTGAATTACCATACTTTGGGATACCCATTTTGGCTTTAATAAAGATAACATGAATACCTTGTTAATAGTTTGTCGATACTACGATTTATTAAAAAATAGTTTTAGTGATTCAGGCATAAAAAAATCATATTGGATATTAATTCATTATAGTATGTTGTCAAGTATAAATTTATTAAAATAGAAAAAAATGGTGAAATTGTTCTTATGAAATAAAATGACATTAGTTATGTATATTTACTAGTGTTCTCTATCTTAATAGTAACATAATACCTCAAATCATAGAAATAGAATCTTGAGAAAAATCATATTACCATCATCTGTGAGGAATCAATGGTTTTTTATTTTTTCATATATTTATAGATTTATGATTGTCAACAATATCATTACAATTTAGTTTCGTTATATAAATGATATTTGTTACTCTCCATAATTAGTTAATATTTTCTTCCATGATAATAGTTTTACATACCAACAATGTTCTCTAACATCGAACCCCTGTTAGGTGCTATCCCAGATGACCATTATATTTATCATTCAGTATTTTTATGAGATTTTTTATTATCCTCTTTTATGATGTAGGTTTTCCACAACGAAATTTTCAAATGTCCGAACTCTAATTACTTATAACAAGTTGATACTTCAAAGACCCAATTTATTTATTGAGTTATAATGTAACACCACAATAATTTATAATATTTTTTTCATTAAGTATTTTTTATTTAATTGATAGATTTAATTACATGAAACATTGTGTTTAATAGAACTATGATTTAATATTGAAATATTATAATTTAAGAAAGAAAAATATAACCGAGCCGTTATATTGGTTGATATGAATAATATTAATTAAACTAATAAATATATATAAAGCTAATATTACAAATATATATCACCAAAAATTATTAATAAATTAGAACTGAACATTAAAAAATATATTTTATTATAATAGAATTTATTTCCTTTAGAAAAATGGTATTGTTGTCACAACATGACCTAATGGGGACCATCTAGTTAGTGATAAGTTAAGGGTGACTACCCTAAGCCCGACTCTACTAGGGTAAGGGCCGATGATCATTACTGGGTCAGCGTAACAGTCACTTGGGAGTCCCTAACCTAAGTTACATGTACTCACACACACATATCCATGCTTGTACAATGATGAAATTTATATAAAACTCATACCAAATGCATGTACATGTCTAAATCCCTAGATCAGAGTATAAAATAATAATGGAATGAAAGAAGAGAAAGATACAAGACCACCAAAAAATGAAAAGATGTATAACTTGATAGAATGTAGGGACTATTGTCAAATGTAACTCCCTGTATGAACCACAACATTTCTAGAACAAATTTATCCTCTATATTAACTTGGTCCATTGAGAACCCAATGAATCAACCATTCTTTTCATTTTACATGAAACATGTAGGTACAACCCTGGATGGGGTGAGTAAAATAATACCCAGTAGGAAACTCTGATATCACTAAACGTAAACCATCATGAATAGGATCTAGATCTTTATAGGTGTATTTCAAGAACATGTATAATAAGAAAATATTTATATACTAATATTAGATACACAAACTCAAGGTAATGTCCCAACTATATAGGGTTCATGGGATTAATTATTAATGTTTCCATATAACACTTGTCCTGAAGACCACACAACATGAGTCAGATAGCATAGATGGAGTCTATCTAATATGTCATTCTCATGGGGTCTTTCCATAATTAGTACACACCATAAGTTTGAAGAGATTGACCATCATATGAGTATCACACCCAAGGCCATGGGGTATACCAATAACCTAATTTAGAAAAACCCACTATGTTTGGGATTAAAGCCTGAGTAGGTTTAGTCATAATGATTTTGAGAACCCCACATATAGAAAATGATGATGAATATAGGAACTCACTCCGTGCCTCACGGAAGAATTCCAACAAAGATATCCATGATTAATGTTCATTATAGTAAATCACCATCCCATATAAAGAAAAATATTCCATAATAAAACTTCAGGGAAATGATCAAGGGAACACACCCTAATAAATATTTTCCAGGATGAAGGGACAAAGGGCCCTAATCCATCATTAGAGAAGAAAAAAGTGTGTACTCTTTGTAAACCACATGTCTCTTTAACATTGGGTCTACCCATGTATAATGACATACTCCGATGTTTGTGTCCACGTACACCTAGTCGTTCCAATGTAATTGGTCAGGTAAATGTACATGGTTATGGTTGTGTACTCTTGGTTATACCATGTTCTTAGCTTTCAACTCTTAGAGAACAAGAAAACTTTCATGTCCAATTAACACACTCTATGATACATGTTGCACTATGTATAATTATTATCTCTTATATATAAATCCTTTCACTATTGATAGTTCCCTATAATGATTTTGATTATGTATTAAATATAATGTAATGCCAGATTTTAGGAAACCTCGTATCCTCTTCTGTATACACCCACACCACGAGTGCATCCAGTTCTATCACTGACCTTATCGAGAGTTAACTGATGCAATTTATCTGATAATCTACACTACCTATTTTCTAGAAACTATACCTTTATCTGATCTAAAATCAAACGTTGATATACACCATCATTTCATACTAAAAAGCAAAGAACAAGTATCCCTGAATATGAACTGATTGACAAATGAAAATTATTATTCTTTGAAATCATATCCTCCATCACATTTGTTACCACCAAATTGTTTCGTTTCATCACAAATAAGTTTCCCAATAGTCAAATACTAGGTATTCATTGAACTAATTACCAAATTAATTTCACATAATGAATAAGAAAATAAGGGGGTGAAGAAATGCACATGGCACAAACATGATGAATAGACCTCATAAAGTGTTCATGTTCTTTTTTATTCTATCCCATTATAATGATGAATGAATATATATAAATAAATAAAATATAAATCCCTAATACTATATAATTCAAACCCATACCTGTAATATTCTTGATACAAAAATAAATTCATTAAATGACTGATTCACATTCATCGTTGGAAAAGTCAAACGCTGATAAATCCCTAAAATTAAAATTTCCAACTTCGATTTGGATTAGTCTATGATGAATAATGATTATGAGTAATAAAAATTGATGAGATATTATAAATTAACTACGTAGTGGTTGATGATCGATGATCTGGTTGTTGTTCATCTCAGAACTATCCTCCAACACCCTCTCTCAAATGTCCAACTTATGCAGCTGACATAGGGATTTATCTATAACATCATATTTATAAACAAATACTTGGTAATGAAAATTTCATTAATAAAATAAATAAATTATTTTATTTTTTTATCAAACCACCAGTTATTACACTCCATGGGAAAATCCAACATTTTCTTGGGTAATTTTACACCTTGGGGTAAACCCATGCTCTAAACTCGATGGTGAACGTAGATTCTGATCAGAGCCCGTATTTGGGAATTATTCGATATTTTTTGTAGAACTATGTGTATTGGAAAATAATATATTTAATTTATTTTTTTACATCAATTCCAATCTCACCAGCCCTTTAAATCATGATCCTTTTGAGGATTTGGTGTCAAAAATATTGGTTGATATATTCTAAAACTTTGAATAAGAGAAATATAGATATTTCATCTTCTTTTTACGGGAAAATAGTTTAACCTATTTTTTTTATATTTTAGAAATTTTAATTTTTGTAATTAACAAAATTTTTTAAATTAAAATATCAATATTAACTTAAGGATAAATTATATTTTATTTTGGAAAATATTGTTTTTATCGAATTGTGGAAAATATTGATTTTTAAAAAACATTATTTTATTTTAACAAATTATCTATTTTAAATATATAATTATAAATTTAATATTATTTCAATGTAATATAATTATTATTTAGTTTACATTATGAAAATAATTACATTTGAATCAATTTATAATAAATTTAATATTATTTTATTTTTAGGATTAAAATCACATTTTGTCAAAAAACTTTTTTAATGGGAAAAATGTTTCTCAATTTTAACAAATTTAAATAAAACCTAATGAGTAATTTTTTATATGAAATGTATATATTATGAATATATAAATATTTATTATCATTCATTTAATAATTATTAATTTTCATATAATTATTATAAGATCTTATTATTTTTGGAAAATACATTTTATAACAAAAATGTTTCGAAAAAAATGTTGGTTAATTTTATATTAAATTCAGAAACATAAACAAATTAAATATGATAAAATGGATTATTAATTTATAAATGGAATAATTTATATTTTATAATAACTTAATCGTATTTTTTGTCATATTCAATTGAAAAATCATTGCAAAAACTTGGTACCATGGTGAAAAAATAAAAGGGTAATAAGTGAGTAACCTTCGAGGTAAATGAAAAAATATTTAAAACATATATTTATTGTTTTTTATTGTTTTTTTATCTTAACTATAACCCAAAAAATCATATATTTTTAAATTATTTGCAGAACATTGAGAGTGAGTGGATTCCCATTATTGGGTAGTTTTGGGTATTTAAAATAATTATTCTCTTAAACTAAAAATGGTAACCCACTCCCATCTATTATATACTCCTTTAAATCAACTAATATTAGAAAAACACTAAATAGATCTCCCCAAAACATAAATATCCATGTTATATATATTTTTGTCATAAATAAATAAAATCATTGGTGTCGTTACTAAGAAATACAATGGAGACTCTTCTAAGAAAAGGTAATCATATTCACTGAGCTCTATATTTTTTACTTATTTAATTCTACCATCAATAATTTTTTAACTGTTTAAATATAATAAAAATAGTATCTAATATATGATAATAGTTAAATATTAATCATTATATAAAATTAATATATAATATAGTTTCTCACCATAAAATTCATTGAAAATTTAATTTTCATTCTTGTGTATAGCAGACTACCACCTCATGAAGAGATGTGATTCATATTTTTTATTACCATATCTAATGGATGGTATATGTAAGTTTATATGAAGAATAAATATTACATTTTTGATATTATTAACAATTTTGAAGTATAAAATAATACTTTTCTTATTTCCATTATTATCATTGAAAAATTGAAATGCTAAACAAGCATACATACAACCAACTATCTCTATGACTGTAAGATAGTTCATTTATCATAACAAAAATACAAGGTTATTTTTAGAAGAAAAATTTATTTATAAAGAATTTAATTAATTAATAATAATAATTATGGATATGATGAAATAATTACCCATGTGACCACATTTAACATACTGATGATATTTTGAAATAATGAACTAAACATCCACAAAATACTGGACATGGAGATAAAAATTATTAAATTAAATACATTATTAAAATAAAGGAAAATATTTATTTAAGTGTAAGAAATAAAAAAATATTATTGAAGAAAAATAATAATTTAGTTATGTTTATTATACATGATATAAAATACATACTAAAAAATTATGGACTCATGAGAAGGTTTTATGTCTCAAAATATCCTTCCCTAAGAACCATGTTCTTTTATACACCAAGAAAAATTTATATGGTGTATGTACTGACCCTTTACATATTATATCATTAATACTTCATAATTCAAAATATTTTATGTTACAATTCAAATAAATTATTCATTGCAGTTATGATTCAAATGTTACCAAATCGGTAATGGTTTATTCATTAATGAAATTTTAATTTGGATTGTTTACAATTTTATTTAAAGTGAAGAAAATTATTTTTTAATTTTATATTTAATGTATATATTTTTCATCTACATTGGTTATTTATTAAAGTTTTAGGTAATAGTGCCATTTTTCTCTATTATGTACTATATATGATTGAGTTTTTTTTTAAAAAATGGACTTAATTTGTCTCCTTGATCGAACACCCATATTCCTACATGTCTATGATTTTTTGAAATCATTTTGAATATTTTTTAATAGTATTATATGATTAATTAATTTATTGTTTACGCTCTTTGATCTTTTTATAAAATCGTTTAATTGGAATATTATTATACATTTCTGGATAAGTTAGTATTTGAGATTTTACCCAAGTCTGAAAGGAATTATTTTTATGGAATTGAAGAAATTACCCACATCATAACCATTATTTTCATTGAAGATTACATTATAACTTCCATGTTTTATTTTAAAATAGTGTTATTTCCACAATATTTTGTGAAATTTTAATTTTTTTTAAATGATTTTCAATTTGGAATGTTTTACATTCGTCTAGATTTTTTTTTATCATTTTGTTTTTTTATTCATCAAATAAAACAAATATTATTGTTATGGAATGAATATAAAAATTATATAAATTTCTCTTAAATATATACCTATATTATTCTACCTTACTTTTACGAGTTAATACATAACTTATCATCATTACATAAATCCATTCAAAATAGAATTTCCATTTATTATGATATAAAACAATATTATTCAGACCATATTATTTCCATGCATTATTCTTTTTATAAACCCTAAGATTGATTTTCTTTGTGTGGAACACATGGATAGTGAATATTTTATGATGGGTAAACCTAAATAGTGTTTTAATGCATTGGGTGATGTTTTAGTCTCATGAAACATCATATATGGGATTAGGGACTAATCCTAATATGTTATTTGATGTTTTATACTATGTGATATTGTATAGGTAGTTATCCTTATACTATATTAATTTCTTTAATTGGTTTTATTATTCAATATCTATTAATCTAGAACTAATGATACCATTTTATATATGATATGATTTCATGTGATTATTCATGAGACTTATATTTTATAATATCATTATATATAATTGAATCACATATTATGTTTCCATATCATATCTATTACCCTACAAGTATTTTTAGCATAGACCTTTCTTTTATATAATCCTAGTTCATTCCCAGAGGATTTTGGTTCTTTAATGCATTTAAGAGCTCAATATGGAGAAAAAAAATTTAAGCATCCATTTTTTAGTTCCCTTTGATGTATTATTGTAACACCCGAGATTTTTATGAGTAATATTTTGTTTTTATATATCATTCAAGGAATCTTTCACTACATACTAGCTTGGCTTACTTTACACGCAATCGCGACCTTCCTCGATAGCTTGCGTTGTACGCAATACTGAGTTTCACTAAACAACGATATGCTATTAAAATATTATTAAAACTTGCCGTTATGAATAGTAATAACCACTTTTTGAAATTTTATAAATTTTATCTTTCAAAATGGACTTCATTTTTGGATTCGGAATACCGAAATTAGCCTAGAGTGAAATTTTGGTATTTTTCTGAAAACTTTCAATTTTTGATGAATAGTGAAACCACTAAGTGGTAGGTTAAAAACTGAATTTTGCATAAAACGTAATTTTACTGCTTCTGTGAATGGAATTTCGAAAATCCGAGAGACACGGTTAATATCAAGGACTAAAATGTGGTTCAATGAGATGAAAATAATTTTTTGGTGAATAGTAACTTTTTACTTTTTTTACCACGGTTAAAAGTAAATCGGGTAATTAAGGGTAAAAATGATATTATTATTACCCTAACAAATGTCCTAATTCTATTGGACAAGTTTAATTCGACCAAAAACAAACTTAGGAATAAAATATGACCATTTAAGTCTACATGGATTAGATTAGGACATTTATTTTTAATTTATTTAAAGAAGGGTTAAAATAGTTAAAATCAAAGTTTAATAAGTAAATAATTTTTAATATGGGGTTACACATAAGATAAATTCGACTAATAATATTAATTAGAAATCTAAAAAGATTTCCTAAATGATGGTATTTTATATATAATTTTTAGACATTAAATAAGTTAATTTATTTATGACACAATTATGATGCAGTAATTATCGTATTTATGCAATATTGGCATAATTGATGTTATAAACACCAAAATAAATGTAATTTGACACTTTTTATGAATTCCACTAATTTTCTAGGTTACTATAATATATTATTGTTGATTTAATCAACTTGGTTCGAACATATAATTCTGTTATGACATTCACAGAAATCATATATCAAATAGTGTCAAAATTGACACAAAATAGTTTTTAAATCAAATATTATATTATTAATTCTTATTTTATTCCTAAAAAATCTAAGGTTCGGCCACATGACTTAGATAAGGATATATATATTAATAATAAACAATTTGGGGTTCGTTTGACATGTTATAGTAAGTGTATTAACCATATAGTGAATGAAAACAAAAAGACACGGTAAAAGTTAAATTATTTAACTTAGAGTTAAATCTAATTGATAAGATTAAAATAATACCCTAAACTTGTCTAAATCCTATTGGTTGATAGGATTTCGACACATCCCCACTTTAGCTTCGAAATAAGACCCTTTTGAACCATTATAAACCGAATTTGACTTTAATATAAAATAATATTTTGAGATATTCCTAAGGTGCCCCTCTCCTCCCTTATAAAAGGGCACCTCCTCCCCCTCCTCCTCACACCAAATTGAGCACTCAAGCTCGGCCAACCCCTACACAGATCCCTCCTCCACTTCCCTAGGATCATCCTAGAGCTCCTGGTCTTCTTAAAAGACCATCCATAGTTCCCTAAGAGAAGGTTAAGAGAAGGTGCGTCAAAAAGAGGTAATACCCATTACCGATCTTTTTCAATTTCTTTCTTCTTCAACTTCGTCTTCTTCTTTTTTTGTTTCATGATAAAGTAATAACATTAGTATTAATTACATACTGGTATGTTATTATAAACATAAAACAACCCTAATTCACCTTCTATCCATCCTATGGAAAAATGAAATCACCACGCGTGCGTACGTACGGAATACCGTCTCCACGCCGTGGTGTAATCTATTTTCCGCCACCACCTTACATGGATGGGTACAATGGTGTAATGAGTAACTATTTATGATTATTATAAAGTAATATTGTTACTAAAATAATATATATATACTACAATACAATTCCACGATCATAGGAACGATATCATCACTCGTGCGTACGTACGGAATATCGTCTCCACGATGTGATGCGACTCGTTCTACATGATCATCATTACATAGTAATTATATAAATGAATTGAATGAATAAATATGATATATGTTACACTAATACCATTCTGGATATAAGGTATCTATAACCTTAAAAGAAGAATAATAATTTATTCGGCAAAACACACATAAGAACAAAAGGCAATAAAGACCTGAGTAACAAGTAACAATGAAATATTACTAACAAGAAGCTAAGAATATGAACATATATGATATCATATCAATATGTATGATTCTGGAATAATTCAATAACATTATTTAAACCGTTATACAGGAGATTCGGACATGTACAATGAAAATTGGACCTAAGGTAAGGGAAAATATCACAATCTCATTTTTATCCGAGATTGTTTTTACTTTGGCATTTACTGGGGTGTATTTTATCATCCACATCGATGTTACATCAATATGTAATATTGTTTACATCCACTTACAATAGTTTAAATCCAATTTTACCCTTCGGTGAATTTTTAGTAAAGAATATGAAAGGAATCTTTTGTCGTTTTTTCGTACGAGGTACTTTTTGACTTTTCCGACAAAAGTACGAAGAATGTTTTTTTTAACTTATACAGCATGAATGGATTCTTAAAACATTATTTCCAAGAAGCTTCCTTTACAAGTATTCAAGTTTATTTTTAATCAACTTCTTTTAGTTAAAAATTTTATGACATGTTAAGAAAGGAAAAGTGTTTTTGAAGTAGAAAGGATATTTTCCTCAAGAATGGAGTTCAAGTATTTTATCAAAATTATTTTCCATCTAAGATAATAAAAGGGTTCTGTTTTTATCCCTATTATTGCATGGATTTGATTATGTTGTGATGGGAATATTTTTATGAATTCCTTTATCTTATATGAATTGTTTTATGATGTCATGTTGTTTAAGAATCCCATTTTTATTACATGGGTTACGCTATGAAGTATGGTTTATGATTATGTGGCACACATAAGAAAGGATTCATTATAAGATGGGTGGGACCTATATCTCCCTCCAATGAATTGGGTAAAGATTTTATATCTCATGAGATAAACATGTCTGGAACGGAAGGTTATTTTGGTTCAGTGATACAGGACTGAAACGAGGAGTGAACTCGGATCAGAAAGGGACTTTGTCCACTAAGATAGTCTTGGAAATGAGTCATGACTAACAAGAAATGATTTTCCATGATTATGTGTGCATGCCACAAAGTTTCAAGTTTCATGTTATGATTATGGGGATCTCATTTTCACTTCTATGATTTATTCCATGTTAAGATATTATGATCTCTTTTGCAGATTATGATTTTCAAAAAGATATGATATGGTTTTTATTTCCTTTATTTTCCCTTGCTGAGCATTTGAGCTCACCCTTTTATGTTTTCTTTTCCCCAGGTCAGGAAGATGGCTATTAAGTAGAATATGCTAAAAGGGACCCTAGATATGATGAAATAAATGGGAGACACTGTAGACGATTTATAAACCAGTTGTTTATGTTTCCTAGTTTCTAAAGACACTATACCTATACGGTCCTTTGTAGTTTTGTCATATGTTGTAATAAGTGTGCTTCAATTTTGAAGTATTAACAATGTATGTAAAGTATGGGTCGCTATAATTATCATCATAGATTTTAAAATAATTGATTCCTCATGATATTTGGGGTCATAATAATTGGGTATTTATTTTAAAAAATAGAATAATAATATGTGTTAATGTAATGGGTTTCTCTTAGGATACCCAATAATGAAATGTTTTTTAAAAATAAAAAATATTAACCTATAAAATTAATGAAACTACATACTATAGTTATGTTTATTAGTGCATGACATTTTGTGACTCTATTTGACTTCACATGGTCACCTTATATTATATCATTGGATAACATATGTACAAAAAATGAAATTTTTTGAATCCCTAAATCACTCATAATAAATTTACTGTATAACCCTTTCTTATAAGTTTCTTAAGAGATATTCACTAGTGATACTGATAGTCCTCATATATTATACAATACACAATGGTAACATCAATAAACCCCATAAAACTTTATCAAAAAAATTCATTGAATACATTAATTTATAGATCTGTAAAAACCCAAGGTTCAATAGTCAATCAAAATGCAATAAGTACAAACTCATAATATTAACACCTAATTAAAAATTATTAATTCTTAATATATTTATCCTTTACTCTCTATTGTTGATACTTAGAATAATGGTAAATATTTTAAAAAATTTATCCCCAAGTATTTGATTGTATTATTCATCAATGTGAGATAGAAGATACTTTTTCATTATCATACTATCATGGATTTACCTATAATAAATGAAAATCCTTATAGATGAAAATTATTTGTTAGAAAAGATAATAGGTACTCCCTAATATGAAAAACTTGGGCTTATAAATCTCTTATCACCTAACTCATATATTTGTTTCATTTAATCCACTGATTCTAAATCGGTGATTAAATATAAAGTCATTGATTTATGTATTCAACCATAGATTAAATCAATGGAGAACTCATCTTCAATATATGATGGATGTCCAAGTAATTTCTTAAGAAATACATCTATGTATTCTTGTACAATAAGAATATACTCATTTTGAAGATTATATTTTTCATCCATAGATTGTGAATTCTTTTATTCCTTATGAATCTCACTATAATAGGTAGGATCTAGACATAACCATGCTATTAATATCTCATCCCAAATGCTAATTAATTTGACATATTTATCACGAGTCATGATTTATATATTTTTTGTAACAGATTCTTACATAATTTCTTAAAATAAATTTCACACCAATGATTAAATCAATGTTAAAAATAGGTTCAATAATAAAGTTTTCAAATAGGTTATTATTATGTGTTATAAAGGGAATTACCTGACACCTCCTTGTTGTAGTGATATTTCCACTAGGAATTTTGACTGATAACTTTATTATTAATGTGATAGGGAAATATCTAAATTTAGTGAAAAAAGGAATATATAAAGGAGTGAGAGGATACATAATCAAATAATGAATTATATAAATTTTTTGTTGTGATTAATGTAGGTAACAATACAAATTTTTGATCTTCAATATCAGATGTAGTGGTTTCATAATCCTGGACATCTCCCGTTGGACTCATTTATGGTAAACTAGCTTCATATATTGTACATTGGTTAGAATAATGAAAATTTTCATTATTGTTAAATCATTTAATTGTAGTTGTCTCTTTATTTCCCTTAACTTAATTCACCAGATGACCCTTTTCTCCGCACATGTATTAATCTCATATTCTATTTATGAATCTTTTAGGTTTTTTGTCAACAATTTTGACATCATAGATATTTCTTAATTTTCTTAATATTTGTTTGTATATTATATTTCTATAGTTATTCATATGAATAATTATTGTTTTAATTTCACCATAATATATTGGATCTATAAAATTATTTCACTTTTTTAAGGCTCATATATATTCTTTATCATATGATGTAAATGTTTTAAAATGAGTACCCTTTATAGATATTTTTAAACCATAAAATTAAATTGATGATCATGCATTCTATATTACATATGTAATTCATAGAATGTATGGATAGTATTGTAAATGTATCCTAATACTATCTAACACTTTATTCTTCCATTTTATTCATATTGTGGAACTTTCTCTTTATTTTAGTTCATTTATCATGAGGAAAATATTTTTCGAAGAAGGTTTCATCAAATTTTTTCTATTACACATGTTATATTTCTTATTCTTATCATGTATTTAGGATAAAAACCATGATCTTTTTGTATCACCTTTGAGAAAATATTATTCATGTATAACATTTTCTCTTTCATCACACCCTAATGACATAAATATCATTTCATGGGATGTAATTTATTTCGAATAATCCAACGAAATATTAGTCCCACTAAATGATGGGGGATTATTTAACATTAAACAATATGATATAAGACCACCATGACATGTAATATTTTTTTCCATATGTGTATTGTTTTTAGTCATATATTAGGTCATATTTTTTAATATATCCTTGATATAATCAACTCCGTCAATAGTTTTTCAGATTTCTCCATTGGAAAAAATCAATATAATCTATTAGTATTGATACCATTATTTATAATAGGATCAATTTCAAAACAATGGAATATAATGAATTAGATTATAAAATTATTAATTTTAAATCATGAGGTACAATTATAAATATATTTTAATACTTCAGGTGAATTTAAAATTTATGGACTGTTAATCTATAAATAATTAACTTGGTTTCTTTTGGAATATATTTACAATATTTTTAAATATTTCACAATGGATTGTTAATAAAATTTTAATTGAACTAATAATATCCCTCACGAGTTTCAATATTAGTGCTCAGTAAGGCATCATACATTAGGCACTATAATTATGGAAGAGATTTACTCAACCAAAACATTAAGGGGTTATTACAACTAGAAATATTTGTGATGAAACTATGTCAGCTTTTACTATCCATTCAGTTCCCATGGTTTCCAATAAACTTTGTTGAATACAAACAATAATAATTTAGACACCAGTAACCTAGATCCAATGATTTATTTATTACATTGGACTAGATAAAAGCGATCCAATACCAATGGAATAATTAATTTATCATCTTTCAGATCCGAATACATAAACAATTCCTATTATATATTATGAATATAATAAAAAACATATGAAAAAATTACATTCTTTATCACTAAATCTCATTCAAATCATTCTTCTTTATAATATAGGGAGATGAAAACCAATAATGATGGGGTCAAATAATTATTAAGGGATTATTAAAATTTAAGATATCATGAAAAGGTAAGGAATAATCTAATTTTCAAGTTAATTACATAGAATAAATTATATTTAATCAATAACATTAGCAAGAGATTCATCCAAGGATAATATCAATGTAATAAAATCGTGGATAATAATAAATTATCAATTATGGAAGGTTATACTAATAGAAATAATGATATCATATATCATGATATATATACATTCAATTCCTTGTGTGACGATAGTTTAATCCATGGGTAGGTGTACATTAGAAACCCACTTAATTTGGTGAACTGATTTTCCACATGAAAACTATCGATGCATTGAGGTGATATCTATAACCAAGCCCCACCATTTTATATTTGTACAGTGCATTCATTACATAGTCAATGACCATTTTAATTTATTCAAAAATCATTCATTATTTATAAATATCTATATTGGGAAAAAAATATGGATTAATCATGTTTCTCCCTAGTAAATAAAATAGATGTCATAGTAAAATAGAAGATGTTATATTGGTATAAAATTAGGGAAATAATCATATCCACGATATAAAGAATAGATATTTAATAGAAATTATGTCTATCATTTCACTAGATATAATGATTTTTTAATAAAATCATATCATATAGAAAATATCAAATATAATAAAAAAACATAGTAAATCAAAAAAACCATTAAGAAAACAACATAATTTCTTACAAAATATAAATAATATCAAATATAATAAAAAAATTAGTATATCAATATATAAAAAAAATATTTTTTTTTCAAATAATTTTGAATGACAAGTACATAGAATAAAAATATACCAGATCAAAAATAGTAATAATATTTGATTTCCATTTATGTGGTTCTCTACCCGATCCAAGTGAAAAAATAGTTTAAAAGTTGGAAGAAAATATTAAAATTACCTAAATATAAATATTATAAAAATAATATATTTATTTTATGGTGAATAGGTTATAATATCTTCCCAACAAAAAAATAATAAAATAAAAAATATATTATAATATAAATCCTTATTTCTTTAATAGCATTTATTTTGTAATTCCTTAGAAGTGTAAAATATAATTGAAACATTTGTCATAATTTATTAAAATTCATTCTGGAGTAATATATAAAAGAGGAATAATATATAAAAAATAAAAGTAAATATGTGAAAAATATAAAATATCTCTAAAGGGATTGGGAATTGAGATGGAATAATTTATATTACACTTCACATTTATTGCACATTATTTAACCTAACATGTAATAGATCAAATCATTTTATTAATTTTTATCAGATATATAATCAAAA
Source organism: Viscum album (assembly GCA_963277665.1). Taxonomy (NCBI): domain Eukaryota; kingdom Viridiplantae; phylum Streptophyta; class Magnoliopsida; order Santalales; family Viscaceae; genus Viscum; species Viscum album. Next base: position 343,186,955 of record OY728136.1, on the reverse strand, counting down.
TTATAATATCATATCTGATCCCCTTGTAACATCTTATAAATAATTCATCAATAATATTTCATTATTAAAATTATCTCAGTTGTTATCTTGTTGATTTCTCTCATTCATGTTTTTTCAAAAAAGCACAGATTCCTTCCCATAGAATATAGTTCCATAATATCCTTAGTTATAATATTTTTTTTAATATCATATTCCTTCATTATATATACTTTGATGCAATAAAATTTCTTAAGCATAATATATATTCACTATTTCTATCATTATGACTATCTATGTTAGTGGGTGACGGAAAATAATTACCCGGGTTCACAATGTTGTAGTCCATCGTACACACAAGAATCAGTTTTTTTATCCATATGATGAAGAATGAGATATATTATTATTATTCCATAAACATAATAATATTTCATTATGTTGGTGATATATGTGTTATTATATAGTAATTATTAGTACATAATTCATGGTGGTTAAATAAGATTTAATAAAAAAGTTATATGTAAAGATGATTACCAATTATTAGATAAACTTCCTTTGTATATCAATTCATTGACTGTAGGGATTATATTTTTTTAATACTATAATATCTAGAATGTGTAAGGGGTTCTTTGGGAGAGAGATTAGTAAGGTTTTACAAAGATTAATAGCTTGATATATGCAATTAAGTGAGGGGAGGAGGTTATTTTTTAGAGTTGAGGTGAGTGTAACACATGTAATTTTCAATGTTTTATAATGAATTCATGTCAATTTCTTGAAAAAAACACTCCAAATAGCCCATATTATAAGGTGATAAATTCAATTTCAAAATCAAAACATCCATTTGGGTTTTTGTACGTGTTTAGGCAATTTTTATCCTTATCTTATGAGGTTGACCCCATGGTAAACACCTTAACCATATTAATAAATTTATTTACTATTTTTAATATTATCTATGATAAAAAAGTTAAGATTAAATTATTTTTAATAAGAATAAATTTTAAAATAATGACATTATGTCTGATAATGTGTATGACACATAACAGTGAGCTTAAGTAAGATGTGAAATATTTTTATTTAAACATGACTGTTATAATCTAACTGTAGAATTGTTTGGTAGGAAGATGATATATATTATAATGAAATATATATATTTTTCATTATAATTAAAAATTAATAGATTAATTATTTTGAAACAAGCACTCAGATTTTAGAGAAATCATTTTACTCTCCATAAAAATATTTTCGTAAATATGGTAGTTATCGTTTTTTATTAGTGAATATTATAATTAATTTTTAAATTTTATTGAAATTTAAACTGATTAAAAATATAATTTTTTAAATAATAATATAACATTATTTTATTTTTAAATTTTGATATTTTTATTAGAGTGTGACTATTTAATGAATAGTGATAATATTAATTTTTAATAAACATATAATTTTGGGTAAATTATTAATAAAGTAAAATTATTTTTTTTATTATTTTTAAAAATAAATTAGTTCCCTTTAATTAGTAATAATACAATTATTTTCTTTTACGTGAATTTTATACTTGAAATTTTAATAAAAAAATTTGAATACATCAAAAAGAACAATTCTAAAAAATCTTTTTTTTATCATGGTTTTCTAGCTAAATTTTAAATTAAATTATTACAATTCTAGGAGTTGAATTTTTAAAAATGAATTATCTATATTAAATTAGTGGATCCATATTTTTTAAATAATTATCTTACATTTTTAGTCATCATGAATATTAACATTTATATTTTTTTACCATTTTAAAGGGTAAATATGTTCATTATTGTTAAAAAAATTAAAACATAATGACTGAAAAATGTCCCAATAACTTTTCTTAAATTATTTTAGAAATTATATCTCATCCATAATCATCTAATAGTCAAATATATGTCCTTTTTGCATTTTTCGTTGATTATATCCTTTATAATATTTTTTATAAATAAATGTAAAAAACATCATTCTTTGTTTTTTATTATATGTAAAATTTTGAAATAGGGATAAATATATGATATGATAGATTTTAAATTTTTTTAATGACATTTTTTTCATTATAAATTATTTCTAATTTTTGGGAGAAAATAATTAACTTAAATAACTATAAAATAATTACATAATGCATTTTAATGTAATACAAAAATCAAACAAATGATTCTAACAACTCTAAAAATAATATTATTTGAGACCATAGTAATATACAATGTTTTTTTAAATAATCATAAAACATAAGATTTTTGATAAATTTTTATGTTCAAAATATATATTTTTATTGTTTTTTTTAATGAAAAATTAGTTGAATAGTGTCATAAATGACATGGATGTATTTTTAAAAAATAAGGATTTATTAAATGATTTAAATTCATAAAAAATATTTTACAAAATAAAATAAAATTGATATGTTTTATAATATCAACCATGGTCTATTTGTGGGCATGTTTTTCTTTTATAGTACATATATTGACCCCTAAAGTGAAAAAAAATATTTCAATTTAATCATCAGAATGTACAATAAGGGGTAAAAAAAGATAATAATGAAAACATAACCTAATATTCAAAAACAATTATTGGATAATATTTTTCGGACCCATATTCATGTTAGATAGGAAATAAATAAATTTTGAACCCTTTTAGAATGAAACAAAATTATAATAATTTAATAACCAAAGTAATACATAGAGTTCCCTCCCCTCATTTATAAGTGGGAACCTCATATATTATTTTCTAATAATGTAAAAATACTTTTGGATCAGCCAATAATTTCAAATATATATTCCATAAATCACTACACACATCCCAAAATCCTTAGTTTTTTAAGAAAAATATCCTACTGAATCTTTTTTTTAATCTTAAGAGGTTGTCAGAAGAATATATATGTTCTTTAGGAATAAAATTTTTTATTGATTGTTAAAAATAAATTAAATCCCTATAAATAGTGATAATATTATAAATCTATAATCTTCTATATAATGAGATTTTATTATGTTAACTTCATATGTTGTATCTCCTTATTGTTCCATCAAATGGGAAATGAAACAATTGTTCATCTGTACAATAGAGTACCTCCTCAAGAATTGATAAATTAATTTTCCATCACCACCTCTTACAAAATTGTAATGATAGATTTAATGTAAATATATTGTATTTATAAAATAAATTATAATTAATAAAATATAATATTTCATTCACTTTTTTACCTTTTAATTCACTAAAAATGATAATGATGTTCATGAGTACATGAGGAATACCACCAACCTTATGTAATATGAAACATTTTTATCACCACATCACATGGATGGTATATATATGTGTTTTTAATGAAATAATATGGTATTAATTGTATAATTTTAATTATGGGAAGGAAAAATAAAACTTATCTTCCTTTAATAAATATATGTGAAAATATGGAAACATTACTTATACGTATGAATGACATATCATCTTTATGAATGTCCTATAATTCAATTTTCATTACCATAATTCATGGTTGTTATTAGAAGTTTTATTGTTTTATACCTATATATTATAAATACTAAATAATTTTCCCTTTCCACCCATGTGTCGATAACACATCGACCCCCATTACATGGTGTCATCTCCTCACTTCGCCGTTACCTAAAAATCATGATTCCTTATTTCCTCCCTCACATCCTCCTTTGCCTACTCCACCTACTCTACCTCTACCTCCTCCTCAGCCACTATATGTCCTCCAAAACCTTTTTCATTCTCCTAGTATACTTATGTATACTTCTACACCTCAGTCTACACCTAGGATTCTGCCTCTCCAAATCTATATATACCTTCTCCTTGTTATCCACCTTAGCCTATCTGACTCTACTCTCCACATATGCCTCAGCCACCTTGAATGTGATTTGGACTGATGTCCACATATATCCTTCCTGTCTATTGAGTTTTCATGGTCATGTATCACAATTTATTCTTCCCCCTTCTCTACCTCACCATATCCACCTCCTCCTCCACCTCCGCCTCACCTCCTTACTACCACTCATCCCTACCTCTATTATGATTCCTCATCTCACAACCTCACCATCACTACATTTGCCTCCACCACACCACATTGCCACATTGTCACAATGAAACTCTACCTCACCACCTCCGCCTCGACCACCCATCCTCATCTAACCACATCCACCCTCACTTACCCGTCATCCACCCCCTCAAATCCATATCCTTCTCCCCATGTAAGGTTTTTATACCTTGGATCTTCTACATTCCGCACCCCATAATAAACAAGAAGAAACCTAGAGCACCAATGGTCTCACGTCATACTCTCATCAACATTTGATTTTTGATTTTGGATATCAAAGATATCAAAATAATTATAGAATTTATATATTTTTTTTTCCAAAAAATATATCAACATCCCAAATTTTCTATCCACAAAAATGTGTGTCCCATTTTTATTCTCTCACTCATTGTCAAATCCAATTTTATGAATCTATATGCCAGTTTCCATAAAATGCTACCTCATTTGTTCCTTAACAATCACTCATGGGATTATTTATGATGGAATTGATTATTTTAGGTAACGTTAAATATTTATAATCTTATTATTCTTCACTATTTATGTATTTGTTTTGTGAAGTTGTATTTATAAGTTATTCTAAAGTGTTTTAAATTAGTATAAACTCCCTATAATAGATCTACATAGTGATTTGGTTACTATTACCATCTAATTAAATGGATATTCAATTGTTCATCGGGAAGTATAATATTTACGAAATTGTTATTTTATAATTAATATATTTATGTAATTTTAAAAAATTTATAATCCATAAATTATTCATTCATTTAAGTTGTTTACCAATCACGTAAATTTAAATATTAATAAGTAATTAGTGAGGTATATGTGAGTTTCTAAAACATAGATTTAACTAATAACATTTATCAATGAGTTTATTAGTTAAAAATATGTTTTCATCAATTTATTATTTAACTAAGTTTCCACTGATTCCAACACAATTTTTTTAACTACATACTTCTATTTCATACCATCAAATTGTCATAGCACAGAGCATATATTCATTATAAATTCATTTCTTCTACTTTATACATCACTATATGTCCTTCAAAAAATATTTTTTTACTCCTTTATATGTTTCAAGTTTTTTATTCATTCCAATCATAAAACTGAAACCCCATGAAAATTCATTCTTCCACCTTAAATTATATTTGATTTTGGGTTTAAGGAATTAGATTGGGGAAATGGGAATGTTTTTTTCAGATATGTATATTAATCTCTACAAAGTACCTACAATGTTCGAGTCTCCAAAAGAACCACCACCATATCAAAGGTCTTCACTTCTGAAAAAATATGATTCTTCTAATTGAATTACCACATCATTATAACATTTTATTCATCACTGTATAGACCACCTATAATTTTTTTATACTGACTACCTTCTAATTTATATTTAGATCTTTCGTTTTTCTATTTAATTTAAAAATTGAGTTTAGTAGTTATAACTGCTCAAAATCATATATGTGTTTCATCTTTGAATTTTTTTCAACTCACTCAAAATATATTTATATTCAATATCATATTAATTTTAAAAAAATGAATCAAATTATGAGTTATTTATTATATTTATATTTTCACTACAAGACAAGCTGATGCATCTCAAAATGAATTTCATGTTGTTGACACTGTTTTTATGTGAACTTCCAATCTCTGGATTTATTTATTTATATTTATATTACAATTCATAAATTCCATTATTATTTCCTAATACATTATACTATAAAATTTAGTAATATAATAATAGGGATCCAATAATATACCTCTAAATAATTTATGGTTCATTTCAATTACCATTCTATTATGATGAAGGGAGAATACAATGGAAATTGGAAAGGTTACAAAAGAAAAACGGTTTCCAAACGTGTTTCTACATTATTATAAATATTATTATTAAATATATATATATATATATATATTAGTATCTACAGATATTAATTCCATTATTAAATGATAGTTATTTACACCACCTCCACTGTTGAATCGTCAACCTCGATCTCTGCCTCTACCTCTAACTATCTGAATCTGCCTCCACTTCTCCTCGCTCACTATGTATGTTTCTCTACATCCACCTAGGATACATTGAATTTGATTCCTACTAATACTTGTATTGATCCTTCCCCTCTATTTAGTTTCAATGGTCATGTATCACATATTCATACACCTCCCCTTGTCAGCCTCACCATTGCAGCCTCTATCCCCACATTCACCTCATCGGCTCACTTTAATGCATCCCGACCACCTCTATGAATCCTCACCACACTGCCTCACCATTTACACCTTTGTCTCTACTAATACCACTCATCACCATTGATCCCCTCCTCCATCATGAATCAATTCCTCACTTCTTCCACCTCTATCAAGCATCCCTACCTCACCTTCTCCTCCTCCTCCTTCGCATATCCATCATCAACCCCTCCACTCTATCCCCTTCTCCCTATATATGGTGTCTTCTACCTCTAGTATCCTCTATTCATCTCCCAAATATTCAACTGATGAAAATATAGATCTCTCATAGTCCCATTTCATCCTAACATTGACATATAATTATTGATATTTTAGATGAAAGTGTACGAAATCAGTATATATTTTATATATATTTGTTTGAGAAATAATCATTGTCCTCAATATACCATCCAAAACCACTCCAAAACAATTCTGGTATTCCACCTATCATCATCATATCTTCTTCCATGCACTTGTACTCATGTTTTCAGAAAATGCAACCTCATCCATTGGTGATCAATTTTCCATGAGGTTAATCATTTTTGAGTTCATGTATTTAGATAATTTATCGTATTTCAAATCATATTGTTCTTCACTATTCATGAATATTTTTGGGAAGTGACTTTTATAAGTTATTATAATGTGATTTATTTTCAAATAAACTACCTAAAATAGATATATAGAGTGATTTTGTAACTATTATATTCTACTAACATTTCTTATCAATTGTTCATTGGGATCTAGTATATTTAGGTAATTATGACTATTTAATTCTTTGTATCTAGTTAATTTTGCACATTTAAAATTTTATAATTCTACAAAATAGTAAATTATTAACCAATTTCATAAAATACAATAATAATATGTTATCAGTGATGTACATGTGATATTCTGAAACAAAGTTTTAACTAAAAATAGTTATCATAGGCTTTTTATTTGAAACTATGTTTTAATTGAATTATTATTTGACTGGGTCACCCACTATTTCGACCAAATTCTATTCACTTCAGAATTATATTCCATATTGTCAATATTTCATTGCACAGAACACATATTCATCATTCATTAAAACATTATACCATATAAATCACTATATATCTTTTGGTAAGTTTATTTTTTACTTCATATTATATTTCATATTTTTTTTCATTCCAATATTACCACTAAAACCACATGAAAAATCATTCTTCCACACTACACTATCTTACATTTTGGGATATAAAAATTTGTTCTAGAAAATGTGCAATTTTTATGAATAGACATACTTCCCTCTACCATCTACCTTATATGTCCAAGTCTTCAGACACCCCGACAACCATCGTAATGGTATGGGATTCTAAGTAAAATGAAATTATTCTAATTGTTTTTCCATTAATTATTACATTGAGTTATTCACCATGATGGTAACCATTGATGTTTTTTTATATTAACTTTTTTCTAATTTAGATTTAGATCTTTCATTTTACACATTAATATTTAAGTTGAGTTCCTTAGTTTAACTACTCAACATCAATTATTTTATTTGTAATTAAAATTTTATTTTTTCAACTTACTCTAGATATCTTTATATACTATACCCTATTAATTTTAAAAAAAATAACATTTTGAGATATTTTTTATATTTATATTTTCACTGGAAGATATTATAATGCCTATAAATAAGATCTTCGGGTAGTTGACACTATTTTCTGTGAACTTCATATCTTCGAATATATTTATTTATATTTATATTCCATTTTTTATAATTCATAATGTTTTTATAATAAATTATATATTAGAAAGTATAGATATCATAATTGTAGTGGCATAATTTTCCTCTGAATATATATTAGGTGTATTTCAATTACCCTTCGATTTTGGTGAAGAGAGATTATAATGGAAATTAACAAGGTTTCAAAAGAATTTTTTGGAAATAGAGGTATGAATATTATTTTAAATATTTTAATTCATATATATATATATATAAACATATAAATTTATTAATTCCATTTTTAAATTACAATTACATGTCACTTATCAACTTCATTACACCAAAATAACGAAGTAACACACATTATTTGAATGGATATTATGTTATTTTCTGATATCATCATGTAATTTTATAATCTCTTATCATTATCAAGTATATTGTTGTATGGATTGATTTTTTTATTTCTAACATTTATATTTTCTTTATTGAAAATTTCAGCTAACAAATACCTATTTTATTATGACATAATTATTTTACATAATCAACAACATTGAAATATATACACATGAAGATATGATCTCAGTGTGTAAAAAATATTTTGAAAAGTGATTAAGGTGCTATTAGAAATACATCATACAAATTATTATCATTTCATTTAGGTTGGACATATTATACGAATATATTCATAAAGTAATTAATTACTTATATGTTTTTTTCATTAATATTAACTAAAAAAATCACCCTTCATCCAAAAAATGTCCCATTTTAGGATAAATTATTTTATATATTCTATTTCCTATATTAATTTTTGTGACAATTTACTCTTTCTTATTATCAGCAGTCCCATAGGTTAGTCATCGAACATAAAATTGTACATTATTTATTATTAATCTTCAAATAAGAAGATATTTTTATATTTTTTTGTAACTCATGATATTGTTTCCATGTAGAAGAATATTAAAATTCATAAAATTGACCATCTTTTAGGATTATACTACATGTAAGAAGATATGTTCTAAATTTACCCTCTTTTAAGATATCATGATACAATATTCATTTAGAATACGGTTATTAAAGAATCTTTTAATTTCCCTAATTAATGTTACTTTTATTCAAATATGCTTCTCTAAACTGATTTCTATTATATTCACTTATTTGTTTCTTATAATGGAATATTTTATTATTCAATTCCCTTATGGGGTGTTTTATAAAATATTAACCAGAATTGTTTTTACAATTAATATAAGTGAATTTTCCTCTGATGATTTTATTTACTGTTCCATTTTTTTAAAATATAATCCATTATATACTTTTTTGTAGTAGAGTCTCCTTATTCACCACTAAATCATTATGACATTGTAATGCATTACTGAATCATGGAATTTTTTTCACAATATAGATTTGAAATGTTTATTATGTAAATTTGATCTTCATTTCTATCCAAATATATTATCTTATTATTTTCCACTAACAATAGTCAGATCATGTTCCTAACTATTATCTTGATTAAGTGAAAATGTTTTATACTTTATAAAGTATGTTACATGATTATTTAAATCAAATATAGTTTTTCCACACAATTCAGTTTCCCCCTATTAATATCATAAGATTATATAGCATGAAAAAATGGTTATCTTTGTGAAATGATGTCTCAAAAATCACATCCAAATTATATTGAGACACATAATTTAAAAAAATGTTCTTAAAACTCAATATGTAGGACATTTTAATCGAACCGTACACCAAATGTATGATATGTGTTTTTTCTTCAATAATATGTATACTTATTCTATTTACATTCAGTGCATTTTATAATATTTTAACACAATATATATTTCATAATTAATTATATGATATGAATATGAGGAGTCAGTGTTAAACATATCATTAATAGATGAGTGAGGAAATACCTCATGTTTAAGTTGTTCATGGTTTTATTATATATATTTTTTGTTATAAGAGGGTTTAGATTAGTTTTTGGAAGTAATATAGGGTTTTTTTCAGGTGTTTTCCTAGGAATCCTGACTATATATGGGTTCTTATTATTTTACTCATTCCTATTTCTATATAGTTTGTTCATATTTTTTTCATATAGGTGAAACTTATTTTCTATACTAGTAAATAATTTTTTAGTTCAAACAGGTAACCTTTTATTATGTTTTTTGATGTAGTTCATATTTTTCTATAATTGATTTTAATTTAAAATATTGGTTCGTATTTTTCGAATTCTGTTATATATTTTTACCCTTTTTTATCATTGATTTGAATTTTTTATAAATGGTGATATTTTTTTAAAACAGGTTCATATTTATTCCCATTTTATCATAAAACATTACATTTTTAATAAACTAATATACTTTATAAAAATATATATTATTTTCTTTTTTCATTAATATAAAGATTTCATTTTTAATATTCTTATAAATTTTCATATTTTTTCATTATTATATGAAAAAGTTCATATTTGTTCATATTTTGTAATAATTTATAAGAAGTGACCTATTATTTGTTTGTTTATAGGAATGAAACATCTAAATAATTCTTAGATTCATATCTTTAAATTAAATACTAGAGGATGATTTCGTAGAAAACATGAGCTATATCTTGAATAGAAACTCACTATCAAATAGTGTAGTTATTAATCAATTTCATAAAGAAGAAATTAGTTTTATGTTGTTTAAAAGATCAATATTTCTTTTATAAGAACTAATATAAAAAATATTTAATTAGATATTTTGAAAATTTCTTATAGATTATATAATTATTACTACAAGCGTATATGGGAGAAAAATTGATGTTCAATTACAACATTCTATTTTTGGAAAAACTCAAATTTAGTTGATTCAGTCTATACAATCTACATATATACATTATATGTAACCAATATCCCTCTACATGCCTATTAATGTTCTTTTCATTCATCTCTATTTTAAAAATGAAATTTTATTTATCAACTAAATAATAATTATTTATATATTTGTATATTTATTATCATCAATTCCGGGCATATTGTTGGCTATTATGTTTTCCTAAATTAAATCATAATCATGATGAGAATTGAAAATTTTCTGGGAGAGTGCCCTAAAGGAACCACATACTCGGTATTTATTTCATTTCTATATATTTTCATTTATTTTTTTTAATTTACTTATGTGTTTTAAAACACTAAATATGGATATGATGATGATTCGTCAAATTTGGAGCTCATTTAAAGTCTATGAAAATTCCACCAGCTTAATGAAATTAAAATTAATAATTCCTTCTATGATTTTATTTCATATAAATATTCATTACTATATAAATATATTTTTATGATACCTTAAATAGTTGATATTGTAATTTATTTCAAGTTTTCAATTATTATAACTAGTAAAAATAAATAAAATTCATTATGTTCATTAGGTTTTAATTTCAGATATTTTTCACTTTTAGATTATTAATTTTTTTTCTAATTAGATCTTAATCAATAAGCAACTAGAAATTTTTTAGAAGGGTCGACTAAAAGGAACTATATTTCAGAATTGAGAATATCCATCTACGGTTATTATTTTCTATCTATTTTTTCTTCTCCTAAATAGTGGAATATAGAGACCTATTTATGTCTTAAATAATGCCATATGGTGAAAGAAAAAAAATATTATTTATGCCTTTTATTAGTTTCATAAAAAAGATTCATTCTTGGACCTACACCTAAATTATGTATGATTTCAATAGGTCTTTTTAATGGTTAATATTTTAGTTATAATGGGATCATATGGGAAGTAAAATTAATATCCATTAGACCATTCATTTTACTACCCATGTTTAAATTTAGAATCACAATGAGAATGGTGAGAAGCCAGCGGTAAAGGAAAATGTGACTGTATTACCTGCAGAGTTTCCTATTACATTTGAAACACACACTCTAATGTTAATGATAATTCCTATAGAGGTTTCATGAAAAATATTGGAGAATTTAAGGTAGATTAATCAATATTAATTGAATCCAATTCTAAAGACATTGTAAAAATAAATACCATCACTATGGTGTATTAAGTCACTGAATACTACTTCATTGAGTCTAGATACAGAGCTAGAGGAGAATGCGTCACCATCAAAGATTATTTTTATGATATAATGATTTAATGTATTAAGAAATTATTAATTGGTTATTAATGTTTACGAGGAAAAATTAACTAATGCTAAGTGATTTATAGTTTTACAGAAGAACTTAGAGATAAAATGTATATAAAATTTCTATAACTGTAACTCCTTTAATTTTCAAGGATCTATTAGATATGTGTTTTCCATAGGAATTTTAATGTACATATAAAAATATATACCTCATGGTACAAATGATATATAGATAATAATTCATAATTGATGTGAAACTGTTAGTTCAGATATAAATTGATTCACTATGGTATACCAAATAAATGACTATTGATCATTTGTTTTCAAAATATTTCATAATGTACAATAGTTAATGAAAAATAATTTAATATCAATTTTATAATATTTATATATATAATCTTCATGATATAATTAATAGTTTTGGTATATTATTCTCATACAAACCTTGAAATAGATTTGAGGTCAATGTTTTTTTAATTTTGTTTCCATACCTCTCTCGTATTGTTGATTTTCCAATCCTATATTACATTGATGGTTGTTACACCATAAAACTTACATAAAAATACATATAATGGAGGGAAATCTTGACTTTAATATCTTTTATAAAAAAACAATATATTAATAATAATTTCTTCAAAAATATGATGTAAATGAAGGGTATATTCACTATAAACCAATATGGAGATTGAATAATAATTTCTCCAATAAATTAATTTCTTTATTAGGTTATGTTTAGGGTGTATTCCACCAATAAAAATTAATATATTTTATAAAAAAAACTACATATATTAACTAATTTCTTTCTTAATGTAGTATTTAAACATATAATGATTATGTTAAAAATTTTATAAAAAAAAGTATGTAGTTTCAATAAATTTATATTTTGTTTCAAATCAATAAATTTAATTTCTACATTAGATTTAATTTTCTAAAGATATACTATACATTTATTATTTGTATTCATGTAATCTATTTTACTTAATATTGATGTAGTTTCATCATGATTTTTTATAACACATACTAATCATTTTTATCAAATTAATTTTTTATTACAATGGGAATCTTTTTATTACAACATCAAGTTACAACAATGGAGTTCTTGATTTAATTTTTTTACCTAGCCCAACTACAACAACTATAGTAAAAATCGACACATTAAAAATAATATATTTAAAATGATATTGATCCTTCTATATATAGTCAAATATATAATGTAATTTTAAATACTATTACCTCTTTTTTAGTACCTATAATATGGTAAGTCTGCACTATCTCATAGATTTGGAATCATATGTATGCAAAATATTGAATATGAAAACTATTAAGAAAAAATAGCATTCCATCTGTAACAAAATGATACATTCTAAATAATCAAATATAAATTCAAACTAACATGTCAAAAAAATGTAATATATAGAAAAATAAATAACCTTGAAAATATTTAATAATTATTGACCATGATATGTGAACTTTTTTATAAAAAAAACATCATTGATTATGCTTGAAATATAAAACATTTGAACTTTAAATAAATCTACATCATACATATTTTCATAAGATTATATGATTCAGAAAAATTTAATATGAAGTCGGTTTCAAATGTAATATTTCATATACAAAAGATTTCAAATGCCATAATATCTTATATGACATTGTATTCAATATAAACAATTAGACTTCTTATGTATGAAACATGAGATGTTTTGGAAAATATCCCCCAAGGTGTCCTCTCAATATTTTTTGGGTGTGTTTCTAATTTTTTGGAAAAGATAGATGATAGTGAATGAGAATGTTGGTGTCTGATGAAGCATGTGATTATGGTGGTGCAGTTTCCCCGTGTTTCCCAAATTTTTGGTCTTCAAAATGGGAAGGTGTATTTTGGAAAAAGATGCTTTTTGTGTAAGAGAACATGATATGTAAACCGAGAACCATGGTTCTATGAATTCATATGATGGTATGTGAAACATTGATAAGAAACGATGAATGAAGGGAACCACAAAATACGAGACGAAGACCACATACAAGAACCATTTTTGCGGAGTAAATGGTTCATGATGAAGTCATGTGGTAAACAGAAGCCTTGTGCTATTTGGGATGGCATGTCATTTTTGGAAATGAAGTGGTGATTTTAGAATCCATGAAGGAAATTGTTCGTAAAAATTTGATTGTGATTTGGGTCGTCGTGAAGGAAGAAAGGAAGTATGAGGACCCTATAGGAAAGACTAGTTAGTGAGAGAAGAGATACGCAGTGAAGGCTACACCACATTGAATATTTGGGTAATCTCAGAGTAGAAAAGTTTATAGATATATTTTCCTATTTAGGTAGAACTAATCCAATCATTAAAAAGATATATTTTGATAAGAAAACATCATTGCGTTGGTAATTTAGATAAGTATGAAGTGGATTGGATGAAACAATTCATTGAAGGAGAAGTAGTTCATAATGAGAATTCTGTGAAAGGGGGAGCTTTTAGAAAGGGTTCGTGAAGGGGTTTTTAAGGCACTATAGCTCGAAAAGTAAAATTATACATGGAAGGAGAAGTGGTTCAAAGAGGAAAATAATTCTGTGAATGAGTCAGTCTACAGAAGAAGGGAGTCTGGTATGTGGATGAAGTACATGAAAGCGGTTCATGGAGGTGGGAAACAGAGGTGGTACATGATATCAGAAGCAGATGCATCACTTTGAAGAGGTGATATGTGTTGCATATGGGCTACAAGGTTAGCATATGAATTATGTGGTTCGTGAAGGGACTTACCCTACTTGCGAAAGTAATTTATTATACATTTCATTATAATGAAATGTGTATCTCATATATGGGTGAAAATTTAACTTCAATATAGCTTCTACATAGTTGAGTATACATTATTTATTGAAAACTATGTGACCTATATGTCTATAAACTGTGAGTGGATCCCTTCTAATAAAAGTGACCAAAGGAAGAGGAATATAGTGATCCTTTACACATGAAGTGAGCTAGAGGAAGAGTCATTAGGAGTGACCCTTGGGAATGAAGTGAGAAGACACAAAATTTATTAAAGGAAGTGATCCTAGTCATATAAGTGATCTTTCCCAAACCTAGTAACTAGCAGGGTGCTTTAGTGGATTTGGTAAATCAATACATTACTATTGTATGCTCTTTGGATATAGACTAATGAGAATAAACCAAGTTAAATCATTATGTTAGTGCATGATTTCATTTATATTCATATATTGCTTCAGGAGAAGTAGATAAGTGTCTTTTTTACAATGAAACAAGATCTGTAGGGGAAGTAGTTTTGTAACACCCCAAGATTTCATAGTGTGTTATTTCTTCAAAATAATTCAATAACTTGCACTACACGCAACACCGAGTTCAATCACACCATGAAATACAAAAAAAATCCATTAAAAAGAGGTTATGAATAGTATTATCTAAATTTTAAACATTATATAATCCTTATAATTTTAGAATCCATATTATGAGTTTCTTAGATATAATGCAAGAACAAATTCATTTTCAGTATTGCACTTTTATCAATTTTTAAAAGTGACCCCTTTTTAAATAAAATATATTATAGTTTTTTACTAAATGGGGACATCAAAAATTTAAAATGAAACATCCCAAGCTTCCACGGTACGCTTTCTTTGAATAATACAGTAGCGTGTGTTGTACACAACCTTGAGTTTTAACACACACCACAACCAATCAAACTAGCCGTTATGAATAGTAATACCTAATTTTCGAAATTATATATATTCTATATTTTAAAATGGACTTCATTTCTGGATTCGGAATATCTAATTTAGCCTAAGGTGAAATTTTGGTACTTTTCGGATAACTTTCATATTTTGATGAATAGTGAAAATTACTAAATTTTAATTAAAAACAACTTTTTTAATCAAAATAATTAATAGTGATAAATTATGAATTTTAGTAGTTTTAAATTATATTTAGAATATATTTATACCATTTAATATAATGTGGGTCATTGGACATAATTTTACAATTAAACCGAACATAAACAAGTGTCAATCTTTTGATAGTTATTATCTCTTAAAAACACACTTTTTGTTTTGACAGCGGGAATTAATTTTAAATTAATTTCTGCCACTTCTGTGTTTTGAATTTAGGAAAATGGATTCCATATTTGGAATCAGGATGTTCAAATTGTGTAAATAGGTAACTTTTATTTTTAGACATTTTGAATAATTAATGCGGTAAATATTTTATTTACCATGGTTAAGGGTAAATCCGGTAAATAAGGGTTAAAAAATAATATTATAATAATACTAAATTACCCTAAAACGTATCCTAACGTTATTGGTTGATACATGTTCGACAATAGGAATCTTTGGGTCGATTTTGGGACCCCATGGTGCCACTTGTAGGTGATAAGGACACTTTATTTTAATTAAGTTAAAATGAATACAAAAATGAACCAAGCATATATCTTTTAGAAAAACAATTGTTACATAGGGTTATATATGTTTTATATTAGATTATAAATATTAATTAGAAAGATAAAAAGATTTCCTACATAATTATATTTTATTTATAATTTTTAGACATTAAATAATTTATTTTATTTATGACACAATGATGATGCAGTAATTACTATAATAGTGAAAAATTTAAATAATTGATATTATAAATACCCAAATAAATATAATATGAAACTTTTAATGAATTAAACTAATTTTCTAGGATAATATGATATATTAGGATTTATTTAATTGACTTTTTTGAAGTAATAAATCTCTTAGGAGTTTCACAAAAATCAACTATTGAATAGTGTCAAAATTGACATAAAAGAGTTCTTAAAACAAATATTATATTATTAATTGATATTAAATTCCTAAAAATCTAAGGTTCGGCCAAGAGACTTATATCATGATATTTTCATCATTAATGGACCACTTGGGGGTCTCTTGGATGTATGTAGTATGTTTATTAACCATATTATATAAAAATACAAAGAGACATTGTAAAAGTGAAACTAATTAACTTAGAGTTAATACTTAATGATAAGGTTAATATAAGTACCCAAACCTGTCTAACTTATATTGGTTGAGTTTTTTTCGACCCATCCCCACCTTAACCTTTTAATAATCAACTTTTGAGTTATTAGAAACCGAATATGAATTTATTATAAATTAATATTTCTATCTTTTCCAAAGGTGCTCCTCACCCCTCTTATAAAAGGGCACTCCTCCTTCTTATTTATTCACACCTTCAAAGCCTTTTGGTTCGGCCAAACTCTGCCCCAATACTCTCCCAACATCCCTCACTACAACCTAGAGGCCTTAGTTTGATCAGAAAGCCAACCTAAGGAGCCCTTTTGATCAAATCAGAAGGAAGAACCCGAAGAAGAGGTAATGTTTTCACCACCCCTTTTCAAGTTCCTTTCTTCTTCCAGTTCTTCTTTCTTTGTTCTTACCATTCTAAAATAATAACTCCATTATCTCACATATAATTTGATGTTATTATAAATATGGTACAACCATATTCAGTATTCTATCCACCCTTTGAATAACATGTCACCATACGTGCGTACGTACGGCTTACCGTCTCCACGTCGTGGTGTAATTGTTATTCAATATAATATTATTTGGATGGGTATAATAATGATGTGTAACTCATGTAAATAATAAATATAACATGTTAATGATTCTGTATATATGATATACCATCCATTTATATATTATTTTAATATCAAAAGAATGATATTGTCACTCGTGCGTACGTACGGACTACCGTCTCCACGAACGCGATGAGATTCATTCTCCATCATATCCATTCAAGTATAATTACCATTTGATGATTTAAAAATGATGTTTAAGGACTTTATATCATTCTGGATATGAATAAGATACAACAAAAATGGCTTATGTAACAAAACATATAAAAGAAAATGAGTAAGTTAACACCCGAAACGACGATAATTCTAAGATATTATTAACAAATCAATGTTAAAAGATCATATATGATATCATATTAATATATATGATTCTTCTATAATTTAATAACAATTACTTCACCATTATACAGGAGGTTAACCTACCCCAACCAAGGAAAATTACAAGTTAAGGGGTTTTCATCTCACTCCTTATTCCCGTGAGATTCATGCCATATTGCCACCATTACCTTTTGTGTGGTGTATGTACTGCCCATAAATATATTCTTTGTGTAATACACTCTAATTTATGTGTATTTACATATTCATTGTATTATAACTCTTTCATTGGTTCTATGTTTAATAAGTTACCAAATTGGTAAGGGTTATTTCACAATCTCTTCATTATCCGAGGTTGTTTATACGTAATAATCTACTGGGATTTCTTTATCATCCATATCCATGTTTCTTCGAAATGTATTTCAAAACATATTTATTATTTACAAGAATATGGGTTAAAGTCATTTATACCCTTGTTGACTTTTTATAAGAGTTTTATAAAGGAATCTTTCCATCGTTTTCAAAACAAGGTCCTTTTTAACCTTTTCGACATAATTAAGGTAAGAATGTTTTTTTTAACTTATACTGCGGGTGCGGCTATTTTCCGCCATTATAAAATTTTCAAAGCTTCTCTTACAATATTATAAGAATATTTTCAAAGAATATGTTTTATTTTATATGGATCTTAAATGATTTCAAAATAAAAGGAGATATTTCTTTAAAAAGAATTTTTATTTCATCTATGTCAACATCCTTTGATGGATTTTAAGATTATTTGAAGTTGATTTATTATGATACAAAACTTCTATATTGTATTGAAGGTTTTATGATATGTTTGACTGTGGATGTTCTATTTTTATACCATTCATAGTTTATGGTGAAAGTATTGACATTTCGTATGATATTTTTAATACGAATGTTTATGTTATGTTTAAACCTTTTCATATGGGAATGCATTGGACTTAATATGTGACGGGTGGAACCCGCTATAGCTCCTCGATGCATCGGTAGGTCTCATGAGACAAACTAGTGTCTTGGCATAAGGCCTTGAAAAAATCTTTTTTTTAGTCTTGGCACGAGGCCTTGGCTATGTGGTTATGATAGTCTGGCATTATGCATTCCATCATTATGAAAGTGGTTATTGATTTTGCATGTGATTATTCGATTAGTAGAATAACCATGTGAATAAGTAAATGGAATTATTTCATTTTATTTATGCCATACTATGTTAAAATTTCAAGTTTAAAAGGCTTTGGTTTTAGTTATACATTGCCTTAAATGATTAATCTTATATATGAAAGTTTCCGCTATACTGTTATCCTTACTGGGCATTTGAGCTCACCCCTTCTCTATGTTTTATTTCTCCCAGGATGTAAATAAGTAATTTATGAATGACCTGCAGGGATTTTTATGAGGGTATAATAGTGTGGAATGTGGAGACATTATGTTGTTGTAGTAGTTTTTCATTTTATGATGTAATGTAAAACTTATGAATATATCTAGTGTTTCCAAGGCTACTAAACCAATCGGTCTTTCGAGATTTGATCTTTCTTGTGATCATGCCAATGTTATGTAATAATGCACCGACTCTGGGTAACTAGGGTCGGGGCGTTACAGTTGGTATCAGAGGAAGTTTAGTACAAACCTTGGAAACTAGATTTAGATAAACTCTGATTAGAGCACGTAGACCTAAGATGAACTTTGAGGATTAGTATAGAAGAACTTCCTAGAATTTTGGTATTGTGGAAATTTTGTGAGTTTTCCAAGCAATAAATCCCTGTCTGGATACGAGCAGGTAGAGGCGGCTCTGGCACAGATGTACCTAGGGGTAAAACCCGAAAACACCTCTTTGAGCTAGACTCGAACGGGAACTGGTGCACGACAACAGGCCTTGCTGCACTCTTGGTTACGACACTCCCGGGGGATATGCTTAGGATAACTCTCATTTTCTTTACAAATCATTATGAAGGGTTTATGAGTATATACTTCCTCAAAGAAAACATTTTTATGATTATGGATTATATCCATAAATAGTTAAATTTATGTTAAGTGTTTTATAAGTATGGGATTATGTATTTTGATTCATAAACTAATCTAGTATATTCCATTGTTTAGAAATGGCACCCAGTAGAAGGAATGAGAACTCCAGAAATGCACATGATCCAAAGAGAAGGAAGGATCATATCTTTCATGGTCTTAAGGTAGAATTTATAAGAGAAATAGTCTCCCATGTATTATCATCATATGAAGAAATAATATCATGTGTTGATAAGATAAGTAAATATTTTACTGAGTCCTATGGCTTTAAAGGGAAGCAAGAGAAGAAAAGGATGGAAGAGAGAAAGATGGATAAAGGGAAGAGGGAAAAGAAGAATTTTCCCATATGTGATAACTGTGGAAAGAAACACCCTGGAACTTGCCTGAAAGGAATGGGAGTTTGTTATAAGTGTGGAGGAAAAGGTCACAAAGTACGTGACTGCAAGGGTAAGGAAATCGTTTCAAATGTACAATGCTTCATTTTCAAGGAGTTTGGATACTACGCGAACCTATGTCCCAGTCATCAGACTATGCCGCAAATGATGCTATTGGATAATAATCAAGTTATGATACTACCACAGATGAAGAGGAATGATTAGAGTTCTTATGTTGATTATGTCAATTGAGTGTTGTATCAACAATGTACTTGTTATAATAATTATGGAGTATATAAGGATTGTACTGCATTACTATTTCATTAAGGACTTGAGATTGTGTGGAACAAAGAAATGTGACTCAATAGTAGGATAAATTTTTGGAAAATATATGGTTGAGAGAATGATAAACCATAATATAGTTCTGATACCGAGGTAGTGATTTTGGAATAATACATGTCTGTTTTGGATAAATTATATTGGATATTCATGACTACCTTGGAACTGATTAATGATTTATATATTCCATCATTGTTGGGTTTTAAAACATTTTTGGATTGATGAAGTATATCCAGCATTCTATATGGAATAAGGGAGCATTAATGTAATCAATAAGGAATATGGTAATTCGGGAAGTTTCAGTGTATTAAAAGAATACATGATGAAGGTATTCATATGCTATTACGGGGTAAAACGGATCTACATTATGTTTACATTACTTATAAATGTTGGACTGTGAGTTTGGATAGAAGTATTTTGGATATTTCTTGTTTGGATTATTTTGGATTGCCATAAAAGGACAACCCGGAGGTTGGGCGACAACCCGTCGCGTCCGACAAGGCTGCGAGACTTGAACCCGCAACCGAAGGGCGACAAGGGTGTATCACCTACCGCTGGCCCACGAGATGTCCTGGATTAAATAATGTAGTTTTTTTAAATGATCAGGTAGATGAATTATAAATTCATTTATTTTGGAACCCTGTACGAATAGTATAAATAGAAAAAAAAATTACATTCTATTATCTTTTAGAGTGAAAGATGAGTTTGTGGTAGAAATTTATTAATGGATAAAACGCTAATTATAAAGTAAGTATATCTCCTTATGATCTTAGCCAATCTCATAAATAAATTCCTCAATATTAATAAAAGGAACATAGAACAAAAATGTTGTCCTAGATGGTACCTTAAATCATCACTAATTCATGGATTTGGGATTGTTGGCCTTTTCATAGCCATGTTCTCTACCACTCTCCATCAGATAATTGATGGTAATATTTCTCTTCCATATCCATATTTTCCTACATGGAACCCTAGTATGTGTTATTTTCGGTAATCTTCATACTTTCCACTCTTTATTTTAAATAGAGGCCTCGATAATTCATTTTTCGATGTGGGATTTCAACTAAGATATTTTGAAACGTCAAAAATGTGTTATCCTAATACCCTATGTTTTGTTGAACCGATGGTATTTCAAATCATCATAGATTGATGAATTTAAGGACCTCAATTTTATACTTGTTTGTGATTGATGACCTCAATCACTACCTATAAATATTTACGTTTTTCCTCCAATTATATGTCTCTAATTGCCACCAATGTTCTAATAATCGAGATCATAATTTGGTGGTGACCCTTTCATTTATCTTTTCCTCATATTAAGACTAAATTTTAGTAACCCAATTTCCGATGTGGGTTTTCCCACAAATATATTTTCTATTTTCAACCTTTTATTTTCGAAGAACAATTTCAAATTGCGAGGACACAATTTATTGAAGGAGGGGAGAATGTAACACCCCAAGATTTCATGGTGTGTTATTTCTTCAAAATAATTCAATAACTTGCACTACACGCAACACTGAGTTCAATCACACCATGACTTACAAAAAAAAACATTCAAAAGAGGTTATGAATAGTATTATCTAAATTTTAAACATTATATAATCCTTATATTTTTAGAATCCATATTATGAGTTTCTTAGATATAATGCAAGAACAAATTCATTTTCAGTATTGCACTTTTATCAACTTTTAATAGTGAACCCTTTTTAAATAAAACATTTTAAAGTTTTTGACTAAATGGGGACATCAAAAATTTAAAATGAATCATCCCAAGATTCCACGGTACGCTTTCTTTGAATAATACATTAGCGTGTGTTGTACGCAACCTTGAGTTTTAACACACACCACAACCAATCAAACTAGCCGTTATGAATAGTAATACCTACTTTTCAAAATTATATATATTTTATATTTTAAAATGGACTTAATTTCTGGATTCGGAATATCTAATTTAGCCTAAGGTGAAATTCTGGTACTTTTCGGATAACTTTCATATTTTGATGAATAGTGAAAATTACTAAATTTTAATTAAAAACAACTTTTTTAATCAAAATAATTAATAGTGATAAATTATGAATTTTAGTAGTTTTAAAGTATATTTAGAATATATTTTTACCATTTAATATAATTTTGGTCATTGGACATAATTTTACAATTAAACCGAACATAAACAAGTGTCAATCTTTTGATAGTTATTATCTATTAAAAACACACTTTTTTTGACAGCGGGAATTAATTTTAAATTAATTTCTGCCACTTCTGTGTTTTGAATTTAGGAAAATGGATTCCATATTTGGAATCAGGATGTTCAAATTGTGTAAATAGGTAACTTTTATTTTTAGACATTTTGAATAATTACGGCGGTAAATATTTTATTTACCATGGTTAAGGGTAAATCCGGTAAATAAGGGTTAAAAAATAATATTATAATAATACTAAATTACCCTAAAACGTATCCTAGCCTTATCAGTTGATACATGTTCGAAAATAGGAATCTTTGGGTCGATTTTGGGACCCCATGGTACCACTTATAGGTGATAAGGACACTTTATTTTAATTAAGTTAAAATGAATACTAAAATGACACAAGCATATATCTTTTAGAAAAACAATTGTTACATAGAGTTATATATGTTTTATTTTAGATTATAAATATTCATTAGAAAGATAAAACTATTTCCTAAATAATGATATTTTATTTATAATTTTTAGACATTAAATAATTTATTTTATTTATGACACAATGATGATGCAGTAATTACTATAATAGTGAAAAATTAAAATAATTGATATTATAAATACCCAAATAAATATAATATGAACCTTTTAATGAATTAAACTGATTTTCTATGATAATATGATATATTAGGATTGATTTAATTGAATTTGTTCGAAGTAATCAATCTCTTATGAGTTTCACAAAAATCAACTATTGAATAGTGTCAAAATTGACTTAAAAGAGTTCTTAAAACAAATATTATATTATTAATTGATATTAAATTCCTAAAAATCTAAGGTTCGGCCAAGAGACTTATATCATGATATTTGCATCATTAATGGACCACTTGGGGGTCTCTTGGATGTATTTAGTAAGTTTATTAACCATATTATATAAAAATACAAAGAGACATTGTAAAAGTGAAACTAATTAACTTAGAGTTAATACTTAAGGATAAGGTTAATATAAGTACCCAAACCTGTCTAAATTATATTGGTTGAGTTGTTTTCGACCCATCCCCACCTTAACCTTTTAATAATCAACTTTGGAGCCATTAGAAACCGAATATGAATTTATTATAAATTAATATTTCTAGCTTTTCCAAAGGTGCTCCTCACCCCTCTTATAAAAGGGCACTCCTCCTCATTTATTCACACCTTAAAAGCCTTTTAGTTCGGCCAAACTCTGCCCAAATACTCTCCTAACATCCCTCACTACAACCTAGAAGCCTTAGTTTGATCAGAAAGCCAACCTAAGGTGCCCTTTTGATCAAATCAAAAGGAAGAACCCGAAGAAGAGGTAATGTTTTCACCACCCCTTTTCAAGTTCCTTTCTTCTTCCACTTCTTCTTTATTTGTTCTTACCATTATAAAATAATAACTCCAGTATCTCACATATACTGTGATGTTATTATAAATATGGTACAACCATATTCAGTATTCTATCCACCCTTTGAATAACATGTCACCATACGTGCGTACGTACGGCTTACCGTCTCCACGTCGTGGTGTAATTGTTATTCAATATAATATTATTTGGATGGGTATAATAATGATGTGTAACTCATGTAAATAATAAATATAACATGTTAATGATTCTGTATATATGATATACCATCAATTTGTATATTATTTTAATATCAAAAGAATGATATTGTCGCTCGTGCGTACGTACGGACTACCGTCTCCACGAACGCGATGAGATTCATTCTCCATCGTATCCATTCAAGTATAATTATCATTTGACTATTTAAAAATGATGTTTAAGGACTTGATATCATTCTGGATATGAATAAGATACAACAAAAATGGCTTATGTAACAAAACATATAAAAGAAAATGAGTAAGTTAACACCCGAAACGACGATAATTCTAAGATATTATTAACAAATCAATGTTAAAAGATCATATATGATATCATATTAATATATATGATTCTTGTATAATTTAATAACAATTATTTCACCATTATACAGGAGTTTAACCTACCCCAACCAAGTAAAAGTACAAGGTAAGGGGTTTTCATCTCACTCCTTATTCCCGTGAGATTCATGCCATATTGCCACCATTACCTTTTGTGTGGTGTATGTACTGCCCATAAATATATTCTTTGTGTAATACACTCTAATTTATGTGTATTTACATATTCATTGTATTATACCTCTTTCATGGGTTGTATGTTTCATAAGTTACCAAATTGGTAAGGGTTATTTCACAATCTCTTCATTATCCGAGGTTGTTTATACGTAATAATCTATTGGGATTTCTTTATCATCCATATCCATGTTTCTTCAAAATGTATTTCAAAACATATTTATTATTTACAAGAATATGGGTTAAAGTCATTTATACCCTTTTTGACTTTTTATAAGAGGTTTATAAAGGAATCTTTCCGTCGTTTTCAAAACAAGGTTCTCTTTAACATTTTCGACATAATTAAGGTAAGAATGTTTTTTTAACTTATACGGCGGGTGCGGCTATTTTCCGCCATTATAAAATCTTCAAAGCTTCCCTTACAAGCTTATAAGAATATTTTCAAAGAAAATGTTTTATTTTATATGGATCTTAAATGATTTCAAAATAAAAGGAGATATTTCTTTATAAATAACTGTGATTTCATCTATGTCAACATCCTTTGATGGATTTTAAGATTATTTGAAGTTGATTTGTTATGATACAAAACTTCTATATTGTATTGAAGGTTTTGTGATATGTTTGACTGTGGATGTGCTATTTTTATACCATTCATAGTTTATGGTGAAAGTATTGACATTTCGTATGATAGTTTTAATATGAATGTTTATGTTATGTTTAAACCTTTTCATATGGGAATGCATTGGACTTAATATGTGACGGGTGGAGCCCGCTATAGCTCCTCGATGCATCGGTAGGTCTCATGAGACAAACTAGTGTCTTAGCACAAGGCCTTGACAAAATCTTATTTGTAGTCTTGGCACGAGGCCTTCGCTATGTGGTTATGATAGTCTGGCATTATGCATTCCATCATTATGAAAGTGGTTATTGATTTTGCATGTGATTATTCGATTAGTAGAATAACAATGTGAATAAGTAAATGGAATTATTTCATTTTATTTATGCCATACTATGTTAAAATTTCAAGTTTAAAAGTCATTTTTTTAGTTATACATTGCCTTAAATGATTAATCTTATTTGTGAAAGTTTCCGCTATATTGTTATCCTTACTGGGCATTTGAGCTCACCCCTTTTCTATGTTTTATTTTTCTCAGGATGTGAAGAAGTAAGTTATGAATGACCTGCAGGGATTTTTATGAGGGGATAATAGTGTGGACTGTGGATACATTATGTTGTTGTAGTAGTTTTTCATTTTATGATGTAATGTTAAACTTATGAATATATCTAGTGTTTCCAAGGCTACTAAACCAATCGGTCTTTCGAGATTTGATCTTTCTTGTGATCATGCCAATGTTATGTAATAATGCACCGACTCTGGGTAACTAGGGTCGGGGCGTTACAAGTTTAATCTTTGATAACTGGATTCACACCCCCCTCTCAGGGTATTTGACATAGTGGACTGATCAGTTAGTATCAAAGGGAAAGGATGCATGTCAATGGTTCTCTATCAACGGAGTAAATGGAAGTTGTAAATCACAATGGTTTTTGATCTTCAATGTGAATTATTTCCAACTATGGAAGAATAAGATGCGGCACTACATACGACAATTAAGAATGGATGACATCATAGTATCTATGCATGGAATATCAACAGTAATCAATATTGATGCTTAAGTATAATTTGAATGATGGGAATTGGATACTAATGATAAATAGAGTAGTGATTTAGGGGGATCCCTATCAAATTAAATTTATAAAAAGGTTATGGCATAAAAAACATCACATTCTATGTGGGAAAAATTGTTTAATATTTATGAGGGTGACTAAAAAATTTAGAGATTCAATGATGAATGTTCTCTGTAACAAGTATGAGGATCTTAGACTGAACCATAATAATTTTGTTGACGCATTATTTGATAGATTAAATATTTTTGTGGAATTCATGTAGAGTCTAGGAGAAGTAATTGAAGATTTAAAAATTGGAAAGTGTATCATGAGAAAACATCCACCTGGATTTAATTTTATGGTTTCTATATTGGATGAAAACGATCTGAAATATATGAAACTAGATAACATGCATTTTACTCTCATTGTATATGAAATGATAAATTTTGATAATAATGAAGTGGAAAATGGGATGCCTAAAAGAGGTGAAATTAAAAGAAATGGAGAATTTCTCTATTGAAGATAGTCACAAAGAATAAAAACATGGATGATTCCATGTAATTTTTTTTCTTCAATTCTGTAAAGAGGCAACAGAATGATCAATGGTAAACTTCCATTTGTATGTTTTTGATGTGCAATGATTAGTAATTTTTTAGAAAAGTTTCTTAAAAATATTTAATACAATAATTAATAAAATGATGAAATTTACTGAAATATGTATTCAGTAAATTTGAAATGCATGAGATTCAATAAGTGAAAATTATTCAAAAAATAATAATATACATTCAATTTAAGATAAAATAATAAAAGAATATGATGATGAAAATATGGAGGATTGTAGGGATCATGAATTGGATGATTTGGTGGCTATTGTTGAAAATTACATAACAAAAGAAGGAAACGACAATGAAGAAGGAGACGTTGAAGGAATAATTGACCTTAAGGATGAATTAGAATCTTCTCATGAAGAGATATGTGTTTGGAGAGACTAAACAATGAATGCCAACAAAGTTGTTCCTCATACCCAAATCTATATACATGTGATGTAAGAAGAAATGTATGAGCTAATTATAAAAGGTAGTTGAGTACCAACTCATGAATGAAGAATAGAAAATGGATATTGATAGTTTGATTGAAATTGGAATGTATCAAATCAAACATATCAAAGAACATAAAGAGGGATTCATCATTTTATGATAAAGTGTTAAGGATCAATTTTTTACCCATAGATCAACACCAAGAAAATAGATAGCACAATCTATAGAAAATAATAAATAGGATCATGTTTTTCTAGATTAATAAAAGAAACAATCATATTTGAATGATAATACTAGTATGTGGATTGATAAAAAACATAAATTACTACATTTTATGTTTTACCACAAAACCTACTCCAATTTTTAAGATTAGTTTGGTTACAAATAAGAATCAGAAGATTTGGAGACCCAAGGGATAACCAGTGGTGCAGAATTTTCCCATAGAAACGTGCCCCGCATAAGGTTCTATTGTTGCAACATGATGGGACATGAAAAAAATGTTTATTCCATATAAAATTGATACCAAATGGAACATGACCAAATTATACAGTCATACAGGGATAATTTTTCAAGGTCATCATTTGATGGTCACTAATTTAGGTGTGTAAGATTCAAACACATTGAAATATATTTCTCATCAACAATACAAATGAATGTGCCGAACAAGACTATGGTTCGTTATAAGCACCACAAAAAGGAATCATTAAATGAGGTAAAAATGAAAAATCAATTTGCAGCACTACAAGATAAATTTTGACCGTCATATTCTGAGGCATCGAACGAGTATCAATCCATACAATGTATGAAATTAGATAAATGGGTCTAGAATAATATATCCAAGTAATAAGTGTTTGTAGAAACTACTTTCAATGAAACATATCGCATTGGGATATGGACCCTTGATAGTGGATTCACCTACCATATTATAGAAAATAATTACATAGTGACAAGAATTTGGTTTGATAAATAATTTATCAAAATATTTGGAAATGATGAAGGGGTGAAATGTTTTGGGTTTGGGAATGAAATGTTTGGGGTAAAAGTCATGATATATGAAGTTGTCATCATTTTTTGATGTCTTAGTCACGACTTATTATGTGTAAGTCAATTTTGTGAATTAATACTTGAAATATGATTTTACAAGAAATTATGTGTTATAAAGGAAAAATATAGTGCTATTGTATTTCAGGAAAAGTGTACTAATGTAAATATTTACCTCATGAGTAGATAAGAGGATATGTTATTTCTATCCAAGGAAGAAGAAAATAA
Source organism: Viscum album (assembly GCA_963277665.1). Lineage (NCBI taxonomy): Eukaryota > Viridiplantae > Streptophyta > Magnoliopsida > Santalales > Viscaceae > Viscum > Viscum album. The sequence continues at coordinate 343,157,934 of OY728136.1, read as the reverse complement.
GTTATGGCAGAAACATCTTAGACACGTGATCCAAACGTCCTTGGAAGTTCTCGGGAAATTTAATGTTGCTCGATATCTATCTTGATTATCATGTGACCATACAAATAAGTGTGATTCCTCTTAAAAAGGTAATATTATTCAAAAAAACATATAAGGAAAAAGAGTAAAGGTCAATAAGATTTTTTGATTTGGTTTATATTGATGTGTCCAGACCAATTTCACCAAGAGCTACAGATAGAAAGAGATATTACATCCTCTTCAATGATGATTACAATAGAATGACTAGGGTTTCATTCATCACCTACAAATATGTTGTATTCAGTTGCATAAAAACATATTGAAGGTAATTTTGGAAGCTGTTGGGTCAAAAAAATTGGATGATCCAAAAAGATAATGGGACATAGTTTAAAAATTTCAAAGTGGAGGATTATCATAAGAAACATCGGATAAGACATCACGTTTAAATAGCAAGAACTCCGCATCAGAATGGAGTAGTTGAGAGAAGAAATTGTATTGTCAATAACATGGATAAAAATGCTCATTGGTAAAGGCCTTACAAAGAAATTTTGGAAGAAATAATTGTACATAGTAGTATACACATCAAATAGGGAGTTACTATGTCTTGTTGAAGAGAAGACTCCATATGAGATATGGTATGGAAATAATTCATTATTTAAGTAAATTAAATACTTTCGAAGTAAGTGTTTGATTATCATAAAGGAGAAACATAGGATGTTTGAATCCTATAGAGTTGAATGGATATTTCTTATCTACTCAATGAAAATGAAAGAATATAAATTCTTCAATAAGAGGCTAAGAAATATTGTTAAAATCCATTATGTGACCATAGTGGAGAATGTGATGAATCTTTATTACTGACATGATGTGTCTCAAGAGGATAATGAAAAGAAGATAAGTAGTTTATGGGATTCTCCAACCCCAGAGGCTAATTTATAAGAAGATTGAAATGATTAAATGGATAAGAAAAATTTAGTATCTTCACAAAGATAGAAGAGGAGATGAGAAATTGATATGCAGAACAGAATTGGTGATCGAGGAACACTAGTGAAGATAAGGAGGTTGAAGACTCTACAGAAATCATCATACACATCACATGTAGAGTAAAAATGTCTTAGTGAATCAACTAGAGATGAAATTTGGGTTCAATATATGAATGAGGAGTTTGACCAAATTGAGAAGAATCAAACATGGGGGATTGTTTCGAGGCCACCAGATGTGAATGTCATCCGAAAAAATGGTACCTTTGAATCAAAATGAATTTTTATTTAAAAAAAATTCACGACTAGTTTGAAAAGGGTACTCCAAAATAGAGGGTATCAATGTTGATGAAACATTAACACATGTTTCAAGGATAGAGACAGTATGATTATTCTTTGCCATAGTAGTGAAAAGAAATTGCAATGTGTTCTAGATAGAGGTAAAGTCAGAATTTATTAATGGATTTATGGAAGAAGAATTTTACAATAAGTAGCTAGATGATTTTTTCATTCATGACAAAGAGAATTGAGTTTTTAGGTTGAATAAGGCTTTATAAGTTTTGAAGAAAGAACCAAGAGTATGGTATTAAAGTCTAGATCAGTTTCTGAAAAAGATCATTTTACAACGTGGTGGAGTTCATTACAATATATATATCTAAAATTACAGTAATCAAAAGATGACGATGCTAGTATATATCGATGACATAATATTCGAATGATAAGATTAAGTGAAATGTAGACAATTTTCTGAATTCATGAAAAGAGAGTTTGAAATTTCAATGATTGGTGAACTAACATTTTTACTCAGTTTATAGGTTACACAAGGACATAATGGAACATTCATTTCTAAATCTAAATATTCCAAGGATGTTTTGTTAAAGTTTGGAATGGTTAATTCCACGTAGATGAAGACTCCAATGGATATTTTGATGAAATTTTTATTGGATGATGAAGGAAATGCAGTAAGTATCACTGAATATAAGAAAAATCATTGCCAATCTATTTTAACTAAAATTGATAAGAATTGACATTGTTTTTTCCTAATTTCAAGAAGCACAATATTAATGAAATCCCAAGTAAATACACATTTTTGTAGTTAATAGAATACTTTAAAATATTAGTGAACTATGGATTCTGGCTTGATGTACAATGAAATGTCCCAGACAGTGTTATTGGGATATACATATGCAGATTGTGGGGTGGGGGTTCAGAAGATGACATGAAATAAATGACATTATATGCTTTCTATCATGGTGTATAGTGTATTTCATGGCTAAGAAGGAAAAAATATTTCATTTCATTGAGCACTGCATAAGATGAAAACACTACAGTTACTCAAGAATTCACACAATTATTATAGATGAAGAAATTGAATGATGACATGGGAGTTGAAGTTATGTCTCTGATCCAAATCCATTTTGATAATTCAAGTTATATTAATCTTATCAAAAATCTAATCCATCACTCAAGGAAAAAGAGCATTGAAATCAAATATCATTTTATCAAGGGTAAGGTTGATCAAGGGATTGTGAAGTCAGAGTATGTTCCTATAGAATAACAAATAGAAGATATTCAAACAAAAGATGTACCCAATGCAACATTTGAAAGGAATTTAATAGCCATGGGAGTCTAGTTGAATCCCCACACTAGAAAAAGTGTGAATGTGGACCCCCTCTCTCTATGGTACGATGTTTTTCCCAAAGTCTATGAATACATGTTCTTTATCCTCTTGTAGAAAACTGTGATGTGTCTTTTGGGTTTGTTGGCAAAGGGCGAGAAATTGTGGCCTTTAAAAGGGAAAAAATGTCTTAATCAAAACATAGGGAGAAGCGATTAGGTAGAGAATACAGATAGGGGGAGTTAAAGTTGAGCTGAGATAAAGCTGTTTGGAGGAGCAATGATATACATAGAGTATTAAATCTGATAATGTTAGATGTGTTCTTTGAAAAGATACATATTAAAATAGATGAGATTCTTGATTAATGAAAAAGAATGGTTTTGGGAATGGAATGATGTGATTCATTCATGAAATTTTTATTTTACTCTTCTTTCTCATGCTGAGCATGGCACATGTGAGCTTAAATTATGTTTTCAGAAAAATCTTAATCACTATCGTAATCACATTAAGTGAACACTGAAACAATTTAGAAGGAGATTGAATGATATATCAAATTATGAAAGTGTTTCCCCCAAACTCAAAGGGGGATATTTTTGGGAAAGAATTCATCAAAGTGTTCTCTTGGTATTTCTTTTGGTGTATTATTATTTGTTAAAAAATCCAGATTACATTGAATGATCACTGTTAGCATTTTTCGAAGCAGTTGTTTAAGGTGGTATGCAAAACTATGAAGACAATTGGTGAAGGAAGGGAACCACGAATCATGAGATGACTACAACGTATAAGAATGGTTAATGGGGAGAAAAATCTATGCAGAAATGTTATAATATATGTGGAATTACTACTGTATGCATCATGGATTTTCATTCTTATAAAAAGGGTTTTGATTTGAGAATATGTGAATAGAATCATTCCAAAAAACATAATGGTGATTTGTACTACCTCGGAGGGTGAAAGGGAGTGTGATGACCAAGTATGGAAGAAAAAATGAAGGTTGAAGTGGCATGAAGTGAAGGCTATACCACATTGAAGATTTGGATATTCTCATATTAGAGGATTTTGTGAATATTTTTTTTATAGAAGGAGTGATAATCCCATCATTGCGAAGAGCAATTTTGATAAGAAAACATCTTTTCTCTGGGAAATCAGAAATGTTTGAAGTGGTTTATGGGAAACGATTTCATGAAGGAGAGTGGTTCAAAAGGATAATTCCATGAAAATAGAAGGAGTTTGTGGAAAAGGTTCACGAGTCACTATATATCACAAAGGAAAACTACATGCGAAAGGATAAGTGGTTCATGGAGGAGAAGATGAATATGTATGAGGCAGTCCACATAGGAAGGGAGACCGATATGTGGAATAATTATGTAGATGTGTTTCATAGAGACAGTACACGGAGGTGGTATGCGGCAGTAGAAGAAGAGAAAGTACCTGGAAAAGGTTTTCCACATTTCATATGCACTACATGGTTTGCAGTTGAAGAAGGTGGTTCATAAAGGGATTTAAACTATTCATGAATGTTATTTTTTGTAATTAAAAGTATGCGGAAAACTAGATTTCATCTACAGGTGAAAAAATAACTATAATAGAGCATAAAATCAGTTTAGGATACATGTTTTCATGAATATTAGGGGACATACAATTCTATAAACTATGGGTGTATCCATTAAAAGATTAGTGGGAAAAGGAAAAGGAAGGAATTGATCATTTACACCAATAATGAATGAGAGGAAGAGATATATGGAATGACCATTGGGAAAGCAGTGGACAAACCCTAAATCTTGTAAATCTAGTGGGTATGTGCATTAATGTGACCTTTCCCAGACCTTATAATTAGTAGTGAGATTTAGTTTATTTGGTACAACGGCACATCACCATTGTATGCTCTTTGGACATATCCTAGTGAGGGTAAAACCAGTAAAATAGTTGTGTATTGTACATGATTTCATTTATGTTCATACATTTATATGGGAGAAAGTGAGAATTGTGTTTTTTTACAACAAAACATGAATTGAAGAGGAAAATGTTTTAATCTGTCATACCCTGATACACCCCCCCCCCTCTTAGGTTATTTGACATAGTGGAACTAAGAAAATTCCATGATAATATTATAGATAGTTAATATGTAATGTATACATTTATTCGAAGATTTTATATAAAATTTAAATAATAAAATATACTCTACTAAGAGTCTTAATGAAGAATTAAAAAATATTAATATAATAATTAATAATTGGACTGATTATATTTCCAATATAATCTCACATTAAATTATGTATCATTTATGGTAACACAAATTTATATTCTATATGAATTCATTTATAAATGAAATACTTTAGAAACTATGTATTATTGTATTTAAAACTAACGAACCATGGTTCAAGAATAAAATAGATAAAAGATGAAAAAAATTCAAGAAGATAGCCATGATGCACATTTACTCTAATCCTTCTCTCCATAGAGACGACATGCAAGCTGAATTTCTTTGAGAATGATGGTAACCCGCTTTGCATGAATAGTTTAGATATTAGTATCCTTGTAGAGACCAACTAGGCACAAATAAATGATAATTATACTATATAACCTCATATATGTTTTGAATCCCTTAGCGATCTCCCTTAATAGCCTCTCAAATAAAAGTATTTGGAGTTGTAGATCTCTACTCTTCTGGTAAATCATGATCCCCCGTGCATCACCATCTAAGGCCTGAAGTGATGAGGCTTCTTCGCACCATCGATTGTCAAAGAATACTTGGGAACATATTTTATTTCTATTTGATTTGTGGCCTCCATGCCTCTAGTGAATTTCTTTGTAGTATTCTTAGTGTAATCCATATCTTTCAACCAAAAGAATAATCTAGAAATTGAACAATGATTCACAGGGAAGGTTGAAGAAAAATAAATATGAATTCATTTACATCTTGTAAATCATCATGCAGTTACATGACATTGATAGTTATCAATATATTTATTTTATCAATAATGGATATAATATTATAAAATACATGTAGTTTCTCCTAGATTGATATATTCGAGGTTGTTAATATCTTAGGTTTATCAATTTCACTTTTTTTACTATTTTAGGATCATGGGTTCCAATGTCCATGTATCATAAACTAACATAGTGAAATTTAATCAAATGATTATGAACCATATACATCAAGTATTATTTTCTTCATCACCTCTCACATTTTTTACTAATTTTTTCTATAATGATATTTTTTAATGATATTGATAAGATAAAATTGGACACATGTTTCCCCATATAGGGGTAAATCTTGAGAAAAATGAATTCTATGTAGAACTGTAATCCCCTATATAGGTTATGAATGATTAATGTTCTATATTCTCTATGATGAAGACATCCTTTATGATAGATCATTCTCTTGATAGGAGGTAGGAAGAAGATTCTCTAATATTATCGAGAAATTCTTAAATAGAATTGTAGTCATTATAGATATGTAAAATTGAAGAGACATACCATATATCGAAATAAAATACGATCAACACACCAGATATAACTGTTGTCTACATTGATTTTGTGGTGTAGAGGGGATCGTGCTATGTGTTGATAATGCTATTTTAATACTTGGTAAGAAAATTTTACTACCCAACAATTCCATGATGTCTATGATATGTAAAAAAACAAATATGAACATGGTTTCATCTACATAAAATATAGTGGTGAGAATAAATTTGGTTTTTTGAATATATGCAATGAAATCTTATGTTTTACTAAAATAAGATGGGTTTGTGTAAATTCATTAGAGAAACTGTAGTTTCTGGCATGAATTTGGAAGTGTTATTGATGGTATTTCTCTGATTTTTGGTTTTAATTTGAATCTCAAATGTGTTTATGAATTATCCTTTTCATTTATCCATCACCTACATGTAACACCTCGATATTATATGAAAAATATTTTTTTTAATTTCATTGATTTCTTGTGTTATACCCTACACAAATATTATCTTTCGCTATACGCAACACGGTATTAGCTTGTAGTAAACGCAACACTATTCTTGGATCGTGTTACACACAATTTCATGTTTGTTTGATAGTAGTTATTCTACGCATCATTGAGTTTGTGTATATATATATGCAATGTATAAATGAAATATGGTTGAATTTTTTTATACGCAACAATAAAGGAGTCTTTTACTACAGGAAACCCTGACATGGATTGCATTACACGAAATCGTGACCTTCCTCTAAAGCGTGTGTAGTATGCAATATCGGGTTTCACTAAACAATGATATATTGTTATAATATTATTATGGACTAGCTGTTATGAATAGTATTAACTAAATTTTAAATTTTATAACATTATTATTCATCTTACTCATTTTCTAGAATATGGTATGAGAAAAAAATAAATTTCTCGTGTAAAATTTGTATTTTTAAAAAATTGCAGATTTCCCGCCTTTTGATGGCGCACCCACATTAAATCTTGTTTTTGACATGTCTATAAGTTCAATTAAAAAAATAAAATTCTTATTTAGAGTCATGATATAAAGATTTACTTTGGATAAATTTTTCATATTATTCTCATAACTTTCATATTTTAATGAATAGTAAAAACACGCTATATTTTAATTAAAAAAAACTTTTTTTCATCACAATAATTTATATGGTTAGATTATATTTTTAATTGGTTTTAAAGTTTAATTAGAATATATTTTTACCATTTAATCCAATTTTGTTCATTGGAATTAATTTCAATTTGAATTTGGATATAAACAATTATCAATCTTTTGATAGTTATTGTTTCTTAAAAACACGCTATTTATTTTGATAATGGGAATTAATTTTAAAATTAAGTAATTCCACTTCTATGTTTTGAATTTGGAAAAATAGACATCAATTTTGAATTCGGAATATCAAATAATGCTTTGGCTGAATTTTTGGTATTTTTCAGAAAAACTTCAACTTTCGATGAATAGTGAAACCACTTAGTGGTAGTTAAAAAACTGGATTTTTCATTTATATGAAAATTTACCACTTCTATGAATTGAATTTCGAAAATCCGAGAGACACGGTTAATATCAAGGACTAAAATGTGGTTCAATGAGATGAAAATAATTTTTGGTGAATAGTAACTTATTACTTTAATTTACCACGGTTAAAAGTAAATAAGGAAATTAAAGGTAAAAATGATATTATTTTTACCCTAACACACTTCCTAATTATATTGGATAAGTGTAATTCTACCAAAAACAACCTTAGGAATAAAATATGTCCATTTAGGCCCACATGGATTAGATTAAGACATTTATTATTAATTTATTTTAAAAAGGGTTAAAATGTTTAAAATCAACGTTTAATAAGTAAAAAAATTTTAATATAGGGTTATACATAAGATAAATTCTACTATAAATATTAATTAGAAAGCTAAAAATATTTCCTACATAATGGGATTTTATTTATAATTTTTAGACACAATGATGACGCAGTAATTATCTTGTTAATGAAATATTAACATAATTGATGTTATAAATACCCAAATAAATGTAATTTGAGACTTTTTATGAATTCCAATAATTTTATAGGTTAATATGGAATGTTATTATTTATTGAATTAGCATTGTTAGAACTAATCATGCTGTTATGATTTTCAATGAAATCCATTACCAAATAGTGTCAAAGATGACATAAAATAGTTTTTAAAACAAATATTATATTATTAATTGTTATTATATTCCAAAAAATCTATGATTTGGCCAAGATACTTATATAATGATAGGTGTATCATTGAGGGACCACTTTGGTGTCATTTGGATTTATATTCTATGTTTATTGACTATATAATATTAAAATAAAAAGTGACATGGTAAATGTCAATCTAATTAACTAAGAGTTAAAACTAAAAGATAAGGTTAATATAATGACCCAAACCTGTCTAAAATATATTGGATGAGATTATTTAGACCCATACCCACCTTAGATTCTAAATAAATCAATTTAGGGCTATTAAAAACAGAATATTAATTTATTATAAAATAATATTTTATGTTTTTCCAAAGGTGCCCCTCTCCTCCCTTATAAAAAGGGCACCCCTTCCCTCTTCTCTACACACCCTTTTGATATTTGATGCTCGGCCAAACCCTGCCCATTTCTCTTCTACACTTCCCTAAAACATTATGGAGGTTCCGTTCTTCTCAAAAGAACAACTCTACTTCCTTAAGAGGAAGCTTAAATGAGGTGTGTCGAAGAAGAGGTAATCTCTTCTTCTGATTCTCTCAAGTTTCTTTATTCTTATACTTCTTCTTCTTTAGTTGTATCATTATAAAGTAATAACATTAGTATTTCTTATATACTGATATGTTATTATAAATATTAAAAAACCTTATTTCACCTTCTATCTATCCTACAGAAAACGCCATCACCACGTGTGCATATGTACAGAATACCATCTCCACGCCTTGGTGTAATATGTTTTCGACCACCACCTTACATGGATGGGTATAATGGTGTAAATAAATAACTGTATATGATTATTGTAAAGTGATATTTATTCTCAAATATTATACATACACTTAAATACAATTCCAGGATCATGGGAATGACATCATCACTCGTGGGTACGTACAGACTACCGTCTCCACGACGCGATGAGATTCATTCTCCATGTTAACCATTCATGAATGATTATAAAGTATATATAATGAAATATAATGAAATATATTACATAATAACGATACTGTAATTATGTACATATATATTTATGTCATCTACTTAATTCCATTCAATTCA